>OY796682.1:3600000-4200000 GCA_963680715.1 Tetragnatha montana | reverse complement strand
TTTCTGGGCTGCTTTTCAGTGCTGATTGCCTATATTTCATCAAAACTGGTTTGAAAGATTTTAAAATTTTAAATTTTTTAAAATTGTTTTAAAAAGGGTTTAATACTACACTCCTGCACTTGCAAGTCTTTTTTCATGGTTGCTTTTCAGTTTTGATTGCATATATTTCATCAAAACTGTGGTTTGAAACATTTTAAAGTTTTAATTTTTTTAAAATTGTTTTAAAAAGGGTTTAATACTAATCTCCTGCAGTTGCAAGTCTTTTTTCTGGGCTGCTTTTCAGTGCTGATTGCCTTTATTTCATCAAAACTGTGGTTTGAAAGATTTTAAAATTTTAAATTTTTTAAAATTGTTTTAAAAAGGGTTTAATACTACACTCCTGCACTTGCAAGTCTTTTTTCTGGGCTGCTTTTCAGTGCTGATTGCCTATATTTCATCAAAACTGTGGTTTGAAAGATTTTAAAATTTTAAATTTTTTAAAATTGTTTTAAAAAGGGTTTAATACTACACTCCTGCACTTGCAAGTCTTTTTACTGGACAGCTTTTCAGTGCTGATTGCATATATTTCATCAAAACTGTAGTTTAAAAGATTTTAAAATTTTAAATTTTTTAAAATTGTTTTAAAAAGGGTTTAATACTACACTCCTGCAATTACAAGACTTTTTTCTGGGCTGCTTTTCAGTGCTGATTACAGATATTTCATCAAAACTGTGGTTTGAAAGATTTTAAAATTTTAATTTTTTGAAAATTGTTTTAAAAAGTGTTTAATACTAATCTCCTGCACTTGCAAGTCTTTTTTCTGGGCTGCTTTTCAGTGCTGATTGCATATATTTCATCAAAACTGTGGTTTGAAAGATTTTAAAATTTTAAATTTTTTAAAAAGGGTTTAATACTACACTCCTGCACTTGCAAGTCTTTTTCAGGGTTGCTTTTCAGTTTTGATTGCATATATTTCATCAAAACTGTGGTTTGAAACATTTTAAAATTTTAAATTTTTTAAAATTGTTTTAAAAAGGGTTTAGTACTACACTCCTGCACTTGCAAGTCTTTTTTCTGGGCTGCTTTTCAGTGCTGATTGCATATATTTCATCAAAACTGTGGTTTGAAAGATTTTAAAGTTTTAAATTTTTTAAAATTGTTTTAAAAAGGTTTTAATACTACACTCCTGCACTTGCAAGTCTTTTTTCTGAGCTGCTTTTCAGTGCTGCTTACAGATATTTCATTAAAACTGTGGTTTGAAACATTTTAAAATTTAAAATTTTTTTAAATTGTTTTAAAAAGGGTTTAGTACTACACTCCTGCACTTGCAAGTCTTTTTTCTGGGCTGCTTTTCAGTGCTGATTGCCTATATTTCATCAAAACTGTGGTTTGAAAGGTTTTAAAATTTTAAATTTTTTAAAATTGTTTTAAAAAGGGTTTAATACTACACTCCTGCACTTGCAAGTCTTTTTTCTGGGCTGCTTTTCAGTGCTGATTGCCTATATTTCATCAAAACTGGTTTGAAAGATTTTAAAATTTTAAATTTTTTAAAATTGTTTTAAAAAGGCTTTAATACTACACTCCTGCACTTGCAAGTCTTTTTTCTGGGCTGCTTTTCAGTGCTGATTGCCTATATTTCATCAAAACTGTGGTTTGAAAGATTTTAAAATTTTAAATTTTTTAAAAAGGGTTTAATACTACACTCCTGCACTTGCAAGTCTTTTTTCAGGGTTGCTTTTCAGTTTTGATTGCATATATTTCATCAAAACTGTGGTTTGAAACATTTTAAAATTTTAAATTTTTTAAAATTGTTTTAAAAAGGGTTTAGTACTACACTCCTGCACTTGCAAGTCTTTTTTCTGGGCTGCTTTTCAGTGCTGATTGCATATATTTCATCAAAACTGTGGTTTGAAAGATTTTAAAGTTTTAAATTTTTTAAAATTGTTTTAAAAAGGTTTTAATACTACACTCCTGCACTTGCAAGTCTTTTTTCTGGGCTGCTTTTCAGTGCTGATTACAGATATTTCATTAAAACTGTGGTTTGAAAGATTTTAAAATTTTAAATTTTTTAAAAAGGGTTTAATACTACACTCCTGCACTTGCAAGTCTTTTTTCAGGGTTGCTTTTCAGTTTTGATTGCATATATTTCATCAAAACTGTGGTTTGAAACATTTTAAAATTTTAAATTTTTTAAAATTGTTTTAAAAAGGGTTTAGTACTACACTCCTGCACTTGCAAGTCTTTTTTCTGGGCTGCTTTTCAGTGCTGATTGCATATATTTCATCAAAACTGTGGTTTGAAAGATTTTAAAGTTTTAAATTTTTTAAAATTGTTTTAAAAAGGTTTTAATACTACACTCCTGCACTTGCAAGTCTTTTTTCTGGGCTGCTTTTCAGTGCTGATTACAGATATTTCATTAAAACTGTGGTTTGAAACATTTTAAAATTTTAAATTTTTTAAAATTGTTTTAAAAAGGGTTTAATACTACACTCCTGCACTTGCAAGTCTTTTTTCTGGGCTGCTTTTCAGTGCTGATTGTCTATATTTCATCAAAACTGGTTTGAAAGATTTTAAAATTTTAAATTTTTTAAAATTGTTTTAAAAAGGGTTTAATACTACACTCCTGCACTTGCAAGTCTTTTTTCATGGTTGCTTTTCAGTTTTGATTGCATATATTTCATCAAAACTGTGGTTTGAAACATTTTAAAGTTTTAATTTTTTTAAAATTGTTTTAAAAAGGGTTTAATACTAATCTCCTGCACTTGCAAGTCTTTTTTCTGGGCTGCTTTTCAGTGCTGATTGCCTTTATTTCATCAAAACTGTGGTTTGAAAGATTTTAAAATTTTAAATTTTTTAAAATTGTTTTAAAAAGGGTTTAATACTACACTCCTGCACTTGCAAGTCTTTTTTCTGGGCTGCTTTTCAGTGCTGATTGCCTATATTTCATCAAAACTGTGGTTTGAAAGATTTTAAAATTTTAAATTTTTTAAAATTGTTTTAAAAAGGGTTTAATACTACACTCCTGCACTTGCAAGTCTTTTTACTGGACAGCTTTTCAGTGCTGATTGCATATATTTCATCAAAACTGTAGTTTAAAAGATTTTAAAATTTTAAATTTTTTAAAATTGTTTTAAAAAGGGTTTAATACTACACTCCTGCAATTACAAGACTTTTTTCTGGGCTGCTTTTCAGTGCTGATTACAGATATTTCATCAAAACTGTGGTTTGAAAGATTTTAAAATTTTAATTTTTTGAAAATTGTTTTAAAAAGTGTTTAATACTAATCTCCTGCACTTGCAAGTCTTTTTTCTGGGCTGCTTTTCAGTGCTGATTGCATATATTTCATCAAAACTGTGGTTTGAAAGATTTTAAAATTTTAAATTTTTTAAAAAGGGTTTAATACTACACTCCTGCACTTGCAAGTCTTTTTCAGGGTTGCTTTTCAGTTTTGATTGCATATATTTCATCAAAACTGTGGTTTGAAACATTTTAAAATTTTAAATTTTTTAAAATTGTTTTAAAAAGGGTTTAGTACTACACTCCTGCACTTGCAAGTCTTTTTTCTGGGCTGCTTTTCAGTGCTGATTGCATATATTTCATCAAAACTGTGGTTTGAAAGATTTTAAAGTTTTAAATTTTTTAAAATTGTTTTAAAAAGGTTTTAATACTACACTCCTGCACTTGCAAGTCTTTTTTCTGAGCTGCTTTTCAGTGCTGCTTACAGATATTTCATTAAAACTGTGGTTTGAAACATTTTAAAATTTTAAATTTTTTAAAATTGTTTTAAAAAGGGTTTAGTACTACACTCCTGCACTTGCAAGTCTTTTTTCTGGGCTGCTTTTCAGTGCTGATTGCCTATATTTCATCAAAACTGTGGTTTGAAAGGTTTTAAAATTTTAAATTTTTTAAAATTGTTTTAAAAAGGGTTTAATACTACACTCCTGCACTTGCAAGTCTTTTTTCTGGGCTGCTTTTCAGTGCTGATTGCCTATATTTCATCAAAACTGGTTTGAAAGATTTTAAAATTTTAAATTTTTTAAAATTGTTTTAAAAAGGCTTTAATACTACACTCCTGCACTTGCAAGTCTTTTTTCTGGGCTGCTTTTCAGTGCTGATTGCCTATATTTCATCAAAACTGTGGTTTGAAAGATTTTAAAATTTTAAATTTTTTAAAAAGGGTTTAATACTACACTCCTGCACTTGCAAGTCTTTTTTCAGGGTTGCTTTTCAGTTTTGATTGCATATATTTCATCAAAACTGTGGTTTGAAACATTTTAAAATTTTAAATTTTTTAAAATTGTTTTAAAAAGGGTTTAGTACTACACTCCTGCACTTGCAAGTCTTTTTTCTGGGCTGCTTTTCAGTGCTGATTGCATATATTTCATCAAAACTGTGGTTTGAAAGATTTTAAAGTTTTAAATTTTTTAAAATTGTTTTAAAAAGGTTTTAATACTACACTCCTGCACTTGCAAGTCTTTTTTCTGGGCTGCTTTTCAGTGCTGATTACAGATATTTCATTAAAACTGTGGTTTGAAACATTTTAAAATTTTAAATTTTTTAAAATTGTTTTAAAAAGGGTTTAATACTACACTCCTGCACTTGCAAGTCTTTTTTCTGGGCTGCTTTTCAGTGCTGATTGCCTATATTTCATCAAAACTGGTTTGAAAGGTTTTAAAATTTTAAATTTTTTAAAATTGTTTTAAAAAGGGTTTAATACTACACTCCTGCACTTGCAAGTCTTTTTTCATGGTTGCTTTTCAGTTTTGATTGCATATATTTCATCAAAACTGTGGTTTGAAAGATTTTAAAATTTGAAATTTTTTAAAATTGTTTTAAAAAGGGTTTAATACTACACTCCTGCACTTGCAAGTCTTTTTTCTGGGCTGCTTTTCAGTGCTGATTGCCTATATTTCATCAAAACTGTGGTTTGAAAGATTTTAAAATTTCAAATTTTTTAAAATTGTTTTAAAAAGGGTTTAATACTACACTCCTGCACTTGCAAGTCTTATTTCTGGGCTGCTTTTCAGTGCTGATTGCCTATATTTCATCAAAACTGGTTTGAAAGATTTTAAAATTTTAAATTTTTTAAAATTGTTTTAAAAAGGGTTTAATACTACACTCCTGCACTTGCAAGTCTTTTTTCTGGGCTGCTTTTCAGTGCTGATTGCCTATATTTCATCAAAACTGTGGTTTGAAAGATTTTAAAATTTTAAATTTTTTAAAATTGTTTTAAAAAGTGTTTAATACTACACTCCTGCACTTGCAAGACTTTTTTCTGGGCTGCTTTTCAGTGTTGATTGCCTATATTTCATCAAAACTGTGGTTTGAAAGGTTTTAAAATTTTAAATTTTTTAAAATTGTTTTAAAAAGGGTTTAATACTACACTCCTGCACTTGCAAGTCTTTTTTCTGGGCTGCTTTTCAGTGCTGATTGCCTATATTTCATCAAAACTGGTTTGAAAGATTTTAAAATTTTAAATTTTTTAAAATTGTTTTAAAAAGGGTTTAATACTACACTCCTGCACTTGCAAGTCTTTTTTCTGGGCTGCTTTTCAGTGCTGATTGCCTATATTTCATCAAAACTGTGGTTTGAAAGATTTTAAAATTTTAAATTTTTTAAAAAGGGTTTAATACTACACTCCTGCACTTGCAAGTCTTTTTTCAGGGTTGCTTTTCAGTTTTGATTGCATATATTTCATCAAAACTGTGGTTTGAAACATTTTAAAATTTTAAATTTTTTAAAATTGTTTTAAAAAGGGTTTAGTACTACACTCCTGCACTTGCAAGTCTTTTTTCTGGGCTGCTTTTCAGTGCTGATTGCCTATATTTCATCAAAACTGGTTTGAAAGATTTTAAAATTTAAAATTTTTTAAAATTGTTTTAAAAAGGGTTTAATACTACACTCCTGCACTTACAAGTCTTTTTTCTGAGCTGCTTTTCAGTGCTGCTTACAGATATTTCATTAAAACTGTGGTTTGAAACATTTTAAAATGTTAAATTTTTTAAAATTGTTTTAAAAAGGGTTTAGTACTACACTCCTGCACTTGCAAGTCTTTTTTCTGGGCTGCTTTTCAGTGCTGATTGCATATATTTCATCAAAACTGTGGTTTGAAAGATTTTAAAGTTTTAAATTTTTTAAAATTGTTTTAAAAAGGTTTTAATACTACACTCCTGCACTTGCAAGTCTTTTTTCTGAGCTGCTTTTCAGTGCTGCTTACAGATATTTCATTAAAACTGTGGTTTGAAACATTTTAAAATTTTAAATTTTTTAAAATTGTTTTAAAAAGGGTTTAGTACTACACTCCTGCACTTGCAAGTCTTTTTTCTGGGCTGCTTTTCAGTGCTGATTGCCTATATTTCATCAAAACTGTGGTTTGAAAGGTTTTAAAATTTTAAATTTTTTAAAATTGTTTTAAAAAGGGTTTAATACTACACTCCTGCACTTGCAAGTCTTTTTTCTGGGCTGCTTTTCAGTGCTGATTGCCTATATTTCATCAAAACTGGTTTGAAAGATTTTAAAATTTTAAATTTTTTAAAATTGTTTTAAAAAGGCTTTAATACTACACTCCTGCACTTAAAAGTCTTTTTTCTGGGCTGCTTTTCAGTGCTGATTGCCTATATTTCATCAAAACTGTGGTTTGAAAGATTTTAAAATTTTAAATTTTTTAAAAAGGGTTTAATACTACACTCCTGCACTTGCAAGTCTTTTTTCAGGGTTGCTTTTCAGTTTTGATTGCATATATTTCATCAAAACTGTGGTTTGAAACATTTTAAAATTTTAAATTTTTTAAAATTGTTTTAAAAAGGGTTTAGTACTACACTCCTGCACTTGCAAGTCTTTTTTCTGGGCTGCTTTTCAGTGCTGATTGCCTTTATTTCATCAAAACTGTGGTTTGAAAGATTTTAAAATTTTAAATTTTTTAAAATTGTTTTAAAAAGGGTTTAATACTACACTCCTGCACTTGCAAGTCTTTTTTCTGGGCTGCTATACGTCGTTTTCGTCCCCGGACATTTGGTCCCCGGACATTTCGTCCCCGAAAAAATTATCGATTACTTCCTCCAGTGTTACCAGTAACATCGACATCCTATGAATATGTTTATGCGCATGCTCCGGATCTTAGCGATCTCGGACACGATTCTAGGTATCACTACTGTCTCTAATCAGCACAAATGTTAAGAGTGACCGCAATTGTAAAAACTGCGTAGTAGTGACAATGCCTCGTCAAGAGGAATCTAGATTTGTAATTTCATTTATTCTAATTGATTTAAAAAGGGTTTTATACTACACTCCTGCACGTGCAAGACTTTTTTCTGGGCTGATTTTCAGTGCTGATTACAGATATTTCATCAAAATTGTGGTTAGAAAGATTTTAATATTTTAAATTTGTTTAAATTGATTTAAAAAGGGTTTAATACTACCTTCCTGCACTTGCAAGAGTTTTTTCTAGGCTGCTTTTTAGTGCTGATTACAGATATTTCATCAAAACTGTAGTTTGAAAGATTTTAAAATTTAAATTTTTTTTAATTGATTTAAAAAGGGTTTAATACTACCCTCCTGCACTGGCAAGAGTTTTTTTCTGGGCTGCTTTACAGTGCTGATTACAGATATTTCATCAAAACTGTGGTTTGAAAGATTTTAAAATTAAAATTTTTTTAAATTGATTTAAAAAAATTTAAAATCTTTCAAACCACTGTATTGATGAAATATCTGTTATCAGCACTTAAAAGCAGCCCAGAAAAAAGTCTTGCAAGTGCAGGAGGGTAGTATTAAACCCTTTTTAAATCAATTTAAAAAAATTTAAAATTTTAAAATCATTCAAACCACAATTTTGATGAAATATCTTAATCAGCACTTAAAAGCAGCCCAGAAAAAAGTCTTGCAAGTTCAGGAGGGTAGTATTAAACCCTTTTTAAATCAATTTAAAAAAAAATTTAAATTTTAAAATCTTTCAAACCACAGTTTAGATGAAATATCTGTAAACAGCACTGAAAAGCAGCCCAGAAAAAAGTCTTGCAAGTGCAGGAGGGTAGTATTAAACCCTTTTTAAATCAATTTTAAAAAATATCTTTCAAACCACAGTTCTGATAAAATATCTGTAATCAGCACTTAGAAAAAAGTCTTGCAAGTGCAGGAGGGTAGTATTAAACCCTTTTTAAATCAATTTTAAAAAATTTAAAATTTTAAAATCTTTCAAACCACAGTTTAGATAAATATCTGTAATCAGCACTGAAAATCAGCCCAGAAAAAAGTCTTGCACGTGCAGGAGTGTAGTATAAAACCCTTTTTAAATCAATTAGAAAAAATAAAATTACAAATCCAGATTCCTCTTGACGAGGCATTGTCACTACTACGCAGTTTTTACAATTGCGGTCACTCTTAACATTTGTGCTGATTAGAGACAGTAGTGATACCTAGAATCGTGTCCGAGCATGAGCATAAACATATTCATAGGATGTCGATGTTACTAGTAACACTGAAGGAAGTAATCGATAATTTTTTCGGGGACGAAATGTCCGGGGACCAAATGTCCGGGGACGAAAATACCCTAAACCCCCGAAAACAGGTGAAGGAGTGGTTTCAGGGCCGTGTTAAGGGAGGGGCGAAGGGGGCGTCCGCCCCGGGTGCAGTATTCAGGTATTCAAGAGAGGCGCTGAATTTGTGCCCGAATTTTTTTTTTGAAATTTATTATTTTAGTATTTTGCAATTTAAAATTATTTTAGCATTGGACTTCGTAGATTCTTCAATACTTTCCAACGGAACCACGATGAACGTTTTCAGGGGGCGCCAAATTTGTGCCCAAACATTTTTTTGGGAATCTATCTGAGAATAATGTAAAGAAATTATATTTGGGAGGGGGCGCAAAAAAGCCAGGGGGTGCCAAAAAAGCCATCCGCCCCGGGCGCGATTTTTCCACAACACGGCCCTGAGTGGTTTTATCGCAAAAATAAGCAAATTTCTAAGAAAACTCCGGTTAAGAAGCTTATGGGGTAGGGTCTACATGCATACCAAGTTTGGTGGCAATCGGACCACTTTTTGGTTTTGCGAGGAATTCCAAGATGGCGGTGACCTACTTACGCCTCATTTTTCCACCTTTCATGGGTGCGGGCGGGTTCTTTTTTTTTTTATTTTCTGCATTCCTTCTGGAGAGAGAGAAAAGAAGGAAATTCACCATTCAAGAATGTAATTCGAAAGAGTAATTACAATTAACGGATGCTAAAAACTTTTAATTGTTGTAGTGTATTGGATACTCTTTTTACCTCTTTCAGTAGAACTTTTAAGGCGAGTAGGTAGTTAAGTAGTACACTAGTAGGGCCTTTTATTTTAGAAAGGAATTTTGTAAAAGGTTTAAAAAAATTTAAAGAAAAATAACTATGGGGTAATGAATGAAAACGCGTCAAAAAATATACCGGCCAGTAAAGCTATAAACTTACAAAATTCTTTTCTTGAAAAAATTTAATGTATAGCGTGACTAAAATGTCGCGTTTACATCAGAGAAATAGGGTGAAAAATTCCTTAAAATCTTTACTTAATTCCTGAATGAATAAAAGTAATCGATAAATAATTATTTCAAATTTTGGAATTACTTCTAGTTCATAAAAAATTTTATTTCCATAAACTACAATTTTAATACACTAAATTTGAGACTTCATAATTGATTACAGGAGTATTAGTTTGTCAGCTGCCCGCTAGATGGCAGCTTCAAAATTGCGCTGTTGAGTATTTTATAATTAAACTGTTATTAATTAATTAAACGTTTTAAATTTCTAACAAGGATTTTAAAAATTAAACTTTTTAAATTTCTAACAAGGATTTTAAAAATTAAACTTTTTAAATTTCTAACAAGGATTTTAGAAATTAAACTATTAAAAATTAAACAAACACAATTTCTAAAAATTAAACTTTTTAAATTTCTTACAAAGATTTTAAAAATTAAATTTATCGTAGTCCGATTTAGAATACGTGTTTAAAATTAAACATTTTAAATTTCTAACTAAGATTTTAAAAATTAAATTTACTGTAGTCTGATTTAGAATATGTGATTAAAATTAAACATTTTAAATTTCTAACAAAGATTTTAAAAATTAAATTTATTGTAGTATGATTTGGAATATGTGATTAAAATTAAACATTTTAAATTTCTAACAAAGATTTTAAAAATTAAAGTTATTGTAGTCCGATTTAGAATATGTGATTAAAATTAAACATTTTAAATTTCTAAAAAAGATTTTAAAAATGAAACTTTTTAAATTTCTAACCAAGATTTTAAAAATTAAATTTATTGCTGTCCGAATTAGAATATGTGGTTATTAGTTATTTATAGATATTATTAATTGATCATTTTTATAGCTGTCAATAAATGAGTAATCAACGATTGAAAATTTAGTATTTATTATACCGCAGCATTTCATATAAAAAAAGAACTTAATTAAATTTCTTAGAGCACTGCCCAACTGTTTTTATTATTGACTCCGCGGCCATAAAACAATTCAATTGACAGACGCAATAATCACAGCATATAGCCGTTGCGATATTACACACAATTAAAATACCAATATATTTACTAAGTCTAAATTAATCACGGAAGATTCCTGGTTATGTCCCCCTGAAATCGAAAATTTCCATTTTCTTGACCACAAAAAAAGACTAAATTTACCCCAAAATTCCGATATTCCGCTCCGAAATGTTGGAAGTTTATTCAAAAGTACCTCTGACAAGTATCGGATTGAATTACACATCATAAAAAAATCAATGAAAAGAATAATTTATTAATAAAAATAACGTTTTATGTTGAGAACAACACTCTAATTACGTTCCACGTCTTCCGTGGAATAGTAATCCTCTCTAAAACTCGCTTTTTTAACTTAAAAAGCAAAATGAAATAAGCATTTAACTTAATTAACGAAAACTATTTGTAATTGGAAGCCTAAGAACACAACGCCCAGCCTTTCATTCGCCCGAGACCGTCATTCGTTGAGCTTCCGACCAGTCAAGTTGAGCCCAGTTCCGACTCCGCCTTTTTTTCGGGGCGTAACTTTAAGGCGATCGGCGAATGGGAGAGCTCCATTCGAGAGGAGAAGCGGTCGAACTTGATTCGGCTTGGTTTGGAAAGGAGCGACTTTAAACTGGAATTTCGCCCTGTTATCGGGAAAATTTTCGGGGAAAAAACCTCACACAATATGGAACGGACCCTTCTAAATCGATTAGAGCCAATCGCGATTCGTTTAAACCGATATTTGTCCGAGAAATCGTCGATTTAGTGATCGATGTCGCGAAAAAAAGGTTGGCGGTTTCAGCTTGGCGCAGAGTCGATCTGCGGATTTCCCAAAAGCGTGTGGATGTTCTAGGCGAGCGGGGAAAGCGGCGTTCGCCAAATGAGCGATAGATTGCGCAACCTGGCGGTTTTTTCGCCTCTTCGGCTGCGGCGCAGATGTGCTTTCGCTCTTTGCACGTTTAACTCTATAGTGGGATCAGAGTAAGCGGTGTTTAGTGGGCAAGTCTATAGTGGGAATTGAGTATGAGATAAGGGGCGGTTTAAATATTACACAGGGTGTTTCAAAAGTTCTTTTCACGGCTTTTCTTTGGAAACAACGTCTCCTAGGGTCATGGGAGTAAGGTCTAACCCCAGGTAAGTGACCATGGAGAATTTTATGCTTTCGCTCTTTGTACGTTTAACTCTATAGTGGGATCGGAGTACGCGGTGGCCGTCTATAGTGGGAATTAAGTATGAGAAAAGGGGCGGTTTAAATATTACACAGGGTGTTTCAAAAGTTCTTTTCACGGCTTTTCTTTGGAAACAACGTCTCCTAGGGTCATGGGAGTAAGGTCTAACCCTAGGTAAGTGACCATGGAGAATCCATTGAGATGACTTACAGCGCTCCTAACGGCGAAATAAGAAAGTTTAAAAAAAATAAATTTAAGAAAGTAAAGGAGATAGAGCAAAAACGTCAATGAGAGTATTGTCGGCGATGTTATGAAGAACTCGCTGAGAAAAGTTTTATTAAAATATCGTGAATATTCGAGGAGATATTAGCTTGTATAAAAAGGCCTGGCGAAAAAGTTCGCAAATTTTGCATGGTTATTTTAAATTATGTTTTTTTTTTCAGTTAAATGAAGACAAAATTTAAAAACTTTCTTTTTTGAGGCCTGGAAAAGTGCTATTTTCACAAGCTGATATCTCTTTAAGTATTCACGATATTTTCATGAAATTTTTACACGCCGGTTTTACAAATAGCTTTGAATTAGAGTTAAAAGGGAATTTTTAAGGATTGGGGACCGTGTAAATATTACGTAGGCACCTAAGGGGGGGAGGGGGTTTGCTCTTAGGGTTTTTTTTTACTGACAAGTGGGGAGGGGTATGAGTGATGCTTACGTCACCATTGAGATGACTTACAGCGTCCCTAGCGGGGAAAGAAAAAAAAAAGTTTAAAAAAATTAATTGAAAAACTAAAGGAGATACTAGAGCAAAATTCCCCGAGTCTGAATGATTACGGAGACTCCTTAATTTAAAAGGTCGATTTGAAAGTTCTGTGCGGGGGGAATTCTTGAAATGCCATCTGAAATGATGATGAGCTGATTTTGATTTACAAACGACTGCTGCGGTGGGGGGCAGATGATGTTTTATGTGTTCTCTCTGTATCCTATGGTGGGATCAGGTGCATAGAGCGAGCTAATTAAAGCAATTTGAGGGTTTCACTTCCTGTTTCGGATAACAGCTGATACATTTTGCTCTCTTTGTGAAGGGGGTTGGCAAAGTCGATGGTACTATTAATTTATTTACTATGCAATTTTAAAAATAGTTTAAAAATATAAAAACATTGAAAGTTTTTGAGAGCTTACACTAGGGACAGGAATTTCTTCTGACACACGCCATTTTTAATGCTGTGTACAGAATTTTTTTTTATCCATATTAAGAAAAAAAATACAATTAAAATAATGAAGTTTTGTGTTCAATTAATTGTCTGAAATATTAAAAACTAAACTTAACCCATCTTGACTTGGCGAATCGGGCTGGTGTCCAATTGCGTTTTACCTTACCAAATTTTTATTCATAATTGCAGAAGCTTAATAATTAATATATTTTCAGCCAATAGTTTACAGAATCGAATGGCAGAATGAAATTTTTAAGATTTATCTTGGGTCTCACGAAACATTGCAACTCTCTCTGACCATGCATGCTCTGGCCCCTAAAATTACCCTAAAATTCCCTAATTAGGGTTTTAGGGTTAGGGTAAATTAATTTTAGGGGGTACTGAGGATTTCCCCCTAAAAATTTTTAAGATTGCAAAAAAGTGTTTTTCCAGACTCTTTTAAGGGGTATAGACCAAGGGTCGGCAACTGGCGGACCGCGAGAGGTTATTTCCAAGACTGCCAAAGTATTTTGAAAAGCAATAATATGTATTCTTAGATACAAAAAATTAGTTTAACCTTCTTTTTAAAGGTCAATTTTCGCAAAATTTCCCCCTTTTCAATAAATATAAAGCTATAAAAAATAATTTACAAGCGCTTAAGACATAAGTTAATTCAATGGTTTTGAGTCTTGTAATTTAGGAGGAATACCGAAATGTAAAAAGTTTATTTCGTTGTCGTTAATAAAGGAAGGCTTCGGGAATCCTTCTGGGGAGGAATCCCTATAATTCCCTTTAACATTCTCTTATACTAACGAAATCCATTATTCGTGGTAGCATTATCAATGCTTTTTTAATATAAGTAAATTTGATTTTTAAATAGTGTTGCTGTAATGTGAAATGGATTTAACAGCAGTTAACAAGAGTTTTGTTTATTTAAACAATTTATTTAAGAAGATAGCTACTCAAATTACAACTATGTAAAAATATGCGTACCTGAAAATAAGAATTTGAAACTAATTGAGTACCTTTTTTTCCCCTGGACCTCGATAAATTTTCGAAATTCTTTTGACCCCATTACTTGCCGACCCCTGATATAGGGGACCGTCCATAAATGACGTCACGCTTAGAGGGGAGGGTTCATCAATCTCTGACACTTTGTGACAAGGGGGGGCTTCAATAATTGTGACATCACAGATTGAAAATCAAAAATGAAACTAAACAACAATTTTTTTCACTGGAAAATGTAGCTTAAATGACATTATTATAATATACATACCAACGAAATAAAAGTTAACTTTGAACTTAGGGTGCACTTAACTTCAATAAAAACTTCGGGTCCCAAATTCTCGCCAACCTTATTCTAAACCTATTATTGGTCGTGACATGTGACAAAGAGGAGGGTATGTTGAAGTGTGACATAGGGGGTCAAAAATGTTGAAAAAAAAGTGTGACGTCATTTATGGATGGCCCCTAGACTGTAATGTCACTTTTCGTTTCAGGTACTTTGTTTACGTTCTAAGAGACATAAGAATGAAAGCTACCAATGTCCAGTCATGCGTCCGTGGACTCAGCGCGAAATCCCAAAGAGAGCCCGACAGGTAAGATATCCGCTCCAATTAAGCTCCTCCTTAAGCTCCATTTTACTATATGTTAAATTTTTATTTCAGGAGCCTATAGAAGCCAAGGGGTACAAGTGCAGTTTTTTAGTATTGGCGTAAAGTAGTTATGCTACTTATAGTGCGCTTAATTCCAATACAAAAAAAAAACTGCACTTGTACCCCTTGGCTTCTAGACTTCTCATTTGATCTCGCTGTTGAGTTGTTCCCTTTTAGAAAACTTTCGAATCGAAGGAGAGATCAAGCCCAGAACAAGAAAAAGAATATCATGCCTTCAGGGATTAGGATTTATGGGAAATGGGGCCCCAATATTAAGGATTTAACTACTAAACCTAATAACTAACATAACCTCTAACCAACTACTACTTTGATAATATTTATTTGGATTATGTTTTGATTGTGTGAGAATATGAACTTTATTTTCTGTATCGAATGATGTATGCAATGCCGAAGTATTAAATGTTTTTTCGTCTTATAGAAAAGGATCTAGTAGGAGGAAAAGTGCGAAATATTACTACATCAAGAAAATAACTGAATCTAACGAAGAATCACAACAGGATTTAATAACAGGTATCAATTTTAATTTCTGTTATTCTTTTTCCGCATTTGGTGTCATATAGTGTTACGCGATTTGTGTTTTTCAGGTGTCAGCTGTAGTGTGGACTTGTGAAGGACTGAGTCGGCATTCGGACAGAGGATTCATCATGAATAAGAATTCCAACATATAAGTATCTGCATACATATAATTTCTGTTATTCTTTTTCCATTTTGGTGTCATATAGTGTTACGCGATTTGTGTTTTTCAGGTGTCAGCTGTAGTGTGGACTTGTGAAGGAATGAGTCGGCATTCGGACAGAGGAGTCATCGTGAATAAGAATTCACATATAAGTATCTGTATACATGTAATTTCTTTTATTCTTTTTCTATTTGGTGTCATATAGTGTTACGCGATTTGTGTTTTTCAGGTGTCAGCTGTAGTTTGGACTTGTGAAGGACGGAGTCGCCATTGGGACAGAGGAGTCATCGTGAATAAGAATTCACATAAAAGTATCTGTATACATGTAATTTCTTTTATTCTTTTTCTATTTGGTGTCATATTGTCACGCGATTTGTGTTTTTCAGGTGTCAGCTGTAGTGTGGACTTGTGAAGGACGGAGGAGTCCATTGGGACAGAGGAGTCATCGTGAATAAGAATTCCAACATATAAGTATCTGTATACATGTAATTTCTTTTATTCTTTTTCTATTTGGTGTCATATTGTCACGCGATTTGTGTTTTTCAGGTGTCAGCTGTAGTTTGGACTTGTGAAGGACGGAGTCGCCATTGGGACAGAGGAGTCATCGTGAATAAGAATTCCAACATATAAGTATCTGTATACATGTAATTTCTTTTATTCTTTTTCTACTTGGTGTCATATTGTCACGCGATATGTGTTTTTCAGGTGTCAGCTGTAGTGTGGACTTGTGAAGGACGGAGTCGGCATTGGGACAGAGGAGTCACCGTGAATAAGAATTCACATATAAGTATCTGTATACAAATAATTTCTGTTATTCTTTTCCGCATTTGGTGTCATATTGTCACGCGATTTGTGTTTTTCAGGTGACGAGCTGTAGCGGACTTGTGAAGGACGGAGTCGGCATGGAAGTTCATTGACTTAATTGTTTAACTTTCATTTTCAGCGGGTTTGTTTTTTAGATTTGAAACCCGGAGCTCTTATTTATTTAATAATTACCTTCATTTTCTATAAGTTTCATTACCGTTTTGTATAGTGTTAGTTTATTTACTAAGGTAACCTGTATTAGGAACATATGTTTTAACCTTAAGTATTAAAAATACTTTTTATTTGTTAAAAGTGTCATAACAATGGTTGTAATATTTTAGACCCTTTTTGCATTTCAATTTTAAAAGTATTTTTAAAACATTTGTTTTACGGGTCTTCCGAGATATTTTTAACTCCTCTGAGAGAGTATTTCACTCCTTGAAAATGGGAAATACTCTTTAAAAAATTAGCCAGGAGTATTTACACTCTTTGAATTTTTCACAAAGGTTTAGCTTAAAAATGCACCACGTGGCCCAACCGAAATCAACAAATAATATTTCTCTACTCAAAACACCAACTGATTCCAGCGGAGACATTTCCGCCCGACTTCTGACCAAAGCCAAAAGCACCCTAATTATCATACTTTTTAATTGTGTTTTTATGCAGCCATAGTAATTATTTTTTAATTTATTTTTCTGATGCTTAGGGAGTTTGATTGTGGTTTTTTCCATGTCTCTGTATACGTAGTTCCTGCTATTTCCGTATTTCACTCCTCATAATACAATTTCACTCCTCCTAAAAAAGTCAAGGAGTATTTTTACTCCTCCAAGAAAATCCTTGGAATAACACTGCGGGTCTCAATAGACAGTTTTACGAGTTTTCTTATAAATTTTCAACCGAAGATTCAGCTCAGTTTGACTGTTGGTTGTTCCAAATATTCTTACGTCTGATCATGTGATTTTCTTATTTAAAAATTGTGCTTAATTCACCGTATGTGTGCTCCGTTCCATCTGTTCTATTTGATGCATCCCCCACACCCAGAATTGGTTTGTAGCATTTCTAATCTATTGTAATGTGTGAGTGGCGGATCCTGGAGGGGGGCATTCTGGACAGTGCCCCCCCCCTTGGACTCATAATTAAATCACTCATAAGTACGAAGAAAGTCCCCAAAATGAGTTAAAACCCTACTTTTACAGGTCAAATTTCAAAATTTTATCTGATGGGGAGTACTCCCATACCCCCCAGCGGAACCAAAAGAGGATCTTGAGTGATACTTTTTAGAAAATCCCCAACGTTTTGACATTTTTCTCCAAAGTTAAAGGTGATGGTCTGTGTGTGGAAAAGTGCCCTTAGAGCCGTGCTTGATCCGCGTCTGAAATGTATGGTTATATTATTCGATTTAAAGTCATTGTCCATTACTGCATTTCCTAATTTTAATCCATTTTCATGCTTGGTCCTTGCTATACAAATCCATAAGTCATAATGTTCTCGGAATCGTTCCCTACATTCACGCAGGTGTTGGTTTGAGGGTTTATTATCTTTTTCGGAAGTTTGCAGCGCTGAAAAGAAAACAAATCCAGCCATCTGGACTTCATTTCCGGTACTTTCGGTGGCAGATGATTTCTGATGAAAGGAATTAATTATCTATTTCTCGGATTTCGTCTTTGCCACACTGTTTTTGTTGTACTACCTACATTGTTTTTATTAGCTATCCTTTTGAATACAATGGAAGAATTGGCAGATTAACTTCCTTATTGCACGTGTTTTACAGGTGTTCATAAGAGTAATAAGAGTTTTCATCTGTCTAAATCTTCACTTTAATGTTTTTTTTTTGTTGTGATACGTTTATTAATATCGTCTAAATATGAATCACTTATTAGATTGTAGAATGGTGTTGATTATTTATTCAGTTCATTTTTGCAAATACGGAGTGAATCTTTTTGCTCCGATTCTCTCTACTGTTTTTTTTTTCATCTTGTTTACTGCCACGGAGGCTATGGGGAGTTTTTTTTTATCTTGGCTTGCGTTTCACTGTGTTTATCCAGGTGGTTTTCGTATCACGTGAATTTAAAAGCTCTCGGTAACCTTTTTTTTTTCCAGACTTCACTTGAATGTAATTAATGGTTTTCAGTTCCTCTTATTTTGCTTGTAGGAAAAGGATACTACCGCATGGATAATTTTCTTTGTTCCATTTTTGTATTGTTTTTGTGCATTTTATACACATTTTTCTTGCCTTTTCAGTTTCTTCTGTGAATTTTTTTTCATATATTTGAAATACGGTTTAATGGTTTCGCTTCAATTAATTTTGATGGATTTATTTTACTTTTTCTTTGTTGGTTACTCTTATGGGGGCTATGGGGAATTGATTTAATCTTGTTAGGTGGTTTTCGTATCACGTTAATTTAGGAACTCCAGAATTCCTTGAATGTAAATTTTATTTTTTGTTTTCTCATTTCATTAACATTGAACTGCATGTTTTCTTTGTTCCCTTTTTGTATTTTTGAACCATTTTCATAGTTTCTTCTGTGAAACTTTTTTTACATATTTTCGCTCACAGACTAGGAAATGCATTTCTATTATTTATCCTTCAGTTCCACTTTTGTATCTGTTGCATTTTGTTACGTATAAATTGCTTTTAGGTTTGATATATCTGTTTTTTTCGTAAAACTTATTCCCCATGTTTTTTTTTTGTGAAATATGGTTTAATAGTTAATTCTTTTTTCTGGTTTTCTTTACTTTGATAGTACAGTTATCGAGGTTATTTTTTGTGTTATCGTGTTTGTTTCGCGTGTTGTATTTTACAGTGTTTTTCTGTTTATTTTTATTTCTTTTTCTGAAGGATTTTTTTTTATTTTTAAACGCATGCTTTTTCTAGGTATTGGGGATGGCAACAAAGCTTCTCATGCTTTTCTTGAAATACGGATTGATGATTTTGTTTTCTTCATCTTGATTTTCTTCAAAGAAAGCTTCATTTTTCTAGGTGTGGGGATGAAATAGTTCAAAACTTCACATGCTTTTCTTGAAATACGGATTCAGAATTTTTTTCTTCATCTTGATTATTAAGGAAACTTTGGTAATCGTACTTTTTATTAAATGATTTTATGTCCTGGGTCCTTTTTACTTTTTTCTTTTTTTATTCTGTTTTGTGGTTTTTGTTAATAGTGATGGCTTTTGTTTACAGTTGCAATGGAATATTCTTTGTTGATTTTTTTCCCCAAAAGTTCTTTTTTGTATTTCTTTGTTTACAGTACATTTGGAAACTTTTTCTAGGTATGGGGAAGGTATTCTTCAATAAAACTTTTCCACGCTTTTTTTGAAATACGGATTGAAAATTTTTTCGCCTTTATCTTGATTATTGGAAATAAGCTTTGGTAACAGTAATTTTTTACAACATCTTTTTGTCATGGTTTATTTTACGTTTTCATTCTTTTGTATATCCAGTTTCTGTTTGAATGTAATTTTTTGTTTTGTGCCGTTTTTTGTTAATAGCTTCAGTGAAATATCTTGTGTTGATTTTTTTTCTCAATTTCTTTTTTTGTATTTCTTTATGAAACTTTTTATAGGTAAGGGGAAGGAATGCTTCAATAAAATTGTTCTTGAAATACGGATTGATAATTTTTTAGTCTTCATCTTGATTATTAAGTAAGCTTTGGTAACAGTAATTTTTTACAACATCTTTTTGTCATGGTTTTTTTGTTTCTATTTGAATGCAATATTTCTGTTTCGTCTTTTATATCCAGTGCAAGGTTGGGGATGAATGCTTTCCAAATCAATGCTTTTTTGTATGTAAAATAGTTTAAATTAGTTTATAAGCTTAGAATTACAATCATACCATATGGTACGTGCAGCTACATGTGCAAAATATTGAAGTGGAAAGATCTAGATTTTTTTAATGAAATGAATATTAATTTTACATTCTATATTGACTATGTACTTGAGCTCAAGTAAAACACAGTTTAATTATTTTGAACAGTAGTTTCTGTGTATTATGTTTTTGCTAACAAATTGTGTAATAATTCCATACCTAAAAAACCGCCTTGGCAACAGATAAACAACGGCCTTAGCAACAGTTAAAAGCCCTACAGAAGATACACAGTTAAAAGAAAAAACCGGTTGTGACGTCACCTGAAAACACTATTAATAATGTAAAAATTAAAATTTTATAAAATACTAAAACTTTTAATTGAAAAATTTAGTTTACTTAAAATACATGCTATGAAGAAATATTAACTTATGGAGGATATTTGAAATGAAACCATAAAAACTGTTATGTGCTTAAAATATTTGAGATTGAATGTTGAATAAAACAAACTCCTGTGTTTTCTTTTATTTATAAGGCACAAAAAAGCATTAAATGGATTTTAAAAAAAATTATAAAATTTAAATCATAAATAAATAAATAAGTTTACGTTTTCTTTTATTGTCATCCTTTAAAAAGGCATGGTAATATAGATATATATATGTTATTAAGAAATAAAGATTGGAGAGTAAAAGGTTGAAAATGTTAAAATTAAATGTAAATATTTTAAAATTGTTTCCCAATTATGAAACATTTTCCGAGCAATAAGGAGAGAATGATTTCAGCTGTGGAATTTAGGTAAAATATCTTTCCCCATAATTATATTTCAAACCTGATGAATACTAAAAATATTGGTTATAATTACATTTAAGAGGTCAAATAGCTAAATTACTCTATTACTTTATTAAGAGGTCAGGGACCTTTTGGGATGGCTAAATTGGAGTATGTCTACAAAAATCTTTAAGAGATGTTAATTTTTAAACATATCTTTCTATATAATTAAATATAAGTATATTTAATATCTGTAAAATTAAGAGTAAATAAGTTTATTCAACAAGTAATTAATATTTGAACATATTTTAAAATTTAATTATAGTAAAAATTCATATTGCTCCTCCGAGTGTTAGAAAATATTTAATTATGAACTGAAGCTGAATATATTTTCTTGTAGTTAGGACAGAACACTTAAAACAAGAGGCTCTTATTTTTAAAACAGTTAAACTGGTAAACAGGAAGGGGGACGCTGTAAGGTTCGATTTCAGAGTAGAAAAAAACCTAAAATGTTCGATTTCAACTAGAAAAAACCCTTAAAATGTTCGATTCCTAGTGGAAAGAAATCTAAAATGTTCGCTTCCAAGTGGAAAAAAACTCTAAAATGTTCGATTTCAACTAGAAAAAACCTAAAATGTTCGATTCCAACTAGAAAAAACCCTAAAATGTTCGATTCCAAGTGTAAAAAAAACTAAAAATGTTCGATTTCAACTAGAAAAAACCCTAAAATGTTCGATTCCAAGTGTAAAAAAACCTAAAATGTTCGATTTCAACTAGAAAAAAAATCTAAAATGTTCGATTTCAACTAGAAAAAAATGTAAAATGTTCGATTCCAACCGTTTATGGAAGAGGGACAGTATTTTTTTTAATCCAATGATTTTTAAACTTTATATACGAGTTTCAAAACTCAGACAGCAAGTGAACCAGTAGCTCAGTTGGTATATCGTTTACCACGTTCAAGCTGTGGTCGCATTTCCTATGCCAGTTCAAACCCAGCTTCTGAATTAAATGGAGTTATTTTATTTTAAGAATTTAAATTAATGAAAAAGGGGACAATAAATACTCCTGAGGCTGTCGGACCAGGCGGCTCAGTTGGTTGAGTCGCTCAAACAGCTGAACCGTCTGGTCAGCGCGCTGGGATGGGCTTCTGTTCGAGCCCATCCCCTAGGTCCAAATTCCCGGGGTCCAGTGGTCATTCATTATTCGGCCTTTGAAGCCGCGATGGGTGAGTTAGAGGGTGTGATAGGGTAGGAGTTTGGCCACTGGAACGCGCGTTCGGGGGTGTCCGTAACTAATTGAGATTAAGGTTAGTCGTTAGGAGGCGGACAACCCCAGAGATTGGTTAGGGCCAAGTTCCTTCCTTCTCAACACCCGAGTGTCACGGACCGAAACGTCGGAGTCGGTCGGCCTGGCTCTGCCGGCGTTTCTTCTCTTGGCCGGTGGAGCCCCCTGCCGGCCGCCTTCGGCGTCATTTTCCGTGGCACTCGGGTGTTGAGAAGGAATGAACTTAGCCAAAATTTTTCCAATTCTCAACTAAGAGTAAGGCTATTAAGTAGTGAGAGTGTGAGCCCCATTAGCCTGGTTGGTAGAGGCACGGGTTGAGTGTGGAGGTTCGTGGAGCTGGACTCGATCTGGCCAAGGTTCGATCCCAGGTGAGAGGGAAAATACTTAGCAATATTAAGAGGAGTGGAAAAATAGAACAATAAATACCCAGTAGCATAAGGGTTATGGAAGAATTGGCAGAACTGCAAGAAAAGACTTGGCAAGATTAGTCTGAGGAACCTCGACGTCTGTTAGGGTAGGGATGAAATATTTTTATACGATGAGAGATGGGGGAGAGTCGAGAAAGAGTAGGTGATAGCAACGCCTGGGGTCGCAGCTCCGATGGCTCAGTTGTTAGAGCACCAGGCCTTTGAAGACAGTTGACCAAAGGTCCTGGCCAGGGAGTGAGTTCGAGCCCAGGTGTGGACACAGATGAATATTCTACTGAAACTACCAGAAGTTAGCAATGGAATTGTAAGTATATGTGTTCCTGTAGGTGTGGATCCCGATGGCCCAGTTGGCAAACGCTTCGCCTCGTGGAGGTTTCAGATGGGTGTCAGTGACCAGACCCGGGTTCGAGCCTAGGGAGTGGAAGTGAAATTGCCGAATTCTACCGGAGTGTCGACGAAAGCGAGTAAGAGTAGAGGTAAGTGAAACTAACAGTGTCTTCCACGTGGAGTGGATTGGTGGAATCCTCAGAGAAGTGGAGCAAGTGGAAGGTGACCTGTCAGAAGAGTGAGTTAGGAGAGGAAGGTTCTCTAAAGAAGTGGGTTCTCCAGTGGAATGAAAAGTGCAAGCAGTGGGTTCTCTGTAGTAAAGAGAAGGGAGATGAGAGGAAGGTTCTCTGTAGAGGTGTTCTCTAGTGGGAGTCTAAGCAGGGGGAGGACACCTAGCGACTTCTCTTGCGAGCAGATGCTCGGAACTTCTCTTGCGTTTTCAAAGAGGGAAAATTTCTCTTAAAAAATCTCTCTTGCTCACAGTCCCTTCCCGAACTTCTCTTTTTTTCTCTCTCTCTCTCTCCCCTTGCGACTTCTCTTAATCTTCTGGTAATCGACTTCTCTTAATCTTCTTTTGTCCCTTGCTGGTCTTCTCTTCTTCTCTCTCTCTCTCTCTCTCTTCTTCTTCTCTCTCTAGAGCTTTTTCTCTTCTTCCTCTATACGTAAAGAGAAGCTCCTAGAGCAAGAAGAGAGAAAAGAAGAGAAGTCCAGCAAGAGATGAAAGAGAAGCTCAGGGATAAGTATAAGAGAAGTCGCAAGGGGAGAGAGTGAGAAAAAAAAGAGAAGTTCGGGAAGGGACAGTGAGCAAGAGAGATTTTTTAAGAGAAATTTTCCCTCTCCTCCCCCTGCTTAGAGTCCCACTAGAGAACACCTCTACAGAGAACCTTCCTCTCATCTCCCTTCTCTTTACTACAGAGAACCCACTGCTTGCACTTTTCATTCCACTGGAGAACCCACTTCTTTAGAGAACCTTCCTCTCCTAACTCACTCATCTGACAGGTCACCTTCCACTTGCTCCACTTCTCTGAGGATTCCACCAATCCACTCCACGTGGAAGACACTGTTAGTTTCACTTACCTCTACTCTTACTCGCTTTCGTCGACACTCCGGTAGAATTCGGCAATTTCACTTCCACTCCCTAGGCTCGAACCCGGGTCTGGTCACTGACACCCATCTGGAACCTCCACGAGGAGAAGCGTTTGCCGACTGGGCCATCGGGATCCACACCTACAGGAACACATATACTTACATTTCCATTGCTAACTTCTGGTAGTTTCAGTAGAATATTCATCAGTGTCCACACCTGGGCTCGATCCCACTCCCTGGCCAGGACCATTGGTCAACTGTCTTCAAAGGCCTGGTGCTCTAACTACTGAGCCATCGGAGCTGCGATCTCAGGCGTTGCTATCACCTACTCTTTCTTGACTTTCCTCCATCTCATCATATAAAAATATTTAATCCCTATTCTAACAGACGTCGAGGTAACTCAGACTAATCTTGCAGTTATGCCAATTCTTCCATACCCCTTATGCTACTGGGTATTTATTGTTCTATTTTTCCACTCCTCTTAATATTGCTAAGTATTTTCCCTCTCACCTGGGATCGAACCTTGGCCAGATCGAGTCCAGCTCCACGAACCTCCACACTGAACCCGTGCCTCTACCAACCAGGCTACAGGGACTGACAGTCCCACTAGTTAATAGTCCTACTCTTAGTTGAGAATTGGAAAAATTTTGGCTAAGTTCATTCCTTCTCAACACCCGAGTGCCACGGAAAATGACGCCGAAGGCGGCCGGCAGGGGGCTCCACCGGCCAAGAGAAGAAACGCCGGCAGAGCCAGGCCGACCGACTCCGACGTCTCGGTCCGTGACACTAGGGTGTTGAGAAGGAAGGAACTTGGCCCTAACCAATCTCTGGGGTTGTCCACCTCCTAACGACTAACCTTAATCTCAATTAGTTACGGACACCCCCGAACGCGCGTTCCAGTGGCCAAACTCCTACCCTATCACACCCTCTAACTGTCCCAACGCGGCTTCAAAGGCCGAATAATGAATGACCACTGGACCCCGGGAATTTGGACCTAGGGGATGGGCTCGAACAGAAGCCCATCCCAGCGCGCTGACCAGACGGTTCAGCTGTTTGAGCGACTCAACCAACTGAGCCGCCTGGTCCGACAGCCTCAGGAGTATTTATTGTGCCCTTTTTCATTAATTTAAATTCTTAAAATAAAATAACTCCATTTAATTCAGAAGCTGGGTTTGAACTGGCATAGGAAATGCGACCACAGCTCGAACGTGGTAAACGATATACCAACTGAGCTACTGGTTCGCTTGCTGTCTGAGTTTGGAAACTGGTATATAAAGTTTAAATCATTGGATTAAAAAAAAAATCCTGCCTACCCTGTATAAAAAAAAATCGTAAGAAAAAGTTTTTAGATTTTTTTCTAGTTGGAATCGATCATTTTAGATTTTTTTTCTACTCGGCATCGAACATTATAGATTTTTTTCTAGTTGGAATCGAACATTTTAGGGTTTTTTTTCTAGGAATCAAACATTTTAGATTTTTTTCTAGTTGGAATCGAACATTTTAGGTTTTTTTTTACTAGGAATCGAACATTTTAGATTTTTTTCTAGTTGGAATCGAACATTTTATGTTTTTTTACTAGGAATCGAACATTTTTGATTTTTTTCTAGTTGGAATCGAACATTTTAGATTTTTTTTCTACTCGGCATCGAACATTATACATTTATTTTTTACTAGGAATCGAACATTTTAGATTTTTTTCTAGTTGGAATCGAACATTTTAGATTTTTTTCTAGTTGGAATCGAACATTTTAGATTTTTTTCTAGTTGGAATCGAACATTTTAGATTTTTTTTCTACTCGGCATCGAACATTATACATTTATTTTTTACTAGGAATCGAACATTTTAGATTTTTTTCTAGCTGGAAACGAACATTTTAGATTTTTTCTACATGGAATCGAAACTTTGAGGTTTTTTCTACTCGGCAACGAACCTTAGAGTGTCAGCCTTCTGCCACCCTGCCTGTTTACTAGTTTAACTGTTTTAAAAATTTAGGCATCTTGTTTTAAGAGAGTATTCTTTCCTATTGTATTAATTTCTTATATCTTTAATTTTTACTGCTGTATAGTATGAAACAAAACCTTCTGAGGGAATTTTTTATGCATATTTTTTATTTTTATTTCAGTTTAAATTTTTTTACTTGCTGAATTGTTAAGGAAATAAAAGGCACCACAAGGGAACGTTTTATTGAGCAAAGTTACTAAATCGTACTTACAGAGGTTTTTTTTTATAAATCACACAAAACTTTATTTATAATTTCCTGTTTAAAAGTGCCTATCTCCTCTAAAATTGTTCGTTTAGTTTATATCAGTCGTTTCTTTTATATTGTTACTTTACAATCATCAATCTGTCTGATATCAGTGGATTAAGTACCTATGAAAATACAGACTTTGAAAAGTTGCACCAAACACCTCCATTTTCACATATGCAAAAAAATTTTATTTTAAGTAATTTTACAATATGTATACTAAAATAAAATTTAATAATCACAGATATAAATTCTCTGTTGAAAAGGTTACAATATTAAAATGAAGTACCTAAAATAATTTTTTCATAAAATTTCAGGTATTGTATTCACAAAATCTAAAAAAAACAAAAAGCCTATTTTTTGACTTAAATAAATCTAAGTTTAATACTAATAATTATCATAAAACTGAGTTTAGATATCAAAAGAAGACAAATAAAATGAGATAGAACATTGGAAATAATAAAAAAAATACGACCTGAATAATAGAACTAAAACTATCAAACTAAATCAAACGCAGAAAATATGAAGGTAGAGCAATCAAAACATGTCATACAGAAAATTTTAAAAACTACCTACCTTTACCCTTCTCATACACAGAGTTGAATTGAAAAAATATGCACAACAAATACTGAAAAGACACTGTATTGGACCCATACAAACACACACTTGAATTGTGTAACAAAGAACCTATAAGAGAAAGAATGCCCCAAAAAACAAACCATAGTAAATTCCTTGCCAGAAAATAGAAAAAAAAAATCAAACGCACAAAAAAAATTTAACATGATTGGAAACTTTAAAATATCTGCACTAAAATGCGACAAAACTTGAAAATGAAAGATAAATGAATACCACACTGAAAGATCAAAACAATAATTCAACCAAAACAAATTACAAGATATTCACGTATCCATTTCCAAAAATGCAAATAAGATATGTACAAAAACAACAAATTCAACCTTTAGAAAAGAAGGTAATAAAAAACAATATTGAAAGATTGAACCCAATCTAACCAAAACAGCAAATTTAAAGATCAGTTTCCATAAATGCAAATTTTAGATGTACAAAAGAGATTGAACCTTTAGAAAAAGGAGCACCAAAGGCAATGTAAAATACAAAGAACGATATTGTACGTCGATGACAAAATAATATCAAAATAGAACCTTCTCCTCAAAGAAATCGAAACACACAACGAAATTTTTTTCAGACCAAAAACCCAATAACAAAGACCAAATATTTTAAACCTAAAAAATAGAGATCCGAAAGATGAAAAGAAATATATGCCCCGCAATCAGTCCCAAGCAGTGCCCCATCTGAAACAAAAGCAATGACGATATATTACACAAAATAATAAAATTAATATAGTACATAAATTAGGCTTCATGTTACAAAAAGCATAAAAAAAACTTTTTTAGTTGGCACCAGCACAGAGAAGAATCCTATCAAAGGGTCCAAAAGGTTATTTTCAAATTTCTGACAGCAGTAATGGAGATTCAATCATTGGCCGAGAGGTACGCAGTAAATTTTGGTGGTCAAAGTTCTGATTAGCTGTGACTTGTTCATTCAATCTGTCCTTTCAGGAGGCTTTTGGAGAATCTAGCTTTCTTCCGCACCCCTCATGACGTGACACGATCCAATCGCCAAAATATCCCCTAACTGCCATGCTTTCTCGATATCTATTATGGTCGTGGAGTCTCTGTTCTAGTTGTTCCATTTTTCTTAATGCATCAAATCCTTATCAAGACGAAGATTCTTCCCTAGGGAAAGAAAATCAAAAATTAAAATATACAACATTGCACAAATTCGTCACCAAATCCAGTCCATATTCAAATGAATCAATATAAATATTAGTTAACAAGTTAGTTACTAGTTTATGTAAGTTATTACGTTTAGTAATGCTTAAAGTGGTACCAAATCCCTCAATATAATTTATTTCTTTTACCCAGCTCTCTCCACCAATATTCTTCCCAACTGGTGGAAGTTTTCTAGAAGATAATTCATTCGCATGACAAAACAATTTTATTGAATATTTTGCTTTCATCAACGCTTTCAAACAAATAACTTCCATGTCAAATTTTTGGAGATATTTAATCTTTACTCACTGCTTTGCGGTGTTCAGTCTACATCCAACATAAGGCCCTAACACTGATCTTCTAAAAAAGAAAAATGATAACAAAATAACAAGAAAAAGAAAATACATAGAACAAATCAAAAGGGAGGTGGGAATCAGGATTCCAACTCGAACCTTCCCTCAGCAATGATCCCCTGAAAAGAGAAAAAAGCATTACAATATGTCACCAACAGGAAAATGAATAGTAGAATTTAAAATTCTTAGATGCCCAAGATTGGCCACTACGACTCAGTCTAACATTGGCCGTTCCAATTCCCCCCAATATTAACCGTTCCAACTCTGCCCAAGATTGGCCGTTACGATTCCCCCCAATATTGGCCGTTCCAACTCTGCCCAAGATTGGCCGTTACGACTCTTCCCAATATTGGCCGTTACGACTCTTCCCAATATTGGCCGTTACAATTCCCCCAATATTGACCGTTCCAACTCTGCCCAATATTGGCCGTTACGACTCTTCCCAATATTGACCGTTCCAACTCTGCCCAATATTGGCCGTTACGACTCTTCCCAATATTGGCCGTTACAATTCCCCCCAATATTGGCCGTTGCAACTCTGCCCAAGATTGGCCGTTACAATTCCCCCCAATATTGGCCGTTCCAACTCTGCCCAAGATTGGCCGTTACGACTCTTCCCAATATTGGCCGATACGACTCTTCCCAATATTGGCCGTTACTATTCCCCCCAATATTAGCCGTTACGACTCTTCCCAATATTGGCCGTTACAATTCCCCCAAATATTGGCCATTACAACTCTTCCCAATATTGGCCGTTACGACTCTTCCCAATATTGGTCGTTACGATTCCCCCCAATATTGGCCGTTACGACACTTCCCAATATTGGCCACTACGACTCCCCTAATATTGGCCGTTCCGATTCCCCCCAATATTGGCCGTTACAACTCTTCCCAATATTGGCCGATACAACTCTTCCCAATATTGGCCGTTTCGACTCTTCCCAATATTGGCCGTTACGATTCCCCCCAATATTGACCGTTCCAACTATGCCCAATATTGGCCGTTCCAACTCTGCCCAAGATTGGCCGTTACGACTCTTCCCAATATTGGCCGATACGACTCTTCCCAATATTGGCCGTTACAACTCTTCCCAATATTAGCCGTTACGACTCTTCCCAATATTGGCCATTACGATTCCCCCCAATATTGGCCATTACGACTCTTCCCAATATTGGCCGTTACGACTCTTCCCAATATTGGTCGTTACGATTCCCCCCAACATTGGCCGTTACGACACTTCCCAATATTGGAAGATACGACTCTTCCCAATATTGGCCGTTACAACTCTTCCCAATATTAGCCGTTACGACTCTTCCCCATATTGGCCGTTACGACTCTTCCCAATATTGGCCGTTACGACTCTTCCCAATATTGGCCGTTACAACTCTTTCCAATATTAGACGTTACGACTCTTCCCAATATTGGCCGTTACAATTCCAGTAACATTATCTCTAAGGTCCCAGAGAGTCAAACTCGATCCTTAAATCCCTCTGCGCCGCCCTATGCATTAGCGTTGTCCCTTGGGGCCCGGGAATGGATCCTTCTACTCCTGAGTACCGCCTCCTCTACAAGACGCTTTAGCTTCCGTAACCCGAGGGTCAGTCAAAATCCCTCCATCGTTCTCTGATCGCGTGGAAACCCTCTACACTTCTTATCGAGCAGGTAGGATCTCAAAACGAACTCCCACTCAAGTAGCTATATCTCTAAGGTCCCAGAGAGTCAAAGTCGATCCTTAAATCCCTCTGCGCCGCCCTATGCATTAGCCTTGCAAGTGCAGGAGTGTAGTATTAAACCCTTTTTAAAACAATTTTAAAAAATTTAAAATTTTAAAATCTTTCAAACCACAGTTTTGATGAAATATCTGTAATCAGCACTGAAAAGCAGCCCAGAAAAAAGTCTTGTAATTGCAGGAGAGTAGTATTAAACCCTTTTTAAAACAATTTTAAAAAATTTAAAATTTTGAAATCTTTCAAACCACAGTTTTAATGAAATATCTGTAATCAGCACTCAAAAACAGCCCAGAAAAAAAGACTTGCAAGTGCCGGAGTGTAGTATTAAACCCTTTTTTAAATTTTTAAAATTAAAATTTAAAAAAAGATTTTAGACTTTTTAAAAGAAAGAAAGAAAGACCCAACTTAAAAAAAAATTAAAATTTTAAAATCTTTCAAACCACAGTTTTGATGAAATATATGCAATCAGCACTGAAAAGCAGCCCAGAAAAAAGACTTGCAAGTGCAGGAGTGTAGTATTCAAACCTTTTTAAAACAATTTTAAAAAAATCAAAATTTTAAAATCTTTCAAACCACAGTTTTGATGAAATATAGGCAATCAGCACTGAAAAGCAGCCCACAAAAAAGACTTGCAAGTGCAGGAGTGTAGTATTAAACCCTTTTTAAAACAATTTTAAAAAATTTAAAATTTTGAAATCTTTCAAACCACAGTTTTAATGAAATATCTGTAATCAGCACTGAAAAGCAGCCCAGAAAAAAGACTTGCAAGTGCAGGAGTGTAGTATTAAAACCTTTTTAAAACAATTTTAAAAAAATTAAAATTTTAAAATCTTTCAAACCACAGTTTTGATGAAATATATGCAATCAGCACTGAAAAGCAGCCCAGAAAAAAGACTTGCAAGTGCAGGAGTGTAGTATTAAACCCATTTTAAAACAATTTTAAAAAATTTAAAATTTTAAAATCTTTCAAACCACAGTTTTGATGAAATATATGCAATCAGCACTGAAAAGCAGCCCAGAAAAAAGCCTTGCAAGTGCAGGAGTGTATTATTAAACCCTTTTTAAAACAATTTTAAAAAATTTAAAATTTTAAAATCTTTCAAACCACAGTTTTGATGAAATATATGCAATCAGCACTGAAAAGCAGCCCAGAAAAAAGACTTGCAAGTGCAGGAGTGTAGTATTAAACCCCTTTTAAAACAATTTTAAAAAATTTAAAATTTTTAAAATCTTTCAAACCACAGTTTTGATGAAATATATGCAATCAGCACTGAAAAGCAGCCAAGAAAAAAGTCTTGTAATTGCAGGAGAGTAGTATTAAACCCTTTTTAAAACAATTTTAAAAAATTTAGAATTTTAAAATCTTTCAAACCACAGTTTTGATGAAATATATGCAATCAGCACTGAAAAGCAGCCCAGAAAAAAGTCTTGGAATTGCAGGAGAGTAGTATTAAACCCTTTTTAAAACAATTTTAAAAAATTTAAAATTTTAAAATCTTTCAAACCACAGTTTTGATGAAATATATGCAATCAGCACTGAAAAGCAGCCAAGAAAAAAGACTTGCAAGTGCAGGAGTGTAGTATTAAACCCTTTTTAAAACAGTTTTAAAAAATTTAAAATTTTAAAATCTTTCAAACCACAGTTTTGATGAAATATATGCAATCAGCACTGAAAAGCAGCCAAGAAAAAAGACTTGCAAGTGCAGGAGTGTAGTATTAAAACCTTTTTAAAACAATTTTAAAAAAATTAAAATTTTAAAATCTTTCAAACCACAGTTTTGATGAAATATATGCAATCAGCACTGAAAAGCAGCCCAGAAAAAAGACTTGCAAGTGCAGGAGTGTAGTATTAAACCCATTTTAAAACAATTTTTAAAAATTTAAAATTTTAAAATCTTTCAAACCACAGTTTTGATGAAATATATGCAATCAGCACTGAAAAGCAGCCCAGAAAAAAGCCTTGCAAGTGCAGGAGTGTAGTATTAAACCCTTTTTAAAACAATTTTAAAAAATTTAAAATTTTAAAATCTTTCAAACCACAGTTTTGATGAAATATATGCAATCAGCACTGAAAAGCAGCCCAGAAAAAAGACTTGCAAGTGCAGGAGTGTAGTATTAAACCCTTTTTAAAACAATTTTAAAAAATTTAAAATTTTTAAAATCTTTCAAACCACAGTTTTGATGAAATATATGCAATCAGCACTGAAAAGCAGCCAAGAAAAAAGTCTTGTAATTGCAGGAGAGTAGTATTAAACCCTTTTTAAAACAATTTTAAAAAATTTAGAATTTTAAAATCTTTCAAACCACAGTTTTGATGAAATATATGCAATCAGCACTGAAAAGCAGCCCAGAAAAAAGTCTTGGAATTGCAGGAGAGTAGTATTAAACCCTTTTTAAAACAATTTTAAAAAATTTAAAATTTTAAAATCTTTCAAACCACAGTTTTGATGAAATATATGCAATCAGCACTGAAAAGCAGCCAAGAAAAAAGACTTGCAAGTGCAGGAGTGTAGTATTAAACCCTTTTTAAAACAGTTTTAAAAAATTTAAAATTTTAAAATCTTTCAAACCACAGTTTTGATGAAATATATGCAATCAGCACTGAAAAGCAGCCCAGAAAAAAGACTTGCAAGTGCAGGAGTGTAGTATTAAACCCATTTTAAAACAATTTTAAAAAATTTAAAATTTTAAAATCTTTCAAACCACAGTTTTGATGAAATATATGCAATCAGCACTGAAAAGCAGCCCAGAAAAAAGCCTTGCAAGTGCAGGAGTGTAGTATTAAACCCTTTTTAAAACAATTTTAAAAAATTTAAAATTTTAAAATCTTTCAAACCACAGTTTTGATGAAATATATGCAATCAGCACTGAAAAGCAGCCAAGAAAAAAGTCTTGTAATTGCAGGAGAGTAGTATTAAACCCTTTTTAAAACAATTTTAAAAAATTTAGAATTTTAAAATCTTTCAAACCACAGTTTTGATGAAATATATGCAATCAGCACTGAAAAGCAGCCCAGAAAAAAGTCTTGGAATTGCAGGAGAGTAGTATTAAACCCTTTTTAAAACAATTTTAAAAAATTTAAAATTTTTAAAATCTTTCAAACCACAGTTTTGATGAAATATATGCAATCAGCACTGAACAGCAGCCAAGAAAAAAGACTTGCAAGTGCAGGAGTGTAGTATTAAACTTTTTTAAAACAGTTTTAAAAAATTTAAAATTTTAAAATCTTTCAAACCACAGTTTTGATGAAATATATGCAATCAGCACTGAAAAGCAGCCCAGAAAAAAGACTTGCAAGTGCAGGAGTGTAGTATTAAACCCTTTTTAAAACAATTTTAAAAAATTTAAAATTTTAAAATCTTTCAAACCACAGTTTTGATGAAATATATGCAATCAGCACTGAAAAGCAGCCCAGAAAAAAGTCTTGGAATTGCAGGAGAGTAGTATTAAACCCTTTTTAAAACAATTTTAAAAAATTTAAAATTTTAAAATCTTTCAAACCACAGTTTTGATGAAATATCTGTTATCAGCACTTAAAAGCAGCCCAAAAAAAAAGACTTGCAAGTGCAGGAGTGTAGTATTAAACCCTTTTTTAAATTTTTAAAATTAAAATTTAAAAAAAGATTTTAGACTTTTTAAAAGAAAGAAAGAAAGAAAGATAGAAAAAAGACCCAACTTAAAAAAAAATTAAAATTTTAAAATCTTTCAAACCACAGTTTTGATGAAATATATGCAATCAGCACTGAAAAGCAGCCCAGAAAAAAGACTTGCAAGTGCAGGAGTGTAGTATTAAAACCTTTTTAAAACAATTTTAAAAAAATCAAAATTTTAAAATCTTTCAAACCACAGTTTTGATGAAATATAGGCAATCAGCACTGAAAAGCAGCCCAGAAAAAAGACTTGCAAGTGCAGGAGTGTAGTATTAAACCCTTTTTAAAACAATTTTAAAAAATTTAAAATTTTGAAATCTTTCAAACCACAGTTTTAATGAAATATCTGTTATCAGCACTGAAAAGCAGCCCAGAAAAAAGACTTGCAAGTGCAGGAGTGTAGTATTAAAACCTTTTTAAAACAATTTTAAAAAAATTAAAATTTTAAAATCTTTCAAACCACAGTTTTGATGAAATATATGCAATCAGCACTGAAAAGCAGCCCAGAAAAAAGACTTGCAAGTGCAGGAGTGTAGTATTAAACCCTTTTTAAAACAATTTTAAAAAATTTAAAATTTTAAAATCTTTCAAACCACAGTTTTGATGAAATATATGCAATCAGCACTGAAAAGCAGCCCAGAAAAAAGACTTGCAAGTGCAGGAGTGTAGTATTAAACCCTTTTTAAAACAATTTTAAAAAATTTAAAATTTTAAAATCTTTCAAACCACAGTTTTGATGAAATATATGCAATCAGCACTGAAAAGCAGCCCAGAAAAAAGACTTGCAAGTGCAGGAGTGTAGTATTAAACCCTTTTTAAAACAATTTTAAAAAATTTAAAATTTTTAAAATCTTTCAAACCACAGTTTTGATGAAATATATGCAATCAGCACTGAAAAGCAGCCCAGAAAAAAGACTTGCAAGTGCAGGAGTGTAGTATTAAACCCTTTTTAAAACAATTTTAAAAAATTTAAAATTTTAAAATCTTTCAAACCACAGTTTTGATGAAATATATGCAATCAGCACTGAAAAGCAGCCCAGAAAAAAGTCTTGGAATTGCAGGAGAGTAGTATTAAACCCTTTTTAAAACAATTTTAAAAAATTTAAAATTTTAAAATCTTTCAATTCACAGTTTTGATGAAATATCTGTTATCAGCACTTAAAAGCAGCCCAGAAAAAAAGACTTGCAAGTGCAGGAGTGTAGTATTAAACCCTTTTTTAAATTTTTAAAATTAAAATTTAAAAAAAGATTTTAGACTTTTTAAAAGAAAGAAAGAAAGACCCAACTTAAAAAAAAATTAAAATTTTAAAATCTTTCAAACCACAGTTTTGATGAAATATATGCAATCAGCACTGAAAAGCAGCCCAGAAAAAAGACTTGCAAGTGCAGGAGTGTAGTATTAAAACCTTTTTAAAACAATTTTAAAAAAATCAAAATTTTAAAATCTTTCAAACCACAGTTTTGATGAAATATAGGCAATCAGCACTGAAAAGCAGCCCAGAAAAAAGACTTGCAAGTGCAGGAGTGTAGTATTAAACCCTTTTTAAAACAATTTTAAAAAATTTAAAATTTTGAAATCTTTCAAACCACAGTTTTAATGAAATATATGCAATCAGCACTGAAAAGCAGCCCAGAAAAAAGCCTTGCAAGTGCAGGAGTGTAGTATTAAACCCTTTTTAAAACAATTTTAAAAAATTTAAAATTTTAAAATCTTTCAAACCACAGTTTTGATGAAATATATGCAATCAGCACTGAAAAGCAGCCAAGAAAAAAGTCTTGTAATTGCAGGAGAGTAGTATTAAACCCTTTTTAAAACAATTTTAAAAAATTTAGAATTTTAAAATCTTTCAAACCACAGTTTTGATGAAATATAGGCAATCAGCACTGAAAAGCAGCCCAGAAAAAAGACTTGCAAGTGCAGGAGTGTAGTATTAAACCCTTTTTAAAACAATTTTAAAAAATTTAAAATTTTGAAATCTTTCAAACCACAGTTTTAATGAAATATCTGTTATCAGCACTGAAAAGCAGCCCAGAAAAAAGACTTGCAAGTGCAGGAGTGTAGTATTAAAACCTTTTTAAAACAATTTTAAAAAAATTAAAATTTTAAAATCTTTCAAACCACAGTTTTGATGAAATATATGCAATCAGCACTGAAAAGCAGCCCAGAAAAAAGACTTGCAAGTGCAGGAGTGTAGTATTAAACCCTTTTTAAAACAATTTTAAAAAATTTAAAATTTTAAAATCTTTCAAACCACAGTTTTGATGAAATATATGCAATCAGCACTGAAAAGCAGCCCAGAAAAAAGACTTGCAAGTGCAGGAGTGTAGTATTAAACCCTTTTTAAAACAATTTTAAAAAATTTAAAATTTTAAAATCTTTCAAACCACAGTTTTGATGAAATATATGCAATCAGCACTGAAAAGCAGCCCAGAAAAAAGACTTGCAAGTGCAGGAGTGTAGTATTAAACCCTTTTTAAAACAATTTTAAAAAATTTAAAATTTTTAAAATCTTTCAAACCACAGTTTTGATGAAATATATGCAATCAGCACTGAAAAGCAGCCCAGAAAAAAGTCTTGGAATTGCAGGAGAGTAGTATTAAACCCTTTTTAAAACAATTTTAAAAAAATCAAAATTTTAAAATCTTTCAAACCACAGTTTTGATGAAATATAGGCAATCAGCACTGAAAAGCAGCCCAGAAAAAAGACTTGCAAGTGCAGGAGTGTAGTATTAAAACCTTTTTAAAACAATTTTAAAAAAATCAAAATTTTAAAATCTTTCAAACCACAGTTTTGATGAAATATAGGCAATCAGCACTGAAAAGCAGCCCAGAAAAAAGACTTGCAAGTGCAGGAGTGTAGTATTAAACCCTTTTTAAAACAATTTTAAAAAATTTAAAATTTTGAAATCTTTCAAACCACAGTTTTAATGAAATATCTGTAATCAGCACTGAAAAGCAGCCCAGAAAAAAGACTTGCAAGTGCAGGAGTGTAGTATTAAACCCTTTTTAAAACAATTTTAAAAAATTTAAAATTTTGAAATCTTTCAAACCACAGTTTTAATGAAATATCTGTAATCAGCACTGAAAATCAGCCCAGAAAAGAGACTTGCAAGTGCAGGAGAGTAGTATTAAACCCTTTTTAAAACAATTTTAAAAAATTTAAAATTTTAAAATCTTTCAAACCACAGTTTTGATGAAATATCTGTTATCAGCACTTAAAAGCAGCCCAGAAAAAAAGACTTGCAAGTGCAGGAGTGTAGTATTAAACCCTTTTTTAAATTTTTAAAATTAAAATTTAAAAAAAGATTTTAGACTTTTTAAAAGAAAGAAAGAAAGAAAGAAAGAAAGAAAGAAAAAAGACCCAACTTAAAAAAAATTAAAATTTTAAAATCTTTCAAACCACAGTTTTGATGAAATATATGCAATCAGCACTGAAAAGCAGCCCAGAAAAAAGACTTGCAAGTGCAGGAGTGTAGTAGTAAACCCTTTTTAAAACAATTTTAAAAAATTTAAAATTTTAAAATCTTTCAAACCACATCTGTAATCAGCACTGAAAAGCAGCCCAGAAAAAAGACTTGCAAGTGCAGGAGTGTAGTATTAAAACTTTTTTAAAACAATTTAAAAAAAATTAAAATTTTAAAATCTTTCAAACCACAGTTTTGATGAAATATATGCAATCAGCACTGAAAAGCAGCCCAGAAAAAGGACTTGCAAGTGCAGGAGTGTAGTATTAAACCCTTTTTAAAACAATTTTAAAAAATTTAAAATTTTAAAATCTTTCAAACCACAGTTTTGATGAAATATATGCAATCAGCACTGAAAAGCAGCCCAGAAAAAAGACTTGCAAGTGCAGGAGTGTAGTATTAAACCCTTTTTAAAACAATTTTAAAAAATTTAAAATTTTAAATTCTTTCAAACCACAGTTTTGATGAAATATATGCAATCAGCACTGAAAAGCAGCCCAGAAAAAAGACTTGCAAGTGCAGGAGTGTAGTATTAAACCCTTTTTAAAACAATTTTAAAAAATTTAAAATTTTAAAATCTTTCAAACCACAGTTTTGATGAAATATATGCAATCAGCACTGAAAAGCAGCCCAGAAAAAAGACTTGCAAGTGCAGGAGTGTAGTATTAAACCCTTTTTAAAACAATTTTAAAAAATTTAAAATTTTAAAATCTTTCAAACCACAGTTATGATGAAATATATGCAATCAGCACTGAAAAGCAGCCCAGAAAAAAGACTTGCAAGTGCAGGAGTGTAGTATTTAACCCTTTTTAAAACAATTTTAAAAAATTTAAAATTTTAAAATCTTTCAAACCACAGTTTTGATGAAATATATGCAATCAGCACTGAAAAGCAGCCCAGAAAAAAGTCTTGGAATTGCAGGAGAGTAGTATTAAAACCTTTTTAAAACAATTTTAAAAAAATTAAAATTTTAAAATCTTTCAAACCACAGTTTTGATGAAATATATGCAATCAGCACTGAAAAGCAGCCCAGAAAAAAGACTTGCAAGTGCAGGAGTGTAGTATTAAACCCATTTTAAAACAATTTTAAAAAATTTAAAATTTTAAAATCTTTCAAACCACAGTTTTGATGAAATATATGCAATCAGCACTGAAAAGCAGCCCAGAAAAAAGCCTTGCAAGTGTAGGAGTGTAGTATTAAACCCTTTTTAAAACAATTTTAAAAAATTTAAAATTTTAAAATCTTTCAAACCACAGTTTTGATGAAATATATGCAATCAGCACTGAAAAGCAGCCAAGAAAAAAGACTTGCAAGTGCAGGAGTGTAGTATTAAACCCTTTTTAAAACAATTTTAAAAAATTTAAAATTTTAAAATCTTTCAAACCACAGTTTTGATGAAATATATGCAATCAGCACTGAAAAGCAGCCCAGAAAAAAGACTTGCAAGTGCAGGAGTGTAGTATTTAACCCTTTTTAAAACAATTTTAAAAAATTTAAAATTTTAAAATCTTTCAAACCACAGTTTTGATGAAATATATGCAATCAGCACTGAAAAGCAGCCCAGAAAAAAGTCTTGGAATTGCAGGAGAGTAGTATTAAACCCTTTTTAAAACAATTTTAAAAAATTTAAAATTTTAAAATCTTTCAAACCACAGTTTTGATGAAATATCTGTTATCAGCACTTAAAAGCAGCCCAGAAAAAAAGACTTGCAAGTGCAGGAGTGTAGTATTAAACCCTTTTTTAAATTTTTAAAATTAAAATTTAAAAAAAGATTTTAGACTTTTTAAAAGAAAGAAAGAAAGAAAAAAGACCCAACTTAAAAAAAAATTAAAATTTTAAAATCTTTCAAACCACAGTTTTGATGAAATATATGCAATCAGCACTGAAAAGCAGCCCAGAAAAAGGACTTGCAAGTGCAGGAGTGTAGTATTAAACCCTTTTTAAAACAATTTTAAAAAATTTAAAATTTTAAAATCTTTCAAACCACAGTTTTGATGAAATATATGCAATCAGCACTGAAAAGCAGCCCAGAAAAAAGACTTGCAAGTGCAGGAGTGTAGTATTAAACCCATTTTAAAACAATTTTAAAAAATTTAAAATTTTAAAATCTTTCAAACCACAGTTTTGATGAAATATATGCAATCAGCACTGAAAAGCAGCCCAGAAAAAAGCCTTGCAAGTGTAGGAGTGCAGTATTAAACCCTTTTTAAAACAATTTTAAAAAATTTAAAATTTTAAAATCTTTCAAACCACAGTTTTGATGAAATATATGCAATCAGCACTGAAAAGCAGCCAAGAAAAAAGACTTGCAAGTGCAGGAGTGTAGTATTAAACCCTTTTTAAAACAATTTTAAAAAATTTAAAATTTTAAAATCTTTCAAACCACAGTTTTGATGAAATATATGCAATCAGCACTGAAAAGCAGCCCAGAAAAAAGACTTGCAAGTGCAGGAGTGTAGTATTTAACCCTTTTTAAAACAATTTTAAAAAATTTAAAATTTTAAAATCTTTCAAACCACAGTTTTGATGAAATATATGCAATCAGCACTGAAAAGCAGCCCAGAAAAAAGTCTTGGAATTGCAGGAGAGTAGTATTAAACCCTTTTTAAAACAATTTTAAAAAATTTAAAATTTTAAAATCTTTCAAACCACAGTTTTGATGAAATATCTGTTATCAGCACTTAAAAGCAGCCCAGAAAAAAAGACTTGCAAGTGCAGGAGTGTAGTATTAAACCCTTTTTTAAATTTTTAAAATTAAAATTTAAAAAAAGATTTTAGACTTTTTAAAAGAAAGAAAGAAAGAAAAAAGACCCAACTTAAAAAAAAATTAAAATTTTAAAATCTTTCAAACCACAGTTTTGATGAAATATATGCAATCAGCACTGAAAAGCAGCCCAGAAAAAGGACTTGCAAGTGCAGGAGTGTAGTATTAAACCCTTTTTAAAACAATTTTAAAAAATTTAAAATTTTAAAATCTTTCAAACCACAGTTTTGATGAAATATATGCAATCAGCACTGAAAAGCAGCCCAGAAAAAAGACTTGCAAGTGCAGGAGTGTAGTATTAAACCCTTTTTAAAACAATTTTAAAAAATTTAAAATTTTAAATTCTTTCAAACCACAGTTTTGATGAAATATATGCAATCAGCACTGAAAAGCAGCCCAGAAAAAAGACTTGCAAGTGCAGGAGTGTAGTATTAAACCCTTTTTAAAACAATTTTAAAAAATTTAAAATTTTAAAATCTTTCAAACCACAGTTTTGATGAAATATATGCAATCAGCACTGAAAAGCAGCCCAGAAAAAAGACTTGCAAGTGCAGGAGTGTAGTATTAAACCCTTTTTAAAACAATTTTAAAAAATTTAAAATTTTAAAATCTTTCAAACCACAGTTTTGATGAAATATATGCAATCAGCACTGAAAAGCAGCCCAGAAAAAAGACTTGCAAGTGCAGGAGTGTAGTATTTAACCCTTTTTAAAACAATTTTAAAAAATTTAAAATTTTAAAATCTTTCAAACCACAGTTTTGATGAAATATATGCAATCAGCACTGAAAAGCAGCCCAGAAAAAAGACTTGCAAGTGCAGGAGTGTAGTATTAAACCCTTTTTAAAACAATTTTAAAAAATTTAAAATTTTTAAAATCTTTCAAACCACATTTTTGATGAAATATATGCAATCAGCACTGAAAAGCAGCCAAGAAAAAAGTCTTGTAATTGCAGGAGAGTAGTATTAAACCCTTTTTAAAACAATTTTAAAAAATTTAGAATTTTAAAATCTTTCAAACCACAGTTTTGATGAAATATATGCAATCAGCACTGAAAAGCAGCCAAGAAAAAAGACTTGCAAGTGCAGGAGTGTAGTATTAAACCCTTTTTAAAACAATTTTAAAAAATTTAAAATTTTAAAATCTTTCAAACCACAGTTTTGATGAAATATATGCAATCAGCACTGAAAAGCAGCCCAGAAAAAAGACTTGCAAGTGCAGGAGTGTAGTATTTAACCCTTTTTAAAACAATTTTAAAAAATTTAAAATTTTAAAATCTTTCAAACCACAGTTTTGATGAAATATATGCAATCAGCACTGAAAAGCAGCCCAGAAAAAAGTCTTGGAATTGCAGGAGAGTAGTATTAAACCCTTTTTAAAACAATTTTAAAAAATTTAAAATTTTAAAATCTTTCAAACCACAGTTTTGATGAAATATCTGTTATCAGCACTTAAAAGCAGCCCAGAAAAAAAGACTTGCAAGTGCAGGAGTGTAGTATTAAACCCTTTTTTAAATTTTTAAAATTAAAATTTAAAAAAAGATTTTAGACTTTTTAAAAGAAAGAAAGAAAGAAAGAAAGAAAAAAGACCCAACTTAAAAAAAAATTAAAATTTTAAAATCTTTCAAACCACAGTTTTGATGAAATATATGCAATCAGCACTGAAAAGCAGCCAAGAAAAAAGACTTGCAAGTGCAGGAGTGTAGTATTAAACCCTTTTTAAAACAATTTTAAAAAATTTAAAATTTTGAAATCTTTCAAACCACAGTTTTAATGAAATATCTGTAATCAGCACTGAAAAGCAGCCCAGAAAAAAGACTTGCAAGTGCAGGAGTGTAGTATTAAAACCTTTTTAAAACAATTTTTAAAAAATTAAAATTTTAAAATCTTTCAAACCACAGTTTTGATGAAATATATGCAATCAGCACTGAAAAGCAGCCCAGAAAAAAGACTTGCAAGTGCAGGAGTGTAGTATTAAACCCTTTTTAAAACAATTTTAAAAAATTTAAAATTTTAAAATCTTTCAAACCACAGTTTTGATGAAATATATGCAATCAGCACTGAAAAGCAGCCCAGAAAAAAGACTTGCAAGTGCAGGAGTGTAGTATTAAACCCTTTTTAAAACAATTTTAAAAAATTTAAAATTTTTAAAATCTTTCAAACCACAGTTTTGATGAAATATATGCAATCAGCACTGAAAAGCAGCCAAGAAAAAAAGTCTTGTAATTGCAGGAGAGTAGTATTAAACCCTTTTTAAAACAATTTTAAAAAATTTAAAATTTTAAAATCTTTCAAACCACAGTTTTGATGAAATATATGCAATCAGCACTGAAAAGCAGCCAAGAAAAAAGACTTGCAAGTGCAGGAGTGTAGTATTAAACCCTTTTTAAAACAATTTTAAAAAATTTAAAATTTTAAAATCTTTCAAACCACAGTTTTGATGAAATATATGCAATCAGCACTGAAAAGCAGCCCAGAAAAAAGTCTTGGAATTGCAGGAGAGTAGTATTAAACCCTTTTTAAAACAATTTTAAAAAATTTAAAATTTTAAAATCTTTCAAACCACAGTTTTGATGAAATATCTGTTATCAGCACTTAAAAGCAGCCCAGAAAAAAAGACTTGCAAGTGCAGGAGTGTAGTATTAAACCCTTTTTTAAATTTTTAAAATTAAAATTTAAAAAAAGATTTTAGACTTTTTAAAAGAAAGAAAGAAAGAAAGAAAGAAAGAAAGAGACCCAACTTAAAAAAAAAATTAAAATTTTAAAATCTTTCAAACCACAGTTTTGATGAAATATATGCAATCAGCACTGAAAAGCAGCCCAGAAAAAAGACTTGCAAGTGCAGGAGTGTAGTATTAAAACCTTTTTAAAACAATTTTAAAAAAATCAAAATTTTAAAATCTTTCAAACCACAGTTTTGATGAAATATAGGCAATCAGCACTGAAAAGCAGCCCAGAAAAAAGACTTGCAAGTGCAGGAGTGTAGTATTAAACCCTTTTTAAAACAATTTTAAAAAATTTAAAATTTTGAAATCTTTCAAACCACAGTTTTAATGAAATATCTGTAATCAGCACTGAAAAGCAGCCCAGAAAAAAGACTTGCAAGTGCAGGAGTGTAGTATTAAACCCTTTTTAAATTAATTTTAAAAAATTTAAAATTTTGAAATCTTTCAAACCACAGTTTTAATGAAATATCTGTAATCAGCACTGAAAAGCAGCCCAGAAAAAAGACTTGCAAGTGCAGGAGTGTAGTATTAAACCCTTTTTAAAACAATTTTAAAAAATTTAAAATTTTAAAATCTTTCAAACCACAGTTTTGATGAAATATCTGTTATCAGCACTTAAAAGCAGCCCAGAAAAAAAGACTTGCAAGTGCAGGAGTGTAGTATTAAACCCTTTTTTAAATTTTTAAAATTAAAATTTAAAAAAAGATTTTAGACTTTTTAAAAGAAAGAAAGAAAGAAAGAAAAAAGACCCAACTTAAAAAAAAATTAAATTTTAAAATCTTTCAAACCACAGTTTTGATGAAATATATGCAATCAGCACTGAAAAGCAGCCCAGAAAAAAGACTTGCAAGTGCAGGAGTGTAGTAGTAAACCCTTTTTAAAACAATTTTAAAAAATTTAAAATTTTAAAATCTTTCAAACCACATCTGTAATCAGCACTGAACAGCAGCCCAGAAAAAAGACTTGCAAGTGCAGGAGTGTAGTATTTAACCCTTTTTAAAACAATTTTAAAAAATTTAAAATTTTAAAATCTTTCAAACCACAGTTTTGATGAAATATATGCAATCAGCACTGAAAAGCAGCCCAGAAAAAAGTCTTGGAATTGCAGGAGAGTAGTATTAAAACCTTTTTAAAACAATTTTAAAAAAATTAAAATTTTAAAATCTTTCAAACCACAGTTTTGATGAAATATATGCAATCAGCACTGAAAAGCAGCCCAGAAAAAAGACTTGCAAGTGCAGGAGTGTAGTATTAAACCCATTTTAAAACAATTTTAAAAAATTTAAAATTTTAAAATCTTTCAAACCACAGTTTTGATGAAATATATGCAATCAGCACTGAAAAGCAGCCCAGAAAAAAGCCTTGCAAGTGTAGGAGTGTAGTATTAAACCCTTTTTAAAACAATTTTAAAAAATTTAAAATTTTAAAATCTTTCAAACCACAGTTTTGATGAAATATATGCAATCAGCACTGAAAAGCAGCCAAGAAAAAAGACTTGCAAGTGCAGGAGTGTAGTATTAAACCCTTTTTAAAACAATTTTAAAAAATTTAAAATTTTAAAATCTTTCAAACCACAGTTTTGATGAAATATATGCAATCAGCACTGAAAAGCAGCCCAGAAAAAAGACTTGCAAGTGCAGGAGTGTAGTATTTAACCCTTTTTAAAACAATTTTAAAAAATTTAAAATTTTAAAATCTTTCAAACCACAGTTTTGATGAAATATATGCAATCAGCACTGAAAAGCAGCCCAGAAAAAAGTCTTGGAATTGCAGGAGAGTAGTATTAAACCCTTTTTAAAACAATTTTAAAAAATTTAAAATTTTAAAATCTTTCAAACCACAGTTTTGATGAAATATCTGTTATCAGCACTTAAAAGCAGCCCAGAAAAAAAGACTTGCAAGTGCAGGAGTGTAGTATTAAACCCTTTTTTAAATTTTTAAAATTAAAATTTAAAAAAAGATTTTAGACTTTTTAAAAGAAAGAAAGAAAGAAAGAAAGAAAGAAAGAAAGACCCAACTTAAAAAAAAAATTAAAATTTTAAAATCTTTCAAACCACAGTTTTGATGAAATATATGCAATCAGCACTGAAAAGCAGCCCAGAAAAAAGACTTGCAAGTGCAGGAGTGTAGTATTAAAACCTTTTTAAAACAATTTTAAAAAAATCAAAATTTTAAAATCTTTCAAACCACAGTTTTGATGAAATATAGGCAATCAGCACTGAAAAGCAGCCCAGAAAAAAGACTTGCAAGTGCAGGAGTGTAGTATTAAACCCTTTTTAAAACAATTTTAAAAAATTTAAAATTTTGAAATCTTTCAAACCACAGTTTTAATGAAATATCTGTAATCAGCACTGAAAAGCAGCCCAGAAAAAAGACTTGCAAGTGCAGGAGTGTAGTATTAAACCCTTTTTAAAACAATTTTAAAAAATTTAAAATTTTGAAATCTTTCAAACCACAGTTTTAATGAAATATCTGTAATCAGCACTGAAAAGCAGCCCAGAAAAAAGACTTGCAAGTGCAGGAGTGTAGTATTAAACCCTTTTTAAAACAATTTTAAAAAATTTAAAATTTTAAAATCTTTCAAACCACAGTTTTGATGAAATATCTGTTATCAGCACTTAAAAGCAGCCCAGAAAAAAAGACTTGCAAGTGCAGGAGTGTAGTATTAAACCCTTTTTTAAATTTTTAAAATTAAAATTTAAAAAAAGATTTTAGACTTTTTAAAAGAAAGAAAGAAAGAAAGAAAAAAGACCCAACTTAAAAAAAAATTAAATTTTAAAATCTTTCAAACCACAGTTTTGATGAAATATATGCAATCAGCACTGAAAAGCAGCCCAGAAAAAAGACTTGCAAGTGCAGGAGTGTAGTAGTAAACCCTTTTTAAAACAATTTTAAAAAATTTAAAATTTTAAAATCTTTCAAACCACATCTGTAATCAGCACTGAACAGCAGCCCAGAAAAAAGACTTGCAAGTGCAGGAGTGTAGTATTTAACCCTTTTTAAAACAATTTTAAAAAATTTAAAATTTTAAAATCTTTCAAACCACAGTTTTGATGAAATATATGCAATCAGCACTGAAAAGCAGCCCAGAAAAAAGTCTTGGAATTGCAGGAGAGTAGTATTAAAACCTTTTTAAAACAATTTTAAAAAATTTAAAATTTTAAAATCTTTCAAACCACAGTTTTGATGAAATATATGCAATCAGCACTGAAAAGCAGCCCAGAAAAAAGACTTCCAAGTGCAGGAGTGTAGTATTAAACCCTTTTTAAAACAATTTTAAAAAATTTAAAATTTTAAAATCTTTCAAACCACAGTTTTGATGAAATATATGCAATCAGCACTGAAAAGCAGCCTAGAAAAAAGACTTGCAAGTGCAGGAGTGTAGTATTAAACCCTTTTTAAAACAATTTTAAAAAATTTAAAATTTTGAAATCTTTCAAACCACAGTTTTAATGAAATATCTGTAATCAGCACTGAAAAGCAGCCCAGAAAAAAGACTTGCAAGTGCAGGAGTGTAGTATTAAAACCTTTTTAAAACAATTTTTAAAAAATTAAAATTTTAAAATCTTTCAAACCACAGTTTTGATGAAATATATGCAATCAGCACTGAAAAGCAGCCCAGAAAAAAGACTTGCAAGTGCAGGAGTGTAGTAGTAAACCCTTTTTAAAACAATTTTAAAAAATTTAAAATTTTAAAATCTTTCAAACCACAGTTTTGATGAAATATATGCAATCAGCACTGAAAAGCAGCCTAGAAAAAAGACTTGCAAGTGCAGGAATGTAGTATTAAACCCTTTTTAAAACAATTTTAAAAAATTTAAAATATTGAAATCTTTCAAACCACAGTTTTAATGAAATATCTGTAATCAGCACTGAAAAGCAGCCCAGAAAAAAGACTTGCAAGTGCAGGAGTGTAGTATTAAAACCTTTTTAAAACAATTTTTAAAAAATTAAAATTTTAAAATCTTTCAAACCACAGTTTTGATGAAATATATGCAATCAGCACTGAAAAGCAGCCCAGAAAAAAGACTTGCAAGTGCAGGAGTGTAGTATTAAACCCTTTTTAAAACAATTTTAAAAAATTTAAAATTTTAAAATCTTTCAAACCACCGTTTTGATGAAATATATGCAATCAGCACTGAAAAGCAGCCAAGAAAAAAGACTTGCAAGTGCAGGAGTGTAGTATTAAACCCTTTTTAAAACAATTTTAAAAAATTTAAAATTTTAAAATCTTTCAAACCACAGTTTTGATGAAATATATGCAATCAGCACTGAAAAGCAGCCCAGAAAAAAGTCTTGGAATTGCAGGAGAGTAGTATTAAACCCTTTTTAAAACAATTTTAAAAAATTTAAAATTTTAAAATCTTTCAAACCACAGTTTTGATGAAATATCTGTTATCAGCACTTAAAAGCAGCCCAGAAAAAAAGACTTGCAAGTGCAGGAGTGTAGTATTAAACCCTTTTTTAAATTTTTAAAATTAAAATTTAAAAAAAGATTTTAGACTTTTTAAAAGAAAGAAAGAAAGAAAGACCCAACTTAAAAAAAAAATTAAAATTTTAAAATCTTTCAAACCACAGTTTTGATGAAATATATGCAATCAGCACTGAAAAGCAGCCCAGAAAAAAGACTTGCAAGTGCAGGAGTGTAGTATTAAAACCTTTTTAAAACAATTTTAAAAAAATCAAAATTTTAAAATCTTTCAAACCACAGTTTTGATGAAATATAGGCAATCAGCACTGAAAAGCAGCCCAGAAAAAAGACTTGCAAGTGCAGGAGTGTAGTATTAAACCCTTTTTAAAACAATTTTAAAAAAATTAAAATTTTAAAATCTTTCAAACCACAGTTTTGATGAAATATATGCAATCAGCACTGAAAAGCAGCCCAGAAAAAGACTTGCAAGTGCAGGAGTGTAGTATTAAACCCATTTTAAAACAATTTTAAAAAATTTAAAATTTTAAAATCTTTCAAACCACAGTTTTGATGAAATATATGCAATCAGCACTGAAAAGCAGCCAAGAAAAAAGTCTTGTAATTGCAGGAGAGTAGTATTAAACCCTTTTTAAAACAATTTTAAAAAATTTAGAATTTTAAAATCTTTCAAACCACAGTTTTGATGCAATATATGCAATCAGCACTGAAAAGCAGCCCAGAAAAAAGACTTGCAAGTGCAGGAGTGTAGTATTAAACCCTTTTTACAACAATTTTAAAAAATTTAAAATTTTAAAATCTTTCAAACCACAGTTTTGATGAAATATATGCAATCAGCACTGAAAAGCAGCCCAGAAAAAAGTCTTGGAATTGCAGGAGAGTAGTATTAAACCCTTTTTAAAACAATTTTAAAAAATTTAAAATTTTAAAATCTTTCAAACCACAGTTTTGATGAAATATCTGTTATCAGCACTTAAAAGCAGCCCAGAAAAAAAGACTTGCAAGTGCAGGAGTGTAGTATTAAACCCTTTTTTAAATTTTTAAAATTAAAATTTAAAAAAAGATTTTAGACTTTTTAAAAGAAAGAAAGAAACAAAGAAAGAAAAAAGACCCAACTTAAAAAAAAATTAAAATTTTAAAATCTTTCAAACCACAGTTTTGATGAAATATATGCAATCAGCACTGAAAAGCAGCCAAGAAAAAAGACTTGCAAGTGCAGGAGTGTAGTATTAAACCCTTTTTAAAACAGTTTTAAAAAATTTAAAATTTTAAAATCTTTCAAACCACAGTTTTGATGAAATATATGCAATCAGCACTGAAAAGCAGCCCAGAAAAAAGACTTCCAAGTGCAGGAGTGTAGTATTAAACACTTTTTAAAACAATTTTAAAAAATTTAAAATTTTAAAATCTTTCAAACCACAGTTTTGATGAAATATATGCAATCAGCACTGAAAAGCAGCCTAGAAAAAAGACTTGCAAGTGCAGGAATGTAGTATTAAACCCTTTTTAAAACAATTTTAAAAAATTTAAAATTTTGAAATCTTTCAAACCACAGTTTTAATGAAATATCTGTAATCAGCACTGAAAAGCAGCCCAGAAAAAAGACTTGCAAGTGCAGGAGTGTAGTATTAAAACCTTTTTAAAACAATTTTTAAAAAATTAAAATTTTAAAATCTTTCAAACCACAGTTTTGATGAAATATATGCAATCAGCACTGAAAAGCAGCCCAGAAAAAAGACTTGCAAGTGCAGGAGTGTAGTATTAAACCCTTTTTAAAACAATTTTAAAAAATTTAAAATTTTAAAATCTTTCAAACCACAGTTTTGATGAAATATATGCAATCAGCACTGAAAAGCAGCCCAGAAAAAAGACTTGCAAGTGCAGGAGTGTGGTATTAAACCCTTTTTAAAACAATTTTAAAAAATTTAAAATTTTTAAAATCTTTCAAACCACAGTTTTGATGAAATATATGCAATCAGCACTGAAAAGCAGCCAAGAAAAAAGTCTTGTAATTGCAGGAGAGTAGTATTAAACCCTTTTTTAAATTTTTAAAATTAAAATTTAAAAAAAGATTTTAGACTTTTTAAAAGAAAGAAAGAAAGAAAGAAAGAAAAAAGACCCAACTTAAAAAAAAATTAAAATTTTAAAATCTTTCAAACCACAGTTTTGATGAAATATATGCAATCAGCACTGAAAAGCAGCCCAGAAAAAAGACTTGCAAGTGCAGGAGTGTAGTAGTAAACCCTTTTTAAAACAATTTTAAAAAATTTAAAATTTTAAAATCTTTCAAACCACATCTGTAATCAGCACTGAAAAGCAGCCCAGAAAAAAGACTTGCAAGTGCAGGAGTGTAGTATTAAAACCTTTTTAAAACAATTTTAAAAAATTTAAAATTTTAAAATCTTTCAAACCACAGTTTTGATGAAATATATGCAATCAGCACTGAAAAGCAGTCCAGAAAAAAGTCTTGGAATTGCAGGAGTGTAGTAGTAAACCCTCTTTAAAACAATTTTAAAAAATTTTAAATTTTAAAATCTTTCAAACCACATCTGTAATCAGCACTGAAAAGCAGCCCAGAAAAAAGACTTGCAAGTGCAGGAGTGTAGTACTAAAACCTTTTTAAAACAATTTTAAAAAATTTAAAATTTTAAAATCTTTCAAACCACAGTTTTGATGAAATATATGCAATCAGCACTGAAAAGCAGCCAAGAAAAAAGTCTTGTAATTGCAGGAGAGTAGTATTAAACCCTTTTTTAAACAATTTTAAAAAATTTAGAATTTTAAAATCTTTCAAACCACAGTTTTGATGAAATATATGCAATCAGCACTGAAAAGCAGCCAAGAAAAAAGACTTGCAAGTGCAGGAGTGTAGTATTAAACCCTTTTTAAAACAATTTTAAAAAATTTAAAATTTTAAAATCTTTCAAACCACAGTTTTGATGAAATATATGCAATCAGCACTGAAAAGCAGCCAAGAAAAAAGTCTTGTAATTGCAGGAGTGTAGTATTAAACCCTTTTTAAAACAATTTTAAAAAATTTAAAATTTTAAAATCTTTCAAACCACAGTTTTGATGAAATATATGCAATCAGCACTGAAAAGCAGCCTAGAAAAAAGACTTGCAAGTGCAGGAGTGTAGTATTAAACCCTTTTTAAAACAATTTTAAAAAATTTAAAATTTTGAAATCTTTCAAACCACAGTTTTAATGAAATATCTGTAATCAGCACTGAAAAGCAGCCCAGAAAAAAGACTTGCAAGTGCAGGAGTGTAGTATTAAAACCTTTTTAAAACAATTTTTAAAAAATTAAAATTTTAAAATCTTTCAAACCACAGTTTTGATGAAATATATGCAATCAGCACTGAAAAGCAGCCCAGAAAAAAGACTTGCAAGTGCAGGAGTGTAGTATTAAACCCTTTTTAAAACAATTTTAAAAAATTTAAAATTTTAAAATCTTTCAAACCACAGTTTTGATGAAATATATGCAATCAGCACAGAAAAGCAGCCCAGAAAAAAGACTTGCAAGTGCAGGAGTGTAGTATTAAACCCTTTTTAAAACAATTTTAAAAAATTTAAAATTTTTAAAATCTTTCAAACCACAGTTTTGATGAAATATATGCAATCAGCACTGAAAAGCAGCCAAGAAAAAAGTCTTTTAATTGCAGGAGAGTAGTATTAAACCCTTTTTAAAACAATTTTAAAAAATTTAAAATTTTAAAATCTTTCAAACCACAGTTTTGATGAAATATATGCAATCAGCACTGAAAAGCAGCCAAGAAAAAAGACTTGCAAGTGCAGGAGTGTAGTATTAAACCCTTTTTAAAACAATTTTAAAAAATTTAAAATTTTAAAATCTTTCAAACCACAGTTTTGATGAAATATATGCAATCAGCACTGAAAAGCAGCCCAGAAAAAAGTCTTGGAATTGCAGGAGAGTAGTATTAAACCCTTTTTAAAACAATTTTAAAAAATTTAAAATTTTAAAATCTTTCAAACCACAGTTTTGATGAAATATCTGTTATCAGCACTTAAAAGCAGCCCAGAAAAAAAGACTTGCAAGTGCAGGAGTGTAGTATTAAACGCTTTTTTAAATTTTTAAAATTAAAATTTAAAAAAAGATTTTAGACTTTTTAAAAGAAAGAAAGAAAGAAAGAAAGACCCAACTTGAAAAAAAAATTAAAATTTTAAAATCTTTCAAACCACAGTTTTGATGAAATATATGCAATCAGCACTGAAAAGCAGCCCAGAAAAAAGACTTGCAAGTGCAGGAGTGTAGTATTAAAACCTTTTTAAAACAATTTTAAAAAAATCAAAATTTTAAAATCTTTCAAACCACAGTTTTGATGAAATATATGCAATCAGCACTGAAAAGCAGCCAAGAAAAAAGACTTGCAAGTGCAGGAGTGTAGTATTAAACCCTTTTTAAAACAGTTTTAAAAAATTTAAAATTTTAAAATCTTTCAAACCACAGTTTTGATGAAATATATGCAATCAGCACTGAAAAGCAGCCCAGAAAAAAGACTTCCAAGTGCAGGAGTGTAGTATTAAACCCTTTTTAAAAAAATTTTAAAAAATTTAAAATTTTAAAATCTTTCAAACCACAGTTTTGATGAAATATATGCAATCAGCACTGAAAAGCAGCCTAGAAAAAAGACTTGCAAGTGCAGGAGTGTAGTATTAAACCCTTTTTAAAACAATTTTAAAAAATTTAAAATTTTGAAATCTTTCAAACCACAGTTTTAATGAAATATCTGTAATCAGCACTGAAAAGCAGCCCAGAAAAAAGACTTGCAAGTGCAGGAGTGTAGTATTAAACCCTTTTTAAAACAATTTTAAAAAATTTAAAATTTTGAAATCTTTCAAACCACAGTTTTAATGAAATATCTGTAATCAGCACTGAAAAGCAGCCCAGAAAAAAGACTTGCAAGTGCAGGAGTGTAGTATTAAACCCTTTTTAAAACAATTTTAAAAAATTTAAAATTTTAAAATCTTTCAAACCACAGTTTTGATGAAATATATGCAATCAGCACTGAAAAGCAGCCCAGAAAAAAGACTTGCAAGTGCAGGAGTGTAGTATTAAACCCTTTTTAAAACAATTTTAAAAAATTTAAAATTTTTAAAATCTTTCAAACCACAGTTTTGATGAAATATATGCAATCAGCACTGAAAAGCAGCCAAGAAAAAAGTCTTGTAATTGCAGGAGAGTAGTATTAAACCCTTTTTAAAACAATTTTAAAAAATTTAAAATTTTAAAATCTTTCAAACCACATCTGTAATCAGCACTGAAAAGCAGCCCAGAAAAAAGACTTGCAAGTGCAGGAGTGTAGTATTAAAACCTTTTTAAAACAATTTTAAAAAATTTAAAATTTTAAAATCTTTCAAACCACAGTTTTGATGAAATATATGCAATCAGCACTGAAAAGCAGTCCAGAAAAAAGTCTTGGAATTGCAGGAGAGTAGTATTAAACCCTTTTTAAAACAATTTTAAAAAATTTAAAATTTTAAAATCTTTCAAACCACAGTTTTGATGAAATATCTGTTATCAGCACTTAAAAGCAGCCCAGAAAAAAAGACTTGCAAGTGCAGGAGTGTAGTATTAAACCCTTTTTTAAATTTTTAAAATTAAAATTTAAAAAAATATTTTAAGACTTTTTAAAAGAAAGAAAGAAAGAAAGAAAGAAAAAAGACCCAACTTAAAAAAAAATTAAAATTTTAAAATCTTTCAAACCACAGTTTTGATGAAATATATGCAATCAGCACTGAAAAGCAGCCCAGAAAAAAGTCTTGGAATTGCAGGAGAGTAGTATTAAAACCTTTTTAAAGCAATTTAAAAAAAATTAAAATTTTAAAATCTTTCAAACCACAGTTTTGATGAAATATAGGCAATCAGCACTGAAAAGCAGCCCAGAAAAAAGACTTGGAAGTGCAGGAGTGTAGTATTAAACCCTTTTTTAAATTTTTAAAATTAAAATTTAAAAAAAGATTTTAGACTTTTTAAAAGAAAGAAAGAAAGACCCAACTTAAAAAAAAATTAAAATTTTAAAATCTTTCAAACCACAGTTTTGATGAAATTTATGCAATCAGCACTGAAAAGCAGCCCAGAAAAAAGACTTGCAAGTGCAGGAGTGTAGTATTAAAACCTTTTTAAAACAATTTTGAAAAATCAAAAATTTTAAAATCTTTCAAACCACAGTTTTGATGAAATATAGGCAATCAGCACTGAAAAGCAGCCCAGAAAAAAGACTTGGAAGTGCAGGAGTGTAGTATTAAACCCTTTTTAAAACAATTTTAAAAAATTTAAAATTTTGAAATCTTTCAAACCACAGTTTAAATGAAATATCTGTAATCAGCACTGAAAAGCAGCCCAGAAAAAAGACTTGCAAGTGCAGGAGTGTAGTATTAAACCCTTTTTAAAACAATTTTAAAAAATTTAAAATTTTGAAATCTTTCAAACCACAGTTTTAATGAAATATCTGTAATCAGCACTGAAAAGCAGCCCAGAAAAAAGACTTGCAAGTGCAGGAGAGTAGTATTAAACCCTCTTTTTAAAAAAATTTTAAAAAATTTAAAATTTTAAAATCTTTCAAACCACAGTTTTGATGAAATATCTGTTATCAGCACTTAAATGCAGCCCAGAAAAAAAGACTTGCAAGTGCAGGAGTGTAGTATTAAACCCTTTTTTTAAATTTTTAAAATTAAAATTTAAAAAAAGATTTTAGACTTTTTAAAAGAAAGAAAGAAAGAAAAAAGACCCAACTTAAAAAAAAATTAAAATTTTAAAATCTTTCAAACCACAGTTTTGATGAAATATATGCAATCAGCACTGAAAAGCAGCCCAGAAAAAAGACTTGCAAGTGCAGGAGTGTAGTATTAAACCCTTTTTAAAACAATTTTAAAAAATTTAAAATTTTAAAATCTTTCAAACCACAGTTTTGATGAAATATATGCAATCAGCACTGAAAAGAAGTCCAGAAAAAAGTCTTGGAATTGCAGGAGAGTAGTATTAAACCCTTTTTAAAACAATTTTAAAAAATTTAAAATTTTTAAAATCTTTCAAACCACAGTTTTGATGAAATATATGCAATCAGCACTGAAAAGCAGCCAAGAAAAAAGTCTTGTAATTGCAGGAGAGTAGTATTTAACCCTTTTTAAAACAATTTTAAAAAATTTAGAATTTTAAAATCTTTCAAACCACAGTTTTGATGAAATATATGCAATCAGCACTGAAAAGCAGTCCAGAAAAAAGTCTTGGAATTGCAGGAGAGTAGTATTAAACCCTTTTTAAAACAATTTTAAAAAATTTAAAATTTTAAAATCTTTCAAACCACAGTTTTGATGAAATATATGCAATCAGCACTGAAAAGCAGTCCAGAAAAAAGTCTTGGAATTGCAGGAGAGTAGTATTAAACCCTTTTTAAAACAATTTTAAAAAATTTAAAATTTTAAAATCTTTCAAACCACAGTTTTGATGAAATATCTGTTATCAGCACTTAAAAGCAGCCCAGAAAAAAAGACTTGCAAGTGCAGGAGTGTAGTATTAAACCCTTTTTTAAATTTTTAAAATTAAAATTTAAAAAAAGATTTTAGACTTTTTAAAAGAAAGAAAGAAAGAAAGAAAAAAGACCCAACTTAAAAAAAAATTAAAATTTTAAAATCTTTCAAACCACAGTTTTGATGAAATATATGCAATCAGCACTGAAAAGCAGCCCAGAAAAAAGACTTGCAAGTGCAGGAGTGTAGTAGTAAACCCTTTTTCAAACAATTTTAAAAAATTTAAAATTTTAAAATCTTTCAAACCACATCTGTAATCAGCACTGAAAAGCAGCCCAGAAAAAAGACTTGCAAGTGCAGGAGTGTAGTATTAAAACCTTTTTAAAACAATTTTAAAAAATTTAAAATTTTAAAATCTTTCAAACCACAGTTTTGATGAAATATCTGTAATCAGCACTGAAAAGCAGCCCAGAAAAAAGACTTGCAAGTGCAGGAGTGTAGTATTAAAACCTTTTTAAAACAATTTTTAAAAAATTAAAATTTTAAAATCTTTCAAACCACAGTTTTGATGAAATATATGCAATCAGCACTGAAAAGCAGCCCAGAAAAAAGACTTGCAAGTGCAGGAGTGTAGTATTAAACCCTTTTTAAAACAATTTTAAAAAATTTAAAATTTTAAAATCTTTCAAACCACAGTTTTGATGAAATATATGCAATCAGCACAGAAAAGCAGCCCAGAAAAAAGACTTGCAAGTGCAGGAGTGTAGTATTAAACCCTTTTTAAAACAATTTTAAAAAATTTAAAATTTTTAAAATCTTTCAAACCACAGTTTTGATGAAATATATGCAATCAGCACTGAAAAGCAGCCAAGAAAAAAGTCTTTTAATTGCAGGAGAGTAGTATTAAACCCTTTTTAAAACAATTTTAAAAAATTTAAAATTTTAAAATCTTTCAAACCACAGTTTTGATGAAATATATGCAATCAGCACTGAAAAGCAGCCAAGAAAAAAGACTTGCAAGTGCAGGAGTGTAGTATTAAACCCTTTTTAAAACAATTTTAAAAAATTTAAAATTTTAAAATCTTTCAAACCACAGTTTTGATGAAATATATGCAATCAGCACTGAAAAGCAGCCCAGAAAAAAGTCTTGGAATTGCAGGAGAGTAGTATTAAACCCTTTTTAAAACAATTTTAAAAAATTTAAAATTTTAAAATCTTTCAAACCACAGTTTTGATGAAATATCTGTTATCAGCACTTAAAAGCAGCCCAGAAAAAAAGACTTGCAAGTGCAGGAGTGTAGTATTAAACGCTTTTTTAAATTTTTAAAATTAAAATTTAAAAAAAGATTTTAGACTTTTTAAAAGAAAGAAAGAAAGAAAGAAAGACCCAACTTGAAAAAAAAATTAAAATTTTAAAATCTTTCAAACCACAGTTTTGATGAAATATATGCAATCAGCACTGAAAAGCAGCCCAGAAAAAAGACTTGCAAGTGCAGGAGTGTAGTATTAAAACCTTTTTAAAACAATTTTAAAAAAATCAAAATTTTAAAATCTTTCAAACCACAGTTTTGATGAAATATATGCAATCAGCACTGAAAAGCAGCCAAGAAAAAAGACTTGCAAGTGCAGGAGTGTAGTATTAAACCCTTTTTAAAACAGTTTTAAAAAATTTAAAATTTTAAAATCTTTCAAACCACAGTTTTGATGAAATATATGCAATCAGCACTGAAAAGCAGCCCAGAAAAAAGACTTCCAAGTGCAGGAGTGTAGTATTAAACCCTTTTTAAAAAAATTTTAAAAAATTTAAAATTTTAAAATCTTTCAAACCACAGTTTTGATGAAATATATGCAATCAGCACTGAAAAGCAGCCTAGAAAAAAGACTTGCAAGTGCAGGAGTGTAGTATTAAACCCTTTTTAAAACAATTTTAAAAAATTTAAAATTTTGAAATCTTTCAAACCACAGTTTTAATGAAATATCTGTAATCAGCACTGAAAAGCAGCCCAGAAAAAAGACTTGCAAGTGCAGGAGTGTAGTATTAAACCCTTTTTAAAACAATTTTAAAAAATTTAAAATTTTGAAATCTTTCAAACCACAGTTTTAATGAAATATCTGTAATCAGCACTGAAAAGCAGCCCAGAAAAAAGACTTGCAAGTGCAGGAGTGTAGTATTAAACCCTTTTTAAAACAATTTTAAAAAATTTAAAATTTTAAAATCTTTCAAACCACAGTTTTGATGAAATATATGCAATCAGCACTGAAAAGCAGCCCAGAAAAAAGACTTGCAAGTGCAGGAGTGTAGTATTAAACCCTTTTTAAAACAATTTTAAAAAATTTAAAATTTTTAAAATCTTTCAAACCACAGTTTTGATGAAATATATGCAATCAGCACTGAAAAGCAGCCAAGAAAAAAGTCTTGTAATTGCAGGAGAGTAGTATTAAACCCTTTTTAAAACAATTTTAAAAAATTTAAAATTTTAAAATCTTTCAAACCACATCTGTAATCAGCACTGAAAAGCAGCCCAGAAAAAAGACTTGCAAGTGCAGGAGTGTAGTATTAAAACCTTTTTAAAACAATTTTAAAAAATTTAAAATTTTAAAATCTTTCAAACCACAGTTTTGATGAAATATATGCAATCAGCACTGAAAAGCAGTCCAGAAAAAAGTCTTGGAATTGCAGGAGAGTAGTATTAAACCCTTTTTAAAACAATTTTAAAAAATTTAAAATTTTAAAATCTTTCAAACCACAGTTTTGATGAAATATCTGTTATCAGCACTTAAAAGCAGCCCAGAAAAAAAGACTTGCAAGTGCAGGAGTGTAGTATTAAACCCTTTTTTAAATTTTTAAAATTAAAATTTAAAAAAATATTTTAAGACTTTTTAAAAGAAAGAAAGAAAGAAAGAAAGAAAAAAGACCCAACTTAAAAAAAAATTAAAATTTTAAAATCTTTCAAACCACAGTTTTGATGAAATATATGCAATCAGCACTGAAAAGCAGCCCAGAAAAAAGTCTTGGAATTGCAGGAGAGTAGTATTAAAACCTTTTTAAAGCAATTTAAAAAAAATTAAAATTTTAAAATCTTTCAAACCACAGTTTTGATGAAATATAGGCAATCAGCACTGAAAAGCAGCCCAGAAAAAAGACTTGGAAGTGCAGGAGTGTAGTATTAAACCCTTTTTTAAATTTTTAAAATTAAAATTTAAAAAAAGATTTTAGACTTTTTAAAAGAAAGAAAGAAAGACCCAACTTAAAAAAAAATTAAAATTTTAAAATCTTTCAAACCACAGTTTTGATGAAATTTATGCAATCAGCACTGAAAAGCAGCCCAGAAAAAAGACTTGCAAGTGCAGGAGTGTAGTATTAAAACCTTTTTAAAACAATTTTGAAAAATCAAAAATTTTAAAATCTTTCAAACCACAGTTTTGATGAAATATAGGCAATCAGCACTGAAAAGCAGCCCAGAAAAAAGACTTGGAAGTGCAGGAGTGTAGTATTAAACCCTTTTTAAAACAATTTTAAAAAATTTAAAATTTTGAAATCTTTCAAACCACAGTTTAAATGAAATATCTGTAATCAGCACTGAAAAGCAGCCCAGAAAAAAGACTTGCAAGTGCAGGAGTGTAGTATTAAACCCTTTTTAAAACAATTTTAAAAAATTTAAAATTTTGAAATCTTTCAAACCACAGTTTTAATGAAATATCTGTAATCAGCACTGAAAAGCAGCCCAGAAAAAAGACTTGCAAGTGCAGGAGAGTAGTATTAAACCCTCTTTTTAAAACAATTTTAAAAAATTTAAAATTTTAAAATCTTTCAAACCACAGTTTTGATGAAATATCTGTTATCAGCACTTAAATGCAGCCCAGAAAAAAAGACTTGCAAGTGCAGGAGTGTAGTATTAAACCCTTTTTTTAAATTTTTAAAATTAAAATTTAAAAAAAGATTTTAGACTTTTTAAAAGAAAGAAAGAAAGAAAAAAGACCCAACTTAAAAAAAAATTAAAATTTTAAAATCTTTCAAACCACAGTTTTGATGAAATATATGCAATCAGCACTGAAAAGCAGCCCAGAAAAAAGACTTGCAAGTGCAGGAGTGTAGTATTAAACCCTTTTTAAAACAATTTTAAAAAATTTAAAATTTTAAAATCTTTCAAACCACAGTTTTGATGAAATATATGCAATCAGCACTGAAAAGAAGTCCAGAAAAAAGTCTTGGAATTGCAGGAGAGTAGTATTAAACCCTTTTTAAAACAATTTTAAAAAATTTAAAATTTTTAAAATCTTTCAAACCACAGTTTTGATGAAATATATGCAATCAGCACTGAAAAGCAGCCAAGAAAAAAGTCTTGTAATTGCAGGAGAGTAGTATTTAACCCTTTTTAAAACAATTTTAAAAAATTTAGAATTTTAAAATCTTTCAAACCACAGTTTTGATGAAATATATGCAATCAGCACTGAAAAGCAGTCCAGAAAAAAGTCTTGGAATTGCAGGAGAGTAGTATTAAACCCTTTTTAAAACAATTTTAAAAAATTTAAAATTTTAAAATCTTTCAAACCACAGTTTTGATGAAATATATGCAATCAGCACTGAAAAGCAGTCCAGAAAAAAGTCTTGGAATTGCAGGAGAGTAGTATTAAACCCTTTTTAAAACAATTTTAAAAAATTTAAAATTTTAAAATCTTTCAAACCACAGTTTTGATGAAATATCTGTTATCAGCACTTAAAAGCAGCCCAGAAAAAAAGACTTGCAAGTGCAGGAGTGTAGTATTAAACCCTTTTTTAAATTTTTAAAATTAAAATTTAAAAAAAGATTTTAGACTTTTTAAAAGAAAGAAAGAAAGAAAGAAAAAAGACCCAACTTAAAAAAAAATTAAAATTTTAAAATCTTTCAAACCACAGTTTTGATGAAATATATGCAATCAGCACTGAAAAGCAGCCCAGAAAAAAGACTTGCAAGTGCAGGAGTGTAGTAGTAAACCCTTTTTCAAACAATTTTAAAAAATTTAAAATTTTAAAATCTTTCAAACCACATCTGTAATCAGCACTGAAAAGCAGCCCAGAAAAAAGACTTGCAAGTGCAGGAGTGTAGTATTAAAACCTTTTTAAAACAATTTTAAAAAATTTAAAATTTTAAAATCTTTCAAACCACAGTTTTGATGAAATATATGCAATCAGCACTGAAAAGCAGTCCAGAAAAAAGTCTTGGAATTGCAGGAGAGTAGTATTAAACCCTTTTTAAAACAATTTTAAAAAATTTAAAATTTTAAAATCTTTCAAACCACAGTTTTGATGAAATATATGCAATCAGCACTGAAAAGCAGTCCAGAAAAAAGTCTTGGAATTGCAGGAGAGTAGTATTAAACCCTTTTTAAAACAATTTTAAAAAATTTAAAATTTTAAAATCTTTCAAACCACAGTTTTGATGAAATATCTGTTATCAGCACTTAAAAGCAGCCCAGAAAAAAAGACTTGCAAGTGCAGGAGTGTAGTATTAAACCCTTTTTTAAATTTTTAAAATTAAAATTTAAAAAAAGATTTTAGACTTTTTAAAAGAAAGAAAGAAAGAAAGAAAAAAGACCCAACTTAAAAAAAATTAAAATTTTAAAATCTTTCAAACCACAGTTTTGATGAAATATATGCAATCAGCACTGAAAAGCAGCCCAGAAAAAAGACTTGCAAGTGCAGGAGTGTAGTATTAAACCCTTTTTAAAACAATTTTAAAAAATTTAAAATTTTAAAATCTTTTAAACCACAGTTTTGATGAAATATATGCAATCAGCACTGAAAAGCAGCCCAGAAAAAACACTTGCAAGTGCAGGAGTGTAGTATTAAACCCTTTTTAAAACAATTTTAAAAAATTTAAAATTTTAAAATCTTTCAAACCACAGTTTTGATGAAATATATGCAATCAGCACTGAAAAGCAGCCCAGAAAAAAGTCTTGGAATTGCAGGAGAGTAGTATTAAAACCTTTTTAAAACAATTTTAAAAAATTTATAATTTTGAAATCTTTCAAACCACAGTTTTAATGAAATATCTGTAATCAGCACTGAAAAGCAGCCTAGAAAAAAGACTTGCAAGTGCAGGAGTGTAGTATTAAACCCTTTTTAAAACAATTTTAAAAAATTTATAATTTTGAAATCTTTCAAACCACAGTTTTAATGAAATATCTGTAATCAGCACTGAAAAGCAGCCCAGAAAAAAGACTTGCAAGTGCAGGAGTGTAGTATTAAAACCTTTTTAAAACAATTTTTAAAAAATTAAAATTTTAAAATCTTTCAAACCACAGTTTTGATGAAATATATGCAATCAGCACTGAAAAGCAGCCCAGAAAAAAGACTTGCAAGTGCAGGAGTGTAGTATTAAACCCTTTTTAAAACAATTTTAAAAAATTTAAAATTTTAAAATCTTTCAAACCACAGTTTTGATGAAATATATGCAATCAGCACAGAAAAGCAGCCCAGAAAAAAGACTTGCAAGTGCAGGAGTGTAGTATTAAACCCTTTTTAAAACAATTTTAAAAAATTTAAAATTTTTAAAATCTTTCAAACCACAGTTTTGATGAAATATATGCAATCAGCACTGAAAAGCAGCCAAGAAAAAAGACTTTTAATTGCAGGAGAGTAGTATTAAACCCTTTTTAAAACAATTTTAAAAAATTTAAAATTTTAAAATCTTTCAAACCACAGTTTTGATGAAATATATGCAATCAGCACTGAAAAGCAGCCAAGAAAAAAGACTTGCAAGTGCAGGAGTGTAGTATTAAAACAATTTTAAAAAATTTAAAATTTTAAAATCTTTCAAACCACAGTTTTGATGAAATATATGCAATCAGCACTGAAAAGCAGCCCAGAAAAAAGTCTTGGAATTGCAGGAGAGTAGTATTAAACCCTTTTTAAAACAATTTTAAAAAATTTAAAATTTTAAAATCTTTCAAACCACAGTTTTGATGAAATATATGCAATCAGCACTGAAAAGCAGCCCAGAAAAAAGTCTTGGAATTGCAGGAGAGTAGTATTAAACCCTTTTTAAAACAATTTTAAAAAATTTAAAATTTTAAAATCTTTCAAACCACAGTTTTGATGAAATATCTGTTATCAGCACTTAAAAGCAGCCCAGAAAAAAAGACTTGCAAGTGCAGGAGTGTAGTATTAAACCCTTTTTTAAATTTTTAAAATTAAAATTTAAAAAAAGATTTTAGACTTTTTAAAAGAAAGAAAGAAAGAAAGAAAGAAAGAAAGACCCAACTTAAAAAAAAATTAAAATTTTAAAATCTTTCAAACCACAGTTTTGATGAAATATATGCAATCAGCACTGAAAAGCAGCCCAGAAAAAAGACTTGCAAGTGCAGGAGTGTAGTATTAAAACCTTTTTAAAACAATTTTAAAAAAATCAAAATTTTAAAATCTTTCAAACCACAGTTTTGATGAAATATATGCAATCAGCACTGAAAAGCAGCCCAGAAAAAAGACTTGCAAGTGCAGGAGTGTAGTATTAAACCCTTTTTAAAACAATTTTAAAAAATTTAAAATTTTGAAATATTTCAAACCACAGTTTTAATGAAATATCTGTAATCAGCACTGAAAAGCAGCCCAGAAAAAAGACTTGCAAGTGCAGGAGTGTAGTATTAAACCCTTTTTAAAACAATTTTAAAAAATTTAAAATTTTAAAATCTTTCAAACCACAGTTTTGATGAAATATATGCAATCAGCACTGAAAAGCAGCCCAGAAAAAAGACTTGCAAGTGCAGGAGTGTAGTATTAAACCCTTTTTAAAACAATTTTAAAAAATTTAAAATTTTAAAATCTTTCAAACCACAGTTTTGATGAAATATATGCAATCAGCACTGAAAAGCAGCCAAGAAAAAAGACTTGCAAGTGCAGGAGTGTAGTATTAAACCCTTTTTAAAACAATTTTAAAAAATTTAAAATTTTAAAATCTCTCAAACCACAGTTTTGATGAAATATATGCAATCAGCACTGAAAAGCAGCCCAGAAAAAAGTCTTGGAATTGCAGGAGAGTAGTATTAAACCCTTTTTAAAACAATTTTAAAAAATTTAAAATTTTAAAATCTTTCAAACCACAGTTTTGATGAAATATCTGTTATCAGCACTTAAAAGCAGCCCAGAAAAAAAGACTTGCAAGTGCAGGAGTGTAGTATTAAACCCTTTTTTAAATTTTTAAAATTAAAATTTAAAAAAAGATTTTAGACTTTTTAAAAGAAAGAAAGAAAGAAAGAAAGAAAGACCCAACTTAAAAAAAATTAAAATTTTAAAATCTTTCAAACCACAGTTTTGATGAAATATATGCAATCAGCACTGAAAAGCAGCCCAGAAAAAAGACTTGCAAGTGCAGGAGTGTAGTATTAAAACCTTTTTAAAACAATTTTAAAAAAATCAAAATTTTAAAATCTTTCAAACCACAGTTTTGATGAAATATAGGCAATCAGCACTGAAAAGCAGCCCAGAAAAAAGACTTGCAAGTGCAGGAGTGTAGTATTAAACCCTTTTTAAAACAATTTTAAAAAATTTAAAATTTTGAAATCTTTCAAACCACAGTTTTAATGAAATATCTGTAATCAGCACTGAAAAGCAGCCCAGAAAAAAGACTTGCAAGTGCAGGAGTGTAGTATTAAACCCTTTTTAAATTAATTTTAAAAAATTTAAAATTTTGAAATCTTTCAAACCACAGTTTTAATGAAATATCTGTAATCAGCACTGAAAAGCAGCCCAGAAAAAAGACTTGCAAGTGCAGGAGTGTAGTATTAAACCCTTTTTAAAACAATTTTAAAAAATTTAAAATTTTAAAATCTTTCAAACCACAGTTTTGATGAAATATCTGTTATCAGCACTTAAAAGCAGCCCAGAAAAAAAGACTTGCAAGTGCAGGAGTGTAGTATTAAACCCTTTTTTAAATTTTTAAAATTAAAATTTAAAAAAAGATTTTAGACTTTTTAAAAGAAAGAAAGAAAGAAAGAAAAAAGACCCAACTTAAAAAAAAATTAAATTTTAAAATCTTTCAAACCACAGTTTTGATGAAATATATGCAATCAGCACTGAAAAGCAGCCCAGAAAAAAGACTTGCAAGTGCAGGAGTGTAGTAGTAAACCCTTTTTAAAACAATTTTAAAAAATTTAAAATTTTAAAATCTTTCAAACCACATCTGTAATCAGCACTGAACAGCAGCCCAGAAAAAAGACTTGCAAGTGCAGGAGTGTAGTATTTAACCCTTTTTAAAACAATTTTAAAAAATTTAAAATTTTAAAATCTTTCAAACCACAGTTTTGATGAAATATATGCAATCAGCACTGAAAAGCAGCCCAGAAAAAAGTCTTGGAATTGCAGGAGAGTAGTATTAAAACCTTTTTAAAACAATTTTAAAAAAATTAAAATTTTAAAATCTTTCAAACCACAGTTTTGATGAAATATATGCAATCAGCACTGAAAAGCAGCCCAGAAAAAAGACTTGCAAGTGCAGGAGTGTAGTATTAAACCCATTTTAAAACAATTTTAAAAAATTTAAAATTTTAAAATCTTTCAAACCACAGTTTTGATGAAATATATGCAATCAGCACTGAAAAGCAGCCCAGAAAAAAGCCTTGCAAGTGTAGGAGTGTAGTATTAAACCCTTTTTAAAACAATTTTAAAAAATTTAAAATTTTAAAATCTTTCAAACCACAGTTTTGATGAAATATATGCAATCAGCACTGAAAAGCAGCCAAGAAAAAAGACTTGCAAGTGCAGGAGTGTAGTATTAAACCCTTTTTAAAACAATTTTAAAAAATTTAAAATTTTAAAATCTTTCAAACCACAGTTTTGATGAAATATATGCAATCAGCACTGAAAAGCAGCCCAGAAAAAAGACTTGCAAGTGCAGGAGTGTAGTATTTAACCCTTTTTAAAACAATTTTAAAAAATTTAAAATTTTAAAATCTTTCAAACCACAGTTTTGATGAAATATATGCAATCAGCACTGAAAAGCAGCCCAGAAAAAAGTCTTGGAATTGCAGGAGAGTAGTATTAAACCCTTTTTAAAACAATTTTAAAAAATTTAAAATTTTAAAATCTTTCAAACCACAGTTTTGATGAAATATCTGTTATCAGCACTTAAAAGCAGCCCAGAAAAAAAGACTTGCAAGTGCAGGAGTGTAGTATTAAACCCTTTTTTAAATTTTTAAAATTAAAATTTAAAAAAAGATTTTAGACTTTTTAAAAGAAAGAAAGAAAGAAAGAAAGAAAGAAAAAAGACCCAACTTAAAAAAAAATTAAAATTTTAAATTCTTTCAAACCACAGTTTTGATGAAATATATGCAATCAGCACTGAAAAGCAGCCCAGAAAAAAGACTTGCAAGTGCAGGAGTGTAGTAGTAAACCCTTTTTAAAACAATTTTAAAAAATTTAAAATTTTAAAATCTTTCAAACCACATCTGTAATCAGCACTGAAAAGCAGCCCAGAAAAAAGACTTGCAAGTGCAGGAGTGTAGTATTAAAACCTTTTTAAAACAATTTTAAAAAATTTAAAATTTTAAAATCTTTCAAACCACAGTTTTGATGAAATATATGCAATCAGCACTGAAAAGCAGTCCAGAAAAAAGTCTTGGAATTGCAGGAGAGTAGTATTAAACCCTTTTTAAAACAATTTTAAAAAATTTAAAATTTTAAAATCTTTCAAACCACAGTTTTGATGAAATATCTGTTATCAGCACTTAAAAGCAGCCCAGAAAAAAAGACTTGCAAGTGCAGGAGTGTAGTATTAAACCCTTTTTTAAATTTTTAAAATTAAAATTTAAAAAAATATTTTAAGACTTTTTAAAAGAAAGAAAGAAAGAAAGAAAAAAGACCCAACTTAAAAAAAAATTAAAATTTTAAAATCTTTCAAACCACAGTTTTGATGAAATATATGCAATCAGCACTGAAAAGCAGCCCAGAAAAAAGTCTTGGAATTGCAGGAGAGTAGTATTAAACCCTTTTTAAAACAATTTTAAAAAATTTAAAATTTTAAAATCTTTCAAACCACAGTTTTGATGAAATATATGCAATCAGCACTGAAAAGGAGCCCAGAAAAAAGACTTGCAAGTGCAGGAGTGTAGTATTAAACCCTTTTTAAAACAATTTTAAAAAATTTAAAATTTTGAAATCTTTCAAACCACAGTTTTAATGAAATATCTGTAATCAGCACTGAAAAGCAGCCCAGAAAAAAGACTTGCAAGTGCAGGAGAGTAGTATTAAACCCTCTTTTTAAAACAATTTTAAAAAATTTAAAATTTTGAAATCTTTCAAACCACAGTTTTGATGAAATATCTGTTATCAGCACTTAAAAGCAGCCCAGAAAAAAAGACTTGCAAGTGCAGGAGTGTAGTATTAAACCCTTTTTAAAACAATTTTAAAAAATTTAAAATTTTGAAATCTTTCAAACCACAGTTTTAATGAAATATCTGTAATCAGCACTGAAAAGCAGCCCAGAAAAAAGACTTGCAAGTGCAGGAGTGTAGTATTAAAACCTTTTTAAAACAATTTTTAAAAAATTAAAATTTTAAAATCTTTCAAACCACAGTTTTGATGAAATATATGCAATCAGCACTGAAAAGCAGCCCAGAAAAAAGACTTGCAAGTGCAGGAGTGTAGTATTAAACCCTTTTTAAAACAATTTTAAAAAATTTAAAATTTTAAAATCTTTCAAACCACAGTTTTGATGAAATATATGCAATCAGCACAGAAAAGCAGCCCAGAAAAAAGACTTGCAAGTGCAGGAGTGTAGTATTAAACCCTTTTTAAAACAATTTTAAAAAATTTAAAATTTTAAAATCTTTCAAACCACAGTTTTGATGAAATATCTGTTATCAGCACTTAAAAGCAGCCCAGAAAAAAAGACTTGCAAGTGCAGGAGTGTAGTATTAAACCCTTTTTTAAATTTTTAAAATTAAAATTTAAAAAAATATTTTAAGACTTTTTAAAAGAAAGAAAGAAAGAAAGAAAGAAAAAAGACCCAACTTAAAAAAAAATTAAAATTTTAAAATCTTTCAAACCACAGTTTTGATGAAATATATGCAATCAGCACTGAAAAGCAGCCCAGAAAAAAGTCTTGGAATTGCAGGAGAGTAGTATTAAAACCTTTTTAAAGCAATTTAAAAAAAATTAAAATTTTAAAATCTTTCAAACCACAGTTTTGATGAAATATAGGCAATCAGCACTGAAAAGCAGCCCAGAAAAAAGACTTGGAAGTGCAGGAGTGTAGTATTAAACCCTTTTTTAAATTTTTAAAATTAAAATTTAAAAAAAGATTTTAGACTTTTTAAAAGAAAGAAAGAAAGACCCAACTTAAAAAAAAATTAAAATTTTAAAATCTTTCAAACCACAGTTTTGATGAAATTTATGCAATCAGCACTGAAAAGCAGCCCAGAAAAAAGACTTGCAAGTGCAGGAGTGTAGTATTAAAACCTTTTTAAAACAATTTTGAAAAATCAAAAATTTTAAAATCTTTCAAACCACAGTTTTGATGAAATATAGGCAATCAGCACTGAAAAGCAGCCCAGAAAAAAGACTTGGAAGTGCAGGAGTGTAGTATTAAACCCTTTTTAAAACAATTTTAAAAAATTTAAAATTTTGAAATCTTTCAAACCACAGTTTAAATGAAATATCTGTAATCAGCACTGAAAAGCAGCCCAGAAAAAAGACTTGCAAGTGCAGGAGTGTAGTATTAAACCCTTTTTAAAACAATTTTAAAAAATTTAAAATTTTGAAATCTTTCAAACCACAGTTTTAATGAAATATCTGTAATCAGCACTGAAAAGCAGCCCAGAAAAAAGACTTGCAAGTGCAGGAGAGTAGTATTAAACCCTCTTTTTAAAAAAATTTTAAAAAATTTAAAATTTTAAAATCTTTCAAACCACAGTTTTGATGAAATATCTGTTATCAGCACTTAAATGCAGCCCAGAAAAAAAGACTTGCAAGTGCAGGAGTGTAGTATTAAACCCTTTTTTTAAATTTTTAAAATTAAAATTTAAAAAAAGATTTTAGACTTTTTAAAAGAAAGAAAGAAAGAAAAAAGACCCAACTTAAAAAAAAATTAAAATTTTAAAATCTTTCAAACCACAGTTTTGATGAAATATATGCAATCAGCACTGAAAAGCAGCCCAGAAAAAAGACTTGCAAGTGCAGGAGTGTAGTATTAAACCCTTTTTAAAACAATTTTAAAAAATTTAAAATTTTAAAATCTTTCAAACCACAGTTTTGATGAAATATATGCAATCAGCACTGAAAAGAAGTCCAGAAAAAAGTCTTGGAATTGCAGGAGAGTAGTATTAAACCCTTTTTAAAACAATTTTAAAAAATTTAAAATTTTTAAAATCTTTCAAACCACAGTTTTGATGAAATATATGCAATCAGCACTGAAAAGCAGCCAAGAAAAAAGTCTTGTAATTGCAGGAGAGTAGTATTTAACCCTTTTTAAAACAATTTTAAAAAATTTAGAATTTTAAAATCTTTCAAACCACAGTTTTGATGAAATATATGCAATCAGCACTGAAAAGCAGTCCAGAAAAAAGTCTTGGAATTGCAGGAGAGTAGTATTAAACCCTTTTTAAAACAATTTTAAAAAATTTAAAATTTTAAAATCTTTCAAACCACAGTTTTGATGAAATATATGCAATCAGCACTGAAAAGCAGTCCAGAAAAAAGTCTTGGAATTGCAGGAGAGTAGTATTAAACCCTTTTTAAAACAATTTTAAAAAATTTAAAATTTTAAAATCTTTCAAACCACAGTTTTGATGAAATATCTGTTATCAGCACTTAAAAGCAGCCCAGAAAAAAAGACTTGCAAGTGCAGGAGTGTAGTATTAAACCCTTTTTTAAATTTTTAAAATTAAAATTTAAAAAAAGATTTTAGACTTTTTAAAAGAAAGAAAGAAAGAAAGAAAAAAGACCCAACTTAAAAAAAAATTAAAATTTTAAAATCTTTCAAACCACAGTTTTGATGAAATATATGCAATCAGCACTGAAAAGCAGCCCAGAAAAAAGACTTGCAAGTGCAGGAGTGTAGTAGTAAACCCTTTTTCAAACAATTTTAAAAAATTTAAAATTTTAAAATCTTTCAAACCACATCTGTAATCAGCACTGAAAAGCAGCCCAGAAAAAAGACTTGCAAGTGCAGGAGTGTAGTATTAAAACCTTTTTAAAACAATTTTAAAAAATTTAAAATTTTAAAATCTTTCAAACCACAGTTTTGATGAAATATCTGTAATCAGCACTGAAAAGCAGCCCAGAAAAAAGACTTGCAAGTGCAGGAGTGTAGTATTAAAACCTTTTTAAAACAATTTTTAAAAAATTAAAATTTTAAAATCTTTCAAACCACAGTTTTGATGAAATATATGCAATCAGCACTGAAAAGCAGCCCAGAAAAAAGACTTGCAAGTGCAGGAGTGTAGTATTAAACCCTTTTTAAAACAATTTTAAAAAATTTAAAATTTTAAAATCTTTCAAACCACAGTTTTGATGAAATATATGCAATCAGCACAGAAAAGCAGCCCAGAAAAAAGACTTGCAAGTGCAGGAGTGTAGTATTAAACCCTTTTTAAAACAATTTTAAAAAATTTAAAATTTTTAAAATCTTTCAAACCACAGTTTTGATGAAATATATGCAATCAGCACTGAAAAGCAGCCAAGAAAAAAGTCTTTTAATTGCAGGAGAGTAGTATTAAACCCTTTTTAAAACAATTTTAAAAAATTTAAAATTTTAAAATCTTTCAAACCACAGTTTTGATGAAATATATGCAATCAGCACTGAAAAGCAGCCAAGAAAAAAGACTTGCAAGTGCAGGAGTGTAGTATTAAACCCTTTTTAAAACAATTTTAAAAAATTTAAAATTTTAAAATCTTTCAAACCACAGTTTTGATGAAATATATGCAATCAGCACTGAAAAGCAGCCCAGAAAAAAGTCTTGGAATTGCAGGAGAGTAGTATTAAACCCTTTTTAAAACAATTTTAAAAAATTTAAAATTTTAAAATCTTTCAAACCACAGTTTTGATGAAATATCTGTTATCAGCACTTAAAAGCAGCCCAGAAAAAAAGACTTGCAAGTGCAGGAGTGTAGTATTAAACGCTTTTTTAAATTTTTAAAATTAAAATTTAAAAAAAGATTTTAGACTTTTTAAAAGAAAGAAAGAAAGAAAGAAAGACCCAACTTGAAAAAAAAATTAAAATTTTAAAATCTTTCAAACCACAGTTTTGATGAAATATATGCAATCAGCACTGAAAAGCAGCCCAGAAAAAAGACTTGCAAGTGCAGGAGTGTAGTATTAAAACCTTTTTAAAACAATTTTAAAAAAATCAAAATTTTAAAATCTTTCAAACCACAGTTTTGATGAAATATATGCAATCAGCACTGAAAAGCAGCCAAGAAAAAAGACTTGCAAGTGCAGGAGTGTAGTATTAAACCCTTTTTAAAACAGTTTTAAAAAATTTAAAATTTTAAAATCTTTCAAACCACAGTTTTGATGAAATATATGCAATCAGCACTGAAAAGCAGCCCAGAAAAAAGACTTCCAAGTGCAGGAGTGTAGTATTAAACCCTTTTTAAAAAAATTTTAAAAAATTTAAAATTTTAAAATCTTTCAAACCACAGTTTTGATGAAATATATGCAATCAGCACTGAAAAGCAGCCTAGAAAAAAGACTTGCAAGTGCAGGAGTGTAGTATTAAACCCTTTTTAAAACAATTTTAAAAAATTTAAAATTTTGAAATCTTTCAAACCACAGTTTTAATGAAATATCTGTAATCAGCACTGAAAAGCAGCCCAGAAAAAAGACTTGCAAGTGCAGGAGTGTAGTATTAAACCCTTTTTAAAACAATTTTAAAAAATTTAAAATTTTGAAATCTTTCAAACCACAGTTTTAATGAAATATCTGTAATCAGCACTGAAAAGCAGCCCAGAAAAAAGACTTGCAAGTGCAGGAGTGTAGTATTAAACCCTTTTTAAAACAATTTTAAAAAATTTAAAATTTTAAAATCTTTCAAACCACAGTTTTGATGAAATATATGCAATCAGCACTGAAAAGCAGCCCAGAAAAAAGACTTGCAAGTGCAGGAGTGTAGTATTAAACCCTTTTTAAAACAATTTTAAAAAATTTAAAATTTTTAAAATCTTTCAAACCACAGTTTTGATGAAATATATGCAATCAGCACTGAAAAGCAGCCAAGAAAAAAGTCTTGTAATTGCAGGAGAGTAGTATTAAACCCTTTTTAAAACAATTTTAAAAAATTTAAAATTTTAAAATCTTTCAAACCACATCTGTAATCAGCACTGAAAAGCAGCCCAGAAAAAAGACTTGCAAGTGCAGGAGTGTAGTATTAAAACCTTTTTAAAACAATTTTAAAAAATTTAAAATTTTAAAATCTTTCAAACCACAGTTTTGATGAAATATATGCAATCAGCACTGAAAAGCAGTCCAGAAAAAAGTCTTGGAATTGCAGGAGAGTAGTATTAAACCCTTTTTAAAACAATTTTAAAAAATTTAAAATTTTAAAATCTTTCAAACCACAGTTTTGATGAAATATCTGTTATCAGCACTTAAAAGCAGCCCAGAAAAAAAGACTTGCAAGTGCAGGAGTGTAGTATTAAACCCTTTTTTAAATTTTTAAAATTAAAATTTAAAAAAATATTTTAAGACTTTTTAAAAGAAAGAAAGAAAGAAAGAAAGAAAAAAGACCCAACTTAAAAAAAAATTAAAATTTTAAAATCTTTCAAACCACAGTTTTGATGAAATATATGCAATCAGCACTGAAAAGCAGCCCAGAAAAAAGTCTTGGAATTGCAGGAGAGTAGTATTAAAACCTTTTTAAAGCAATTTAAAAAAAATTAAAATTTTAAAATCTTTCAAACCACAGTTTTGATGAAATATAGGCAATCAGCACTGAAAAGCAGCCCAGAAAAAAGACTTGGAAGTGCAGGAGTGTAGTATTAAACCCTTTTTTAAATTTTTAAAATTAAAATTTAAAAAAAGATTTTAGACTTTTTAAAAGAAAGAAAGAAAGACCCAACTTAAAAAAAAATTAAAATTTTAAAATCTTTCAAACCACAGTTTTGATGAAATTTATGCAATCAGCACTGAAAAGCAGCCCAGAAAAAAGACTTGCAAGTGCAGGAGTGTAGTATTAAAACCTTTTTAAAACAATTTTGAAAAATCAAAAATTTTAAAATCTTTCAAACCACAGTTTTGATGAAATATAGGCAATCAGCACTGAAAAGCAGCCCAGAAAAAAGACTTGGAAGTGCAGGAGTGTAGTATTAAACCCTTTTTAAAACAATTTTAAAAAATTTAAAATTTTGAAATCTTTCAAACCACAGTTTAAATGAAATATCTGTAATCAGCACTGAAAAGCAGCCCAGAAAAAAGACTTGCAAGTGCAGGAGTGTAGTATTAAACCCTTTTTAAAACAATTTTAAAAAATTTAAAATTTTGAAATCTTTCAAACCACAGTTTTAATGAAATATCTGTAATCAGCACTGAAAAGCAGCCCAGAAAAAAGACTTGCAAGTGCAGGAGAGTAGTATTAAACCCTCTTTTTAAAACAATTTTAAAAAATTTAAAATTTTAAAATCTTTCAAACCACAGTTTTGATGAAATATCTGTTATCAGCACTTAAATGCAGCCCAGAAAAAAAGACTTGCAAGTGCAGGAGTGTAGTATTAAACCCTTTTTTTAAATTTTTAAAATTAAAATTTAAAAAAAGATTTTAGACTTTTTAAAAGAAAGAAAGAAAGAAAAAAGACCCAACTTAAAAAAAAATTAAAATTTTAAAATCTTTCAAACCACAGTTTTGATGAAATATATGCAATCAGCACTGAAAAGCAGCCCAGAAAAAAGACTTGCAAGTGCAGGAGTGTAGTATTAAACCCTTTTTAAAACAATTTTAAAAAATTTAAAATTTTAAAATCTTTCAAACCACAGTTTTGATGAAATATATGCAATCAGCACTGAAAAGAAGTCCAGAAAAAAGTCTTGGAATTGCAGGAGAGTAGTATTAAACCCTTTTTAAAACAATTTTAAAAAATTTAAAATTTTTAAAATCTTTCAAACCACAGTTTTGATGAAATATATGCAATCAGCACTGAAAAGCAGCCAAGAAAAAAGTCTTGTAATTGCAGGAGAGTAGTATTTAACCCTTTTTAAAACAATTTTAAAAAATTTAGAATTTTAAAATCTTTCAAACCACAGTTTTGATGAAATATATGCAATCAGCACTGAAAAGCAGTCCAGAAAAAAGTCTTGGAATTGCAGGAGAGTAGTATTAAACCCTTTTTAAAACAATTTTAAAAAATTTAAAATTTTAAAATCTTTCAAACCACAGTTTTGATGAAATATATGCAATCAGCACTGAAAAGCAGTCCAGAAAAAAGTCTTGGAATTGCAGGAGAGTAGTATTAAACCCTTTTTAAAACAATTTTAAAAAATTTAAAATTTTAAAATCTTTCAAACCACAGTTTTGATGAAATATCTGTTATCAGCACTTAAAAGCAGCCCAGAAAAAAAGACTTGCAAGTGCAGGAGTGTAGTATTAAACCCTTTTTTAAATTTTTAAAATTAAAATTTAAAAAAAGATTTTAGACTTTTTAAAAGAAAGAAAGAAAGAAAGAAAAAAGACCCAACTTAAAAAAAAATTAAAATTTTAAAATCTTTCAAACCACAGTTTTGATGAAATATATGCAATCAGCACTGAAAAGCAGCCCAGAAAAAAGACTTGCAAGTGCAGGAGTGTAGTAGTAAACCCTTTTTCAAACAATTTTAAAAAATTTAAAATTTTAAAATCTTTCAAACCACATCTGTAATCAGCACTGAAAAGCAGCCCAGAAAAAAGACTTGCAAGTGCAGGAGTGTAGTATTAAAACCTTTTTAAAACAATTTTAAAAAATTTAAAATTTTAAAATCTTTCAAACCACAGTTTTGATGAAATATATGCAATCAGCACTGAAAAGCAGTCCAGAAAAAAGTCTTGGAATTGCAGGAGAGTAGTATTAAACCCTTTTTAAAACAATTTTAAAAAATTTAAAATTTTAAAATCTTTCAAACCACAGTTTTGATGAAATATATGCAATCAGCACTGAAAAGCAGTCCAGAAAAAAGTCTTGGAATTGCAGGAGAGTAGTATTAAACCCTTTTTAAAACAATTTTAAAAAATTTAAAATTTTAAAATCTTTCAAACCACAGTTTTGATGAAATATCTGTTATCAGCACTTAAAAGCAGCCCAGAAAAAAAGACTTGCAAGTGCAGGAGTGTAGTATTAAACCCTTTTTTAAATTTTTAAAATTAAAATTTAAAAAAAGATTTTAGACTTTTTAAAAGAAAGAAAGAAAGAAAGAAAAAAGACCCAACTTAAAAAAAATTAAAATTTTAAAATCTTTCAAACCACAGTTTTGATGAAATATATGCAATCAGCACTGAAAAGCAGCCCAGAAAAAAGACTTGCAAGTGCAGGAGTGTAGTATTAAACCCTTTTTAAAACAATTTTAAAAAATTTAAAATTTTAAAATCTTTTAAACCACAGTTTTGATGAAATATATGCAATCAGCACTGAAAAGCAGCCCAGAAAAAACACTTGCAAGTGCAGGAGTGTAGTATTAAACCCTTTTTAAAACAATTTTAAAAAATTTAAAATTTTAAAATCTTTCAAACCACAGTTTTGATGAAATATATGCAATCAGCACTGAAAAGCAGCCCAGAAAAAAGTCTTGGAATTGCAGGAGAGTAGTATTAAAACCTTTTTAAAACAATTTTAAAAAATTTATAATTTTGAAATCTTTCAAACCACAGTTTTAATGAAATATCTGTAATCAGCACTGAAAAGCAGCCTAGAAAAAAGACTTGCAAGTGCAGGAGTGTAGTATTAAACCCTTTTTAAAACAATTTTAAAAAATTTATAATTTTGAAATCTTTCAAACCACAGTTTTAATGAAATATCTGTAATCAGCACTGAAAAGCAGCCCAGAAAAAAGACTTGCAAGTGCAGGAGTGTAGTATTAAAACCTTTTTAAAACAATTTTTAAAAAATTAAAATTTTAAAATCTTTCAAACCACAGTTTTGATGAAATATATGCAATCAGCACTGAAAAGCAGCCCAGAAAAAAGACTTGCAAGTGCAGGAGTGTAGTATTAAACCCTTTTTAAAACAATTTTAAAAAATTTAAAATTTTAAAATCTTTCAAACCACAGTTTTGATGAAATATATGCAATCAGCACAGAAAAGCAGCCCAGAAAAAAGACTTGCAAGTGCAGGAGTGTAGTATTAAACCCTTTTTAAAACAATTTTAAAAAATTTAAAATTTTTAAAATCTTTCAAACCACAGTTTTGATGAAATATATGCAATCAGCACTGAAAAGCAGCCAAGAAAAAAGACTTTTAATTGCAGGAGAGTAGTATTAAACCCTTTTTAAAACAATTTTAAAAAATTTAAAATTTTAAAATCTTTCAAACCACAGTTTTGATGAAATATATGCAATCAGCACTGAAAAGCAGCCAAGAAAAAAGACTTGCAAGTGCAGGAGTGTAGTATTAAAACAATTTTAAAAAATTTAAAATTTTAAAATCTTTCAAACCACAGTTTTGATGAAATATATGCAATCAGCACTGAAAAGCAGCCCAGAAAAAAGTCTTGGAATTGCAGGAGAGTAGTATTAAACCCTTTTTAAAACAATTTTAAAAAATTTAAAATTTTAAAATCTTTCAAACCACAGTTTTGATGAAATATATGCAATCAGCACTGAAAAGCAGCCCAGAAAAAAGTCTTGGAATTGCAGGAGAGTAGTATTAAACCCTTTTTAAAACAATTTTAAAAAATTTAAAATTTTAAAATCTTTCAAACCACAGTTTTGATGAAATATCTGTTATCAGCACTTAAAAGCAGCCCAGAAAAAAAGACTTGCAAGTGCAGGAGTGTAGTATTAAACCCTTTTTTAAATTTTTAAAATTAAAATTTAAAAAAAGATTTTAGACTTTTTAAAAGAAAGAAAGAAAGAAAGAAAGAAAGAAAGACCCAACTTAAAAAAAAATTAAAATTTTAAAATCTTTCAAACCACAGTTTTGATGAAATATATGCAATCAGCACTGAAAAGCAGCCCAGAAAAAAGACTTGCAAGTGCAGGAGTGTAGTATTAAAACCTTTTTAAAACAATTTTAAAAAAATCAAAATTTTAAAATCTTTCAAACCACAGTTTTGATGAAATATATGCAATCAGCACTGAAAAGCAGCCCAGAAAAAAGACTTGCAAGTGCAGGAGTGTAGTATTAAACCCTTTTTAAAACAATTTTAAAAAATTTAAAATTTTGAAATATTTCAAACCACAGTTTTAATGAAATATCTGTAATCAGCACTGAAAAGCAGCCCAGAAAAAAGACTTGCAAGTGCAGGAGTGTAGTATTAAACCCTTTTTAAAACAATTTTAAAAAATTTAAAATTTTAAAATCTTTCAAACCACAGTTTTGATGAAATATATGCAATCAGCACTGAAAAGCAGCCCAGAAAAAAGACTTGCAAGTGCAGGAGTGTAGTATTAAACCCTTTTTAAAACAATTTTAAAAAATTTAAAATTTTAAAATCTTTCAAACCACAGTTTTGATGAAATATATGCAATCAGCACTGAAAAGCAGCCAAGAAAAAAGACTTGCAAGTGCAGGAGTGTAGTATTAAACCCTTTTTAAAACAATTTTAAAAAATTTAAAATTTTAAAATCTCTCAAACCACAGTTTTGATGAAATATATGCAATCAGCACTGAAAAGCAGCCCAGAAAAAAGTCTTGGAATTGCAGGAGAGTAGTATTAAACCCTTTTTAAAACAATTTTAAAAAATTTAAAATTTTAAAATCTTTCAAACCACAGTTTTGATGAAATATCTGTTATCAGCACTTAAAAGCAGCCCAGAAAAAAAGACTTGCAAGTGCAGGAGTGTAGTATTAAACCCTTTTTTAAATTTTTAAAATTAAAATTTAAAAAAAGATTTTAGACTTTTTAAAAGAAAGAAAGAAAGAAAGAAAGAAAGACCCAACTTAAAAAAAATTAAAATTTTAAAATCTTTCAAACCACAGTTTTGATGAAATATATGCAATCAGCACTGAAAAGCAGCCCAGAAAAAAGACTTGCAAGTGCAGGAGTGTAGTATTAAAACCTTTTTAAAACAATTTTAAAAAAATCAAAATTTTAAAATCTTTCAAACCACAGTTTTGATGAAATATAGGCAATCAGCACTGAAAAGCAGCCCAGAAAAAAGACTTGCAAGTGCAGGAGTGTAGTATTAAACCCTTTTTAAAACAATTTTAAAAAATTTAAAATTTTGAAATCTTTCAAACCACAGTTTTAATGAAATATCTGTAATCAGCACTGAAAAGCAGCCCAGAAAAAAGACTTGCAAGTGCAGGAGTGTAGTATTAAACCCTTTTTAAATTAATTTTAAAAAATTTAAAATTTTGAAATCTTTCAAACCACAGTTTTAATGAAATATCTGTAATCAGCACTGAAAAGCAGCCCAGAAAAAAGACTTGCAAGTGCAGGAGTGTAGTATTAAACCCTTTTTAAAACAATTTTAAAAAATTTAAAATTTTAAAATCTTTCAAACCACAGTTTTGATGAAATATCTGTTATCAGCACTTAAAAGCAGCCCAGAAAAAAAGACTTGCAAGTGCAGGAGTGTAGTATTAAACCCTTTTTTAAATTTTTAAAATTAAAATTTAAAAAAAGATTTTAGACTTTTTAAAAGAAAGAAAGAAAGAAAGAAAAAAGACCCAACTTAAAAAAAAATTAAATTTTAAAATCTTTCAAACCACAGTTTTGATGAAATATATGCAATCAGCACTGAAAAGCAGCCCAGAAAAAAGACTTGCAAGTGCAGGAGTGTAGTAGTAAACCCTTTTTAAAACAATTTTAAAAAATTTAAAATTTTAAAATCTTTCAAACCACATCTGTAATCAGCACTGAACAGCAGCCCAGAAAAAAGACTTGCAAGTGCAGGAGTGTAGTATTTAACCCTTTTTAAAACAATTTTAAAAAATTTAAAATTTTAAAATCTTTCAAACCACAGTTTTGATGAAATATATGCAATCAGCACTGAAAAGCAGCCCAGAAAAAAGTCTTGGAATTGCAGGAGAGTAGTATTAAAACCTTTTTAAAACAATTTTAAAAAAATTAAAATTTTAAAATCTTTCAAACCACAGTTTTGATGAAATATATGCAATCAGCACTGAAAAGCAGCCCAGAAAAAAGACTTGCAAGTGCAGGAGTGTAGTATTAAACCCATTTTAAAACAATTTTAAAAAATTTAAAATTTTAAAATCTTTCAAACCACAGTTTTGATGAAATATATGCAATCAGCACTGAAAAGCAGCCCAGAAAAAAGCCTTGCAAGTGTAGGAGTGTAGTATTAAACCCTTTTTAAAACAATTTTAAAAAATTTAAAATTTTAAAATCTTTCAAACCACAGTTTTGATGAAATATATGCAATCAGCACTGAAAAGCAGCCAAGAAAAAAGACTTGCAAGTGCAGGAGTGTAGTATTAAACCCTTTTTAAAACAATTTTAAAAAATTTAAAATTTTAAAATCTTTCAAACCACAGTTTTGATGAAATATATGCAATCAGCACTGAAAAGCAGCCCAGAAAAAAGACTTGCAAGTGCAGGAGTGTAGTATTTAACCCTTTTTAAAACAATTTTAAAAAATTTAAAATTTTAAAATCTTTCAAACCACAGTTTTGATGAAATATATGCAATCAGCACTGAAAAGCAGCCCAGAAAAAAGTCTTGGAATTGCAGGAGAGTAGTATTAAACCCTTTTTAAAACAATTTTAAAAAATTTAAAATTTTAAAATCTTTCAAACCACAGTTTTGATGAAATATCTGTTATCAGCACTTAAAAGCAGCCCAGAAAAAAAGACTTGCAAGTGCAGGAGTGTAGTATTAAACCCTTTTTTAAATTTTTAAAATTAAAATTTAAAAAAAGATTTTAGACTTTTTAAAAGAAAGAAAGAAAGAAAGAAAGAAAGAAAAAAGACCCAACTTAAAAAAAAATTAAAATTTTAAATTCTTTCAAACCACAGTTTTGATGAAATATATGCAATCAGCACTGAAAAGCAGCCCAGAAAAAAGACTTGCAAGTGCAGGAGTGTAGTAGTAAACCCTTTTTAAAACAATTTTAAAAAATTTAAAATTTTAAAATCTTTCAAACCACATCTGTAATCAGCACTGAAAAGCAGCCCAGAAAAAAGACTTGCAAGTGCAGGAGTGTAGTATTAAAACCTTTTTAAAACAATTTTAAAAAATTTAAAATTTTAAAATCTTTCAAACCACAGTTTTGATGAAATATATGCAATCAGCACTGAAAAGCAGTCCAGAAAAAAGTCTTGGAATTGCAGGAGAGTAGTATTAAACCCTTTTTAAAACAATTTTAAAAAATTTAAAATTTTAAAATCTTTCAAACCACAGTTTTGATGAAATATCTGTTATCAGCACTTAAAAGCAGCCCAGAAAAAAAGACTTGCAAGTGCAGGAGTGTAGTATTAAACCCTTTTTTAAATTTTTAAAATTAAAATTTAAAAAAATATTTTAAGACTTTTTAAAAGAAAGAAAGAAAGAAAGAAAAAAGACCCAACTTAAAAAAAAATTAAAATTTTAAAATCTTTCAAACCACAGTTTTGATGAAATATATGCAATCAGCACTGAAAAGCAGCCCAGAAAAAAGTCTTGGAATTGCAGGAGAGTAGTATTAAACCCTTTTTAAAACAATTTTAAAAAATTTAAAATTTTAAAATCTTTCAAACCACAGTTTTGATGAAATATATGCAATCAGCACTGAAAAGGAGCCCAGAAAAAAGACTTGCAAGTGCAGGAGTGTAGTATTAAACCCTTTTTAAAACAATTTTAAAAAATTTAAAATTTTGAAATCTTTCAAACCACAGTTTTAATGAAATATCTGTAATCAGCACTGAAAAGCAGCCCAGAAAAAAGACTTGCAAGTGCAGGAGAGTAGTATTAAACCCTCTTTTTAAAACAATTTTAAAAAATTTAAAATTTTGAAATCTTTCAAACCACAGTTTTGATGAAATATCTGTTATCAGCACTTAAAAGCAGCCCAGAAAAAAAGACTTGCAAGTGCAGGAGTGTAGTATTAAACCCTTTTTTAAATTTTTAAAATTAAAATTTAAAAAAAGATTTTAGACTTTTTAAAAGAAAGAAAGAAAGAAAAAAGACCCAACTTAAAAAAAAATTAAAATTTTAAAATCTTTCAAACCACAGTTTTGATGAAATATATGCAATCAGCACTGAAAAGCAGCCCAGAAAAAAGACTTGCAAGTGCAGGAGTGTAGTATTAAACCCTTTTTAAAACAATTTTAAAAAATTTAAAATTTCAAAATCTTTCAAACCACAGTTTTGATGAAATATATGCAATCAGCACTGAAAAGCAGCCAAGAAAAAAGTCTTGTAATTGCAGGAGAGTAGTATTAAACCCTTTTTAAAACAATTTTAAAAAATTAAGAATTTTAAAATCTTTCAAACCACAGTTTTGATGAAATATATGCAATCAGCACTGAAAAGCAGCCCAGAAAAAAGACTTGCAAGTGCAGGAGTGTAGTATTAAACCCTTTTTAAAACAATTTTAAAAAATTTAAAATTTTAAAATCTTTCAAACCACAGTTTTGATGAAATATATGCAATCAGCACTGAAAAGCAGCCCAGAAAAAAGACTTGCAAGTGCAGGAGTGTAGTAGTAAACCCTTTTTAAAACAATTTTAAAAAATTTAAAATTTTAAAATCTTTCAAACCACATCTGTAATCAGCACTGAAAAGCAGCCCAGAAAAAAGACTTGCAAGTGCAGGAGTGTAGTATTAAACCCTTTTTAAAACAATTTTAAAAAATTTAAAATTTTTAAAATCTTTCAAACCACAGTTTTGATGAAATATATGCAATCAGCACTGAAAAGCAGCCAAGAAAAAAGTCTTGTAATTGCAGGAGAGTAGTATTAAACCCTTTTTAAAACAATTTTAAAAAATTTAAAATTTTAAAATCTTTCAAACCACAGTTTTGATGAAATATATGCAATCAGCACTCAAAAGCAGCCAAGAAAAAAGACTTGCAAGTGCAGGAGTGTAGTATTAAACCCTTTTTAAAACAATTTTAAAAAATTTAAAATTTTAAAATCTTTCAAACCACAGTTTTGATGAAATATATGCAATCAGCACTGAAAAGCAGCCCAGAAAAAAGTCTTGGAATTGCAGGAGAGTAGTATTAAACCCTTTTTAAAACAATTTTAAAAAATTTAAAATTTTAAAATCTTTCAAACCACAGTTTTGATGAAATATATGCAATCAGCACTGAAAAGCAGTCCAGAAAAAAGTCTTGGAATTGCAGGAGAGTAGTATTAAACCCTTTTTAAAACAATTTTAAAAAATTTAAAATTTTAAAATCTTTCAAACCACAGTTTTGATGAAATATCTGTTATCAGCACTTAAAAGCAGCCCAGAAAAAAAGACTTGCAAGTGCAGGAGTGTAGTATTAAACCCTTTTTTAAATTTTTAAAATTAAAATTTAAAAAAAGATTTTAGACTTTTTAAAAGAAAGAAAGAAAGAAAGAAAAAAGACCCAACTTAAAAAAAAATTAAAATTTTAAAATCTTTCAAACCACAGTTTTGATGAAATATATGCAATCAGCACTGAAAAGCAGCCCAGAAAAAAGACTTGCAAGTGCAGGAGTGTAGTAGTAAACCCTTTTTCAAACAATTTTAAAAAATTTAAAATTTTAAAATCTTTCAAACCACATCTGTAATCAGCACTGAAAAGCAGCCCAGAAAAAAGACTTGCAAGTGCAGGAGTGTAGTATTAAAACCTTTTTAAAACAATTTTAAAAAATTTAAAATTTTAAAATCTTTCAAACCACAGTTTTGATGAAATATATGCAATCAGCACTGAAAAGCAGTCCAGAAAAAAGTCTTGGAATTGCAGGAGAGTAGTATTAAACCCTTTTTAAAACAATTTTAAAAAATTTAAAATTTTAAAATCTTTCAAACCACAGTTTTGATGAAATATATGCAATCAGCACTGAAAAGCAGTCCAGAAAAAAGTCTTGGAATTGCAGGAGAGTAGTATTAAACCCTTTTTAAAACAATTTTAAAAAATTTAAAATTTTAAAATCTTTCAAACCACAGTTTTGATGAAATATCTGTTATCAGCACTTAAAAGCAGCCCAGAAAAAAAGACTTGCAAGTGCAGGAGTGTAGTATTAAACCCTTTTTTAAATTTTTAAAATTAAAATTTAAAAAAAGATTTTAGACTTTTTAAAAGAAAGAAAGAAAGAAAGAAAAAAGACCCAACTTAAAAAAAATTAAAATTTTAAAATCTTTCAAACCACAGTTTTGATGAAATATATGCAATCAGCACTGAAAAGCAGCCCAGAAAAAAGACTTGCAAGTGCAGGAGTGTAGTATTAAACCCTTTTTAAAACAATTTTAAAAAATTTAAAATTTTAAAATCTTTTAAACCACAGTTTTGATGAAATATATGCAATCAGCACTGAAAAGCAGCCCAGAAAAAACACTTGCAAGTGCAGGAGTGTAGTATTAAACCCTTTTTAAAACAATTTTAAAAAATTTAAAATTTTAAAATCTTTCAAACCACAGTTTTGATGAAATATATGCAATCAGCACTGAAAAGCAGCCCAGAAAAAAGTCTTGGAATTGCAGGAGAGTAGTATTAAAACCTTTTTAAAACAATTTTAAAAAATTTATAATTTTGAAATCTTTCAAACCACAGTTTTAATGAAATATCTGTAATCAGCACTGAAAAGCAGCCTAGAAAAAAGACTTGCAAGTGCAGGAGTGTAGTATTAAACCCTTTTTAAAACAATTTTAAAAAATTTATAATTTTGAAATCTTTCAAACCACAGTTTTAATGAAATATCTGTAATCAGCACTGAAAAGCAGCCCAGAAAAAAGACTTGCAAGTGCAGGAGTGTAGTATTAAAACCTTTTTAAAACAATTTTTAAAAAATTAAAATTTTAAAATCTTTCAAACCACAGTTTTGATGAAATATATGCAATCAGCACTGAAAAGCAGCCCAGAAAAAAGACTTGCAAGTGCAGGAGTGTAGTATTAAACCCTTTTTAAAACAATTTTAAAAAATTTAAAATTTTAAAATCTTTCAAACCACAGTTTTGATGAAATATATGCAATCAGCACAGAAAAGCAGCCCAGAAAAAAGACTTGCAAGTGCAGGAGTGTAGTATTAAACCCTTTTTAAAACAATTTTAAAAAATTTAAAATTTTTAAAATCTTTCAAACCACAGTTTTGATGAAATATATGCAATCAGCACTGAAAAGCAGCCAAGAAAAAAGACTTTTAATTGCAGGAGAGTAGTATTAAACCCTTTTTAAAACAATTTTAAAAAATTTAAAATTTTAAAATCTTTCAAACCACAGTTTTGATGAAATATATGCAATCAGCACTGAAAAGCAGCCAAGAAAAAAGACTTGCAAGTGCAGGAGTGTAGTATTAAACCCTTTTTAAAACAATTTTAAAAAATTTAAAATTTTAAAATCTTTCAAACCACAGTTTTGATGAAATATATGCAATCAGCACTGAAAAGCAGCCCAGAAAAAAGTCTTGGAATTGCAGGAGAGTAGTATTAAACCCTTTTTAAAACAATTTTAAAAAATTTAAAATTTTAAAATCTTTCAAACCACAGTTTTGATGAAATATATGCAATCAGCACTGAAAAGCAGCCCAGAAAAAAGTCTTGGAATTGCAGGAGAGTAGTATTAAACCCTTTTTAAAACAATTTTAAAAAATTTAAAATTTTAAAATCTTTCAAACCACAGTTTTGATGAAATATCTGTTATCAGCACTTAAAAGCAGCCCAGAAAAAAAGACTTGCAAGTGCAGGAGTGTAGTATTAAACCCTTTTTTAAATTTTTAAAATTAAAATTTAAAAAAAGATTTTAGACTTTTTAAAAGAAAGAAAGAAAGAAAGAAAGAAAGAAAGACCCAACTTAAAAAAAAATTAAAATTTTAAAATCTTTCAAACCACAGTTTTGATGAAATATATGCAATCAGCACTGAAAAGCAGCCCAGAAAAAAGACTTGCAAGTGCAGGAGTGTAGTATTAAAACCTTTTTAAAACAATTTTAAAAAAATCAAAATTTTAAAATCTTTCAAACCACAGTTTTGATGAAATATATGCAATCAGCACTGAAAAGCAGCCCAGAAAAAAGACTTGCAAGTGCAGGAGTGTAGTATTAAACCCTTTTTAAAACAATTTTAAAAAATTTAAAATTTTGAAATATTTCAAACCACAGTTTTAATGAAATATCTGTAATCAGCACTGAAAAGCAGCCCAGAAAAAAGACTTGCAAGTGCAGGAGTGTAGTATTAAACCCTTTTTAAAACAATTTTAAAAAATTTAAAATTTTAAAATCTTTCAAACCACAGTTTTGATGAAATATATGCAATCAGCACTGAAAAGCAGCCCAGAAAAAAGACTTGCAAGTGCAGGAGTGTAGTATTAAACCCTTTTTAAAACAATTTTAAAAAATTTAAAATTTTAAAATCTTTCAAACCACAGTTTTGATGAAATATATGCAATCAGCACTGAAAAGCAGCCAAGAAAAAAGACTTGCAAGTGCAGGAGTGTAGTATTAAACCCTTTTTAAAACAATTTTAAAAAATTTAAAATTTTAAAATCTCTCAAACCACAGTTTTGATGAAATATATGCAATCAGCACTGAAAAGCAGCCCAGAAAAAAGTCTTGGAATTGCAGGAGAGTAGTATTAAACCCTTTTTAAAACAATTTTAAAAAATTTAAAATTTTAAAATCTTTCAAACCACAGTTTTGATGAAATATCTGTTATCAGCACTTAAAAGCAGCCCAGAAAAAAAGACTTGCAAGTGCAGGAGTGTAGTATTAAACCCTTTTTTAAATTTTTAAAATTAAAATTTAAAAAAAGATTTTAGACTTTTTAAAAGAAAGAAAGAAAGAAAGAAAGAAAGACCCAACTTAAAAAAAATTAAAATTTTAAAATCTTTCAAACCACAGTTTTGATGAAATATATGCAATCAGCACTGAAAAGCAGCCCAGAAAAAAGACTTGCAAGTGCAGGAGTGTAGTATTAAAACCTTTTTAAAACAATTTTAAAAAAATCAAAATTTTAAAATCTTTCAAACCACAGTTTTGATGAAATATAGGCAATCAGCACTGAAAAGCAGCCCAGAAAAAAGACTTGCAAGTGCAGGAGTGTAGTATTAAACCCTTTTTAAAACAATTTTAAAAAATTTAAAATTTTGAAATCTTTCAAACCACAGTTTTAATGAAATATCTGTAATCAGCACTGAAAAGCAGCCCAGAAAAAAGACTTGCAAGTGCAGGAGAGTAGTATTAAACCCTTTTTAAAACAATTTTAAAAAATTTAAAATTTTAAAATCTTTCAAACCACAGTTTTGATGAAATATCTGTTATCAGCACTTAAAAGCAGCCCAGAAAAAAAGACTTGCAAGTGCAGGAGTGTAGTATTAAACCCTTTTTTAAATTTTTAAAATTAAAATTTAAAAAAAGATTTTAGACTTTTTAAAAGAAAGAAAGAAAGAAAGAAAGAAAGAAAAAAGACCCAACTTAAAAAAAAATTAAAATTTTAAATTCTTTCAAACCACAGTTTTGATGAAATATATGCAATCAGCACTGAAAAGCAGCCCAGAAAAAAGACTTGCAAGTGCAGGAGTGTAGTAGTAAACCCTTTTTAAAACAATTTTAAAAAATTTAAAATTTTAAAATCTTTCAAACCACATCTGTAATCAGCACTGAAAAGCAGCCCAGAAAAAAGACTTGCAAGTGCAGGAGTGTAGTATTAAAACCTTTTTAAAACAATTTTAAAAAATTTAAAATTTTAAAATCTTTCAAACCACAGTTTTGATGAAATATATGCAATCAGCACTGAAAAGCAGTCCAGAAAAAAGTCTTGGAATTGCAGGAGAGTAGTATTAAACCCTTTTTAAAACAATTTTAAAAAATTTAAAATTTTAAAATCTTTCAAACCACAGTTTTGATGAAATATCTGTTATCAGCACTTAAAAGCAGCCCAGAAAAAAAGACTTGCAAGTGCAGGAGTGTAGTATTAAACCCTTTTTTAAATTTTTAAAATTAAAATTTAAAAAAATATTTTAAGACTTTTTAAAAGAAAGAAAGAAAGAAAGAAAAAAGACCCAACTTAAAAAAAAATTAAAATTTTAAAATCTTTCAAACCACAGTTTTGATGAAATATATGCAATCAGCACTGAAAAGCAGCCCAGAAAAAAGTCTTGGAATTGCAGGAGAGTAGTATTAAACCCTTTTTAAAACAATTTTAAAAAATTTAAAATTTTAAAATCTTTCAAACCACAGTTTTGATGAAATATATGCAATCAGCACTGAAAAGGAGCCCAGAAAAAAGACTTGCAAGTGCAGGAGTGTAGTATTAAACCCTTTTTAAAACAATTTTAAAAAATTTAAAATTTTGAAATCTTTCAAACCACAGTTTTAATGAAATATCTGTAATCAGCACTGAAAAGCAGCCCAGAAAAAAGACTTGCAAGTGCAGGAGAGTAGTATTAAACCCTCTTTTTAAAACAATTTTAAAAAATTTAAAATTTTGAAATCTTTCAAACCACAGTTTTGATGAAATATCTGTTATCAGCACTTAAAAGCAGCCCAGAAAAAAAGACTTGCAAGTGCAGGAGTGTAGTATTAAACCCTTTTTTAAATTTTTAAAATTAAAATTTAAAAAAAGATTTTAGACTTTTTAAAAGAAAGAAAGAAAGAAAAAAGACCCAACTTAAAAAAAAATTAAAATTTTAAAATCTTTCAAACCACAGTTTTGATGAAATATATGCAATCAGCACTGAAAAGCAGCCCAGAAAAAAGACTTGCAAGTGCAGGAGTGTAGTATTAAACCCTTTTTAAAACAATTTTAAAAAATTTAAAATTTCAAAATCTTTCAAACCACAGTTTTGATGAAATATATGCAATCAGCACTGAAAAGCAGCCAAGAAAAAAGTCTTGTAATTGCAGGAGAGTAGTATTAAACCCTTTTTAAAACAATTTTAAAAAATTAAGAATTTTAAAATCTTTCAAACCACAGTTTTGATGAAATATATGCAATCAGCACTGAAAAGCAGCCCAGAAAAAAGACTTGCAAGTGCAGGAGTGTAGTATTAAACCCTTTTTAAAACAATTTTAAAAAATTTAAAATTTTAAAATCTTTCAAACCACAGTTTTGATGAAATATATGCAATCAGCACTGAAAAGCAGCCCAGAAAAAAGACTTGCAAGTGCAGGAGTGTAGTAGTAAACCCTTTTTAAAACAATTTTAAAAAATTTAAAATTTTAAAATCTTTCAAACCACATCTGTAATCAGCACTGAAAAGCAGCCCAGAAAAAAGACTTGCAAGTGCAGGAGTGTAGTATTAAACCCTTTTTAAAACAATTTTAAAAAATTTAAAATTTTTAAAATCTTTCAAACCACAGTTTTGATGAAATATATGCAATCAGCACTGAAAAGCAGCCAAGAAAAAAGTCTTGTAATTGCAGGAGAGTAGTATTAAACCCTTTTTAAAACAATTTTAAAAAATTTAAAATTTTAAAATCTTTCAAACCACAGTTTTGATGAAATATATGCAATCAGCACTCAAAAGCAGCCAAGAAAAAAGACTTGCAAGTGCAGGAGTGTAGTATTAAACCCTTTTTAAAACAATTTTAAAAAATTTAAAATTTTAAAATCTTTCAAACCACAGTTTTGATGAAATATATGCAATCAGCACTGAAAAGCAGCCCAGAAAAAAGTCTTGGAATTGCAGGAGAGTAGTATTAAACCCTTTTTAAAACAATTTTAAAAAATTTAAAATTTTAAAATCTTTCAAACCACAGTTTTGATGAAATATCTGTTATCAGCACTTAAAAGCAGCCCAGAAAAAAAGACTTGCAAGTGCAGGAGTGTAGTATTAAACCCTTTTTTAAATTTTTAAAATTAAAATTTAAAAAAAGATTTTAGACTTTTTAAAAGAAAGAAAGAAAGAAAAAAGACCCAACTTAAAAAAAATTAAAATTTTAAAATCTTTTAAACCACAGTTTTGATGAAATATATGCAATCAGCACTGAAAAGCAGCCCAGAAAAAAGACTTGCAAGTGCAGGAGTGTAGTATTAAACCCTTTTTAAAACAATTTTAAAAAATTTAAAATTTTAAAATCTTTCAAACCACAGTTTTGATGAAATATATGCAATCAGCACTGAAAAGCAGTCCAGAAAAAAGTCTTGGAATTGCAGGAGAGTAGTATTAAACCCTTTTTAAAACAATTTTAAAAAATTTAAAATTTTAAAATCTTTCAAACCACAGTTTTGATGAAATATCTGTTATCAGCACTTAAAAGCAGCCCAGAAAAAAAGACTTGCAAGTGCAGGAGTGTAGTATTAAACCCTTTTTTAAATTTTTAAAATTAAAATTTAAAAAAAGATTTTAGACTTTTTAAAAGAAAGAAAGAAAGAAAGAAAAAAGACCCAACTTAAAAAAAATTAAAATTTTAAAATCTTTCAAACCACAGTTTTGATGAAATATATGCAATCAGCACTGAAAAGCAGCCCAGAAAAAAGACTTGCAAGTGCAGGAGTGTAGTATTAAACCCTTTTTAAAACAATTTTAAAAAATTTAAAATTTTAAAATCTTTCAAACCACAGTTTTGATGAAATATATGCAATCAGCACTGAAAAGCAGCCCAGAAAAAAGACTTGCAAGTGCAGGAGTGTAGTAGTAAACCCTTTTTAAAACAATTTTAAAAAATTTAAAATTTTAAAATCTTTCAAACCACATCTGTAATCAGCACTGAAAAGCAGCCCAGAAAAAAGACTTGCAAGTGCAGGAGTGTAGTATTAAAACCTTTTTAAAACAATTTTAAAAAAATTAAAATTTTAAAATCTTTCAAACCACAGTTTTGATGAAATATATGCAATCAGCACTGAAAAGCAGCCCAGAAAAAGGACTTGCAAGTGCAGGAGTGTAGTATTAAACCCTTTTTAAAACAATTTTAAAAAATTTAAAATTTTAAAATCTTTCAAACCACAGTTTTGATGAAATATATGCAATCAGCACTGAAAAGCAGCCCAGAAAAAAGACTTGCAAGTGCAGGAGTGTAGTATTAAACCCTTTTTAAAACAATTTTAAAAAATTTAAAATTTTAAAATCTTTCAAACCACAGTTTTGATGAAATATATGCAATCAGCACTGAAAAGCAGCCCAGAAAAAAGACTTGCAAGTGCAGGAGTGTAGTAGTAAACCCTTTTTAAAACAATTTTAAAAAATTTAAAATTTTAAAATCTTTCAAACCATATCTGTAATCAGCACTGAAAAGCAGCCCAGAAAAAAGACTTGCAAGTGCAGGAGTGTAGTATTAAACCCTTTTTAAAACAATTTTAAAAAATTTAAAATTTTTAAAATCTTTCAAACCACAGTTTTGATGAAATATATGCAATCAGCACTGAAAAGCAGCCAAGAAAAAAGTCTTGTAATTGCAGGAGAGTAGTATTAAACCCTTTTTAAAACAATTTTAAAAAATTTAAAATTTTAAAATCTTTCAAACCACAGTTTTGATGAAATATATGCAATCAGCACTCAAAAGCAGCCAAGAAAAAAGACTTGCAAGTGCAGGAGTGTAGTATTAAACCCTTTTTAAAACAATTTTAAAAAATTTAAAATTTTAAAATCTTTCAAACCACAGTTTTGATGAAATATATGCAATCAGCACTGAAAAGCAGCCCAGAAAAAAGTCTTGGAATTGCAGGAGAGTAGTATTAAACCCTTTTTAAAACAATTTTAAAAAATTTAAAATTTTAAAATCTTTCAAACCACAGTTTTGATGAAATATCTGTTATCAGCACTTAAAAGCAGCCCAGAAAAAAAGACTTGCAAGTGCAGGAGTGTAGTATTAAACCCTTTTTTAAATTTTTAAAATTAAAATTTAAAAAAAGATTTTAGACTTTTTAAAAGAAAGAAAGAAAGAAAAAAGACCCAACTTAAAAAAAATTAAAATTTTAAAATCTTTTAAACCACAGTTTTGATGAAATATATGCAATCAGCACTGAAAAGCAGCCCAGAAAAAAGACTTGCAAGTGCAGGAGTGTAGTATTAAACCCTTTTTAAAACAATTTTAAAAAATTTAAAATTTTAAAATCTTTCAAACCACAGTTTTGATGAAATATATGCAATCAGCACTGAAAAGCAGTCCAGAAAAAAGTCTTGGAATTGCAGGAGAGTAGTATTAAACCCTTTTTAAAACAATTTTAAAAAATTTAAAATTTTAAAATCTTTCAAACCACAGTTTTGATGAAATATCTGTTATCAGCACTTAAAAGCAGCCCAGAAAAAAAGACTTGCAAGTGCAGGAGTGTAGTATTAAACCCTTTTTTAAATTTTTAAAATTAAAATTTAAAAAAAGATTTTAGACTTTTTAAAAGAAAGAAAGAAAGAAAGAAAAAAGACCCAACTTAAAAAAAATTAAAATTTTAAAATCTTTCAAACCACAGTTTTGATGAAATATATGCAATCAGCACTGAAAAGCAGCCCAGAAAAAAGACTTGCAAGTGCAGGAGTGTAGTATTAAACCCTTTTTAAAACAATTTTAAAAAATTTAAAATTTTAAAATCTTTCAAACCACAGTTTTGATGAAATATATGCAATCAGCACTGAAAAGCAGCCCAGAAAAAAGACTTGCAAGTGCAGGAGTGTAGTAGTAAACCCTTTTTAAAACAATTTTAAAAAATTTAAAATTTTAAAATCTTTCAAACCACATCTGTAATCAGCACTGAAAAGCAGCCCAGAAAAAAGACTTGCAAGTGCAGGAGTGTAGTATTAAAACCTTTTTAAAACAATTTTAAAAAAATTAAAATTTTAAAATCTTTCAAACCACAGTTTTGATGAAATATATGCAATCAGCACTGAAAAGCAGCCCAGAAAAAGGACTTGCAAGTGCAGGAGTGTAGTATTAAACCCTTTTTAAAACAATTTTAAAAAATTTAAAATTTTAAAATCTTTCAAACCACAGTTTTGATGAAATATATGCAATCAGCACTGAAAAGCAGCCCAGAAAAAAGACTTGCAAGTGCAGGAGTGTAGTATTAAACCCTTTTTAAAACAATTTTAAAAAATTTAAAATTTTAAAATCTTTCAAACCACAGTTTTGATGAAATATATGCAATCAGCACTGAAAAGCAGCCCAGAAAAAAGTCTTGGAATTGCAGGAGAGTAGTATTAAACCCTTTTTAAAACAATTTTAAAAAATTTAAAATTTTAAAATCTTTCAAACCACAGTTTTGATGAAATATCTGTTATCAGCACTTAAAAGCAGCCCAGAAAAAAAGACTTGCAAGTGCAGGAGTGTAGTATTAAACCCTTTTTTAAATTTTTAAAATTAAAATTTAAAAAAAGATTTTAGACTTTTTAAAAGAAAGAAAGAAAGAAAGAAAAAAGACCCAACTTAAAAAAAATTAAAATTTTAAAATCTTTCAAACCACAGTTTTGATGAAATATATGCAATCAGCACTGAAAAGCAGCCCAGAAAAAAGACTTGCAAGTGCAGGAGTGTAGTATTAAACCCTTTTTAAAACAATTTTAAAAAATTTAAAATTTTAAAATCTTTCAAACCACAGTTTTGATGAAATATATGCAATCAGCACTGAAAAGCAGCCCAGAAAAAACACTTGCAAGTGCAGGAGTGTAGTATTAAACCCTTTTTAAAACAATTTTAAAAAAATTAAAATTTTAAAATCTTTCAAACCACAGTTTTGATGAAATATATGCAATCAGCACTGAAAAGCAGCCCAGAAAAAAGTCTTGGAATTGCAGGAGAGTAGTATTAAAACCTTTTTAAAACAATTTTAAAAAAATTAAAATTTTAAAATCTTTCAAACCACAGTTTTGATGAAATATATGCAATCAGCACTGAAAAGCAGCCCAGAAAAAAGACTTGCAAGTGCAGGAGTGTAGTATTAAACCCATTTTAAAACAATTTTAAAAAATTTAAAATTTTAAAATCTTTCAAACCACAGTTTTGATGAAATATATGCAATCAGCACTGAAAAGCAGCCCAGAAAAAAGCCTTGCAAGTGTAGGAGTGTAGTATTAAACCCTTTTTAAAACAATTTTAAAAAATTTAAAATTTTAAAATCTTTCAAACCACAGTTTTGATGAAATATATGCAATCAGCACTGAAAAGCAGCCCAGAAAAAGGACTTGTAATTGCAGGAGAGTAGTATTAAACCCTTTTTAAAACAATTTTAAAAAATTTAAAATTTTAAAATCTTTCAAACCACAGTTTTGATGAAATATATGCAATCAGCACTGAAAAGCAGCCTAGAAAAAAGACTTGCAAGTGCAGGAGTGTAGTATTAAACCCTTTTTAAAACAATTTTAAAAAATTTATAATTTTGAAATCTTTCAAACCACAGTTTTAATGAAATATCTGTAATCAGCACTGAAAAGCAGCCCAGAAAAAAGACTTGCAAGTGCAGGAGTGTAGTATTAAAACCTTTTTAAAACAATTTTTAAAAAATTAAAATTTTAAAATCTTTCAAACCACAGTTTTGATGAAATATATGCAATCAGCACTGAAAAGCAGCCCAGAAAAAAGACTTGCAAGTGCAGGAGTGTAGTATTAAACCCTTTTTAAAACAATTTTAAAAAATTTAAAATTTTAAAATCTTTCAAACCACAGTTTTGATGAAATATATGCAATCAGCACAGAAAAGCAGCCCAGAAAAAAGACTTGCAAGTGCAGGAGTGTAGTATTAAACCCTTTTTAAAACAATTTTAAAAAATTTAAAATTTTTAAAATCTTTCAAACCACAGTTTTGATGAAATATATGCAATCAGCACTGAAAAGCAGCCAAGAAAAAAGACTTTTAATTGCAGGAGAGTAGTATTAAACCCTTTTTAAAACAATTTTAAAAAATTTAAAATTTTAAAATCTTTCAAACCACAGTTTTGATGAAATATATGCAATCAGCACTGAAAAGCAGCCAAGAAAAAAGACTTGCAAGTGCAGGAGTGTAGTATTAAACCCTTTTTAAAACAATTTTAAAAAATTTAAAATTTTAAAATCTTTCAAACCACAGTTTTGATGAAATATATGCAATCAGCACTGAAAAGCAGCCCAGAAAAAAGTCTTGGAATTGCAGGAGAGTAGTATTAAACCCTTTTTAAAACAATTTTAAAAAATTTAAAATTTTAAAATCTTTCAAACCACAGTTTTGATGAAATATATGCAATCAGCACTGAAAAGCAGCCCAGAAAAAAGTCTTGGAATTGCAGGAGAGTAGTATTAAACCCTTTTTAAAACAATTTTAAAAAATTTAAAATTTTAAAATCTTTCAAACCACAGTTTTGATGAAATATCTGTTATCAGCACTTAAAAGCAGCCCAGAAAAAAAGACTTGCAAGTGCAGGAGTGTAGTATTAAACCCTTTTTTAAATTTTTAAAATTAAAATTTAAAAAAAGATTTTAGACTTTTTAAAAGAAAGAAAGAAAGAAAGAAAGAAAGACCCAACTTAAAAAAAAATTAAAATTTTAAAATCTTTCAAACCACAGTTTTGATGAAATATATGCAATCAGCACTGAAAAGCAGCCCAGAAAAAAGACTTGCAAGTGCAGGAGTGTAGTATTAAAACCTTTTTAAAACAATTTTAAAAAAATCAAAATTTTAAAATCTTTCAAACCACAGTTTTGATGAAATATATGCAATCAGCACTGGAAAGCAGCCCAGAAAAAAGACTTGCAAGTGCAGGAGTGTAGTATTAAACCCTTTTTAAAACAATTTTAAAAAATTTAAAATTTTGAAATATTTCAAACCACAGTTTTAATGAAATATCTGTAATCAGCACTGAAAAGCAGCCCAGAAAAAAGACTTGCAAGTGCAGGAGTGTAGTATTAAACCCTTTTTAAAACAATTTTAAAAAATTTAAAATTTTAAAATCTTTCAAACCACAGTTTTGATGAAATATATGCAATCAGCACTGAAAAGCAGCCCAGAAAAAAGACTTGCAAGTGCAGGAGTGTAGTATTAAACCCTTTTTAAAACAATTTTAAAAAATTTAAAATTTTTAAAATCTTTCAAACCACAGTTTTGATGAAATATATGCAATCAGCACTGAAAAGCAGCCAAGAAAAAAGTCTTGTAATTGCAGGAGAGTAGTATTAAACCCTTTTTAAAACAATTTTAAAAAATTTAAAATTTTAAAATCTTTCAAACCACAGTTTTGATGAAATATATGCAATCAGCACTGAAAAGCAGCCAAGAAAAAAGACTTGCAAGTGCAGGAGTGTAGTATTAAACCCTTTTTAAAACAATTTTAAAAAATTTAAAATTTTAAAATCTCTCAAACCACAGTTTTGATGAAATATATGCAATCAGCACTGAAAAGCAGCCCAGAAAAAAGTCTTGGAATTGCAGGAGAGTAGTATTAAACCCTTTTTAAAACAATTTTAAAAAATTTAAAATTTTAAAATCTTTCAAACCACAGTTTTGATGAAATATCTGTTATCAGCACTTAAAAGCAGCCCAGAAAAAAAGACTTGCAAGTGCAGGAGTGTAGTATTAAACCCTTTTTTAAATTTTTAAAATTAAAATTTAAAAAAAGATTTTAGACTTTTTAAAAGAAAGAAAGAAAGAAAGAAAGACCCAACTTAAAAAAAATTAAAATTTTAAAATCTTTCAAACCACAGTTTTGATGAAATATATGCAATCAGCACTGAAAAGCAGCCCAGAAAAAAGACTTGCAAGTGCAGGAGTGTAGTATTAAAACCTTTTTAAAACAATTTTTAAAAAATCAAAATTTTAAAATCTTTCAAACCACAGTTTTGATGAAATATAGGCAATCAGCACTGAAAAGCAGCCCAGAAAAAAGACTTGCAAGTGCAGGAGTGTAGTATTAAACCCTTTTTAAAACAATTTTAAAAAATTTAAAATTTTGAAATCTTTCAAACCACAGTTTTAATGAAATATCTGTAATCAGCACTGAAAAGCAGCCCAGAAAAAAGACTTGCAAGTGCAGGAGAGTAGTATTAAACCCTTTTTAAAACAATTTTAAAAAATTTAAAATTTTAAAATCTTTCAAACCACAGTTTTGATGAAATATCTGTTATCAGCACTTAAAAGCAGCCCAGAAAAAAAGACTTGCAAGTGCAGGAGTGTAGTATTAAACCCTTTTTTAAATTTTTAAAATTAAAATTTAAAAAAAGATTTTAGACTTTTTAAAAGAAAGAAAGAAAGAAAGAAAGAAAGAAAAAAGACCCAACTTAAAAAAAAATTAAAATTTTAAATTCTTTCAAACCACAGTTTTGATGAAATATATGCAATCAGCACTGAAAAGCAGCCCAGAAAAAAGACTTGCAAGTGCAGGAGTGTAGTAGTAAACCCTTTTTAAAACAATTTTAAAAAATTTAAAATTTTAAAATCTTTCAAACCACATCTGTAATCAGCACTGAAAAGCAGCCCAGAAAAAAGACTTGCAAGTGCAGGAGTGTAGTATTAAAACCTTTTTAAAACAATTTTAAAAAATTTAAAATTTTAAAATCTTTCAAACCACAGTTTTGATGAAATATATGCAATCAGCACTGAAAAGCAGTCCAGAAAAAAGTCTTGGAATTGCAGGAGAGTAGTATTAAACCCTTTTTAAAACAATTTTAAAAAATTTAAAATTTTAAAATCGTTCAAACCACAGTTTTGATGAAATATCTGTTATCAGCACTTAAAAGCAGCCCAGAAAAAAAGACTTGCAAGTGCAGGAGTGTAGTATTAAACCCTTTTTTAAATTTTTAAAATTAAAATTTAAAAAAATATTTTAAGACTTTTTAAAAGAAAGAAAGAAAGAAAAAAGACCCAACTTAAAAAAAAATTAAAATTTTAAAATCTTTCAAACCACAGTTTTGATGAAATATATGCAATCAGCACTGAAAAGCAGCCCAGAAAAAAGTCTTGGAATTGCAGGAGAGTAGTATTAAAACCTTTTTAAAACAATTTAAAAAAAATTAAAATTTTAAAATCTTTCAAACCACAGTTTTGATGAAATATATGCAATCAGCACTGAAAAGCAGCCCAGAAAAAAGTCTTGAAATTGCAGGAGAGTAGTATTAAACCCTTTTTAAAACAATTTTAAAAAATTTAAAATTTTAAAATCTTTCAAACCACAGTTTTGATGAAATATATGCAATCAGCACTGAAAAGGAGCCCAGAAAAAAGACTTGCAAGTGCAGGAGTGTAGTATTAAACCCTTTTTAAAACAATTTTAAAAAATTTAAAATTTTGAAATCTTTCAAACCACAGTTTTAATGAAATATCTGTAATCAGCACTGAAAAGCAGCCCAGAAAAAAGACTTGCAAGTGCAGGAGAGTAGTATTAAACCCTCTTTTTAAAACAATTTTAAAAAATTTAAAATTTTGAAATCTTTCAAACCACAGTTTTGATGAAATATCTGTTATCAGCACTTAAAAGCAGCCCAGAAAAAAAGACTTGCAAGTGCAGGAGTGTAGTATTAAACCCTTTTTTAAATTTTTAAAATTAAAATTTAAAAAAAGATTTTAGACTTTTTAAAAGAAAGAAAGAAAGAAAAAAGACCCAACTTAAAAAAAAATTAAAATTTTAAAATCTTTCAAACCACAGTTTTGATGAAATATATGCAATCAGCACTGAAAAGCAGCCCAGAAAAAAGACTTGCAAGTGCAGGAGTGTAGTATTAAACCCTTTTTAAAACAATTTTAAAAAATTTAAAATTTCAAAATCTTTCAAACCACAGTTTTGATGAAATATATGCAATCAGCACTGAAAAGCAGCCAAGAAAAAAGTCTTGTAATTGCAGGAGAGTAGTATTAAACCCTTTTTAAAACAATTTTAAAAAATTAAGAATTTTAAAATCTTTCAAACCACAGTTTTGATGAAATATATGCAATCAGCACTGAAAAGCAGCCCAGAAAAAAGACTTGCAAGTGCAGGAGTGTAGTATTAAACCCTTTTTAAAACAATTTTAAAAAATTTAAAATTTTAAAATCTTTCAAACCACAGTTTTGATGAAATATATGCAATCAGCACTGAAAAGCAGCCCAGAAAAAAGTCTTGGAATTGCAGGAGAGTAGTATTAAACCCTTTTTAAAACAATTTTAAAAAATTTAAAATTTTAAAATCTTTCAAACCACAGTTTTGATTAAATATCTGTTATCAGCACTTAAAAGCAGCCCAGAAAAAAAGACTTGCAAGTGCAGGAGTGTAGTATTAAACCCTTTTTTAAATTTTTAAAATTAAAATTTAAAAAAAGATTTTAGACTTTTTAAAAGAAAGAAAGAAAGAAAAAAGACCCAACTTAAAAAAAAATTAAAATTTTAAAATCTTTCAAACCACAGTTTTGATGAAATATATGCAATCAGCACTGAAAAGCAGCCCAGAAAAAAGACTTGCAAGTGCAGGAGTGTAGTATTAAACCCTTTTTAAAACAATTTTAAAAAATTTAAAATTTTAAAATCTTTCAAACCACAGTTTTGATGAAATATATGCAATCAGCACTGAAAAGCAGCCCAGAAAAAAGACTTCCAAGTGCAGGAGTGTAGTATTAAACCCTTTTTAAAACAATTTTAAAAAATTTAAAATTTTAAAATCTTTCAAACCACAGTTTTGATGAAATATATGCAATCAGCACTGAAAAGCAGCCCAGAAAAAAGACTTGCAAGTGCAGGAGTGTAGTATTAAACCCTTTTTAAAACAATTTTAAAAAATTTAAAATTTTGAAATCTTTCAAACCACAGTTTTAATGAAATATCTGTAATCAGCACTGAAAAGCAGCCCAGAAAAAAGACTTGCAAGTGCAGGAGTGTAGTATTAAAACCTTTTTAAAACAATTTTTAAAAAATTAAAATTTTAAAATCTTTCAAACCACAGTTTTGATGAAATATATGCAATCAGCACTGAAAAGCAGCCCAGAAAAAAGACTTGCAAGTGCAGGAGTGTAGTATTAAACCCTTTTTAAAACAATTTTAAAAAATTTAAAATTTTAAAATCTTTCAAACCACAGTTTTGATGAAATATATGCAATCAGCACTGAAAAGCAGCCCAGAAAAAAGACTTGCAAGTGCAGGAGTGTAGTATTAAACCCTTTTTAAAACAATTTTAAAAAATTTAAAATTTTTAAAATCTTTCAAACCACAGTTTTGATGAAATATATGCAATCAGCACTGAAAAGCAGCCAAGAAAAAAGTCTTGTAATTGCAGGAGAGTAGTATTAAACCCTTTTTAAAACAATTTTAAAAAATTTAAAATTTTAAAATCTTTCAAACCACAGTTTTGATGAAATATATGCAATCAGCACTCAAAAGCAGCCAAGAAAAAAGACTTGCAAGTGCAGGAGTGTAGTATTAAACCCTTTTTAAAACAATTTTAAAAAATTTAAAATTTTAAAATCTTTCAAACCACAGTTTTGATGAAATATATGCAATCAGCACTGAAAAGCAGCCCAGAAAAAAGTCTTGGAATTGCAGGAGAGTAGTATTAAACCCTTTTTAAAACAATTTTAAAAAATTTAAAATTTTAAAATCTTTCAAACCACAGTTTTGATGAAATATCTGTTATCAGCACTTAAAAGCAGCCCAGAAAAAAAGACTTGCAAGTGCAGGAGTGTAGTATTAAACCCTTTTTTAAATTTTTAAAATTAAAATTTAAAAAAAGATTTTAGACTTTTTAAAAGAAAGAAAGAAAGAAAAAAGACCCAACTTAAAAAAAATTAAAATTTTAAAATCTTTTAAACCACAGTTTTGATGAAATATATGCAATCAGCACTGAAAAGCAGCCCAGAAAAAAGACTTGCAAGTGCAGGAGTGTAGTATTAAACCCTTTTTAAAACAATTTTAAAAAATTTAAAATTTTAAAATCTTTCAAACCACAGTTTTGATGAAATATATGCAATCAGCACTGAAAAGCAGCCCAGAAAAAAGACTTGCAAATGCAGGAGTGTAGTATTAAACCCTTTTTAAAACAATTTTAAAAAATTTAAAATTTTGAAATCTTTCAAACCACAGTTTTAATGAAATATCTGTAATCAGCACTGAAAAGCAGCCCAGAAAAAAGACTTGCAAGTGCAGGAGAGTAGTATTAAACCCTTTTTAAAACAATTTTAAAAAATTTAAAATTTTAAAATCTTTCAAACCACAGTTTTGATGAAATATCTGTTATCAGCACTTAAAAGCAGCCCAGAAAAAAAGACTTGCAAGTGCAGGAGTGTAGTATTAAACCCTTTTTTAAATTTTTAAAATTAAAATTTAAAAAAAGATTTTAGACTTTTTAAAAGAAAGAAAGAAAGAAAGAAAGAAAGAAAAAAGACCCAACTTAAAAAAAAATTAAAATTTTAAATTCTTTCAAACCACAGTTTTGATGAAATATATGCAATCAGCACTGAAAAGCAGCCCAGAAAAAAGACTTGCAAGTGCAGGAGTGTAGTAGTAAACCCTTTTTAAAACAATTTTAAAAAATTTAAAATTTTAAAATCTTTCAAACCACATCTGTAATCAGCACTGAAAAGCAGCCCAGAAAAAAGACTTGCAAGTGCAGGAGTGTAGTATTAAAACCTTTTTAAAACAATTTTAAAAAATTTAAAATTTTAAAATCTTTCAAACCACAGTTTTGATGAAATATATGCAATCAGCACTGAAAAGCAGTCCAGAAAAAAGTCTTGGAATTGCAGGAGAGTAGTATTAAACCCTTTTTAAAACAATTTTAAAAAATTTAAAATTTTAAAATCGTTCAAACCACAGTTTTGATGAAATATCTGTTATCAGCACTTAAAAGCAGCCCAGAAAAAAAGACTTGCAAGTGCAGGAGTGTAGTATTAAACCCTTTTTTAAATTTTTAAAATTAAAATTTAAAAAAATATTTTAAGACTTTTTAAAAGAAAGAAAGAAAGAAAGAAAAAAGACCCAACTTAAAAAAAAATTAAAATTTTAAAATCTTTCAAACCACAGTTTTGATGAAATATATGCAATCAGCACTGAAAAGCAGCCCAGAAAAAAGTCTTGGAATTGCAGGAGAGTAGTATTAAAACCTTTTTAAAACAATTTAAAAAAAATTAAAATTTTAAAATCTTTCAAACCACAGTTTTGATGAAATATCTGTTATCAGCACTTAAAAGCAGCCCAGAAAAAAAGACTTGCAAGTGCAGGAGTGTAGTATTAAACCCTTTTTTAAATTTTTAAAATTAAAATTTAAAAAAAGATTTTAGACTTTTTAAAAGAAAGAAAGAAAGAAAAAAGACCCAACTTAAAAAAAAATTAAAATTTTAAAATCTTTCAAACCACAGTTTTGATGAAATATATGCAATCAGCACTGAAAAGCAGCCCAGAAAAAAGACTTGCAAGTGCAGGAGTGTAGTATTAAACCCTTTTTAAAACAATTTTAAAAAATTTAAAATTTCAAAATCTTTCAAACCACAGTTTTGATGAAATATATGCAATCAGCACTGAAAAGCAGCCAAGAAAAAAGTCTTGTAATTGCAGGAGAGTAGTATTAAACCCTTTTTAAAACAATTTTAAAAAATTAAGAATTTTAAAATCTTTCAAACCACAGTTTTGATGAAATATATGCAATCAGCACTGAAAAGCAGCCCAGAAAAAAGACTTTCAAGTGCAGGAGTGTAGTATTAAACCCTTTTTAAAACAATTTTAAAAAATTTAAAATTTTAAAATCTTTCAAACCACAGTTTTGATGAAATATATGCAATCAGCACTGAAAAGCAGCCCAGAAAAAAGTCTTGGAATTGCAGGAGAGTAGTATTAAACCCTTTTTAAAACAATTTTAAAAAATTTAAAATTTTAAAATCTTTCAAACCACAGTTTTGATTAAATATCTGTTATCAGCACTTAAAAGCAGCCCAGAAAAAAAGACTTGCAAGTGCAGGAGTGTAGTATTAAACCCTTTTTTAAATTTTTAAAATTAAAATTTAAAAAAAGATTTTAGACTTTTTAAAAGAAAGAAAGAAAGAAAAAAGACCCAACTTAAAAAAAAATTAAAATTTTAAAATCTTTCAAACCACAGTTTTGATGAAATATATGCAATCAGCACTGAAAAGCAGCCCAGAAAAAAGACTTGCAAGTGCAGGAGTGTAGTATTAAACCCTTTTTAAAACAATTTTAAAAAATTTAAAATTTTAAAATCTTTCAAACCACAGTTTTGATGAAATATATGCAATCAGCACTGAAAAGCAGCCCAGAAAAAAGACTTCCAAGTGCAGGAGTGTAGTATTAAACCCTTTTTAAAACAATTTTAAAAAATTTAAAATTTTAAAATCTTTCAAACCACAGTTTTGATGAAATATATGCAATCAGCACTGAAAAGCAGCCCAGAAAAAAGACTTGCAAGTGCAGGAGTGTAGTATTAAACCCTTTTTAAAACAATTTTAAAAAATTTAAAATTTTGAAATCTTTCAAACCACAGTTTTAATGAAATATCTGTAATCAGCACTGAAAAGCAGCCCAGAAAAAAGACTTGCAAGTGCAGGAGTGTAGTATTAAAACCTTTTTAAAACAATTTTTAAAAAATTAAAATTTTAAAATCTTTCAAACCACAGTTTTGATGAAATATATGCAATCAGCACTGAAAAGCAGCCCAGAAAAAAGACTTGCAAGTGCAGGAGTGTAGTATTAAACCCTTTTTAAAACAATTTTAAAAAATTTAAAATTTTAAAATCTTTCAAACCACAGTTTTGATGAAATATATGCAATCAGCACTGAAAAGCAGCCCAGAAAAAAGACTTGCAAGTGCAGGAGTGTAGTATTAAACCCTTTTTAAAACAATTTTAAAAAATTTAAAATTTTTAAAATCTTTCAAACCACAGTTTTGATGAAATATATGCAATCAGCACTGAAAAGCAGCCAAGAAAAAAGTCTTGTAATTGCAGGAGAGTAGTATTAAACCCTTTTTAAAACAATTTTAAAAAATTTAAAATTTTAAAATCTTTCAAACCACAGTTTTGATGAAATATATGCAATCAGCACTCAAAAGCAGCCAAGAAAAAAGACTTGCAAGTGCAGGAGTGTAGTATTAAACCCTTTTTAAAACAATTTTAAAAAATTTAAAATTTTAAAATCTTTCAAACCACAGTTTTGATGAAATATATGCAATCAGCACTGAAAAGCAGCCCAGAAAAAAGTCTTGGAATTGCAGGAGAGTAGTATTAAACCCTTTTTAAAACAATTTTAAAAAATTTAAAATTTTAAAATCTTTCAAACCACAGTTTTGATGAAATATCTGTTATCAGCACTTAAAAGCAGCCCAGAAAAAAAGACTTGCAAGTGCAGGAGTGTAGTATTAAACCCTTTTTTAAATTTTTAAAATTAAAATTTAAAAAAAGATTTTAGACTTTTTAAAAGAAAGAAAGAAAGAAAAAAGACCCAACTTAAAAAAAATTAAAATTTTAAAATCTTTTAAACCACAGTTTTGATGAAATATATGCAATCAGCACTGAAAAGCAGCCCAGAAAAAAGACTTGCAAGTGCAGGAGTGTAGTATTAAACCCTTTTTAAAACAATTTTAAAAAATTTAAAATTTTGAAATCTTTCAAACCACAGTTTTAATGAAATATCTGTAATCAGCACTGAAAAGCAGCCCAGAAAAAAGACTTGCAAGTGCAGGAGAGTAGTATTAAACCCTTTTTAAAACAATTTTAAAAAATTTAAAATTTTAAAATCTTTCAAACCACAGTTTTGATGAAATATCTGTTATCAGCACTTAAAAGCAGCCCAGAAAAAAAGACTTGCAAGTGCAGGAGTGTAGTATTAAACCCTTTTTTAAATTTTTAAAATTAAAATTTAAAAAAAGATTTTAGACTTTTTAAAAGAAAGAAAGAAAGAAAGAAAGAAAGAAAAAAGACCCAACTTAAAAAAAAATTAAAATTTTAAATTCTTTCAAACCACAGTTTTGATGAAATATATGCAATCAGCACTGAAAAGCAGCCCAGAAAAAAGACTTGCAAGTGCAGGAGTGTAGTATTAAACCCTTTTTAAAACAATTTTAAAAAATTTAAAATTTTGAAATCTTTCAAACCACAGTTTTAATGAAATATCTGTAATCAGCACTGAAAAGCAGCCCAGAAAAAAGACTTGCAAGTGCAGGAGAGTAGTATTAAACCCTTTTTAAAACAATTTTAAAAAATTTAAAATTTTAAAATCTTTCAAACCACAGTTTTGATGAAATATCTGTTATCAGCACTTAAAAGCAGCCCAGAAAAAAAGACTTGCAAGTGCAGGAGTGTAGTATTAAACCCTTTTTTAAATTTTTAAAATTAAAATTTAAAAAAAGATTTTAGACTTTTTAAAAGAAAGAAAGAAAGAAAGAAAGAAAGAAAAAAGACCCAACTTAAAAAAAAATTAAAATTTTAAATTCTTTCAAACCACAGTTTTGATGAAATATATGCAATCAGCACTGAAAAGCAGCCCAGAAAAAAGACTTGCAAGTGCAGGAGTGTAGTAGTAAACCCTTTTTAAAACAATTTTAAAAAATTTAAAATTTTAAAATCTTTCAAACCACATCTGTAATCAGCACTGAAAAGCAGCCCAGAAAAAAGACTTGCAAGTGCAGGAGTGTAGTATTAAAACCTTTTTAAAACAATTTTAAAAAATTTAAAATTTTAAAATCTTTCAAACCACAGTTTTGATGAAATATATGCAATCAGCACTGAAAAGCAGTCCAGAAAAAAGTCTTGGAATTGCAGGAGAGTAGTATTAAACCCTTTTTAAAACAATTTTAAAAAATTTAAAATTTTAAAATCGTTCAAACCACAGTTTTGATGAAATATCTGTTATCAGCACTTAAAAGCAGCCCAGAAAAAAAGACTTGCAAGTGCAGGAGTGTAGTATTAAACCTTTTTTTAAATTTTTAAAATTAAAATTTAAAAAAATATTTTAAGACTTTTTAAAAGAAAGAAAGAAAGAAAGAAAAAAGACCCAACTTAAAAAAAAATTAAAATTTTAAAATCTTTCAAACCACAGTTTTGATGAAATATATGCAATCAGCACTGAAAAGCAGCCCAGAAAAAAGTCTTGGAATTGCAGGAGAGTAGTATTAAAACCTTTTTAAAACAATTTAAAAAAAATTAAAATTTTAAAATCTTTCAAACCACAGTTTTGATGAAATATATGCAATCAGCACTGAAAAGCAGCCCAGAAAAAAGTCTTGGAATTGCAGGAGAGTAGTATTAAACCCTTTTTAAAACAATTTTAAAAAATTTAAAATTTTAAAATCTTTCAAACCACAGTTTTGATGAAATATATGCAATCAGCACTGAAAAGGAGCCCAGAAAAAAGACTTGCAAGTGCAGGAGTGTAGTATTAAACCCTTTTTAAAACAATTTTAAAAAATTTAAAATTTTGAAATCTTTCAAACCACAGTTTTAATGAAATATCTGTAATCAGCACTGAAAAGCAGCCCAGAAAAAAGACTTGCAAGTGCAGGAGAGTAGTATTAAACCCTCTTTTTAAAACAATTTTAAAAAATTTAAAATTTTGAAATCTTTCAAACCACAGTTTTGATGAAATATCTGTTATCAGCACTTAAAAGCAGCCCAGAAAAAAAGACTTGCAAGTGCAGGAGTGTAGTATTAAACCCTTTTTTAAATTTTTAAAATTAAAATTTAAAAAAAGATTTTAGACTTTTTAAAAGAAAGAAAGAAAGAAAAAAGACCCAACTTAAAAAAAAATTAAAATTTTAAAATCTTTCAAACCACAGTTTTGATGAAATATATGCAATCAGCACTGAAAAGCAGCCCAGAAAAAAGACTTGCAAGTGCAGGAGTGTAGTATTAAACCCTTTTTAAAACAATTTTAAAAAATTTAAAATTTCAAAATCTTTCAAACCACAGTTTTGATGAAATATATGCAATCAGCACTGAAAAGCAGCCAAGAAAAAAGTCTTGTAATTGCAGGAGAGTAGTATTAAACCCTTTTTAAAACAATTTTAAAAAATTAAGAATTTTAAAATCTTTCAAACCACAGTTTTGATGAAATATATGCAATCAGCACTGAAAAGCAGCCCAGAAAAAAGACTTGCAAGTGCAGGAGTGTAGTATTAAACCCTTTTTAAAACAATTTTAAAAAATTTAAAATTTTAAAATCTTTCAAACCACAGTTTTGATGAAATATATGCAATCAGCACTGAAAAGCAGCCCAGAAAAAAGGCTTGGAATTGCAGGAGAGTAGTATTAAACCCTTTTTAAAACAATTTTAAAAAATTTAAAATTTTAAAATCTTTCAAACCACAGTTTTGATTAAATATCTGTTATCAGCACTTAAAAGCAGCCCAGAAAAAAAGACTTGCAAGTGCAGGAGTGTAGTATTAAACCCTTTTTTAAATTTTTAAAATTAAAATTTAAAAAAAGATTTTAGACTTTTTAAAAGAAAGAAAGAAAGAAAAAAGACCCAACTTAAAAAAAAATTAAAATTTTAAAATCTTTCAAACCACAGTTTTGATGAAATATATGCAATCAGCACTGAAAAGCAGCCCAGAAAAAAGACTTGCAAGTGCAGGAGTGTAGTATTAAACCCTTTTTAAAACAATTTTAAAAAATTTAAAATTTTAAAATCTTTCAAACCACAGTTTTGATGAAATATATGCAATCAGCACTGAAAAGCAGCCCAGAAAAAAGACTTCCAAGTGCAGGAGTGTAGTATTAAACCCTTTTTAAAACAATTTTAAAAAATTTAAAATTTTAAAATCTTTCAAACCACAGTTTTGATGAAATATATGCAATCAGCACTGAAAAGCAGCCCAGAAAAAAGACTTGCAAGTGCAGGAGTGTAGTATTAAACCCTTTTTAAAACAATTTTAAAAAATTTAAAATTTTGAAATCTTTCAAACCACAGTTTTAATGAAATATCTGTAATCAGCACTGAAAAGCAGCCCAGAAAAAAGACTTGCAAGTGCAGGAGTGTAGTATTAAAACCTTTTTAAAACAATTTTTAAAAAATTAAAATTTTAAAATCTTTCAAACCACAGTTTTGATGAAATATATGCAATCAGCACTGAAAAGCAGCCCAGAAAAAAGACTTGCAAGTGCAGGAGTGTAGTATTAAACCCTTTTTAAAACAATTTTAAAAAATTTAAAATTTTAAAATCTTTCAAACCACAGTTTTGATGAAATATATGCAATCAGCACTGAAAAGCAGCCCAGAAAAAAGACTTGCAAGTGCAGGAGTGTAGTATTAAACCCTTTTTAAAACAATTTTAAAAAATTTAAAATTTTTAAAATCTTTCAAACCACAGTTTTGATGAAATATATGCAATCAGCACTGAAAAGCAGCCAAGAAAAAAGTCTTGTAATTGCAGGAGAGTAGTATTAAACCCTTTTTAAAACAATTTTAAAAAATTTAAAATTTTAAAATCTTTCAAACCACAGTTTTGATGAAATATATGCAATCAGCACCCAAAAGCAGCCAAGAAAAAAGACTTGCAAGTGCAGGAGTGTAGTATTAAACCCTTTTTAAAACAATTTTAAAAAATTTAAAATTTTAAAATCTTTCAAACCACAGTTTTGATGAAATATATGCAATCAGCACTGAAAAGCAGATCAGAAAAAAGTCTTGGAATTGCAGGAGAGTAGTATTAAACCCTTTTTAAAACAATTTTAAAAAATTTAAAATTTTAAAATCTTTCAAACCACAGTTTTGATGAAATATCTGTTATCAGCACTTAAAAGCAGCCCAGAAAAAAAGACTTGCAAGTGCAGGAGTGTAGTATTAAACCCTTTTTTAAATTTTTAAAATTAAAATTTAAAAAAAGATTTTAGACTTTTTAAAAGAAAGAAAGAAAGAAAAAAGACCCAACTTAAAAAAAATTAAAATTTTAAAATCTTTTAAACCACAGTTTTGATGAAATATATGCAATCAGCACTGAAAAGCAGCCCAGAAAAAAGACTTGCAAGTGCAGGAGTGTAGTATTAAACCCTTTTTAAAACAATTTTAAAAAATTTAAAATTTTAAAATCTTTCAAACACAGTTTTGATGAAATATATGCAATCAGCACTGAAAAGCAGTCCAGAAAAAAGTCTTGGAATTGCAGGAGAGTAGTATTTAACCCTTTTTAAAACAATTTTAAAAAATTTAAAATTTTAAAATCTTTCAAACCACAGTTTTGATGAAATATCTGTTATCAGCACTTAAAAGCAGCCCAGAAAAAAAGACTTGCAAGTGCAGGAGTGTAGTATTAAACCCTTTTTTAAATTTTTAAAATTAAAATTTAAAAAAAGATTTTAGACTTTTTAAAAGAAAGAAAGAAAGAAAGAAAAAAGACCCAACTTAAAAAAAATTAAAATTTTAAAATCTTTCAAACCACAGTTTTGATGAAATATATGCAATCAGCACTGAAAAGCAGCCCAGAAAAAAGACTTGCAAGTGCAGGAGTGTAGTATTAAACCCTTTTTAAAACAATTTTAAAAAATTTAAAATTTTAAAATCTTTCAAACCACAGTTTTGATGAAATATATGCAATCAGCACTGAAAAGCAGCCCAGAAAAAAGACTTGCAAGTGCAGGAGTATAGTAGTAAACCCTTTTTAAAACAATTTTAAAAAATTTAAAATTTTAAAATCTTTCAAACCACATCTGTAATCAGCACTGAAAAGCAGCCCAGAAAAAAGACTTGCAAGTGCAGGAGTGTAGTATTAAAACCTTTTTAAAACAATTTTAAAAAAATTAAAATTTTAAAATCTTTCAAACCACAGTTTTGATGAAATATATGCAATCAGCACTGAAAAGCAGCCCAGAAAAAGGACTTGCAAGTGCAGGAGTGTAGTATTAAACCCTTTTTAAAACAATTTTAAAAAATTTAAAATTTTAAAATCTTTCAAACCACAGTTTTGATGAAATATATGCAATCAGCACTGAAAAGCAGCCCAGAAAAAAGACTTGCAAGTGCAGGAGTTTAGTATTAAACCCTTTTTAAAACAATTTTAAAAAATTTAAAATTTTAAAATCTTTCAAACCACAGTTTTGATGAAATATATGCAATCAGCACTGAAAAGCAGCCCAGAAAAAAGACTTGCAAGTGCAGGAGTGTAGTATTAAACCCTTTTTAAAACAATTTTAAAAAATTTAAAATTTTAAAATCTTTCAAACCACAGTTTTGATGAAATATATGCAATCAGCACTGAAAAGCAGTCCAGAAAAAAGTCTTGGAATTGCTGGAGAGTAGTATTAAACCCTTTTTAAAACAATTTTAAAAAATTTAAAATTTTAAAATCTTTCAAACCACAGTTTTGATGAAATATATGCAATCAGCACTGAAAAGCAGCCCAGAAAAAAGTCTTGGAATTGCAGGAGAGTAGTATTAAACCCTTTTTAAAACAATTTTAAAAAATTTAAAATTTTAAAATCTTTCAAACCACAGTTTTGATGAAATATATGCAATCAGCACTGAAAAGCAGCCCAGAAAAAAGACTTGCAAGTGCAGGAGTGTAGTATTAAACCCTTTTTAAAACAATTTTAAAAAATTTAAAATTTTAAAATCTTTCAAACCACAGTTTTGATGAAATATATGCAATCAGCACTGAAAAGCAGCCCAGAAAAAAGTCTTGGAATTGCAGGAGAGTAGTATTAAAACCTTTTTAAAACAATTTTAAAAAAATTAAAATTTTAAAATCTTTCAAACCACAGTTTTGATGAAATATATGCAATCAGCACTGAAAAGCAGCCCAGAAAAAAGACTTGCAAGTGCAGGAGTGTAGTATTAAACCCATTTTAAAACAATTTTAAAAAATTTAAAATTTTAAAATCTTTCAAACCACAGTTTTGATGAAATATATGCAATCAGCACTGAAAAGCAGCCCAGAAAAAAGCCTTGCAAGTGTAGGAGTGTAGTATTAAACCCTTTTTAAAACAATTTTAAAAAATTTAAAATTTTAAAATCTTTCAAACCACAGTTTTGATGAAATATATGCAATCAGCACTGAAAAGCAGCCCAGAAAAAAGACTTGCAAGTGCAGGAGTGTAGTATTAAACCCTTTTTAAAACAATTTTAAAAAATTTAAAATTTTTAAAATCTTTCAAACCACAGTTTTGATGAAATATATGCAATCAGCACTGAAAAGCAGCCAAGAAAAAAGTCTTGTAATTGCAGGAGAGTAGTATTAAACCCTTTTTAAAACAATTTTAAAAAATTTAGAATTTTAAAATCTTTCAAACCACAGTTTTGATGAAATACATGCAATCAGCACTGAAAAGCAGCCAAGAAAAAAGACTTGCAAGTGCAGGAGTGTAGTATTAAACCCTTTTTAAAACAATTTTAAAAAATTTAAAATTTTAAAATCTTTCAAACCACAGTTTTGATGAAATATATGCAATCAGCACTGAAAAGCAGCCCAGAAAAAAGACTTGCAAGTGCAGGAGTGTAGTATTAAACCCTTTTTAAAACAATTTTAAAAAATTTAAAATTTTAAAATCTTTCAAACCACAGTTTTGATGAAATATATGTAATCAGCACTGAAAAGCAGCCCAGAAAAAAGTCTTGGAATTGCAGGAGAGTAGTATTAAACCCTTTTTAAAACAATTTTAAAAAATTTAAAATTTTAAAATCTTTCAAACCACAGTTTTGATGAAATATCTGTTATCAGCACTTAAAAGCAGCCCAGAAAAAAAGACTTGCAAGTGCAGGAGTGTAGTATTAAACCCTTTTTTAAATTTTTAAAATTAAAATTTAAAAAAAGATTTTAGACTTTTTAAAAGAAAGAAAGAAAGAAAGAAAGAAAAAAGACCCAACTTAAAAAAAAATTAAAATTTTAAAATCTTTCAAACCACAGTTTTGATGAAATATATGCAATCAGCACTGAAAAGCAGCCCAGAAAAAAGACTTGCAAGTGCAGGAGTGTAGTATTAAACCCTTTTTAAAACAATTTTAAAAAATTTAAAATTTTTAAAATCTTTCAAACCACAGTTTTGATGAAATATATGCAATCAGCACTGAAAAGCAGCCAAGAAAAAAGTCTTGTAATTGCAGGAGAGTAGTATTAAACCCTTTTTAAAACAATTTTAAAAAATTTAAAATTTTAAAATCTTTCAAACCACAGTTTTGATGAAATATATGCAATCAGCACTGAAAAGCAGCCCAGAAAAAAGTCTTGGAATTGCAGGAGAGTAGTATTAAACCCTTTTTAAAACAATTTTAAAAAATTTAAAATTTTAAAATCTTTCAAACCACAGTTTTGATGAAATATCTGTTATCAGCACTTAAAAGCAGCCCAGAAAAAAAGACTTGCAAGTGCAGGAGTGTAGTATTAAACCCTTTTTTAAATTTTTAAAATTAAAATTTAAAAAAAGATTTTAGACTTTTTAAAAGAAAGAAAGAAAGAAAGAAAGAAAGACCCAACTTAAAAAAAAATTAAAATTTTAAAATCTTTCAAACCACAGTTTTGATGAAATATATGCAATCAGCACTGAAAAGCAGCCCAGAAAAAAGACTTGCAAGTGCAGGAGTGTAGTATTAAAACCTTTTTAAAACAATTTTAAAAAAATCAAAATTTTAAAATCTTTCAAACCACAGTTTTGATGAAATATAGGCAATCAGCACTGAAAAGCAGCCCAGAAAAAAGACTTGCAAGTGCAGGAGTGTAGTATTAAACCCTTTTTAAAACAATTTTAAAAAATTTAAAATTTTAAAATCTTTCAAACCACAGTTTTGATGAAATATCTGTTATCAGCACTTAAAAGCAGCCCAGAAAAAAAGACTTGCAAGTGCAGGAGTGTAGCATTAAACCCTTTTTTAAATTTTTAAAATTAAAATTTAAAAAAAGATTTTAGACTTTTTAAAAGAAAGAAAGAAAGAAAGAAAGAAAAAAGACCCAACTTAAAAAAAAATTAAAATTTTAAAATCTTTCAAACCACAGTTTTGATGAAATATATGCAATCAGCACTGAAAAGCAGCCCAGAAAAAAGACTTGCAAGTGCAGGAGTGTAGTATTAAACCCTTTTTAAAACAATTTTAAAAAATTTAAAATTTTTAAAATCTTTCAAACCACAGTTTTGATGAAATATATGCAATCAGCACTGAAAAGCAGCCAAGAAAAAAGTCTTGTAATTGCAGGAGAGTAGTATTAAACCCTTTTTAAAACAATTTTAAAAAAATCAAAATTTTAAAATCTTTCAAACCACAGTTTTGATGAAATATAGGCAATCAGCACTGAAAAGCAGCCCAGAAAAAAGACTTGCAAGTGCAGGAGTGTAGTATTAAACCCTTTTTAAAACAATTTTAAAAAATTTAAAATTTTAAAATCTTTCAAACCACAGTTTTGATGAAATATCTGTTATCAGCACTTAAAAGCAGCCCAGAAAAAAAGACTTGCAAGTGCAGGAGTGTAGCATTAAACCCTTTTTTAAATTTTTAAAATTAAAATTTAAAAAAAGATTTTAGACTTTTTAAAAGAAAGAAAGAAAGAAAGAAAGAAAGAAAAAAGACCCAACTTAAAAAAAAATTAAAATTTTAAAATCTTTCAAACCACAGTTTTGATGAAATATATGCAATCAGCACTGAAAAGCAGCCCAGAAAAAAGACTTGCAAGTGCAGGAGTGTAGTAGTAAACCCTTTTTAAAACAATTTTAAAAAATTTAAAATTTTAAAATCTTTCAAACCACATCTGTAATCAGCACTGAAAAGCAGCCCAGAAAAAAGACTTGCAAGTGCAGGAGTGTAGTATTTAAACCTTTTTAAAACAATTTTAAAAAAATTAAAATTTTAAAATCTTTCAAACCACAGTTTTGATGAAATATATGCAATCAGCACTGAAAAGCAGCCCAGAAAAAGGACTTGCAAGTGCAGGAGTGTAGTATTAAACCCTTTTTAAAACAATTTTAAAAAATTTAAAATTTTAAAATCTTTCAAACCACAGTTTTGATGAAATATATGCAATCAGCACTGAAAAGCAGCCCAGAAAAAAGACTTGCAAGTGCAGGAGTGTAGTATTAAACCCTTTTTAAAACAATTTTAAAAAATTTAAAATTTTAAAATCTTTCAAACCACAGTTTTGATGAAATATATGCAATCAGCACTGAAAAGCAGTCCAGAAAAAAGTCTTGGAATGTCTTTTTAAAACAATTTTAAAAAATTTAAAATTTTAAAATCTTTCAAACCACAGTTTTGATGAAATATCTGTTATCAGCACTTAAAAGCAGCCCAGAAAAAAAGACTTGCCAGTGCAGGAGTGTAGTATTAAACCCTTTTTTAAATTTTTAAAATTAAAATTTAAAAAAAGATTTTAGACTTCTTAAAAGAAAGAAAGAAAGAAAGAAAAAAGACCCAACTTAAAAAAAAAAATTAAAATTTTAAAATCTTTCAAACCACAGTTTTGATGAAATATATGCAATCAGCACTGAAAAGCAGCCCAGAAAAAAGACTTGCAAGTGCAGGAGTGTAGTATTAAACCCTTTTTAAAACAATTTTAAAAAATTTCAAATTTTAAAATCTTTCAAACCACAGTTTTGATGAAATATATGCAATCAGCACTGAAAAGCAGCCCAGAAAAAAGTCTTGGAATTGCAGGAGAGTAGTATTAAAACCTTTTTAAAACAATTTTAAAAAAATTAAAATTTTAAAATCTTTCAAACCACAGTTTTGATGAAATATATGCAATCAGCACTGAAAAGCAGCCCAGAAAAAAGACTTGCAAGTGCAGGAGTGTAGTATTAAACCCATTTTAAAACAATTTTAAAAAATTTAAAATTTTAAAATCTTTCAAACCACAGTTTTGATGAAATATATGCAATCAGCACTGAAAAGCAGCCCAGAAAAAAGCCTTGCAAGTGTAGGTGTGTAGTATTAAACCCTTTTTAAAACAATTTTAAAAAATTTAAAATTTTAAAATCTTTCAAACCACAGTTTTGATGAAATATATGCAATCAGCACTGAAAAGCAGCCCAGAAAAAAGACTTGCAAGTGCAGGAGTGTAGTATTAAACCCTTTTTAAAACAATTTTAAAAAATTTAAAATTTTTAAAATCTTTCAAACCACAGTTTTGATGAAATATATGCAATCAGCACTGAAAAGCAGCCAAGAAAAAAGTCTTGTAATTGCAGGAGAGTAGTATTAAACCCTTTTTAAAACAATTTTAAAAAATTTAGAATTTTAAAATCTTTCAAACCACAGTTTTGATGAAATACATGCAATCAGCACTGAAAAGCAGCCAAGAAAAAAGACTTGCAAGTGCAGGAGTGTAGTATTAAACCCTTTTTAAAACAATTTTAAAAAATTTAAAATTTTAAAATCTTTCAAACCACAGTTTTGATGAAATATATGCAATCAGCACTGAAAAGCAGCCCAGAAAAAAGACTTGCAAGTGCAGGAGTGTAGTATTAAACCCTTTTTAAAACAATTTTAAAAAATTTAAAATTTTAAAATCTTTCAAACCACAGTTTTGATGAAATATATGTAATCAGCACTGAAAAGCAGCCCAGAAAAAAGTCTTGGAATTGCAGGAGAGTAGTATTAAACCCTTTTTAAAACAATTTTAAAAAATTTAAAATTTTAAAATCTTTCAAACCACAGTTTTGATGAAATATCTGTTATCAGCACTTAAAAGCAATCCAGAAAAAAAGACTTGCAAGTGCAGGAGTGTAGTATTAAACCCTTTTTTAAATTTTTAAAATTAAAATTTAAAAAAATATTTTAGACTTTTTAAAAGAAAGAAAGAAAGAAAGAAAGAAAGAAAGACCCAACTTAAAAAAAAATTAAAATTTTAAAATCTTTCAAACCACAGTTTTGATGAAATATATGCAATCAGCACTGTAAAGCAGCCCAGAAAAAAGACTTGCAAGTGCAGGAGTGTAGTATTAAAACCTTTTTAAAACAATTTTAAAAAAATCTAAATTTTAAAATCTTTCAAACCACAGTTTTGATGAAATATAGGCAATCAGCACTGAAAAGCAGCCCAGAAAAAAGACTTGCAAGTGCAGGAGTGTAGTATTAAACCCTTTTTAAAACAATTTTAAAAAATTTAAAATTTTGAAATCTTTCAAACCACAGTTTTAATGAAATATCTGTAATCAGCACTGAAAAGCAGCCCAGAAAAAAGACTTGCAAGTGCAGGAGTGTAGTATTAAACCCTTTTTAAAACAATTTTAAAAAATTTAAAATTTTGAAATCTTTCAAACCACAGTTTTAATGAAATATCTGTAATCAGCACTGAAAAGCAGCCCAGAAAAAAGACTTGCAAGTGCAGGAGAGTAGTATTAAACCCTTTTTAAAACAATTTTAAAAAATTTAAAATTTTAAAATCTTTCAAACCACAGTTTTGATGAAATATCTGTTATAAGCACTTAAAAGCAGCCCAGAAAAAAAGACTTGCAAGTGCAGGAGTGTAGTATTAAACCCTTTTTTAAATTTTTAAAATTAAAATTTAAAAAAAGATTTTAGACTTTTTAAAAGAAAGAAAGAAAGAAAGAAAGAAAAAAGACCCAACTTAAAAAAAAATTAAACTTTTAAAATCTTTCAAACCACAGTTTTGATGAAATATATGCAATCAGCACTGAAAAGCAGCCCAGAAAAAAGACTTGCAAGTGCAGGAGTGTAGTAGTAAACCCTTTTTAAAACAATTTTAAAAAATTTAAAATTTTAAAATCTTTCAAACCACATCTGTAATCAGCACTGAAAAGCAGCCCAGAAAAAAGACTTGCAAGTGCAGGAGTGTAGTATTAAAACCTTTTTAAAACAATTTTAAAAAAATTAAAATTTTAAAATCTTTCAAACCACAGTTTTGATGAAATATATGCAATCAGCACTGAAAAGCAGCCCAGAAAAAGGACTTGCAAGTGCAGGAGTGTAGTATTAAACCCTTTTTAAAACAATTTTAAAAAATTTAAAATTTTAAAATCTTTCAAACCACAGTTTTGATGAAATATATGCAATCAGCACTGAAAAGCAGCCCAGAAAAAAGACTTGCAAGTGCAGGAGTGTAGTATTAAACCCTTTTTAAAACAATTTTATAAAATTTAAAATTTTAAAATCTTTAAACCACAGTTTTGATGAAATATATGCAATCAGCACTGAAAAGCAGCCCAGAAAAAAGACTTGCAAGTGCAGGAGTGTAGTATTAAACCCTTTTTAAAACAATTTTAAAAAATTTAAAATTTTAAAATCTTTCAAACCACAGTTTTGATGAAATATATGCAATCAGCACTGAAAAGCAGTCCAGAAAAAAGTCTTGGAATTGCAGGAGAGTAGTATTAAACCCTTTTTAAAACAATTTTAAAAAATTTAAAATTTTAAAATCTTTCAAACCACAGTTTTGATGAAATATCTGTTATCAGCACTTAAAAGCAGCCCAGAAAAAAAGACTTGCCAGTGCAGGAGTGTAGTATTAAACCCTTTTTTAAATTTTTAAAATTAAAATTTAAAAAAAGATTTTAGACTTCTTAAAAGAAAGAAAGAAAGAAAGAAAAAAGACCCAACTTAAAAAAAAATTAAAATTTTAAAATCTTTCAAACCACAGTTTTGATGAAATATATGCAATCAGCACTGAAAAGCAGCCCAGAAAAAAGACTTGCAAGTGCAGGAGTGTAGTATTAAACCCTTTTTAAAACAATTTAAAAAAATTTAAAATTTTAAAATCTTTCAAACCACAGTTTTGATGAAATATATGCAATCAGCACTGAAAAGCAGCCCAGAAAAAAGACTTGCAAGTGCAGGAGTGTAGTATTAAACCCTTTTTAAAACAATTTTAAAAAATTTAAAATTTTAAAATCTTTCAAACCACAGTTTTGATGAAATATATGCAATCAGCACTGAAAAGCAGCCCAGAAAAAAGTCTTGGAATTGCAGGAGAGTAGTATTAAAATCTTTTTAAAACAATTTTAAAAAAATTAAAATTTTAAAATCTTTCAAACCACAGTTTTGATGAAATATATGCAATCAGCACTGAAAAGCAGCCCAGAAAAAAGACTTGCAAGTGCAGGAGTGTAGTATTAAACCCATTTTAAAACAATTTTAAAAAATTTAAAATTTTAAAATCTTTCAAACCACAGTTTTGATGAAATATATGCAATCAGCACTGAAAAGCAGCCCAGAAAAAAGCCTTGCAAGTGTAGGAGTGTAGTATTAAACCCTTTTTAAAACAATTTTAAAAAATTTAAAATTTTAAAATCTTTCAAACCACAGTTTTGATGAAATATATGCAATCAGCACTGAAAAGCAGCCCAGAAAAAAGTCTTGGAATTGCAGGAGAGTAGTATTAAACCCTTTTTAAAACAATTTTAAAAAATTTAAAATTTTAAAATCTTTCAAACCACAGTTTTGATGAAATATCTGTTATCAGCACTTAAAAGCAGCCCAGAAAAAAAGACTTGCAAGTGCAGGAGTGTAGTATTAAACCCTTTTTTAAATTTTTAAAATTAAAATTTAAAAAAAGATTTTAGACTTTTTAAAAGAAAGAAAGAAAGAAAGAAAGAAAGACCCAACTTAAAAAAAAATTAAAATTTTAAAATCTTTCAAACCACAGTTTTGATGAAATATATGCAATCAGCACTGAAAAGCAGCCCAGAAAAAAGACTTGCAAGTGCAGGAGTGTAGTAGTAAACCCTTTTTAAAACAATTTTAAAAAATTTAAAATTTTAAAATCTTTCAAACCACATCTGTAATCAGCACTGAAAAGCAGCCCAGAAAAAAGACTTGCAAGTGCAGGAGTGTAGTATTTAAACCTTTTTAAAACAATTTTAAAAAAATTAAAATTTTAAAATCTTTCAAACCACAGTTTTGATGAAATATATGCAATCAGCACTGAAAAGCAGCCCAGAAAAAGGACTTGCAAGTGCAGGAGTGTAGTATTAAACCCTTTTTAAAACAATTTTAAAAAATTTAAAATTTTAAAATCTTTCAAACCACAGTTTTGATGAAATATATGCAATCAGCACTGAAAAGCAGCCCAGAAAAAAGACTTGCAAGTGCAGGAGTGTAGTATTAAACCCTTTTTAAAACAATTTTAAAAAATTTAAAATTTTAAAATCTTTCAAACCACAGTTTTGATGAAATATATGCAATCAGCACTGAAAAGCAGTCCAGAAAAAAGTCTTGGAATGTCTTTTTAAAACAATTTTAAAAAATTTAAAATTTTAAAATCTTTCAAACCACAGTTTTGATGAAATATCTGTTATCAGCACTTAAAAGCAGCCCAGAAAAAAAGACTTGCCAGTGCAGGAGTGTAGTATTAAACCCTTTTTTAAATTTTTAAAATTAAAATTTAAAAAAAGATTTTAGACTTCTTAAAAGAAAGAAAGAAAGAAAGAAAAAAGACCCAACTTAAAAAAAAAAATTAAAATTTTAAAATCTTTCAAACCACAGTTTTGATGAAATATATGCAATCAGCACTGAAAAGCAGCCCAGAAAAAAGACTTGCAAGTGCAGGAGTGTAGTATTAAACCCTTTTTAAAACAATTTTAAAAAATTTAAAATTTTAAAATCTTTCAAACCACAGTTTTGATGAAATATATGCAATCAGCACTGAAAAGCAGCCCAGAAAAAAGACTTGCAAGTGCAGGAGTGTAGTATTAAACCCTTTTTAAAACAATTTTAAAAAATTTCAAATTTTAAAATCTTTCAAACCACAGTTTTGATGAAATATATGCAATCAGCACTGAAAAGCAGCCCAGAAAAAAGTCTTGGAATTGCAGGAGAGTAGTATTAAAATCTTTTTAAAACAATTTTAAAAAAATTAAAATTTTAAAATCTTTCAAACCACAGTTTTGATGAAATATATGCAATCAGCACTGAAAAGCAGCCCAGAAAAAAGACTTGCAAGTGCAGGAGTGTAGTATTAAACCCATTTTAAAACAATTTTAAAAAATTTAAAATTTTAAAATCTTTCAAACCACAGTTTTGATGAAATATATGCAATCAGCACTGAAAAGCAGCCCAGAAAAAAGCCTTGCAAGTGTAGGAGTGTAGTATTAAACCCTTTTTAAAACAATTTTAAAAAATTTAAAATTTTAAAATCTTTCAAACCACAGTTTTGATGAAATATATGCAATCAGCACTGAAAAGCAGCCCAGAAAAAAGTCTTGGAATTGCAGGAGAGTAGTATTAAACCCTTTTTAAAACAATTTTAAAAAATTTAAAATTTTAAAATCTTTCAAACCACAGTTTTGATGAAATATCTGTTATCAGCACTTAAAAGCAGCCCAGAAAAAAAGACTTGCAAGTGCAGGAGTGTAGTATTAAACCCTTTTTTAAATTTTTAAAATTAAAATTTAAAAAAAGATTTTAGACTTTTTAAAAGAAAGAAAGAAAGAAAGAAAGAAAGACCCAACTTAAAAAAAAATTAAAATTTTAAAATCTTTCAAACCACAGTTTTGATGAAATATATGCAATCAGCACTGAAAAGCAGCCCAGAAAAAAGACTTGCAAGTGCAGGAGTGTAGTAGTAAACCCTTTTTAAAACAATTTTAAAAAATTTAAAATTTTAAAATCTTTCAAACCACATCTGTAATCAGCACTGAAAAGCAGCCCAGAAAAAAGACTTGCAAGTGCAGGAGTGTAGTATTTAAACCTTTTTAAAACAATTTTAAAAAAATTAAAATTTTAAAATCTTTCAAACCACAGTTTTGATGAAATATATGCAATCAGCACTGAAAAGCAGCCCAGAAAAAGGACTTGCAAGTGCAGGAGTGTAGTATTAAACCCTTTTTAAAACAATTTTAAAAAATTTAAAATTTTAAAATCTTTCAAACCACAGTTTTGATGAAATATATGCAATCAGCACTGAAAAGCAGCCCAGAAAAAAGACTTGCAAGTGCAGGAGTGTAGTATTAAACCCTTTTTAAAACAATTTTAAAAAATTTAAAATTTTAAAATCTTTCAAACCACAGTTTTGATGAAATATATGCAATCAGCACTGAAAAGCAGTCCAGAAAAAAGTCTTGGAATGTCTTTTTAAAACAATTTTAAAAAATTTAAAATTTTAAAATCTTTCAAACCACAGTTTTGATGAAATATCTGTTATCAGCACTTAAAAGCAGCCCAGAAAAAAAGACTTGCCAGTGCAGGAGTGTAGTATTAAACCCTTTTTTAAATTTTTAAAATTAAAATTTAAAAAAAGATTTTAGACTTCTTAAAAGAAAGAAAGAAAGAAAGAAAAAAGACCCAACTTAAAAAAAAAAATTAAAATTTTAAAATCTTTCAAACCACAGTTTTGATGAAATATATGCAATCAGCACTGAAAAGCAGCCCAGAAAAAAGACTTGCAAGTGCAGGAGTGTAGTATTAAACCCTTTTTAAAACAATTTTAAAAAATTTAAAATTTTAAAATCTTTCAAACCACAGTTTTGATGAAATATATGCAATCAGCACTGAAAAGCAGCCCAGAAAAAAGACTTGCAAGTGCAGGAGTGTAGTATTAAACCCTTTTTAAAACAATTTTAAAAAATTTCAAATTTTAAAATCTTTCAAACCACAGTTTTGATGAAATATATGCAATCAGCACTGAAAAGCAGCCCAGAAAAAAGTCTTGGAATTGCAGGAGAGTAGTATTAAAACCTTTTTAAAACAATTTTAAAAAAATTAAAATTTTAAAATCTTTCAAACCACAGTTTTGATGAAATATATGCAATCAGCACTGAAAAGCAGCCCAGAAAAAAGACTTGCAAGTGCAGGAGTGTAGTATTAAACCCATTTTAAAACAATTTTAAAAAATTTAAAATTTTAAAATCTTTCAAACCACAGTTTTGATGAAATATATGCAATCAGCACTGAAAAGCAGCCCAGAAAAAAGCCTTGCAAGTGTAGGTGTGTAGTATTAAACCCTTTTTAAAACAATTTTAAAAAATTTAAAATTTTAAAATCTTTCAAACCACAGTTTTGATGAAATATATGCAATCAGCACTGAAAAGCAGCCCAGAAAAAAGACTTGCAAGTGCAGGAGTGTAGTATTAAACCCTTTTTAAAACAATTTTAAAAAATTTAAAATTTTTAAAATCTTTCAAACCACAGTTTTGATGAAATATATGCAATCAGCACTGAAAAGCAGCCAAGAAAAAAGTCTTGTAATTGCAGGAGAGTAGTATTAAACCCTTTTTAAAACAATTTTAAAAAATTTAGAATTTTAAAATCTTTCAAACCACAGTTTTGATGAAATACATGCAATCAGCACTGAAAAGCAGCCAAGAAAAAAGACTTGCAAGTGCAGGAGTGTAGTATTAAACCCTTTTTAAAACAATTTTAAAAAATTTAAAATTTTAAAATCTTTCAAACCACAGTTTTGATGAAATATATGCAATCAGCACTGAAAAGCAGCCCAGAAAAAAGACTTGCAAGTGCAGGAGTGTAGTATTAAACCCTTTTTAAAACAATTTTAAAAAATTTAAAATTTTAAAATCTTTCAAACCACAGTTTTGATGAAATATATGTAATCAGCACTGAAAAGCAGCCCAGAAAAAAGTCTTGGAATTGCAGGAGAGTAGTATTAAACCCTTTTTAAAACAATTTTAAAAAATTTAAAATTTTAAAATCTTTCAAACCACAGTTTTGATGAAATATCTGTTATCAGCACTTAAAAGCAATCCAGAAAAAAAGACTTGCAAGTGCAGGAGTGTAGTATTAAACCCTTTTTTAAATTTTTAAAATTAAAATTTAAAAAAATATTTTAGACTTTTTAAAAGAAAGAAAGAAAGAAAGAAAGAAAGAAAGACCCAACTTAAAAAAAAATTAAAATTTTAAAATCTTTCAAACCACAGTTTTGATGAAATATATGCAATCAGCACTGTAAAGCAGCCCAGAAAAAAGACTTGCAAGTGCAGGAGTGTAGTATTAAAACCTTTTTAAAACAATTTTAAAAAAATCTAAATTTTAAAATCTTTCAAACCACAGTTTTGATGAAATATAGGCAATCAGCACTGAAAAGCAGCCCAGAAAAAAGACTTGCAAGTGCAGGAGTGTAGTATTAAACCCTTTTTAAAACAATTTTAAAAAATTTAAAATTTTGAAATCTTTCAAACCACAGTTTTAATGAAATATCTGTAATCAGCACTGAAAAGCAGCCCAGAAAAAAGACTTGCAAGTGCAGGAGTGTAGTATTAAACCCTTTTTAAAACAATTTTAAAAAATTTAAAATTTTGAAATCTTTCAAACCACAGTTTTAATGAAATATCTGTAATCAGCACTGAAAAGCAGCCCAGAAAAAAGACTTGCAAGTGCAGGAGAGTAGTATTAAACCCTTTTTAAAACAATTTTAAAAAATTTAAAATTTTAAAATCTTTCAAACCACAGTTTTGATGAAATATCTGTTATAAGCACTTAAAAGCAGCCCAGAAAAAAAGACTTGCAAGTGCAGGAGTGTAGTATTAAACCCTTTTTTAAATTTTTAAAATTAAAATTTAAAAAAAGATTTTAGACTTTTTAAAAGAAAGAAAGAAAGAAAGAAAGAAAAAAGACCCAACTTAAAAAAAAATTAAACTTTTAAAATCTTTCAAACCACAGTTTTGATGAAATATATGCAATCAGCACTGAAAAGCAGCCCAGAAAAAAGACTTGCAAGTGCAGGAGTGTAGTAGTAAACCCTTTTTAAAACAATTTTAAAAAATTTAAAATTTTAAAATCTTTCAAACCACATCTGTAATCAGCACTGAAAAGCAGCCCAGAAAAAAGACTTGCAAGTGCAGGAGTGTAGTATTAAAACCTTTTTAAAACAATTTTAAAAAAATTAAAATTTTAAAATCTTTCAAACCACAGTTTTGATGAAATATATGCAATCAGCACTGAAAAGCAGCCCAGAAAAAGGACTTGCAAGTGCAGGAGTGTAGTATTAAACCCTTTTTAAAACAATTTTAAAAAATTTAAAATTTTAAAATCTTTCAAACCACAGTTTTGATGAAATATATGCAATCAGCACTGAAAAGCAGCCCAGAAAAAAGACTTGCAAGTGCAGGAGTGTAGTATTAAACCCTTTTTAAAACAATTTTATAAAATTTAAAATTTTAAAATCTTTAAACCACAGTTTTGATGAAATATATGCAATCAGCACTGAAAAGCAGCCCAGAAAAAAGACTTGCAAGTGCAGGAGTGTAGTATTAAACCCTTTTTAAAACAATTTTAAAAAATTTAAAATTTTAAAATCTTTCAAACCACAGTTTTGATGAAATATATGCAATCAGCACTGAAAAGCAGTCCAGAAAAAAGTCTTGGAATTGCAGGAGAGTAGTATTAAACCCTTTTTAAAACAATTTTAAAAAATTTAAAATTTTAAAATCTTTCAAACCACAGTTTTGATGAAATATCTGTTATCAGCACTTAAAAGCAGCCCAGAAAAAAAGACTTGCCAGTGCAGGAGTGTAGTATTAAACCCTTTTTTAAATTTTTAAAATTAAAATTTAAAAAAAGATTTTAGACTTCTTAAAAGAAAGAAAGAAAGAAAGAAAAAAGACCCAACTTAAAAAAAAATTAAAATTTTAAAATCTTTCAAACCACAGTTTTGATGAAATATATGCAATCAGCACTGAAAAGCAGCCCAGAAAAAAGACTTGCAAGTGCAGGAGTGTAGTATTAAACCCTTTTTAAAACAATTTAAAAAAATTTAAAATTTTAAAATCTTTCAAACCACAGTTTTGATGAAATATATGCAATCAGCACTGAAAAGCAGCCCAGAAAAAAGACTTGCAAGTGCAGGAGTGTAGTATTAAACCCTTTTTAAAACAATTTTAAAAAATTTAAAATTTTAAAATCTTTCAAACCACAGTTTTGATGAAATATATGCAATCAGCACTGAAAAGCAGCCCAGAAAAAAGTCTTGGAATTGCAGGAGAGTAGTATTAAAATCTTTTTAAAACAATTTTAAAAAAATTAAAATTTTAAAATCTTTCAAACCACAGTTTTGATGAAATATATGCAATCAGCACTGAAAAGCAGCCCAGAAAAAAGACTTGCAAGTGCAGGAGTGTAGTATTAAACCCATTTTAAAACAATTTTAAAAAATTTAAAATTTTAAAATCTTTCAAACCACAGTTTTGATGAAATATATGCAATCAGCACTGAAAAGCAGCCCAGAAAAAAGCCTTGCAAGTGTAGGAGTGTAGTATTAAACCCTTTTTAAAACAATTTTAAAAAATTTAAAATTTTAAAATCTTTCAAACCACAGTTTTGATGAAATATATGCAATCAGCACTGAAAAGCAGCCCAGAAAAAAGTCTTGGAATTGCAGGAGAGTAGTATTAAACCCTTTTTAAAACAATTTTAAAAAATTTAAAATTTTAAAATCTTTCAAACCACAGTTTTGATGAAATATCTGTTATCAGCACTTAAAAGCAGCCCAGAAAAAAAGACTTGCAAGTGCAGGAGTGTAGTATTAAACCCTTTTTAAAATTTTTAAAATTAAAATTTAAAAAAAGATTTTAGACTTTTTAAAAGAAAGAAAGAAAGAAAGAAAGAAAGACCCAATTTAAAAAAAAATTAAAATTTTAAAATCTTTCAAACCACAGTTTTGATGAAATATATGCAATCAGCACTGAAAAGCAGCCCAGAAAAAAGACTTGCAAGTGCAGGAGTGTAGTATTAAAACCTTTTTAAAACAATTTTAAAAAAATTAAAATTTTAAAATCTTTCAAACCACAGTTTTGATGAAATATAGGCAATCAGCACTGAAAAGCAGCCCAGAAAAAAGACTTGCAAGTGCAGGAGTGTAGTATTAAACCCTTTTTAAAACAATTTTAAAAAATTTAAAATTTTGAAATCTTTCAAACCACAGTTTTAATGAAATATCTGTAATCAGCACTGAAAAGCAGCCCAGAAAAAAGACTTGCAAGTGCAGGAGTGTAGTATTAAACCCTTTTTAAAACAATTTTAAAAAATTTAAAATTTTGAAATCTTTCAAACCACAGTTTTAATGAAATATCTGTAATCAGCACTGAAAAGCAGCCCAGAAAAAAGACTTGCAAGTGCAGGAGAGAAGTATTAAACCCTTTTTAAAACAATTTTAAAAGATTTAAAATTTTAAAATCTTTCAAACCACAGTTTTGATGAAATATCTGTTATCAGCACTTAAAAGCAGCCCAGAAAAAAAGACTTGCAAGTGCAGGAGTGTAGCATTAAACCCTTTTTTAAATTTTTAAAATTAAAATTTAAAAAAAGATTTTAGACTTTTTAAAAGAAAGAAAGAAAGAAAGAAAGAAAGAAAAAAGACCCAACTTAAAAAAAAATTAAAATTTTAAAATCTTTCAAACCACAGTTTTGATGAAATATATGCAATCAGCACTGAAAAGCAGCCCAGAAAAAAGACTTGCAAGTGCAGGAGTGTAGTAGTAAACCCTTTTTAAAACAATTTTAAAAAATTTAAAATTTTAAAATCTTTCAAACCACATCTGTAATCAGCACTGAAAAGCAGCCCAGAAAAAAGACTTGCAAGTGCAGGAGTGTAGTATTTAAACCTTTTTAAAACAATTTTAAAAAAATTAAAATTTTAAAATCTTTCAAACCACAGTTTTGATGAAATATATGCAATCAGCACTGAAAAGCAGCCCAGAAAAAGGACTTGCAAGTGCAGGAGTGTAGTATTAAACCCTTTTTAAAACAATTTTAAAAAATTTAAAATTTTAAAATCTTTCAAACCACAGTTTTGATGAAATATATGCAATCAGCACTGAAAAGCAGCCCAGAAAAAAGACTTGCAAGTGCAGGAGTGTAGTATTAAACCCTTTTTAAAACAATTTTAAAAAATTTAAAATTTTAAAATCTTTCAAACCACAGTTTTGATGAAATATATGCAATCAGCACTGAAAAGCAGTCCAGAAAAAAGTCTTGGAATGTCTTTTTAAAACAATTTTAAAAAATTTAAAATTTTAAAATCTTTCAAACCACAGTTTTGATGAAATATCTGTTATCAGCACTTAAAAGCAGCCCAGAAAAAAAGACTTGCCAGTGCAGGAGTGTAGTATTAAACCCTTTTTTAAATTTTTAAAATTAAAATTTAAAAAAAGATTTTAGACTTCTTAAAAGAAAGAAAGAAAGAAAGAAAAAAGACCCAACTTAAAAAAAAATTAAAATTTTAAAATCTTTCAAACCACAGTTTTGATGAAATATATGCAATCAGCACTGAAAAGCAGCCCAGAAAAAAGACTTGCAAGTGCAGGAGTGTAGTATTAAACCCTTTTTAAAACAATTTTAAAAAATTTAAAATTTTAAAATCTTTCAAACCACAGTTTTGATGAAATATATGCAATCAGCACTGAAAAGCAGCCCAGAAAAAAGTCTTGGAATTGCAGGAGAGTAGTATTAAAACCTTTTTAAAACAATTTTAAAAAAATTAAAATTTTAAAATCTTTCAAACCACAGTTTTGATGAAATATATGCAATCAGCACTGAAAAGCAGCCCAGAAAAAAGACTTGCAAGTGCAGGAGTGTAGTATTAAACCCATTTTAAAACAATTTTAAAAAATTTAAAATTTTAAAATCTTTCAAACCACAGTTTTGATGAAATATATGCAATCAGCACTGAAAAGCAGCCCAGAAAAAAGCCTTGCAAGTGTAGGTGTGTAGTATTAAACCCTTTTTAAAACAATTTTAAAAAATTTAAAATTTTAAAATCTTTCAAACCACAGTTTTGATGAAATATATGCAATCAGCACTGAAAAGCAGCCCAGAAAAAAGACTTGCAAGTGCAGGAGTGTAGTATTAAACCCTTTTTAAAACAATTTTAAAAAATTTAAAATTTTTAAAATCTTTCAAACCACAGTTTTGATGAAATATATGCAATCAGCACTGAAAAGCAGCCAAGAAAAAAGTCTTGTAATTGCAGGAGAGTAGTATTAAACCCTTTTTAAAACAATTTTAAAAAATTTAGAATTTTAAAATCTTTCAAACCACAGTTTTGATGAAATACATGCAATCAGCACTGAAAAGCAGCCAAGAAAAAAGACTTGCAAGTGCAGGAGTGTAGTATTAAACCCTTTTTAAAACAATTTTAAAAAATTTAAAATTTTAAAATCTTTCAAACCACAGTTTTGATGAAATATATGCAATCAGCACTGAAAAGCAGCCCAGAAAAAAGACTTGCAAGTGCAGGAGTGTAGTATTAAACCCTTTTTAAAACAATTTTAAAAAATTTAAAATTTTAAAATCTTTCAAACCACAGTTTTGATGAAATATATGTAATCAGCACTGAAAAGCAGCCCAGAAAAAAGTCTTGGAATTGCAGGAGAGTAGTATTAAACCCTTTTTAAAACAATTTTAAAAAATTTAAAATTTTAAAATCTTTCAAACCACAGTTTTGATGAAATATCTGTTATCAGCACTTAAAAGCAGCCCAGAAAAAAAGACTTGCAAGTGCAGGAGTGTAGTATTAAACCCTTTTTTAAATTTTTAAAATTAAAATTTAAAAAAAGATTTTAGACTTTTTAAAAGAAAGAAAGAAAGAAAGAAAGAAAAAAGACCCAACTTAAAAAAAAATTAAAATTTTAAAATCTTTCAAACCACAGTTTTGATGAAATATATGCAATCAGCACTGAAAAGCAGCCCAGAAAAAAGACTTGCAAGTGCAGGAGTGTAGTATTAAAACCTTTTTAAAACAATTTTAAAAAAATCAAAATTTTAAAATCTTTCAAACCACAGTTTTGATGAAATAAAGGCAATCAGCACTGAAAAGCAGCCCAGAAAAAAGACTTGCAAGTGCAGGAGTGTAGTATTAAACCCTTTTTAAAACAATTTTAAAAAATTTAAAATTTTGAAATCTTTCAAACCACAGTTTTAATGAAATATCTGTAATCAGCACTGAAAAGCAGCCCAGAAAAAAGACTTGCAAGTGCAGGAGTGTAGTATTAAACCCTTTTTAAAACAATTTTAAAAAATTTAAAATTTTGAAATCTTTCAAACCACAGTTTTAATGAAATATCTGTAATCAGCACTGAAAAGCAGCCCAGAAAAAAGACTTGCAAGTGCAGGAGAGTAGTATTAAACCCTTTTTAAAACAATTTTAAAAGATTTAAAATTTTAAAATCTTTCAAACCACAGTTTTGATGAAATATCTGTTATCAGCACTTAAAAGCAGCCCAGAAAAAAAGACTTGCAAGTGCAGGAGTGTAGCATTAAACCCTTTTTTAAATTTTTAAAATTAAAATTTAAAAAAAGATTTTAGACTTTTTAAAAGAAAGAAAGAAAGAAAGAAAGAAAGAAAAAAGACCCAACTTAAAAAAAAATTAAAATTTTAAAATCTTTCAAACCACAGTTTTGATGAAATATATGCAATCAGCACTGAAAAGCAGCCCAGAAAAAAGACTTGCAAGTGCAGGAGTGTAGTAGTAAACCCTTTTTAAAACAATTTTAAAAAATTTAAAATTTTAAAATCTTTCAAACCACATCTGTAATCAGCACTGAAAAGCAGCCCAGAAAAAAGACTTGCAAGTGCAGGAGTGTAGTATTTAAACCTTTTTAAAACAATTTTAAAAAAATTAAAATTTTAAAATCTTTCAAACCACAGTTTTGATGAAATATATGCAATCAGCACTGAAAAGCAGCCCAGAAAAAGGACTTGCAAGTGCAGGAGTGTAGTATTAAACCCTTTTTAAAACAATTTTAAAAAATTTAAAATTTTAAAATCTTTCAAACCACAGTTTTGATGAAATATATGCAATCAGCACTGAAAAGCAGCCCAGAAAAAAGACTTGCAAGTGCAGGAGTGTAGTATTAAACCCTTTTTAAAACAATTTTAAAAAATTTAAAATTTTAAAATCTTTCAAACCACAGTTTTGATGAAATATATGCAATCAGCACTGAAAAGCAGTCCAGAAAAAAGTCTTGGAATTGCAGGAGAGTAGTATTAAACCCTTTTTAAAACAATTTTAAAAAATTTAAAATTTTAAAATCTTTCAAACCACAGTTTTGATGAAATATTTGTTATCAGCACTTAAAAGCAGCCCAGAAAAAAAGACTTGCAAGTGCAGGAGTGTAGTATTAAACCCTTTTTTAAATTTTTAAAATTAAAATTTAAAAAAAGATTTTAGACTTTTTAAAAGAAAGAAAGAAAAAAGACCCAACTTAAAAAAAAATTAAAATTTTAAAATCTTTCAAACCACAGTTTTGATGAAATATATGCAATCAGCACTGAAAAGCAGCCAAGAAAAAAGACTTGCAAGTGCAGGAGTGTAGTATTAAACCCTTTTTAAAACAATTTTAAAAAATTTAAAATTTTAAAATCTTTCAAACCACAGTTTTGATGAAATATATGCAATCAGCACTGAAAAGCAGCCAAGAAAAAAGTCTTGTAATTGCAGGAGAGTAGAATTAAACCCTTTTTAAAACAATTTTAAAAAATTTAAAATTTTAAAATCTTTCAAACCACAGTTTTGATGAAATATATGCAATCAGCACTGAAAAGCAGCCAAGAAAAAAGACTTGCAAGTGCAGGAGTGTAGTATTAAACCCTTTTTAAAACAATTTTAAAAAATTTAAAATTTTAAAATCTTTCAAACCACAGTTTTGATGAAATATATGCAATCAGCACTGAAAAGCAGCCCAGAAAAAAGTCTTGGAATTGCAGGAGAGTAGTATTAAACCCTTTTTAAAACAAGTTTAAAAAATTTAAAATTTTAAAATCTTTCAAACCACAGTTTTGATGAAATATCTGTTATCAGCACTTAAAAGCAGCCCAGAAAAAAAGACTTGCAAGTGCAGGAGTGTAGTATTAAACCCTTTTTTAAATTTTTAAAATTAAAATTTAAAAAAGATTTTAGACTTTTTAAAAGAAAGAAAGAAAGAAAGAAAGAAAGAAAAAAGACCCAACTTAAAAAAAAATTAAAATTTTAAAATCTTTCAAACCACAGTTTTGATGAAATATATGCAATCAGCACTGAAAAGCAGCCCAGAAAAAAGACTTGCAAGTGCAGGAGTGTAGTATTAAAACCTTTTTAAAACAATTTTAAAAAAATCAAAATTTTAAAATCTTTCAAACCACAGTTTTGATGAAATATAGGCAATCAGCACTGAAAAGCAGCCCAGAAAAAAAACTTGCAAGTGCAGGAGTGTAGTATTAAAACCTTTTTAAAACAATTTTAAAAAATTTAAAATTTTAAAATCTTTCAAACCACAGTTTTGATGAAATATATGCAATCAGCACTGAAAAGCAGCCAAGAAAAAAGACTTGCAAGTGCAGGAGTGTAGTATTAAACCCTTTTTAAAACAATTTTAAAAAATTTAAAATTTTAAAATCTTTCAAACCACAGTTTTGATGAAATATATGCAATCAGCACTGAAAAGCACCCCAGAAAAAAGACTTGCAAGTGCAGGAGTGTAGTATTAAACCCTTTTTAAAACAATTTTAAAAAATTTAAAATTTTAAAATCTTTCAAACCACAGTTTTGATGAAATATATGCAATCAGCACTGAAAAGCAGCCCAGAAAAGTCTTGGAATTGCAGGAGAGTAGTATTAAACCCTTTTTAAAACAATTTTAAAAAATTTAAAATTTTAAAATCTTTCAAACCACAGTTTTGATGAAATATCTGTTATCAGCACTTAAAAGCAGCCCAGAAAAAAAGACTTGCAAGTGCAGGAGTGTAGTATTAAACCCTTTTTTAAATTTTTAAAATTAAAATTTAAAAAAAGATTTTAGACTTTTTAAAAGAAAGAAAGAAAGAAAGAAAAAAGACCCAACTTAAAAAAAAATTAAAATTTTAAAATCTTTCAAACCACAGTTTTGATGAAATATATGCAATCAGCACTGAAAAGCAGCCCAGAAAAAAGACTTGCAAGTGCAGGAGTGTAGTATTAAAACCTTTTTAAAACAATTTTAAAAAAATCAAAATTTTAAAATCTTTCAAACCACAGTTTTGATGAAATATAGGCAATCAGCACTGAAAAGCAGCCCAGAAAAAAGACTTGCAAGTGCAGGAGTGTAGTATTAAACCCTTTTTAAAACAATTTTAAAAAATTTAAAATTTTGAAATCTTTCAAACCACAGTTTTAATGAAATATCTGTAATCAGCACTGAAAAGCAGCCCAGAAAAAAGACTTGCAAGTGCAGGAGTGTAGTATTAAAACCTTTTTAAAACAATTTTAAAAAAATTAAAATTTTAAAATCTTTCAAACCACAGTTTTGATGAAATATAGGCAATCAGCACTGAAAAGCAGCCCAGAAAAAAGACTTGCAAGTGCAGGAGTGTAGTATTAAACCCTTTTTAAAACAATTTTAAAAAATTTAAAATTTTGAAATCTTTCAAACCACAGTTTTGATGAAATATATGCAATCAGCACTGAAAAGCAGCCCAGAAAAAAGACTTGCAAGTGCAGGAGTGTAGTATTAAACCCTTTTTAAAACAATTTTAAAAAATTTAAAATTTTAAAATCTTTCAAACCACAGTTTTGATGAAATATATGCAATCAGCACTGAAAAGCAGCCCAGAAAAAAGACTTGCAAGTGCAGGAGTGTAGTATTAAACCCTTTTTAAAACAATTTTAAAAAATTTAAAATTTTAAAATCTTTCAAACCACAGTTTTGATGAAATATATGCAATCAGCACTGAAAAGCAGCCCAGAAAAAAGACTTGCAAGTGCAGGAGTGTAGTATTAAAACCTTTTTAAAACAATTTTAAAAAAATCAAAATTTTAAAATCTTTCAAACCACAGTTTTGATGAAATATAGGCAATCAGCACTGAAAAGCAGCCCAGAAAAAAGACTTGCAAGTGCAGGAGTGTAGTATTAAACCCTTTTTAAAACAATTTTAAAAAATTTAAAATTTTGAAATCTTTCAAACCACAGTTTTAATGAAATATCTGTAATCAGCACTGAAAAGCAGCCCAGAAAAAAGACTTGCAAGTGCAGGAGTGTAGTATTAAAACCTTTTTAAAACAATTTTAAAAAAATTAAAATTTTAAAATCTTTCAAACCACAGTTTTGATGAAATATAGGCAATCAGCACTGAAAAGCAGCCCAGAAAAAAGACTTGCAAGTGCAGGAGTGTAGTATTAAACCCTTTTTAAAACAATTTTAAAAAATTTAAAATTTTGAAATCTTTCAAACCACAGTTTTGATGAAATATATGCAATCAGCACTGAAAAGCAGCCCAGAAAAAAGACTTGCAAGTGCAGGAGTGTAGTATTAAACCCTTTTTAAAACAATTTTAAAAAATTTAAAATTTTAAAATCTTTCAAACCACAGTTTTGATGAAATATATGCAATCAGCACTGAAAAGCAGCCCAGAAAAAAGACTTGCAAGTGCAGGAGTGTAGTATTAAAACCTTTTTAAAACAATTTTAAAAAAATTAAAATTTTTAAAATCTTTCAAACCACAGTTTTGATGAAATATAGGCAATCAGCACTGAAAAGCAGCCCAGAAAAAAGACTTGCAAGTGCAGGAGTGTAGTATTAAACCCTTTTTAAAACAATTTTAAAAAATTTAAAATTTTTAAAATCTTTCAAACCACAGTTTTGATGAAATATATGCAATCAGCACTGAAAAGCAGCCAAGAAAAAAGTCTTGTAATTGCAGGAGAGTAGTATTAAACCCTTTTTAAAACAATTTTAAAAAATTTAAAATTTTTAAAATCTTTCAAACCACAGTTTTGATGAAATATATGCAATCAGCACTGAAAAGCAGCCAAGAAAAAAGTCTTGTAATTGCAGGAGAGTAGTATTAAACCCTTTTTAAAACAATTTTAAAAAATTTAAAATTTTTAAAATCTTTCAAACCACAGTTTTGATGAAATATATGCAATCAGCACTGAAAAGCAGCCCAGAAAAAAGACTTGCAAGTGCAGGAGTGTAGTATTAAACCCTTTTTAAAACAATTTTAAAAAATTTAAAATTTTGAAATCTTTCAAACCACAGTTTTAATGAAATATCTGTAATCAGCACTGAAAAGCAGCCCAGAAAAAAGACTTGCAAGTGCAGGAGTGTAGTATTAAAACCTTTTTAAAACAATTTTAAAAAAATTAAAATTTTAAAATCTTTCAAACCACAGTTTTGATGAAATATAGGCAATCAGCACTGAAAAGCAGCCCAGAAAAAAGACTTGCAAGTGCAGGAGTGTAGTATTAAACCCTTTTTAAAACAATTTTAAAAAATTTAAAATTTTGAAATCTTTCAAACCACAGTTTTGATGAAATATATGCAATCAGCACTGAAAAGCAGCCCAGAAAAAAGACTTGCAAGTGCAGGAGTGTAGTATTAAACCCTTTTTAAAACAATTTTAAAAAATTTAAAATTTTGAAATCTTTCAAACCACAGTTTTGATGAAATATATGCAATCAGCACTGAAAAGCAGCCCAGAAAAAAGACTTGCAAGTGCAGGAGTGTAGTATTAAACCCTTTTTAAAACAATTTTAAAAAATTTAAAATTTTAAAATCTTTCAAACCACAGTTTTGATGAAATATATGCAATCAGCACTGAAAAGCAGCCCAGAAAAAAGACTTGCAAGTGCAGGAGTGTAGTATTAAACCCTTTTTAAAACAATTTTAAAAAATTTAAAATTTTTAAAATCTTTCAAACCACAGTTTTGATGAAATATATGCAATCAGCACTGAAAAGCAGCCCAGAAAAAAGTCTTGTAATTGCAGGAGTGTAGTATTAAACCCTTTTTAAAACAATTTTAAAAAATTTAAAATTTTAAAATCTTTCAAACCACAGTTTTGATGAAATATATGCAATCAGCACTGAAAAGCAGCCCAGAAAAAAGACTTGCAAGTGCAGGAGTGTAGTATTAAACCCTTTTTAAAACAATTTTAAAAAATTTAAAATTTTAAAATCTTTCAAACCACAGTTTTGATGAAATATATGCAATCAGCACTGAAAAGCAGCCCAGAAAAAAGACTTGCAAGTGCAGGAGTGTAGTATTAAACCCTTTTTAAAACAATTTTAAAAAATTTAAAATTTTAAAATCTTTCAAACCACAGTTTTGATGAAATATATGCAATCAGCACTGAAAAGCAGCCCAGAAAAAAGACTTGCAAGTGCAGGAGTGTAGTATTAAACCCTTTTTAAAACAATTTTAAAAAATTTAAAATTTTTAAAATCTTTCAAACCACAGTTTTGATGAAATATATGCAATCAGCACTGAAAAGCAGCCCAGAAAAAAGACTTGCAAGTGCAGGAGTGTAGTATTAAACCCTTTTTAAAACAATTTTAAAAAATTTAAAATTTTAAAATCTTTCAAACCACAGTTTTGATGAAATATATGCAATCAGCACTGAAAAGCAGCCCAGAAAAAAGACTTGCAAGTGCAGGAGTGTAGTATTAAAACCTTTTTAAAACAATTTTAAAAAAATTAAAATTTTTAAAATCTTTCAAACCACAGTTTTGATGAAATATAGGCAATCAGCACTGAAAAGCAGCCCAGAAAAAAGACTTGCAAGTGCAGGAGTGTAGTATTAAACCCTTTTTAAAACAATTTTAAAAAATTTAAAATTTTTAAAATCTTTCAAACCACAGTTTTGATGAAATATATGCAATCAGCACTGAAAAGCAGCCAAGAAAAAAGTCTTGTAATTGCAGGAGAGTAGTATTAAACCCTTTTTAAAACAATTTTAAAAAATTTAAAATTTTTAAAATCTTTCAAACCACAGTTTTGATGAAATATATGCAATCAGCACTGAAAAGCAGCCAAGAAAAAAGTCTTGTAATTGCAGGAGAGTAGTATTAAACCCTTTTTAAAACAATTTTAAAAAATTTAAAATTTTTAAAATCTTTCAAACCACAGTTTTGATGAAATATATGCAATCAGCACTGAAAAGCAGCCCAGAAAAAAGACTTGCAAGTGCAGGAGTGTAGTATTAAACCCTTTTTAAAACAATTTTAAAAAATTTAAAATTTTGAAATCTTTCAAACCACAGTTTTAATGAAATATCTGTAATCAGCACTGAAAAGCAGCCCAGAAAAAAGACTTGCAAGTGCAGGAGTGTAGTATTAAAACCTTTTTAAAACAATTTTAAAAAAATTAAAATTTTAAAATCTTTCAAACCACAGTTTTGATGAAATATAGGCAATCAGCACTGAAAAGCAGCCCAGAAAAAAGACTTGCAAGTGCAGGAGTGTAGTATTAAACCCTTTTTAAAACAATTTTAAAAAATTTAAAATTTTGAAATCTTTCAAACCACAGTTTTGATGAAATATATGCAATCAGCACTGAAAAGCAGCCCAGAAAAAAGACTTGCAAGTGCAGGAGTGTAGTATTAAACCCTTTTTAAAACAATTTTAAAAAATTTAAAATTTTGAAATCTTTCAAACCACAGTTTTGATGAAATATATGCAATCAGCACTGAAAAGCAGCCCAGAAAAAAGACTTGCAAGTGCAGGAGTGTAGTATTAAACCCTTTTTAAAACAATTTTAAAAAATTTAAAATTTTAAAATCTTTCAAACCACAGTTTTGATGAAATATATGCAATCAGCACTGAAAAGCAGCCCAGAAAAAAGACTTGCAAGTGCAGGAGTGTAGTATTAAACCCTTTTTAAAACAATTTTAAAAAATTTAAAATTTTTAAAATCTTTCAAACCACAGTTTTGATGAAATATATGCAATCAGCACTGAAAAGCAGCCCAGAAAAAAGTCTTGTAATTGCAGGAGTGTAGTATTAAACCCTTTTTAAAACAATTTTAAAAAATTTAAAATTTTAAAATCTTTCAAACCACAGTTTTGATGAAATATATGCAATCAGCACTGAAAAGCAGCCCAGAAAAAAGACTTGCAAGTGCAGGAGTGTAGTATTAAACCCTTTTTAAAACAATTTTAAAAAATTTAAAATTTTAAAATCTTTCAAACCACAGTTTTGATGAAATATATGCAATCAGCACTGAAAAGCAGCCCAGAAAAAAGACTTGCAAGTGCAGGAGTGTAGTATTAAACCCTTTTTAAAACAATTTTAAAAAATTTAAAATTTTAAAATCTTTCAAACCACAGTTTTGATGAAATATATGCAATCAGCACTGAAAAGCAGCCCAGAAAAAAGACTTGCAAGTGCAGGAGTGTAGTATTAAACCCTTTTTAAAACAATTTTAAAAAATTTAAAATTTTTAAAATCTTTCAAACCACAGTTTTGATGAAATATATGCAATCAGCACTGAAAAGCAGCCCAGAAAAAAGTCTTGTAATTGCAGGAGTGTAGTATTAAACCCTTTTTAAAACAATTTTAAAAAATTTAAAATTTTAAAATCTTTCAAACCACAGTTTTGATGAAATATATGCAATCAGCACTGAAAAGCAGCCCAGAAAAAAGACTTGCAAGTGCAGGAGTGTAGTATTAAACCCTTTTTAAAACAATTTTAAAAAATTTAAAATTTTAAAATCTTTCAAACCACAGTTTTGATGAAATATATGCAATCAGCACTGAAAAGCAGCCCAGAAAAAAGACTTGCAAGTGCAGGAGTGTAGTATTAAACCCTTTTTAAAACAATTTTAAAAAATTTAAAATTTTAAAATCTTTCAAACCACAGTTTTGATGAAATATATGCAATCAGCACTGAAAAGCAGCCCAGAAAAAAGACTTGCAAGTGCAGGAGTGTAGTATTAAACCCTTTTTAAAACAATTTTAAAAAATTTAAAATTTTAAAATCTTTCAAACCACAGTTTTGATGAAATATATGCAATCAGCACTGAAAAGCAGCCCAGAAAAAAGACTTGCAAGTGCAGGAGTGTAGTATTAAACCCTTTTTAAAACAATTTTAAAAAATTTAAAATTTTAAAATCTTTCAAACCACAGTTTTGATGAAATATATGCAATCAGCACTGAAAAGCAGCCCAGAAAAAAGACTTGCAAGTGCAGGAGTGTAGTATTAAACCCTTTTTAAAACAATTTTAAAAAATTTAAAATTTTAAAATCTTTCAAACCACAGTTTTGATGAAATATATGCAATCAGCACTGAAAAGCAGCCCAGAAAAAAGACTTGCAAGTGCAGGAGTGTAGTATTAAACCCTTTTTAAAACAATTTTAAAAAATTTAAAATTTTTAAAATCTTTCAAACCACAGTTTTGATGAAATATATGCAATCAGCACTGAAAAGCAGCCCAGAAAAAAGTCTTGTAATTGCAGGAGTGTAGTATTAAACCCTTTTTAAAACAATTTTAAAAAATTTAAAATTTTAAAATCTTTCAAACCACAGTTTTGATGAAATATATGCAATCAGCACTGAAAAGCAGCCCAGAAAAAAGACTTGCAAGTGCAGGAGTGTAGTATTAAACCCTTTTTAAAACAATTTTAAAAAATTTAAAATTTTAAAATCTTTCAAACCACAGTTTTGATGAAATATATGCAATCAGCACTGAAAAGCAGCCCAGAAAAAAGACTTGCAAGTGCAGGAGTGTAGTATTAAACCCTTTTTAAAACAATTTTAAAAAATTTAAAATTTTAAAATCTTTCAAACCACAGTTTTGATGAAATATATGCAATCAGCACTGAAAAGCAGCCCAGAAAAAAGACTTGCAAGTGCAGGAGTGTAGTATTAAACCCTTTTTAAAACAATTTTAAAAAATTTAAAATTTTAAAATCTTTCAAACCACAGTTTTGATGAAATATATGCAATCAGCACTGAAAAGCAGCCCAGAAAAAAGACTTGCAAGTGCAGGAGTGTAGTATTAAACCCTTTTTAAAACAATTTTAAAAAATTTAAAATTTTTAAAATCTTTCAAACCACAGTTTTGATGAAATATATGCAATCAGCACTGAAAAGCAGCCAAGAAAAAAGTCTTGGAATTGCAGGAGAGTAGTATTAAACCCTTTTTAAAACAATTTTAAAAAATTTAAAATTTTAAAATCTTTCAAACCACAGTTTTGATGAAATATCTGTTATCAGCACTTAAAAGCAGCCCAGAAAAAAAGACTTGCAAGTGCAGGAGTGTAGTATTAAACCCTTTTTAAAACAATTTTAAAAAATTTAAAATTTTTAAAATCTTTCAAACCACAGTTTTGATGAAATATATGCAATCAGCACTGAAAAGCAGCCAAGAAAAAAGTCTTGTAATTGCAGGAGAGTAGTATTAAACCCTTTTTAAAACAATTTTAAAAAATTTAAAATTTTAAAATCTTTCAAACCACAGTTTTGATGAAATATATGCAATCAGCACTGAAAAGCAGCCAAGAAAAAAGACTTGCAAGTGCAGGAGTGTAGTATTAAACCCTTTTTAAAACAATTTTAAAAAATTTAAAATTTTAAAATCTTTCAAACCACAGTTTTGATGAAATATATGCAATCAGCTTTTAAAAGCAGCCCAGAAAAAAGACTTGCAAGTGCAGGAGTGTAGTATTAAACCCTTTTTAAAACAATTTTAAAAAATTTAAAATTTTAAAATCTTTCAAACCACAGTTTTGATGAAATATATGCAATCAGCACTGAAAAGCAGCCCAGAAAAAAGTCTTGGAATTGCAGGAGAGTAGTATTAAACCCTTTTTAAAACAATTTTAAAAAATTTAAAATTTTAAAATCTTTCAAACCACAGTTTTGATGAAATATCTGTTATCAGCACTTAAAAGCAGCGCAGAAAAAAAGACTTGCAAGTGCAGGAGTGTAGTATTAAACCCTTTTTTAAATTTTTAAAATTAAAATTTAAAAAAAGATTTTAGACTTTTTAAAAGAAAGAAAGAAAGAAAGAAAAAAGACCCAACTTAAAAAAAAATTAAAATTTTAAAATCTTTCAAACCACAGTTTTGATGAAATATATGCAATCAGCACTGAAAAGCAGCCCAGAAAGCATGTAAAACCTCTAATACTGAAAGTAAATAAAACACCGAAATACTATCAAGGAAACTGATATAATAATACTTGTTAAACACCTTTGATAGTTATTTAGCTGATGAAGAAACAAACTTAAGAAAGTTAAAGGACACGAAATACAACAATTCCACACTTCACAACCTGTATGTCACAACCGTAAGCAACAATCAACCCCCATCAATGAAGCACAAATAACGGAAAGGGGTAACACAGTAACCTTTTATGCAGTTTTTATTGAGAACACTTCGATAGAAAACGAAATAATTCCACTTACACGATGAAAACCCCTGATACGACAGCCTTGAGGAGGGGGTCTCTTGGGACCTTTTCGCAGCCACTGGATTTCGCGACGACAACAACATCGGAGCTCCAACCTTCCGATGTGGAGTTGAGTGGAACTAATACACCGAGCGGCCACCTGAGAGATTCAGTTAGGTGTCAGCAACATCGTCAGGTGGACCGCACCCTCCAAGTAGGGGATGGACTGTCCATCAGCAGAAGAGAGTGACCATCAGCTGACCACCTGAGCCTCGAGAGACACCAAAGGTCCATCAGAGCACCTCCCTATCCCGACCTTCCACCTGTAGCTCACTCCCTCCGCTCTCTTCTTCGCACACTCCTCGATAAACAGAGTCTCTCGGCCCCCGCACACCCCTTGGGGGACCAGATCATTCGAATCGGACACGACATTGAGAGAGGCTGTCCGATGAGCGAACCTCGCGAGAGTTCGTTCCACCGCTTCCTCAACACCTTCTGATAATCGTCTCGTTGCCATCATAAAACCTGGAAATCTGTGAACTCATGGACGAGCTGTGGCTCCTTTGGGATGTATTTACAATTGTCTTTTTTCTTTTTTTTAATTATGTGTAAACTATTGTGATTCTTCTTTAAATTTTGTAATTTGTTTTTGTGTTTGTTAATAAATTGATTGATTGATTGAATTGATTGATTGATTGATAGGGAATTCAAGGACATTGAAAACAGCAAGTATACTGTAGGAAAATAACACTACGGATGAAATTTGTAAAAAAAATTAAAGGCAGCTTTCAGGACTTTAGGGATCTTTAATAGGACTACAGGGTGGTTACAAAAAAACATACCTACTTTAAAATTCTCTACAGACAAAACTACTGGTCGAAAAAATTTGAAATTTTAAACAGGACATTATTTTTAAGGGACGGGAATTTTTTTTAAACAAAAAAAATTAGTAAATTAATTATTTTAATTCAGGTTTTGTCTTTGATTTCAGACCGTCACCCGAAGTTTAGAAGGTAAATGTGTATTCAAGCAATCAAATCAGACACTTAAGAAAAAATTTTTTAACCATACCTTAAGAAAAGGGATATTTATAATTTCTTTTTTCTTAAGTGTCTGATATGATAGTTTCGATAGACATTTACTTTCGAGCCGACATACTGGCCTAGTGGTTAGACGTTAGAGCATCTGACTGCGAAGCCGTACGTCCGGGGTTCGAATCCCCGTTTGGCATGGAAGTTTCTGTCCTTATGTGTGAGGAATGAATGTAAAAAGGGGATGTGCCTGTGTGAATGTGTGTGGCGTGGGTGAACAGTACTTCACCTCCGTGGCTTCGGTCCACAGGTGCCCACTGGGTAACGGGAAGAAAGTACTGATATCGGCATGACATGGGTTAATGAACAGTGTTGAAATTACCTGCCATTTAAAAAAAAAAAAAAAAACATTTACTTTCTGGACTTCTGGTGACGGTCCGCAATCCAAAGCAAAAACTTAAGTAAGTTAACTAATTTACCAATTTGTTTCGTTTTAAAAAAATTCCCGTCCCTTCAAAATGTCCTCTTTAAAATTTCAGATTTTTTTGACCAGTAGTTTTGTCTGTAGATAATTTTAAAGTAGGTATGTTTTTTCGTAACCACCGGGTTGTTGTATTAGCAGTCTGCGCACTGTACCAGCCGTCAGTTCGATTCCAGGCATGGCTTGGGATTGGATTGGATTGGATTGTGGGTACATATACATTTTCCGGTCTGTGTGCCTGATCTCTATCTAGGATCCGCTTATATAAACCTTTGTCAAGTAAGACTAGACACAACAGACTAATTTTTACTGACACAGAGAGGGAAAGTACACCCAGGGCAAAGGCCGGAATTGAACCGACGGCTGCACGTAACCCGACCGGGACACACGGCCCCTCTCGAGTAAGGGGCAGTGCGCAGACTGCCACTAGAATGGTTCGCTAAACGTAACCCAACCAGGCCACCCCGGCCCCAAGGTTTGAATTTGAGTGAACAAGAGGAGGAATCCACTGTGAAAAAAGAAAAGATTCGAACTCTCTGCACCAAAGTATTGCAACTCTACTCGTGCGACTCGATTCCTCGCTTCGGATGGCAACGACGATTCCAGAGGAAGCAGCCAGTGGTCGTGTTCTGATGCGTCTCGTTCTTTGATCTTGTTCTAAGCTATGCATCTGTCGATTGATATTTCGAGAAGTGTACTGATGTCTATACGGTGAAGACACGGAATGACCGGTGAAAAGAGCAACAACAAGTGGACGTTTAAGTTACAACGTGAAGGGGGAACTCTGTGTCCTCCCTCAGCGATCGACTTGTTCTGAATTGAAGAAAGCTCTTGTGGAGCAACTCCCTCTGCGTCCCCAGCCTGTTGTTTCTTGTCACGGACTTTGTAGACAACAGGTGTCCCGAAGCGGCGGAGAGGACTTCTTTTGGAACGCAGGACGGCGAAAGCAACAAGTGTCGTGAAAGGGGGAAGGACGCTATGCACTGCCTTGTTGCGAAGACGATGGACAAGACGTCGGTTAACAGACAGCTCAAGGCTTATTAAAGGCCTGATGCAAACCAATGCAATTCTCCTTAAGTGGCGAACAAATGTCCTCAACTATACAGTGATCTCGTTCTACGAAACTCTTGATTCCTTTCTGTAGATGGCTACTTTGACTCCGAGGAGGAGAGACTGTGTCCAGGCTTCTTGAGAGACAGCATCAGGTGGTTGTCAATTCAACCGTGCTCCACAACACCTCAAAGGCTATGTTGGAAAAGAACTTGGGTAGAGCAGGTGGTCGAAGATGAGTGTTGTCGAGGCAGAGTAGTTCGATCTTCTTCGCTGATGGGGCGATCGACTCCTGAGACTCCGGGGGAGTTGGGGGTGCCCCGAGGACAGAGTCCGGTTGATGAATAGGTGTCTATTTGCCCCAGTTGCATCCCTTGGAGCCACCGGTGAAAAGTGCTCAGCCAGTGTTTTACCCCCAGAACTTGACTGACACGGCTTGTGGTAAGTTCCCCTTTTGACGATTTCTGTATCGTTCATTATGCTCAAGTAGTGTTACGTAAGTAGTTACCAGTGCGGGTGTCTGAATTTTGAGTGAAATGAACAACTTCGATTAGGATTATTTCGTTAAACTGTTTGCTTTTGTGTGTTGTTTTGTTTGTATTTATATAGTGCTTTTCAATCAAGATTTGCGTACTCCTCCTAACAACCCGACAGGCTTCGTGTTTACCCATTTTCTCCTTTTGCGTACTGGGTTCGAGAAACGTTGTTGTCGAGTATAGACTGCAAAGTTTCCCGACCCTATGACGTCATCAGTATGCGGAAAGGGGAGGAACTGAGTAAACAGAAAGTCCGTTGGGTTGCTAGGAGGTTTCTTTGTTCTTGTTTCTCCAGGGTGAAGTAACGTTGTGTGGGGTAGTCGTCATTCGTAGAATGGTCAGCTTCGATAAGAGTCCTCCAGCCACCATGTTTACCTACAACTCAAATTATGACCACACTAAGCTGTGGGTAAACATGGCGGCTGGAGGACTCTTTCCGAAGCTGTGCAGTCAGAATTTCCATTTTTGGTTAAAAACCGTTATTTGTCCGTAAAATATCGTTAATTGAGTCGTCTAGTTTCAAAACCAGATGAGTCACTCTTGGCTATATGCTGGATCTCTATTTTAACAATCAGAACATAACATAATAACTGAAAATTGAAAAAAAAAAAATTATTTATCTGGTTTTGAAACTAGACGATTTTATGCCTAGCTGTTTTGGTCACCAATATTTATACTAGACTGCAACGTTTCATGACCTTATGATGTCACTATGCGGAAGGGGGGGGGAAACTGTGTAAACAGACAGCCTGTTGGGTTGCTAGGAGTAGTAAGCAAATCGTGATAAAAAGACGCTATGGGGTGAACAAAATGATCATAGTTTTAAATTGACGTTCTTCGTTTCACTCAAAATTCAGACACCGGGAACTATACTTTGCTTGTTAGTGACGTCATAGGGTCAGGAAAGTTTTCTAGTTGTATAGGCAGAATTTTTCCATTTTAAAAAAAATGTTGGCTTTATTTTTCACTAAGGTCATTTTCGTCATCGACTGTTTTGATTGGTTGTATAACGAGTGAAAATGAAATTTCTGGCTTGATGTCGGTTTGAATAACGATTGGATTTTATTTCAATATCGAATATCGTTGATATACAGGGTGATTCAGATAAATGTTTCATAACTTTTAGGGGAGGTAGGGTACATCAAGACGAACAAGAATCGATGTAGAAAGGGGGGTCGCGAGTGGGGTCTAAGGGGTAAAAATCACTGGTGAAAATTTGCAAAAAACCTCGCATATCTGGGCAGAAAGAGATACAATTGTGCGATTCCGGCATTTTTTACTTTCAACCAATTCAAATTTTTCATGTAAAGACGAGATGAAAGTGTTTATTCTAATACAAAACAGACCAATAATTGAATGAGGTATGCGTTGTAGGTAGATTAAAGTTACAATTGTCCCTTGGTCAGACTTTAGTTCTTTGCGCCATATAACTTCAACCAACCAAACAACCAACAAAACTAGTATTAAGATGTTTTTGTCGTGACACTTTCTACTTCAGTCTATCAACTTACAACGCATGCCTGTTTCATTAATTGGTCTGTTTTTGTTTAGAGAATAAACACTTGCATCTCGTTTTTACATGAAAAATTTGAATTGGTTGAATGTAAAAAATGCCGGAATCGAACAGTTGTATCGCTTTATTCCCAGATATGCGAGTTTTTTTTGATAATTTTCACCCGTGATTTTCACCCCTTAGACCCCAATTGTGACCCCCTAATCTATATAGATTCTTGTTCGTCTTGATGTACCCTACCTCTCCTAGAAGTTATGAAACACTTATCTGAATCACCCTGTATTATATGATAACGTTGAATTAGTGCGATTACATTTGAATCTCGAGGCGCGTGTTGAAAATGATATCCTATTGTTCTTTGATTCATTTGAGGGTGGTTTTAATATCTTGGCTCTACTTTTGACTTTCTCCAAGGTCATTTTCGGACGAAATTACCCTGTTAAGTTCCGGTTGTGAATTACGAAAAATTCCACCCCCCAAAATCAAGCAAATATTAAATTTGCGTCTTTCGAGTTGTGCCTTTGGGCATGAAATAAGCTGGAAACACCCGAGTAATGAACAGTTGCAAAATCTTTAAAAAGAGCAAAGAATCTGCATCACCAAAATGGCGTTCTTCTCTTCTTTAGTCGCATTAGCCTGCCGTACTATTTTATTCCAGGCAATCAAATAAGGCAATTCCTTATAATTTGTGTTATTATAAAGTGTTTATTTTTGTGTGGAGCATTTGCAGTGTATATTTCTAGGGTGAATATCTGAAATTTCTCTGTAGCCGAAATTTTCTAAACTTGCTTTTTCTAACGATCGTTAGAAGCCTGACGTTTGACCTATTTTTACTTAATAAAATTTTACTTTGTCATTTCGTCCGATGTGTAACTAACATTCTGACATGTCCCCAACAGTTGCCCACGGTATATGAAGATGTGGCGAGAGGCCCTCTGGAGTCCACCCTATGATGTCACTGTTCCCGAAAGTGTTCTGGAACCTTCGCTCAGACCAACTGGTGGAGGTAATGTTGTAACTCTGATTTATGCAAATTTTTCATTATTAAACATGACGAGATTTCCGAGAATTAAGTTAGCAACCTCTAGCTTTCTCAACCCGCTAATGGTCCCTGAAAGTGGTGTTCGGTACCTAACTGGTACTAATAAGAGTTTCCTGTGTACTGAGATCTTCTCTGTAAAACGTGTGTATACGAACAAGTTATGGTTTTTACCCCAAAGGCCCGAACCGGGTTGGGTGTGGCCTTTTTGATAAAATGAGGGTCAATAAAGTGAGGACCAAGGTCACTTGGGGAAACAAAGGTGCTTGTTTCCCCAATAATAATAGCGATGATTGAAATGCGAGTAATCGAAAATGCACAAAAACCCAGAAAGTGGTCCACTGGCCCTGTGTTGGTCAGTGAGAACCAATGTCAATCTTAGAACTAACAAATGTTCTTGCGTTCAATAAATGCTCAATATTTAGCAAATCCAGTCGAAAGTAAAAAAATTATTCTTGTAATCAGTGAAATAATTAATGTAATAATAAGTAAGTTTTTAATTTAGAACCTTGTGAGTGTGGCGCATTATATTAGAAATCGTTTCGTAATATTTAACTCATTAATGTCGATTGCCCATCTGTTCTAAATCCATTTGAATTTTTATGGCCTTTAATACAAGAAACGTAATTTTGTGTGTGTGTGTGTGTGTGAAGCTGATGCATTACAACTCTATGGTGACTGTGGACTGTTTTCAGGTGACGTCACAACCGGTTATTTTCTTTATCTTCTGTAGGGCTTTTAACTGTTGCTAAGGCAGTTTTTAGGTATGGGGTCACGTGATTGCAAATGCTCCAATAGAAGAATTCCACGGCTAGTCATTTTCTGTAACTGTTCACCTGTGTAGGGCAAAAAACTGTAACCCTTCTGTTGCTAAGGCCGTTGTTAGGTCATGTGATTGAAAATGCTCTCAAACCGATCGACTGCTATTTCTTGTACTGGGGTTGAACTCGCTCTTTGCAGCGCCATCTAGGGAGAGCTTTGGGGATGCATCGAGAAAAGGTTTGGGGATATTTTGGGATCTCCTTTTCTGTAAAGTTCGGATGTTTCTATTTGCTGCCAATACTGTACAATCGGGCTAACATCACTGAAATTATGAATAAACACCAATTGGGGAAAAAGTCACCACTTTTTATTACTAAAATATATATATATATATGTATTTTTATAAAGGGGTGAACGAATTCAAGTTAATATTTACACTATTTACAAGTTCAGGAAAAACTCTGCTATCAGGCTGACGTATAGCGGGTTAAGAATAAAATAACATAACACAAAACGAATGTGACCATGGAGCTAATACATTTACATATGGAGACAGCTTTGAACACCTGCTCCATTCTTCTTCGTACGTCGATTTTCCTTCGATTTTTCCACTCAAACTGGGCTGAGCTGGGTTGTCAGATTGGCGACAAAATCGGACTATTGGCGTGTTTGGTTTTTTCGCGTGCAGCCTTTTCCGATCACTTTATATCAGTGGATGACTCGCGAGGACCTTTTTAAACTTATCTTTTTTTCTTCTTAAGGAAGTTTTATCTTCTGTAGCTTTAAGAATAAAATCTCGTTTGTTCTAAATCTCATTTTTACTTGATGTTTCCACCATAGCAATTAACAATCCTTATCTCCCAATTTTTCTCCGATTTTCTTCTTTAGGAAATCTACTTCCTTCCCCCACAAAAACAGGTATTTCAAGTATTAAGTGGTTTTTGATGAGTCCACTTAAAGAAATATTGTATTTTTAATTTTAATTCAGACAGCTAATAATTACAAATATTTTAATACTTCAAAATGCCACTTACAACACAATTGCTTAAAATAATCTAGTGACTAATACAATTCCAAAATCCCCTTTTATTTAAATCATTATAAAATGCCCTTCATCATTAAAGGTATCACTATCCAATTACTTAGTTTTATTCATAAAAAAACTTAATATTAAGTACATGTATTCATTATATTAAACTTGAGTTTCTTATTTAAATTTTTATACTTAAACCATTTATTATCTTGATACACACATATAAAATTTTTTAACATCATTTAATTTAAAATTTAATTATTTAGTAAAATTAGTAATGTAAAAATAAGATTTTACCTATGAAACGAAATGGTGGAGTTTTTAGTTGCTCTTTCACAGCAATTGATGGCGCATCAACTTTTAATCATGTTTCTATTTCATTTGAGAGAAAAGTGTGATACATTTAAACAAATATCAAAGATTCTTATCTTAAATACAGATGATTGGTCATTGGTCATGTGGTCAGATGTCTCAAACCACCACCTGGCGTTAGGAGAGAATTACAGCTGTCCCATCTTCTTTGTACCTTAGATTGGCGGGAAAATCCATAGAAATAATTTCAAGGAATATATACTATGTCGTAAATTATTTCTTTCTTTCTTTAAGTTTCTTTAATAATACGTCTGTTTTAAATTAACCAAACGCTGGACGCAAATGTTCTACACTTAATTCCTCTTTATGTTTTTTTTTATTAGTTTAACTTTACAGTTAAAAAAGAAGATCCGATAGTGTTCATAGATTTTTTTAAAATATGGCTTGTTATATGGTAAGAAAAGATTAACAAAGATTGTTTTACTGAAAACTTCCCCCAATCAAAAATAAAAACCTAAATCAGTGGTAAGAATAAAAATACTTAAATTTAAAGTTGACACAAATATAGGAAATTTAATATTTTTGCGTCGAGATGCAGAAGCATAATATGTCTGCCTTACAGATGATTTGGCAATTTTAAATGTAAAAAAAAACCCTAAGTTATTTAGTTATTTCGAAGAACCACGTAAAGAAATTACGGCAAAAATGCACGCCAAGGTCAGACCGCCAAGCTATGCCAACTTCCATTTTCTACCTCGACCACTAAATCCACAATTTCTCCCTTAAATACTAGTTTAAACTAATCGGAAATGACTCAGATCGAATCAGGAGGGTTCATATTATATAATGTGAAGCTTTTTTTAAAAAATTTCCCCCACAACATTTCGAAAATGCAGTTTAAAGTCGTTTTCTTCCAAAACCGCGGAGTTTAAAAAATTCACAGAAAAAAAACTAATCGAGAAAGGTACTTTTTTTCTTCACTGAATTGATTCGTCGTTGTTTTCTCTCGTGTAATAAATTGTCGGCATCTTTTTTCTATTATTTTTCTGGGAGAGTTTTTATACCTCAAAATTCACCCGCCTATGGGACTTCCAATGTTAAAGATTTCTTTTTGCCACTCAAACAGGTTCGACTGTTTTTGACATGCATGGTTGCCGTACGGAGCGGGGAAAGCCAGGCGCGTAGCCAGAGGGGGGGATTTGGGGATATATCCCCCCCCCCGAAACTTGGAAATTTTCTTTTTTTGACCATAGAAAACCACCTAAAATACCCCATATCCCCCCCCCAAATATCAATATCCCCCTCCGAAATGTTTTTCTGGCTACGCCACTGGGGAAAGCTGTCTCTATTTGTATTAGCTCTATGAATGTGACCAAATTTTTCAATCCAAAAAGCGTGGTTTTCGTGTCATATGGACGGTTAACCGATGTAAACAACAACAAACAGTCCGACATTTTTAACTCTAGTAATAGTTCCGGTGTATCCCTCCGCTTATGTTTTCTATGGGAAAAAGGCGTAAACAGGCTCATTTCCTCAAATAATTTTTGATTAAAGTACAGTTTTAAATGTTTTCCAAATAGTATCATCCATAGGATAATGATGAGCTTAGTAATTTCGTTCAGCTTTCTATCCATCAACTTAATCACAAAAAATATTATTAGATTGACTTTAATACGAATGGGTTGCTAGATTTTACGATTATCGCTCAATTTGGCGGTATTTACGTTTTGTTTCTGTAGTTTCGTTACACGAGTATTTTGGTTATTTAGTTGATATCTTGATTATTTAACTTGAAATATATGCTCATAGATGTAAAATATCTAGTAAATATCTTAGTATATGTAAGATGACTGTGATCCTAGTCATCCGATGTACGCTGCTTGATGGCTTAAAGATGACTACTGTCGTGAAAAAACAAACGTTTATTGCAACAAAATAGGTTAGTGGGAACAGATGAAAGTTAAACGTGATGAATCGTGATTTCCGTGAAGGTCGGGACGCTCGTGAAGTTCGCCGATGCTCTAACCAGGCACACCACCCGCTGTGACACTCAATCGTAGATCGCTTCAGGCACTCCGCCTCCGATCTCGCTGTGGCACTCAACCGCAGATCGCTTCAGGCACTCCGCCTCTGATCTCGCTATGGCACTCAGCCGTCAAACTCACCCGGCACTCAGCCGACTCTCGTAAAAGAAAACACACGCTCCCGATTAGAAACTCTCCTCCTCTCCTGACGCTCCTCACACGGCTTCTTATGGTTTCACGTGAGCGCTCTTTAGGAGTGACGTCATCTTTCCACGAGGCAGTGGCTTCTCTTCTAGCACGTGCTGCTCTTCCGTACTCGCACTCCAACCCCACAGTTCGGCCATCCTGATCTTGCTGCCGTCCTCGGCTGTCAACTAAAACACACAAAAACACAGTTCTAGACAGTAAAAAGAAAAAACAGTATCTCGTTCCTGGCATTTAGTTAAAATATCGTCCCAAACTCATAGCCTGTTCACCGACTCCGTATCCTCTAGGAGGTTTCCTTTTCTTCTTGAACCAACTCAATTTCTCCCCTTGAGCTTTTAAGACACGTGTTATTTCCCTCAAATCGTCTATCTCACTCCAAACTTGTCTAAAGTACTCCTCTCGTGATACCTTTTTTACTCCAATATCCTCCATATTATTTTTAATCGCAGCCTGTCTTGCGTGTAGGATTCCCACTGTAGCATTTTCTACCTGTTGACACTCTCTTTCCTTGTGCCCAAACACCTTGCACCTTTTACATCGCACGCCTTTATTTTTGTGCTCGCAGTCCTTCGCCACGTGACCTTGGCCTAAACACTTGTAGCACTTCCCAATTTTCCTTTGCTTTGACCCGAACGCCTCAGTCCTCCGTACCAAGTTTACTTCCATCCTCTGGTGTCCCTGCCATTCACGCATCGTGCTTCCCTCTCTTCGATCTTCATCCAAAAAACGGTGCCTCAAGTCGAACTCATCAAGTTTGTTCACTAAGTCCTCCACCTTCGTAATTTTAGGTAACGCGTCTGCTAACTGGTGTTGCACCTCGTAGGGTAATTCTCTTCGGATATGATCAACCAACATAAGTTCTTTTAGCTGTTTAAAAGTCACGATCCCAACACCTTCCACCCACTCATCCAGGTATATTTTCAATTTAAATGCAAAATCTCTCCACGATGAATTTCCATCTTTTTGGGTATTAAGGAAGTTGTATCTGAACTGCTCGGGCGTTAACCTAAATCTTCGTAGTAACATGCTTTTGATGTGCTCATAATCATCGGCTTTCTCTGTTGGTTCCTTTGCCACAAAATTAACTATGTCCAGAGGTAAAAGACCCACTAGATACATTACCCAATCTTCTCTTTCTACTTTAAGCCTTTGTATTTGTTTCTCGAATAGGGATAGGTAAAGCGAAATGTCTTGACCATCGTCAAACTTTGCGATTAACTTAGAAAGATCCTTCACTGGTTCTTGCACCCGATTTACTTGTTTCGCGGTAACTTCCAATTTCAATTTTTGTAAGTTTAGCTCTTCTTCCTTTTCCTTAGCTCTTTCTTCCCTCTCCTCAACGATATTTTTAAGCATATCTTTACTCACGTTCTCATCATAATTCGCACACTCCAAAATAGATCTAGCTAAACTCGCAATGTTACATGGTTCAGGCATGTTTAGCCCTAACTCCTCAACTAGGGTTACCAAGTCCCTCTTCCTATGCCGCGATAGATATGCCATGTTAAAATGTACTTACAGTTATTTCTCACCACCAAGACAGCTTGCTCACTTTCAACTCACTCGCCTTTTTCCCCTTCTCCGATGATCTTCGTCCAGCTCTCACTCCGTCTTTTCGCTCCGATTCTTCCCACTCCGGGCCTTTCCACTCCGGTTCTCTCCGCTCCGATTGTATCCGACGGTATCCAGTTGGCCACAGGTTCCTCTCACTCTCGAGCCCCCAGATGTAAGATGACTGTGATCCTAGTCATCCGATGTACGCTGCTTGATGGCTTAAAGATGACTACTGTCGTGAAAAAACAAACGTTTATTGCAACAAAATAGGTTAGTGGGAACAGATGAAAGTTAAACGTGATGACTTGCGATTTCCGTGAAGGTCGGGACGCTCGTGAAGTTCGCCGATGCTCTAACCAGGCACACCACCCGCTGTGACACTCAATCGTAGATCGCTTCAGGCACTCCGCCTCCGATCTCGCTGTGGCACTCAACCGCAGATCGCTTCAGGCACTCCGCCTCTGATCTCGCTATGGCACTCAGCCGTCAAACTCACCCGGCACTCAGCCGACTCTCGTAAAAGAAAACACACGCTCCCGATTAGAAACTCTCCTCCTCTCCTGACGCTCCTCACACGGCTTCTTATGGTTTCACGTGAGCGCTCTTTAGGAGTGACGTCATCTTTCCACGAGGCAGTGGCTTCTCTTCTAGCACGTGCTGCTCTTCCGTACTCGCACTCCAACCCCACATATATATCCAAAAAATAAGTTTTTACATATGTAAATAATAAACACTGGCGCATATTGGCGGTTGCTGGCGCTCTGAAAAGATGCCAAAGTGTAACCCGGAAGTGCTTAAAGACTCATTTTCACTACCGCCCTCTATACTGAGTTTGATGGCTGCTAACCATCCATATTCGGAATTCCTACTCATGTCAGCAACGCCATCTAGGGAGTTCTCCTCGAGTCATTTCTTCCACGTGCTACTCGATGGGGTTGCAGAATCGAAAGAGGAAGAAATTATCTGGATATTTACCTCCTTTTCTGAGTGGATGCTTCTATTTCCCACCAACACAAAATCTTGACTTTTAGGCAGTGATATCTAGAGGACAAAAATGATTAATATAAAAAGATAAGATTACACCCCTTATAAGTTGGTCGCTTGCTGAGCAAGATTTCACACATGTATGATTTTTTTCTTTTTTGGGGGGGGGAGAAGGGGCTCAAAAAATACTTTTGTTTAGAGATGGTTTAAAATTTAAAGGGGCCCCAACGTTGTACTTTATAGACCGAGTGTAAAGGGTTTTTTTTTAACAATTTCAGATCTTGAGTCTGTTAAATTGCCATTTTCGCCATACGCTTACATTTCAGAATTGAAAAATATTTTTTCAAACTACTACATAATTTCTTAATGTAATGAATATAGGTGTATTTAAATACGGGGAAAGCATTTGGTCATACACTTTTTCCTAAAATTAAGGATGAACAAAACATCATGTCCCTGGTATCACGCAAAACTGAAATAATAATTTTTAAAGAACGCACATTTGTTTGTTGAGAGAGGAAGAAATAATCTGGATATTTGTGGGGACCTCCCCCCATTTCTTCGATGTTTCTGTTTTCCACCAACCCCAATCATCGGACTAATATAATCGGATGCCGCAGAGGGATCTTCCAACTGCGACAAAACACATATATTGTAAATTTTCATTATTATTTTAAACTCTTTGTCAATTAAATTATTTTTAGTGAGAGGTGAATGGTTATTTGTGAATATTACTTTAAAAATGAGCTTCAAATAAAGGGTTAACATTACGAAAATGATCCCTCGAAAGGGGTAAAACCAGACCAAGGCTCAACTGGATCTGGCAGCGCTCTCTCTTGCATACAGGCTGTAACATTTGAGAAAAGAACAATAGCAAATAGGTAACCACCAATAGGGACAATTCTCGCCGCGAGAGGGCTCTGAGCGCCGAAGGTAATTTAGCGTTAGTTTCAGTTAGAAAGATCGTAGTTTTCCTTAATTTCTTTTAAAATTTTGATACTTTTGATTTTTGTTTTTTTGTAAATTGACTTGTAGTGACTTCCTACACCATGCCGTATTGTTGCGTGCCCGTTTGCAAGTCATCCAGTAAGGAGAAAACGGTTTCATTTCATGAGTTTCCGAGTGATGCATCACTATCATTTCTAAACGAATGAATAAAATTATATTTCAATGAAATTATGCTTACTTCATTATTATAACTACTCATTCATGAACTAGAAAATAATTCTACGGTTCTAAAAGTTTAGAAAACTTGAAGATGTATGTTGTATGAAGTTTTAATGTCTTTCAGAAACATATGAAACTGCTGAAAAATTCTTCCAGGGTAGTAATTTAAATGAAAAAATAGGAATGGTAAACAGTAAACTATCTTTTAGTCCTGTAAATCTACTAAAGAAAAAAATGATTAGGCTTGAAAAAATATAAAAAAATAAATAAAAGTTATCGAGACTTATAATACATGTTTATGAGCTATTTTCAGTGCTGAATACGAATATTCCATTTAAATTTTAAAAATTTAACCATCAATTAAAGGTAATTTCAAAAATTTGATATTAGAAAAAATTAAAACATCTTCAAAACTACAAAAATAACTGAAAAAAATACTCAAACGGTTTTCCCTTATAAATGACTTAAAAATGACATACTAAAATTGGACAAAAATCGGACTGTAAAATTTTCAATTTTTAAATATTTTTTAACAATAATATTTTTGAAAAATCGATTTTTTAAAATTCCTGTTAAAACGTTTTAATTAATTTTAAAATGAACATTGAAAATACAGGAAAAATCTGTTAATCTAGTGAAACAGAATATTTTTAAATATTATTCGGCTATAAATAATCTAAAATAAATTAAATTTAAAAAGACAACACAAAATATTTCAAAAATTTAAATTTTAACAAATTTTAAATTTTTTTAATGAAATTAAAATTAGTGAAACATTTCAAGTAAAAGTAATAAGATAAATGCTTAAATTTTTCTGTACTTTTTCTAAAGTTATTAAAAAATTGGTTTGATAAAAAAAAATTAAAAATTGTAAAAAAATTAAACTTTTGCTGTCCAATTTTAGTATGTCGTTATTTAGATAATTTCTAAGGAAACCCCGTTTGAAATAGCAGTTATTTTGTGGCTTTGAGAGATGTTTTAATTTTTTCTATTATTATCAAATTTTTAAAATTATTTTTTTAATTGATATTTTTTTTTCAATTTAAATGGAATATTTGTATTCAGCAATGAACAATAGTCGATGAACATCTATCATAAGTCTATTACTATTATTTGATTTATTTTAGACCATTTATATTCACACTATTTTAGTGTGAATTTAAATAGGGTCCCTAGCTGGGTTCAAATTAGGTCCTACAATTCCTAAGGTTGATGAAGGTATGAATTAAGTATAGTTAGCAATTATGAAAAAAAAATTGGATTGTGTTCTGTCAATCTTATTAAATAAGATTATCTGTGAGATTATTATAATTAGAAATTCACTGTTTGGTAAATGCACTGCTTCTCCACGAAGACTGTTTACCAGTTAAATTCTTTGAAAATGCTTACCCAGATTTCAAACATCAGTTTTTATATAAAACCATAATAAAATCATTGTTATTTCTATTTTTTGTCATTTAATTTTTTATAAAATGCATAAAACTTGAACATTTAAAAGAAAAATTAAAAGTAGTTTGTGTAAAAGTGTGTGAAATAGTTCTTATTCCATTACCAAATTTCTGTTATGTGTATAAGAATGAATAAAATTTCATTTCATAGAGTACATACAAACTTGAGATTTATAGTCATTTATATCATAGTATTATTTTTATTTTCTTTTAATATTAAACTGTAAAATATAATTTACAAAAATTACTCGTATTTCAGATAATTTTGAAAAAAAATATTAAAATTAGAACAATTATTAAAATTAGAGTTAAAATACAAAAAAAAATTGCAATGATAAATATAAACTATTTTTTGTTATGTTAATGGGCTAATAGGTCTTTAAAATATTATTTATACATTAAACGATGAAAATAGTTAATTAATTTCTTATATTTACTTGAATAATATATATTAATATAATAGTTTAAACAATTTCGGTAAAATTTTGCTTACTTCATTACAATAAATTTCCAATTAAAAACATGCATTTATATTTTCTCTGCAAAATTAATTAGTTAAAAATTGTAACTCTTAATTTATAATTCAAATCCGAATCTATCTTTAAATGGTTCTGTTATATTTATTTAAGAAGAAATGTGCTCTGATAAAACTTTCCCAAGCCTCAGTGTCCGAAGCAGACAGAGAAACGAAACTACTTTTTTTAATTCTCCCTTACACCGCAAGAGAGCGCTGAGTGCCGAAGGTTTCGAACCCGTTTGTTTGTTCCCAACTTTTGAGGCAAATGTTACAGCCTGTATCCCACGCGCAACCCAAAGCGCGCAGGATCGAGTTGAGCCTTGAACCAGACTCTCAGTGGGTTTGAGGGAGCGCCATCTAGGGAGATTAAGAGGGACTTTGATGACACGAATAAAGTGACGGTTGCAGTAGTTTCATCTGGAACTCTCATCTTTTAAACTTAAAACATTTTAGGCTGATTTTAGGCTCCTGGAATGCTCGGGGCTGGTGTTGCCACCGCCTGAAACGAATAAAGAGATTTTGTTTAGAGTCTAGTTTTCTCAAAACGTATCAACGAACAAATACAGAGTGTTTCAGGTTTCAGATAAATGAACTTGTGGGTTCACGTGGGAATGGACCCCTAAAGACCGATAGGGGGGCTTTTATAAGGTGGATTGGGAGGTTGTATCAGTGGAAATTGACACGTTGATCAAGATTGGATTAAAACCGGAAAAATTCCTCCATTCGGACATTTATTTATTGCATAAAACCAATAAAAGAATTGAAATTTTAATTTCTCGGTTCTTTTTCAAAGCTTTTAAGATTCCGATAAGTCTTGATGAGCATTTACTGAGCTCTCAAATTGGTTTTTGCGTAATTGAACGATTTTTCTGGTATTAAACCAATTTGAAAAGGTTTGATTTCCGCCGCTCGCTTATAAAAAAACCCTAAGTCGTCCGATCCTCCCATTCCTGCGTCGTCTAGGAATATAGCAGTTCTGAAACATTTATCGCTACACAAAAGATGTAGATGAAACGAAGTTCGATTGATATTCTCGCTGTTTAAAACAAGTCACCACTTTTTATACCAATAAATTAAATGTATATGTTTTAATGAAACTACTCACTACTCTTGTGTGATGTTTCGAAAACAAGTAGTTTCACGAAAGCCTTCATTGGCATATCTGTCGATGGAGCGTGTATGGAAAGTCCTGGAATGGACCAAAAAAGCCAAATACCTAGGGGTTTACGTAGATGAATGCCTTTCGTTTGCACCACACATCGAAGAAATAAACAAAAAACACAAAAAAAAGAATGAAACCCTCTCCTATGTAGAAAATCTGCGCTATCACTCAAAAACAAGGTGATGCTTTACAAATCAGTGGTGCGTCCCCTATTCACGTATGCATGCCCAATCCGGGCAACAGCCAGCGTATATATCCAGGGGCCTAACCGCGATCCCATCGCCTGTAGACGAAACCAGTCTAGGCGAGCTCGTGACGTCACATTACGATAGTTCGGCAAATAGTCGAACCGCGAAGCATTCGAAACCTCGCCTACGGCCAATTTTCCCTCGCCTGCGAAGCGACTGCTTCGGAGCAATCGTAAAGGTCTTTTCGCAATTATCGTATACGCTATGTATCATTTTTTTGCTATTATTTCCTTATATTATGACGTTTCTTTTAGTTTTTAACCTTATCATTCTTTGAGGTTGTGCTTAAAAATCTTCGATTGTACTTTTTAAAGTATTTTATTTAAGAACTCTTTCTCTATGTCTGCGCACGGTTTACTTTGGGAAGAGTAGTGATGCGGTGTAGTGTTTTGTTTGCATTTTCTAAATCCGAAGACAATTTTTCATTATGGCTGGGACTTTAGGGATGCATTCAGAAACTTTAACACGATTAAGAAACGAAAACAAATTGAAAAGTATAGCCCTTCCATTTATAAATTGATTTATTCATTAACGTGATAGTAGAGCCATCTATGGAAAAACGTCACAAGTAATTCTACACTGATCCTACAAATTTGTATAAACACTAATGTCCATTGCTTTCGTTCTAGATTAATGTCTGAGGACTTGCTTTGGAAATTAACAGCTGTTTTATATTTTTTGGAACTATTTAACGGACCACCAAAAGTGTAAAAGAAATCCGAATACGGTTCGAAACTTAATACAAGATGGCGAACGATATTGCAGCTCATGCGGATGAATACTACCTTCGAATAGGATGCTCTCTTTTGATTGGCCATCTCCCTTCTCTAGACGAAAGCGAAAGGCATTAGTAAATCCTTTTCTACAACTGGTTCGCGGTCGGGCCAAAAGCGCGTTTTGGGAAGGTCTCGCATAGAGAAAAACGTGTTCTCGCTCGCCTATTGTCGATACCAACTATAGGCGTAAACAAGCTAGCAGTGATTCAAAACAAATTACTCAGAATATTCACGGACGCACCCTGGTACGTTCGAAACGCAAACATCCGCAGCGACTTAAAGGTGGAGGAACTGCCTGCCTTTATCCAAAAAACAGCAATCAACTTTTTCAAAACAGTGGAAACCCACGAAAACGCTCTTATCAGCATTCAAGTAATTCACAACGAGCCGGAGTTTGAGAGGAGAGAGGAGATTCCCTTTCTCTACAACAAGATTAACCGAGAGGTTTCACCCCCCCCCTAACCCCTGTTTATTCATGCAGGACAGCCCCCTATTTGAAAAACATTCCCCGCGCGCTCAAGCGCTATAAATAGAACACTCCCTTCCTCCTCTCAAACTCTAGCATCTTCAATCGTAATAAAACTAATAAAGCTAATAATTGGACTTTATGTCCACCCATAGATGAATAGTAAAAAAAATCTTATAGTCATGGTCAAGCGGAGCAAATGCAGTTATTGCAGTGCACTCCATAAGGATGGAATTTTCGTTTCTCTCTTCACCGGAAAGAAAATTTTCTCTTTTTATTTTCAAGTAATACCTTTCTGCATGTCATGCGGGAAGGTTAAAAGGACTTAGAGCAGGGCTTATCACAGGTTTGATAAAAAATAATGATGTATAACGAATTACTTTTTATAAACAGAAAGTACCACTTCGTATTCATCATCATCTTTTTTTCATACATAGGTTTTGACTGGAGGAGAACACACGACCGTGTTAAGGGGGGGGGGCCGTATTCAAGAGGGGTGCCAAATTTGTGCCCGAACTTTTTTTTATGCAATTTACTATTATTTTGCAATTTAAAGTTATTTTAGTATTGGACTTCGTAGATTCTTCGATACTTTCAAACGGAACTAAGATGAACGTGTTTAGGTGGGGGGGTGCCAAATTTGTGCCAGAACTTTATTTCTTAAACAGATTAAAATATGATTTGTGTTGGTTTTAGTATCGGGGAGTCTGTGAAACTTTCGACAAGACTTCGATTTTTTCGACAAGAGAGGCAAGTTTTTCGGAACCCCCTTAAAAATATTGTATTATATTATAATATTTTAAGATTTTTACAGTGCATAAAATAGCTGCCCCAAGTCGATCGTTTTAAACAAATTTCCATTGCTGTATGAAATAAAATGTACCTGCTTGATAAAAATTAAATTATTATTAATCACAAAATTGCAACTCAATTCTTCAAATTCTTAAAAGAAAACTTCAAAACTGAATGAAATATAAAAATGCTGAACCCCTTGGGGAACTGATGTCCTATGGGTTTAATACTACCCTCTATAAACTCTCCCAGAAAATATCTGGAAATTTTAATTTAAAAAATAGTTTCAACTGTACCCCCTGATTTAAGAACGAAATTTTTGACGAATTGAGAACAAGGTGTAGGCTGCTCCTCCATACAAAAAGGGCTGATTTCATAGCTCGGCAATGTGGCGCCATCTACAAACTTGAAGTCGATTTTTTCTTTAATTTAAGTCTTTTGCTGGGTACTAAAAATAATTAAATTGTTGCATGGAATGTTTCAGTCAGGGAATTATTTTGAAAGGGAAATTTGAATTACTACTTTCTTTTCATACATGAGTAAGAGTATCAAGAAATACCCTTCTGATGCAGGAAGGTGCATATATAGTTAAAAGGTACTTAGAGCTCAAATCATCGCGACCTACTTTTTATAAACAGAAATTACCGCCTCGCATTCATCATCATTTTTTCATACGATTAGAGGAGAACAAACGGCCGCGTTAAGGGGGCGCCAAATTTGTACCCGAACTTTATTTCTTAAGCAAATTAAAATATTTTTATTTAATTATATTAACTGATTTATGGGATTATCCAGAGTCGGAAAACACATTACTCTGTTTGAAGTATCTTAGAATAATGAAAAAAAAATTATATTTGGGAGGGGGTGCCAAAAAAGCCATCCTACCCGGGCGCTATTTTTCCACAACACGGCCCTGGGCATGGGCGTCATTTAGGGGGGGGCAGGGGGGGGCAATTGCCCCCCCCAAGGTTTCCACTCTTAAGTCAAAAATTGCTGAGAGTCCCTGGAAAATTTTGTAACTTCCACAAGGAGCAACAGATTTAACTCAAAACATCCCAAAAGCAGTTAAAGCACTACTTTTGAGGGTCTAATTTCAAAATTTTCTGGGAGAGAACCCCCAATCCCCCTCCTGACCTTTGATGTCTGTTATACAATTTGTCTCCCTTGAAAATTCTGCCGCTTACAAGAAGCAGTTCCCTTTGGGAACCAAAGAGTTTGAAGCCCCTAGGAGTCTGGTTTAAAGGGGAATTTTCAAAATTTTTTACTGGGGGAGGATCTCCGCCCCCCCTTGAAAATTTTACGTTTATTTATAACTTTTTTCCCCTAGAAAATTCTATGCTTTACAAGGAACTGTTCTTTTTGAATGTAACCCAAAGGACCTCAAAATGAGCTGAAACACTACTTTAAAGAGGCAAATTTCAAAAAATTTTCTAGGGGACGACCCCCAGACCCCCCTTTAAAATTTTTAAATATATGTTATAAAGTATATTTTCCTTGAAAATTCTGCCACTCACAACAAGCAGTTCCCTCTGGGTGCTCCCCAACGAGGTTGCAAGGGAGATAAAACCCTAGTTTAAAGGGAAATTTTCAAAAAAAATTCTGAGGGAGGACCTCCGGCTCCCCTTGAAACTTTGACGTTTATTTGTAACTTTTTTCTCTAGAAATTATGTGGTTTACAAGGGGCTGTTCTCTTCGGATGTAACTTAAATGTTGTAAAAATGAAGCAAAATTTAAAAATATTTCTGGGGGTGACCCCCAGACCCCCCATTTTTACTTAGAACTTATGATGTTGAGTCCCCCCCCCAGAAAAAAAAACACAAGTCTGGTTACGGCGTGGCTCAGCCCCACTTAAAAAAAAAATCCTTGCCCCCCCCCCCAACCAAAAGCTGAAATGACGCCCCTGGCCCTGGGAGAACATATACGTCAGAGTTTCCCACTGCCTCCTCCCGTTCATTTAATTTTACTTTGCACAGTCTGCGGATATTCCGGACTTCTCTGTTGTGTTCGAAAAATTTGATGTCAAAATTTCGGAAGTTGTTTGACCCCCTCTGTAGTGACCCATTGAAACCACTGGCAATTACGGAAGTAACAGAATTTTTACTGCACAACCATGGATCCTCCCATTTAACTAAGCTACCACTTTTTAGGTGAAATTAAGAAAATATATAGCATTTTCTCCCTAAATCCTCACAGAAATGTATTTCTCTAAATTATTAGCGATATATTATAAGAATCTCCAGAGGCAAGTTTAGCCGGTGGAGTAAGTTGAGTAAATAACAGAGGTGGGCGGAGCTTGGAGCGGCGGATTATGGAGCGTGGGGACCCTAGTGGTTAAGGCATCGACTTCGGGATCGGAGGGTCCCGGGTGCGTATTTCCAATCCCGCACGTGGAGGAAGCCGCCAGAGGCAGGGCCGTCCATAAATGATGTCACACTTTTTTTGCCCATTTTCGACCCCCTCCCCCCCTATGTCACAAACTGTCACACTTCCCCATACCCCCTCCCCCCCTATGTCACATGTCACGCTTTCAATCGATCAGAAATTAATTTTTTTGGATAGAAATCTTAGGAAAAAATTCGGTTTTTGTTATTTTTGGTTGATTTTCAGTTTTGGGAGGATGTGATGTCACAACTTTTGAACCCCCCCTCCCCCTTGTCACAAACTGTCACAAATTGAGTAACCCCCTCCCCCCCTCTGAGCGTGACGTCATTTATGGACGGCCCCTAAGAATTGAAGACTGTAGGTTTGCATTTGTTTATGTTCTTAGGCGATTTGGCGCTCAATACGAATCTGCGTTCTTATGAATCTTTCTTTCATCGTTTTTATAACTTAAGCACGATAGAGGAAAATTTGTCTTTTATTTTAAAAGATATGCCAAAAGATTTCAATTTGGTCTTTGATAAGAAGACCAATAACAATATTCTATGCATCAGAGGCTCAATCAAGAATGGGGAAGAGGTGAAAAGGTTCATGGATGCTTTTCAGCTAATTACAGACACACACTTGACAAAACGTAGTAAAGAAAAATTTAAAACTTTCAGAGCTGAGTTACACATTTTATTTTATTGTTTTATTCCATATAGGCACCGAATTAGCTTTACGCAATTTTGATAGCTTTTAAGCATGTGGTGTTAAAAGAAATTTCGAAGAACAAATTTAAAAAATAAAATAAACAATCAGACAGGGCTGATGTGGTGGTGGGCAGCTGTTCGTCGAAGGCCGTTTTTTGAGCTGCAGCGCCGACAGCTACATAAGTTTTTCAAGACCAACAAATTTTAAGAATTTATTCTCCCCTCTCGAGCATAGGAAAATCCTTTCCAACATGATCCCCATCATAAAAAATTAAGTACTTTTCCGTCTTTGATTTAAAATGCCTGGGCCAAAATTTCTTCCCAGCCGATTATAGAAGAACGCGTGAAAGGGAAAAGAAACAAAATGATGCTCAGAACAAATGAAATAGAACAGGAAGCCAGCTTTTCTTTCTTTTTTTTATTCTCAGTTCCACAATCCACATGCATATGTTTATTCATTGAAAATTTTTTGTCCTCATAGAATTTAACTTAAAGGGGCCAATAGTTGATTAAAACGCTTAAATAATGGTGATATCAAATCTCAAAATATTTTTTGGCTCTTTGTGCTAGAACGTCAATTTTTACAAATGTTATTACATCTTTACCTGAATTTTAAAATAATATAAACTGTAAAATTTAATATTTATTTAAAAGTTGTTATATTTTAAAATAAGTATTATATAAAATATTATTATACATAAACCGTACTATAAATTTTCATAAGTTTTATTACTCGGAAACTACTTAAAATAAAAAAGATTTAAAAAATTGACGCTTGAAAGACAATTAAAATCCAGCTAAAATGTATTACTTGAAAGCTCAAGACAATTAAAGACAGATTAGATTAGATTAGGAAGACAATTAGATTAATAACGGCAAAATATAACACACAAACAGAATGTTGCACATTTTCTTACTTAAATAATTACAACTTACAATAATTACAAAAATAATAATTACATTAAATCACCTTTAGTTGCCCTTTTAAATCCCTGTTTATTATTTTTTGTTCGCCCCCTTATAAAAAGAATACCGTAAAACCTCTTTCAAAGACTTATCGCCAAAACCGCAAATGGAGCTATAAAGAGCCTAATGCATCAAACCGTATTTGCGCCAAATTCTCCGGATCCACTTTTAGCGCTAGTGCTGCCTCTGGCGGCTTCCTCCACGTGTGCGATTGGAAATACGCGTCCCGGGTTCGATTCCCGTCACCGCTGAAGACCCACCGAGTATATGTGGAGTACGTGCTCGTTAAATCTGTGGGTCCGAAAGTCCTGTGGTCCGTCATGGCGCAGTTTACCACGGGTCCAGGTTTCTGGAGACTATTTCCCTCCCCTTCAGAGACATGGCAAAATTGTGGAGGTAGCGATAGATGGTGGCGACATCTATCATCCGAGGCTTAAGTCGGACTCCTGCCATCTCATGGGCCTCAATTTCTCAGGAGCCGCACCCCCTTTGCCTTGAATCCTTTACGCTTTGCGGATGGAGCTTGGTTATTCCAAGTGGCATAAGTCAACAACAACAACACTCTTTGAGGTTACTACAGGCGCTATTTTTTAGATGCTGGACATGATCGCGTTTTCCTTTCCTTGACTGCTACTGCTAAATTTAGACGATTCTCTTTTGTCAGCAGTTTAGATTAGATTTTTTGACCAATCGAGAGCCTACAAATCCTGCTAGTTTTTAGCAGCTATTTTTTTAACACGTTTAGCATTTACATTATTTTTTTCCTGTAGCAGCTATTTTTTAACTGCTACTCGTTTTTTGGCAATCTGTAGTAAATAAACTAGAAGAAAGAACTAGAGAAATTATCGTGAAGACTTAAAATCAGATCAGAATTATAAATTCTCACTTTTGAAAGCTAAGCAGCGTTTTTAATCTAACCTCCCTCCCCCCCTTCAAATTCTCACAGCATGAAAATTTGATATCAAAATTTCGGATTTGAACCCCCCCCCCCCTATGGATACGGCCCTGTAGTCAGTCACCCATTGAATCAACTCCAGTTGTTTTCTTTTAACTGTTAACTGCGGTAGGTCAACGCGTCTGTTGCTAAGGCCGTTACTAAGTCCGAGTAATGTGATTGCGAATGCTTTATTGAATGCACTCCGAAAAAGAGTGTTCTGTTGCAATTACGGAAGTAACAGAATTTTTACTGCACAACCATGGATCCTCCTATTTAACTTAGCTACCACTTTTTAGGTGAAATTAAAAAAAATGTATGGTATTTTCTCCCGAATCTCCTAGTTTATTTATAGGGAAATATCTGGGAATCTCCAGAGGCGATTTTGGCCGACGGAGTATGTTGAGTAAATAATAGAAATGGGCAAAGCTGCAACTTTTTGAAAACGTGGCAGTTACGTTCGTTACGAAAAAAATAGCAGCTAAAAGTAGCAGATTAGCACTCTTTGAGGTTACTACAGGCGCTATTTTTTAGATGCTGGACATGATCGCGTTTGCCTTTCGTTAACTGCTTCTGCTAAATTTAGACGATTCTCTTTGGTCAGCAGTTTGAGGAGATTTTTTGACCAATCGAGAGCCTAGAAGAGCAGCTACATTAATTTTTTTTCCTGTAGCAGCTATTTTTTTAACTGCTACTCGTTTTTTGCCAATCTCTAGTAAATAAATGAATCTTAATCAACGAGTATTATATTATAGAGCATTCGCACTTGACGACGTAGAGGACAGGCAACAACGTTGCTAAGGCTGCTGTTCACCCGTTGTTACAGAGGTTTAGTCCAGTCAATAGGGTTTTTTTTCAAAACTTTCATATAGAAGTTTTTTTTCGACGGTTTTATATGTTTTCGAGGGCGCTGATTACGAATATGAAGTTTGCTGCCACGTGGGAGGTCGGCTTCATATCGAAAATCGCAAAAAATCGCAAAATTTTTGCTCTTTTTTCGATCTTTTTCTCATACATCAAAAACTATAAGTTTCTCGAAGATAATCTCAGTTATAAAGTTGAAGTAAACAAAATTTCCTACAAATGCACTACTCAACTTTGATTTTCTGAAGAGTGGTTCTGCCGCTAGAGCGCGCTGAAAAACAACGATTTTTTGGCCTTTCCGCAAAAAAATGAAAAGCGCGCGCTTCTACCCTCTACAAAAGGAAAACTATTCACGTTACCAACAAAACTTTTATACCACGTGAAAGAGCATTTAATTGTCTATAAATAACGTGCCTTACATTATTATTTTTTGAGAATGGGGGAGGGAGCGAAGCAAAGATCGGAAATAAAACTTTCGCGCCTTACAGCCAAAACGAACTCCCGCAGTTGTTAATTTCCAATCTGCGCTTTAATTCCGGTATATTACCAATAAAATTGGTTGTTTTGTGTGAATTGATGACTAAGCATGTTTAAAAAATAATTTTTTAAATTTATATACGAAATATTAGGTATTTTAAGAAAAAATTCAATATTTTTAAAAAATTCATAAATTAAATTATGGGAATTTTTAAATGAACGAATTTATAGGTTTGATGCATTGCTGAATCCGAATTTCAAGTTCATTTTCATTTCAAAAGTCATCTTCACATCAAAAAATGCAAAATATCTCAAATTTTCGCCCTCAAATAATGCCCCTTGGTATGTCAGAAATGACGTGATACATAATGACCTAAAAATAGAACCCATGTCCCTATATATTGAAAAGGCCTCAATTAAATTCTTCGAAAAATTAGACTCTCACCCAAATAACTTTATATCCTCCCAAACAGTACACAACTCCTTAAGTGATAGATACTTAATGCCCTTCTCGAACACCAACTTATCATCCCGCTTCAATCATCGCGTCCCTCTCAACCCTCCCTAGAACTGCCCCCTACTCACAGCCAGACCCCAGGCACGGTGCAATGACATCACGGGTGTGCTCCCTGCGCCAGCAAGCCCTAAGTAATAACATAAATCAACAGTAAATAAAATCCAAACCACAAAGATCCCCAAACCCCTTTGGGCTACCTCAGTACTCTTAAAATGCATCTCGTGCTCCTACCTCTCTCAAGATTTGTAACCACTCAAGGCCTGTAACACACACTGAGTAAAACTCAATAAAAGATTTATTTAGTAATGATCAGGATAACCATGTATAAATTATTTTTAAAAAATGATCAGGAATAACCTTGCTATCAGGCTGCCTGCCTGAATAGCGGGTTATGAATAAAATAAAATAAAACGTGCATTTGGAAAGTGACCAGATTTCCGAAAAGCGTGGTGTCGTATAAAAGGATGTTTCTAATTTCGATTTGTTGCCACTCGTCGAAAGTGTGATCGCCGTTGTTGGAATATTTGTCGCTCCAAGGGGGGAGGATCACCTCCATCTAGAGATATTTTTAACTCCATTTATATCAGGATGTTTTTATCAATTCAATTAAGACTAATAAAGCTAAAGTTTTACCATTTAAAGCCAATTGTATAAGAGGCTTAAAAATAATCTGTTATCTCCAGGAACAGAGATATTTTTAAATCTTCTGAGAGAGAGTATTTCACTCCTTGAAAATCGGAAATACTACTCTTTAAAAAACCAGCCAGGAGTGTTTTCAATTTTTCGCAAAGGTTTAGCTTAAATAATGCACTGCGTCCCCCACTTATATTTTTCTACTCAAAACACCAACTGATCTCGGTGGAGACATTTTCGCCCGATTTTCTGGCCAAGGCACCTCAATTATCATAATTTTTAATTGTGTTTTCATAGCCATAATATTTTTTTTCATTTATTGTTCTGATGCTTAGGGAGTTTGATTGCGGTTAAAAAAGTCGAGGAGTGTTGTTACTCCTCCAAAAAAATCCTAGGAATAACACTGCCTCCATCTTTGGACGTAATAAAAACGCATAGGAATACGTAATAGGAGCTTGTTATTAAGTGTTTTAAAGCTATGTTATTGATCAATCCTGGCACCGATAGCTCATAGTGTGCGGCTAGATAACACAATGGTCGAAACCAGGTTGATATTATGCTTTTATTTAACTTGCAATTTTTCAAAAAATAGCGAATTAGAGTTGAGTATCAAATGTGCTTCTTCTACAATGATCTGATTGCCATGGATAGGAATTCCCGAAGTTTGCCGAGTAATTAATTCGGTTTTTGATATGAAGGTGACGAATTATTGTCTTTAAGAGTGCGATTATTTTGTTGACCGTAACTGGACTTTTGTTTTGGGTGGAGGGGTTTGACTTTGACTCAAAATTATTTCTAAGGTGGACTTTTATGTACTTAAGGTGTACTTAAGTGTACTTTTATACATTTAGTTTTTCACATCTTACACAATTACTTTTAATTTTGGTGCAATAAATTCAAAATTGTGTATACAATAGGTACAATAGGTTGTGTATACAATAATACTTACTTAGTAAAATTAGGGACCGCCATAAAAATTTTGGAAATTTCCCCCCCCCCCTCAAAATAAATGCTTTTAAAAAATTAGCAGCATTTGTGGGCTTTCTATTGGTCAATAAATCGCATCTATAGTGCTGACCAATGATAAAATTTAGCAGTAGCAGTTAACGAAAGGAAAACGCGATCACGTCCAGCATCTAAGAAACAGCGCCTGTAACCTCAAAGAGTGCTAATCTGCTAATATTTATTAGCAGCTACTTTTAGCTGCTATTTTCCCTTAACGAACGTAACTGCTACGTTTTTAAGAAAGTAGCAGGTCTGCCCACCTTGGTTCTCGATACAATCCTTAATAACTGTTACCTCGAACGTGTTATTTTCGGTGAATAGAAGCTGTTAATTTCTGAACGGTTCTCAATAAGTAGCAGATTTGCCCTGTCTAAAATTAGCATTCGGAACTATTTTCTTGGTTCTCGATACAATTCTTAATAACTGTTACCTCGAACGTGTTATTTTCGGTGAATAGAAGCTGTTAATTTCTGAACGGTTCTCAATAAGTAGCAGATTTGCCCTGTCTAAAATTAGCATTCGGAACTATTTTCTTGGTTCTCGATACAATTCTTAATAACTGTTACCTCGAACGTGTTATTTTCGGTGAATAGAAGCTGTTAATTTCTGAACGGTTCTCAATAAGTAGCAGATTTGCCCTGTCTAAAATTAGCATTCGGAACTATTTTTGTGCCCACTCGTGTCAGCAGTGCCATCTAGGGAGTTCTCCTCGAGTCATATCTTCCGCGTGCTACTCGATGGGTGTGTGGAATCGAGAGAGGAAGAAATAACCGGGATATTTTGGGACCTCCTTTTCTGTGCAGTCCAAATGTTACCCAATCGGACAAATATATATTGGAAGAACTTTGTTTTTGATGTTTATTATTTTCAGGAATCACCATTCTGCATGCAAGTCATGCGGGAGGGTGAGTAGTTAAAAGTACTCATCATCGGGAATTACTTTTTTTAACCAGAAATTACCCTCCTCGTAGTAATAATCATATATTTTCATACGTAGCTTTTGACTAGAGCAGTGGTTCCCGAAAACATTTAGGGGTTCCGCGTGACAAATTTTATAAAAAGTTCATCAAAATGCAAATCCTACAAAAAATATGTATTAAATTCTTAAAAATGTAAGCCCGAAATTCGGATTAGGTGTACCCCAAAACAAGTTTAAAAACCATCTTCTTAGAGTCATATTTCCAAAAATTTTCTGGGGGAGGACCCCCTGATGGTTCTTGGAACTCGCTTAGTCACAACTTTTTTAACATTAAGTTGGCTTTTTCCATTTAATATCGAATATTAAGTTTTGAATAGAATTGATTGAATAGAATTTGTTGATTAAAAAATATTCAGGGTTCCGCGATCATTGGAAACTAATTGGGGGGTTCCACGAGCAAAATAGTTTGGGAACCACTGGACTAGAGGAAAACATAAACGTCAGAGTTTCTCAGCCTATTTCACACAGTTGTAAATTAAAAGACTGGCAAAAAAAATGAATCAAATTCTTAGATTTTGTCAGTACCGAGTGCCACGCTGTGAAAGGGGGGGGGTCTTTCCCCAGAAAAATTTTAAAATTTGTTTATTTATTTAAAACTGGGTTTCAACTCGTTTTTTAGTAATCTGAGTGGAAATTTGCGATACTTGAGAAAATTCTCAACATTTCTAATTGCACCCCGAGCTCAGAAACACGGATTTCCTTTTAATTGATCTTATTTCGACGAATTTTACACCAAAAGCACATTAAGAAGTTCTTACTTATCCTCTGCTTTCGACACCGAATAAGTTCTTTTTATTATGTATGGTCTGGTAATGAATTTTTAAAGCCACGTTCGTAGACATTATGAAGAAATATTTAAACATAAATTGAAAATATTGTCGCGAAAATTGACTCGCGGCAGTAGAGCAGCGTTTCCCAACCTTTTAACGGAACCCTTGAGACAAGTTTTTCGGAACCCCCCCCCCAATAATATTGTATTGTAATATTTTAAGATTTTTACAACGTAAGAAATTAAACCACCGTTAAATAAAGCTTAATGAAAAGTCTAGTAATTTAAAAGAATTTATCCTCTAAATGCGTCTTCTGGAAAAGCTTCAAAAGCGTATTGGAACTCCTAGCTCCCGAACGGTGCGAGTTAAAATTACGAAACCGGTCTCTAAAAATAGCTCAGATCCCAAACTGTAACACATTAAAAGGAATAATTATTAAAAGTCTGGGTTAACTGTTAAAAAAGTTAAACAACAGAGTAATAATTGGAAGGATCGGTTAAAATCGTGCTGCCATCTATCAGCTCAAAGAAGAGCTAACAACTCGAATGACTATATACAAGGGTCCATTCTTTAATTAGTGTTCGGCAACTAGTGGTCAAAAAGTAGTTAACTACCAACTACTAACTAGTCTGAGAAAATCTAGTTGCAACTAGTAGTTAACTATTTTTTCCTGGGACTAGTTGCAACTAGTAGTTAACTATTACCCAAAGTAGTTAACTACTAGTTAACTAGTCTATTTAATTTCATAACCTATTTTTTGCCCAAATTCTAATACATCTTTCTTATCTATATCACAAAAAACTTTATGCTTCGCTCAAAACGGTGCTTTATTTCTGGTTATGGTATTTGAGTACTCTACCATGACATTGTAGTTATAAATAGCTGTGTAATTTTTGTATATTTTGATAAAAATTTTAAATATTTTTGAAATTGTAAACAAAATTTTTTTTAAAGTAGTTGAAAATGTGAAAGTAGTTTCAACTAGTAGTTATTAAAAAAAGTAGTTCAACTACTAGTTCAACTAGTTTAAACCAAAAGTAGTTAAACTACTAGTTAACTACTAGTTGATCGGTAGTTAACTACTAGTTGCAACTAGTTCTAGTTAACTAGTGCCGAACACTATCTTTAATAAATCATTATCGTCCATTTTTTGGATATAAATTGCACGATTAAAATAACTAAGAATTTATCGTCAATATATGAGGCACATACCAATACCAAAATTATTGGTTCGGGACTTGCGTTATTAAAGTTTTTAATATTTGAAATTCTTTACTCAAAGAATATTCCAAGACAGTTAACAAGACCGACATTACTTCAGTTAATGATCCCGTGATTTTCCGAATAGAGGTTAAATTGTATTTTAAATCGACTGACTCAACGATGTGTTACAAAAACATTTTTGATTGATATTATTGGTTCCGGACTTGCGCTATATACGATCTGCTTTACATACAAGGATACGATATTGGTGATGATAGATTTTCTTGTGAACGGAATTCGGAAAGGCAGAAAATTAGCAGATCACCTTCACCGAGAATAACAGATTCGAGGAAACTGTTATTTCGGATATAGAAAGAATCACATGGTTCGTATGCTCAAAAATAGTGCATTATAATTATTCGCTTCGCTTCAATTTTTAGACGCATTATTCAAGACGGGCCCCACAAAAAGAGGACCATTCCTATATCCCAACCGTCCAGAGGAGTTTATTGCGCAGGATTTATTGTTTATTGTCCCGAGGAGCAGTGGTTGCGGCAGTTCGTGGGTAGTTATTTTATTTCCTAAAAACACACACACGCATGCGCAGTAAACTCCTCAGGACGGTTGGGGTATACGAAAATGCCACACCTTTTGTCCGATGTGTGCTAGAGCGCCATCTAGCGATCTTTGCCGTTTCTCTTATTAATCCTTTTTGTGATTAAGCTTTCATGAACTAATTGAAATCAACGTTTTTATTTGCACAATTTTAAAAGAATAAACAGCATACAATTGTTTCGGGGGTCACAGGACCCCCTTCGTCAGTGCTAAAAAGAACAATCTACAGCACAGGGGGGAAATTTCTCAGGGGGAGGACCCCCAGACCCCCCTTCTGACTCTCAAACTCGTTGTTTCTCCCACAATCAAACAGTTTGATACGCTTAGGTTCAAATATTTCTTTTTCAATGTCTAAAAAGTTAATATAATCTCTAGAGTAATTTCTTATTGTAATTGTAACAAAATAGTAGGTGACCAACCCCGACATGCGCGAAGCTATATAAAGTCTTGTAGGGGGGATGGGAAATGAACTGAAGACGAGGTGGGGGGCGTTAGAGTTTATTCATAAAAAGAGATGTCGGAAAGTTTGAGAACCCCTGATCTAGAGAATGAAAAAAGGTAGAAAAACAATCGGGATATTTGGGAACCCTCTGTTGTGTTTTCAAACGGACGTATAAACGGATGCAAAAGGATCTTCGAATTAGTAGAAAACACACACGTTGTGAAAGTTACCACTTTTTATATGCAATAATAAAATGTATATATATTTATAAAGAAGAATAAGTTATCCTGTGTTTCATAACCCGATTAAACAATCTCTGCGGCATTTGCTGCTAGGGTGAGAATTCCAAAAAATATCTTTATCTTCCCGCTTTCGTGCCGGGCACCTGTTTTGGATCGAGTTTCACACTGAAAGATTTTTCAGTTTTACTGTGCGGTGGCCCTCACGCGACTCCTCGCAGCCTTCGCAATACAAGAGAGGGGGTTGAGAACGTTAATTATCCTCCTGGACAGTCGTGTAAACTAAGACGCTCTTGACCTCTCGACCCCTGGTCGATCCCCTCTCTTTGCATTGGGAAGGCTGAGAGGGGACCGCGTGGCTTCATGGGAGGTATTTTCAACAAGATTTTTCAGTTTTACTGTGCGGTGGCCCTTACGGATAGATGTCTGCCAACTTTCATTCCTCGCCCGATTTGGCGAGACAGGAGATGAGTATGAAAATATCTGAAATGCGCCAATTGAACAATTTGGCGGGATGAAAATTTCAAAAGCGTAAATGTTGGTTCTTAATTCTTATTATTTTTAGAAAACAAGAGATTAATTAATTTAATTAAAAAATTTTTTGAACATAAAGAACAAACATGATTTTACTACTGATTTTTAGGAACTATCGATCTTAAAAATCAATAGTATGAATTGTTAGAAATTATCTGATAGTATCGATAGTTTTTTATTCAATCGATAGTTGTGTTAGTTTTACAAATGTATCAATCATGCAAACAGCATTACTACTTATTGCGTTTAATGAGGAAAAACTGTACATTTGATAACTTAGGTAAAAAAAACAGAAGAATCTATTATTTACAAACATGGTTCGTAAAATATCTTTTGTACATAGTGGGGATACGTCAGTCGGTGGATCCTCAATCGCTAGGTTCCTGATTTCGGGTTGCGATACAAGGGTGGTTCCTATTAATTAAAGAATGATATAATAAGCAAGTGGGTATGCAGGGTTTCCCCTCAACTTCCGATATAAGAAATTTGCAAAATAAAAGAATGCAGGTTATTGAAAGTTATGACAAACCTAAGATATTGCTTATCGGACGGTGAGTGGATAGCCCCCATACACTTTGCTTATTCCCATTGACATTTCTCGATTAATAGAAACCAATCTTGTATCGCAATTCGAAATCACGAACCCAGCGATCGAGGATCCGCCTACTGACCTATCCTAAAGCAGGGGTATAATGAAAAATAACGACAAAAACTGTTTACAAAAAGTGTTCAAAGTTGGCATGGTGGTTCACTTTTTTATGGGATGGGAATTATTTTGAAAAAAATTAGTAAATTAATTTACTTAAATTTTTGCCTTCGATTTCAGACCGTCACAGAAGTCTAGAAGATAAATGTTTATTGAACTTAACAAAACAGAGACTTAAGAAAAAATAAGTTGTAACTATCCCTTTTGCTAAACAAACATTGCTTATTTTCTTAGGTATAGTAACAATTTTTTCTTGAGTGTCTGATTTGATAGCTTGAATACATTTACCTTTTAGACTTCTAGTGACGATCCGAAAACTAAGGCCACACATCGCCAAGGAAGTTTGAACTATCTGTAGAAGCGTAGGTTGGCGAGGAATCTCGTATCGCAAATAATGTTGGGAAATTTGGCGAGCATCTATCCGTAACTTGTAGATTGTCCCTGAACGTTCGTTTTCCGAAGCCGTTTTTGCTCCCATAAAACTAACTTTAACAGGCTCTCAAGCGTTTAATACTGATGCTATTTATGTGAAACTTTGGACTTAAGGTTAATTAATTATGCTCTTTCAGGTTATCAAATCGAAAGAAAGGATTTCGGAAAACAAAATAAAGTTTTGGCATATTTTTCACATTTTTTTGCTGTTTTTTTAACTTTTTTCATAATAAAAAAAATTTTAAATTGAAAACTGTCAAGGTAATTTTGAGGATCATATTAAACCACAAAATTTGAGACCATAATTACATTTTTACCAATAGTAGTTCTTCTACAAATTGAATTTTTCAATACTTGTTTTGGGGTGTCGCTCCATTTTTAACTCCCAGGGATTGGGTCTGGGACCCCAAATCCTATGTGATTCTGACTCGTCTAGGTGTCTACTATCCCCCCTAGAAGTGTAACACATCATTTACGGGACACCCTGTATATTAAAATAATTTGGTTTTTCTTTCGGCCGGCCGCCAGGCCGAACCCCCGTTCCGATTTGGACAAACTCGGTCTTGATCGAAAGCTTTCCAAGCCTAGATGAGCCAATAATATAACACGTTCCTCCAAAACCTTCCATTTTTAAATTACGCATTTTTTTCGTTTTGCCCCCATGTTAACTCTATGGGGAGGTTCCGTTCGGGTGGCCGCCAGACCGAACCCCTGAACCGATTTGGACAAACTCGGTCTTGATCGAAAGATTTCCAACCCTAGATGAGCCAATAATATGTCACGTTCCTTAAAAGCATTCCATTTTTAAATTATAAATTTATTTCAATTAGCCCCATTGTTTTCAGTTAATATTTTTACCAACACAGGCAAAACGTCTTTTGAAGAACGTGAAGAAAATCTACTTTGAAATTATCAAACTTCAATGTTTTGACGTTTAGATTTATCGCAACAGGATACCTACTCTACTAGGTATATTGGATTTATAAAAAAAATACTGGTACAGGTTTAATTGAAGTATTACTTCTTTCTCTTCAGATGACGCATAAGAATAAATTAGTTGTGGTTAGAAAAACCTATAATTTGATTGAAAATATTGAACAGTTTAGCGCTGACGATGCAGCTTAAAAAAAGTAATAAATTGTAAAAAAATTAACTGCGCTGCAAGCGTGTGGTAGTAACGAGCGAAGCTCGCATCAGCGCCAAAGGCGCGTAATCTAGCTGGTAAGACGCGGCTTTGCCGGGTCAAACCAGCTAGTTTCATATAAATGTACATCCAAAATTCGGACTTAGTGTACCAAAACTAGTTAAAAACCTGTTTTTTTAAGTCAGACTTCCAAAAATTTTATGGGGGAGGACCCCCAGACCTCCCTTTGGTACTTGTATTTTTATTGCTAACAACTTTTCCTATATTTAGTTAATTTAAAAAATAGTAAGAAAAATATTGTTACATGTACGCTAGGGTTCCGCGGAACTTGGGCATTGTCAAAAGGGTTCCGTGGGAGTAAAAAGGTTGGGAAACGCGTTGGAGTGCGTGGCCGTACACTGTTAAAAAAAAAGTTCAACCTTTCACCTAAAAGTGGTTCAAAAAAAGCTGCAACCGAAATGTGGCGAAAAGTTGCACCAGGTTTTCGGTGCCCATCCTAAAGGAGAGGATTGAAACCCTCGATTTCCCCCCTTGTCGCATGATTTTTTGTACGGCGTTGCGGAATTATGGATTAGAAGAGGTTTTGAAACTGTATGGAACCGATGCCGTACCCAATCAAATGACCAAATTTACCCTAAAAATCGGCGGAAAATCATACAAAAATTCCGACTTGGTGGCGCACTACTTTTGTACGGCACTGCGTGTTTTCCCATTATTTTTCTTGGATCTATTGATGGTAAGAATGCCGTACAAAAATACATGACCAAAATGTACTCACTCTACCTGTGCTTTTGAATTCTCACCGGCACTCAGTTGGACAGCTTACAAGTGACGGCATAGTACTGAATCTTATTATTTTATGCCCTTATATCATTCTATATAGGTCTTCTGGTGGTTCAAATGACCCATCATTTTTCGACACGGGCTTGTAGTCTATTGCACTAAAAATCGCATTCTTGTTTGATCTTAACAATATTCTTTGACTTTAAAGGTTTAGTTAAAGAGGATATTTTTACTGCATTGTCAAATTTGAGAGTTTATAATTCAGATTTTTAAAGGTATAAAGTCCATAAACAGGATGGCGACGGATCAGGGAGATCAGGGAAAAGTCAGGGAATTTCATTCATCGGGAAAAGTCAGGGAAATTCAGAAAAAAGTTAAAAAATCAGGGAAAATTTTAGTAATTCATGCCGCAAATACGCGCGATCCGCGATCGCATCCTTCACTCATTTCCGTGGCTGGGAAAGTCTGGAATTCCTATAAAAATCTGGAATTTCAATGAAAAATTCCGGATTTTCATACATTCATGCATGAAATCCGTACCATACGTGCATCCGGACGTTTGCCTGTAAAGTTGGCATTTTTACGGCGTGAACGCGGGCAGAAAAAGCAATTTCACGGTAGGTTCGCGATCGCGTTTTTCCAACTTCGCGTCAATATCCTTGGCTTTAAATGCTTGTTTTTGGAGATTGGTAGTTCAAATGTCATGAATATTTAGCTGGCAAATTAAGAGGTTTTTTAGAGGAATTTCCTGTTGTTTGCAAGAAGGCAAATAGAAATTTGTAGTTTGAACTTAAGAGTTTTAATATCAAAGAATTACAAGGTGTATTGATAATAGGATATATATAAATATTTGGAAGTATCAGAAAGGAAATCTTACAAAATTTTCCATATGGGTATTTTTTTGGGGTTGAAATTTAACTTTTTGGACTAAAGTTTTTTAATTCCTTTCAGATTGTTTTAGTTTTTCATTTACTGCAATTTATACATTTTGAGTCAATGCATTAGAATAACTATTGATCATTATTTACAGTTTTATTGAAAGTATAAGATAGTTTTTATTTTTTGAAATTAAATCTGTCTAACAGTGGTGTATATAAGAGGGGATAATTCGAACTAGGTGTACCAAATCAAGTTAAAATCCTGCTTTTAAGGTCAAATTACAAAAGTTTTCTGGGGCAGAACCCCCAAACACCCCTTTTGTACTTGTAACTTATTATTAACGACTTTATTATAATAAGTTCATCCAAATCCTACCTAAAAATGTATGTCCAAAATTCTTACTAAGTAGGTATACAAAAAACAATTTGAAACCACGTTTTTAAAGTAGTTTTCCAAAATTTTTCTGGTGAAGGACCCCCAGATCTCCTTTTGTACTTGAAACTCTGTTACTTATAACTTTTTTAAGCCAGAGGAGAGAAGCCAGGCGGGATGGTCCAGCTGGTCCCAGGCAAGGGCTGCTGCGGCGGACCGGAGGGGGTGGCGGGTTAGGCTGAAGGACTTATGTGCCACTTAGGCACGAGAAGATATATGAAACTAACTTTTACTTTTTAGATTATGGTTTAAATTATTTATTCATGCAGTCAGTAAATTTAAAAATTTGGAGCATTTGTTTAGCTTTGAGTTGGTTTCTTCCACTTCCTTCCGTTTCTTCCATTTCTTCCGGTTTCTTCCAATGTCCTGGAAGAAACTATAGTTTCTTCCGGAAGAATCCCAACTCTGCTTGAAACGTAATTGTAATAATGATTTTACATAATCGATTGTACATCATTTGAAGTATAAGCACTTGTAATCAAATCCATTTTTTTGTTTTTCAGATGTATAGAAGACGCGATAAAACCTCTTATGACCTAGTTGCGATCACTCCTGAGGGTAAGGTGGTCCTGTTGCGGAGACGGTTTCCGTACTGCGTACAGGACTACCTGTATCGCCACCGGGAGTTGTGGGGGAACCCCAGGGACCACATTCTCCAGAGGTTCGAGAGGGAGGCCTTGCCCCAGATCTCCGAATCCCTCAAGGAGGATTTCCAATCTTTCCTCCGCGGGAAATCGTTTGAGGATGAATACGATTTCCCGCGAGGAAAACGCAATTATTGGGAATCCGCAGAAACCTGCGCCTTGAGGGAGTTTTCAGAGGAAACCGGGAAAAGGCTTTCCTCTCCATTCTCTGGCACGAAAAAGACCTCGATATGCTTTCGGGGCCTCGACGACTCCAAGTATCGCCAGGAATTTTTCCTGGCGATGAATGCGAAGTTCGTCGATGTCCCGAAAGTACATGACGAGATGGACAAAATGATTTACGAGGTCCTTTTCGTGTCTGTGGAGCGTGCTGGGGAACTCCTCCGGTCGCAACAGGCCATAAGAAAAGACGGGAAAGAAAAAATTTTTTCTGATTTCGGTAAGTAGTTCCTTAACATGAATGATTTTTGTATGGGGTTACTTTGGCCCGATTGGAGTATATTTTCATATTAAAAAAAATATTGTTAACGAGCCTGAACGCTGTCAATCTTGAGTTAAAACCTTTTCCTTTAGGATATCATTGTCCCAAGATCCTATTGGGAAAAACATTCAATGGCTGGGAGAAATTCCCCCGAGGGTTAAAAACGCACGGCATAATATGCAATGGCAGGAAATCAGTTAATTAAAAAGGGCGGATGGTCAAAACAAATGAGCTAAAATTTAACATACATTTATTTCTTACTAATAGAAACGGGATAAAAGGGGGACACCTTTGGAAAAAGGTTCAATGGAACACTCAAGTGGCCTTCTATTCTTCGTGAGAGTGCGGGTTTAACCCTCGGGAACTGTCTCCCGCTCTCTCTAAGTAATTTTGTAACCAAGGAGGAATGAATCTCAATGAAGTTTCAAGGTGAGATGATAAAATGTAATAGATCCACTCTTGTTGATCAAGTTGATACTTGAGAATTTAAATTTCAGACCGAATATTATGTTCTAATTTTGGCTTTTCGCATCAGTTAATTTTTAACCAAAGAGGATAAAGGTAAAATGCTCTGCATAAATAATTTCGAAAAACAAGTTTCCATACATTAATAAGAACCACCTAATGTAATGTAATGTAGTACTTATTTAAGCGTTATCTACCTATAATTATAAATTCAGCTTCAAAATCAGCTCCGTACTGGACCGTTAGCAAAATAAATTCATTATCCTCATTTACACTAAAACTATTGAATCTCAATTTAGATTATAATACACGTTCTTAACTAGAAATATATATATATAGGTTACGGGCAATGTGATTAATCAGACATTATTTATAATGCCCGAAGTGGAGGTGGACAAAGTGATAAATTTCATTCATAAATGCCATTGAATTTATCACATTGCCCGCCTATCATCGGGCATTATTAATAATGCCCGGATTTATCACATTGCCCGTAACATATACGCAATTATAGTAGTTTTAACAGAATGCCTATTTATGTATCAATTGGTTACCAAGCGGGTTACCAACTAGGTTGACAAAGATGAGACAGCATTATTGCTTTTATTTACAAATTTTCTTTTTAAGGTATCGAAGCTTTCCGGCCTCCAGCACATAGACAGTTCCCTCGCTGGAGGAAAGTTGAGGATTGCATATCACAGACAGCCGTATCGACCAACCATAGAGGAAGTATAGTGGCAAACCCGGATGCGTCAAAACAAAGTGACTGCCTCCCGGGCACCAGCAACGCCAAGCTTGCCAAATCAGTAGAAAAGGATGTGCTTCATTTTTTGGCATTACTTCGCTTTGCAACTGTTGCAACCCTGTCTCCATGGAAACGCCTTTGCTTTGATATTTTGTCTATTGTTTTTTATCGTAGATTTTTTTTTTAATAAACTGCTTTTTGTAAAGGCAGAACATGGACTGAAAGAACTTTTATTTTTATAAAAAAGAAGTGTGGGAAAGAAAAAAATGTTGTTATTTTTATATATTAGGTATACTAGTATTTTATTTGTAACTAGTAGTATATTTCATGATTTAAGTTTAATTTTTAAATAAATAGGGGGAAGTGTGGGCTAATAGGAAATTTTTAAATAAGGGTACTAAATGCGTTAACATATTTTTTTATATAAATTTAATATACAGGGTGTTTCAAAAGTCCGTTTCACGGCTTTTATTTGGAACCAACGTCTCCTAGGGTCATGGAAGTAAGGTCTACCCCTAGGTAAGTGACTGTGGAGAATCCATTGAGATGACTTACAGCGGTCCTAGCGGCGAAATAAAAAAGTTTAAAAAATTAATTAAAAAACTAAAGTAGATAGAACGAAACTTTCAGTACAAATATTGTTGGAAAAATCTTAAAGAACACACAGAAAAAAATTCATGAAAATATCAGAAATATTCGAGGAGATATAGTCCAGTAGCCAGGTAGTTTTTTTGGGAAAAAAAATCCGGAAGTTTTTTTCTCAACGGTTTTATATGTTTTCGAGGGTGCTGAATCCGAATCTGGACTTTGCATACAAAATTTCAAATGGCATTTTGGTGAAAATTCGAAAAAACCTAAAAATATCACCCCGTTTTCTGATTTTCTGCTTGTAGAAGGGAAAGTATGGGTTTCTCGTGAAAACGTTTATTATAGAAAATAAAGAAGATAAAACAATCTACAAAATTGTCAATTACAACTTTTTTGTCAGACCAATAGTTTAGCCTTACTTCCGGATTTAAACTTCCGGATTTTTTTTCCCAAAAAAACTACCTGGCTACTGGACTATATCTCCTCGAATATTTCTGATATTTTCATGAATTTTTTTCTGTGTGTTCTTTAAGATTTTTCCAACAATATTTGTACTGAAAGTTTCGTTCTATCTACTTTAGTTTTTTAATTAATTTTTTAAACTTTTTTATTTCGCCGCTAGGGCCGCTGTAAGTCATCTCAATGGATTCTCCACAGTCACTTACCTAGGGGTAGACCTTACTTCCATGACCCTAGGAGACGTTGGTTCCAAATAAAAGCCGTGAAACGGACTTTTGAAACACCCTGTATATTACTTTTTAGTTAATTAAGATTTTTCTGGAAATTAATAAACATTTTTCATCTTTGTGTTATGTCAACTATGTAATTTTATACTATTTTACCATTAGCCCCACATATGATGATATGAGATCTATTGGGACATGCAATAGAATTAAGAATGTAAGATTTCTTTTATAGGATACCTATTGAAAATTATATTAATTAATTATTTTAAAGAAATATTCAGCCACATTAAGTTGTCCTATTAGTCCACACAATGTGAAAATTTATAATTCTAGACTGGAAAATTTTCCCACTAGTATTCTCCAATATTTGTAGTAGGGTCACTTGGGGTAAGTGGGTCCCTGGGGTAAGTGGGTCACCCCCCTCAAACTAAACTATGTAAAGGACATTTCACACTTATTCACATTGATCATGTTACATTTTGTCACACTGATGGGTTTTGCATATATTAGAGTTTTGTGTCATTTCTTTTTAAGATTATAGAACTATTGTAAAAAAATTTCCATAATTTTTTTTTTGGAGAGTTCAAGATGCATTTTTCCAAGAAGTGTTTCCAGGAAAGTTTTCACTATATTTTAATTTTTTTTTCAACTGTTGTGCCAGGTTTGACTTAAATACATACTGCAATTTGAATTTTCACAAAATCTCTTACTTAAAAATTTTTAAGAGGGGGGTCCCACTTACCCCGTAATTTAAGCAAAGTAGGGGTAAGTGGGTCCCCTCATTATGGGGTAAGTGGGACACCCTAGACTCACCATTTTAATGTTTATTGAAACATTTATAAGTAATTTATTGAAATTTTATATTAATTTTGCGTTTTAATATAAGCTGTGGTAAGTAAAAAAAACTATTAAGTTGGGTTTTTTTTATTCACGTTGCCGAGAAATTAATTAAAACACACAGTGGGGTGGGGGAATAGTTTCGAGGGTTTCTTTATAAGTCTCCCGAACCATTCGAACCTGAAGAAAACATTCTGTAATTGTAGTGTTCCAAAAAGGGTCCCACTTACCCCAACCAACCCTATTAATTTAAATGTGAGTAGATATCTCGTACATGGATTAAGTTAGAATAAAATATTTTGTACCTAAAACTTCTATACTTTATCAAGTAAGACCCACTTACTCCCTCTTAAGTTTTGCTTGCTTTCAATCAAAATAAAAAGGGGGTGACCCACTTACCCCTTCCTATGGGGTAAGTGGGACCCCCGTCTCATTTTTTACAAAAAGATCAGTTAAGAAAAATGTAGAACATTATTTTAGAACCTAATTATAAATTTTTGTTTATTAATAGTGTCTTAAATAGAATATGTCATCAAGTTCAAATTGAACCTCTTCAAAAAATTTTTATGAACCTTCAAAAATGTACTGTTCCAAAAAGGGGTCCCACTTACCCCAAGTGACCCTACCTAAAACTGTCTTTAAATTAAATTAAAATATTCTTAAAAACTTGCAAAATAAAATCCATCACCAAATTTAATACTTTTTATGTCTTATTGAAAACAAAATTGTTCTTTTTTTTTTGCTCAGTAAAAAACTGTCATGATATTTCATGCTGCAAATGTATGCTAGACCTGAATTCAGTGATGTATAAATATTAACTAAAATATTTCTAATATGGAAAAAAATAAATTTGTCACATTCTCCCCTACGTTTAGAATGGGGTTATTTCTTATTAAGTAACAATCGATTATATGTAATTTCGTTAAGAGAAATTTATCCTCTTTACTTATGAATTTTAAAAATCTATTATTGCTAATGAATATGGTATTATAGGATTTTCAGGAAAATATAAAAGTTTACGAACCTTGAAGGTATTTAAGTCGAAATTGAATGATAAATAGGACTGGGTTCGACTCATACCAATTATTTGTGGTTCAGGCAGTTTAACATTTAGTATATTTATGCCCTACTATTCCCTACTAAAGCTATCTCACAACTCCTTTAGCATTCTGTACTATTTTTTAAATGCTTAACACACAAAAGCATACCTAATTTAGGCTTATTTGACTGTAAAATTACAAACTATCTGTTTTTGAGTTTATTACATCCTTGATTTACAAATAATATAATTGAAAAATATTTACTTAGTACTTAAAAGCATAAACTTAAATGTTTTTAGAAAATAATACTGCTACTTTTTTACAGTTATAATCCAGAATGGATTAATCTATAATCTAAGTACTCACTCTACAAGTTATGAATAAAAGATGGAAAAACAGCACAGGATATATTTTCTTCTATGTTTATTTGATTACATCATAATGATCATACTATTAAGTCTCACAACTACTTAATAGTGGTGGCAGATTGCTTACCTTTTCTTCTTAGATAAATCTGATATCTCAAATAATAAATAAAGTAAAAATATATTTAAACATGTTATATTTTAAAAAGACTCTTCCTAAAAAGTAATTTTATAAAAAAATTGTTTTATTCTTTGTTAAAATTAGTAGTATGAATTAAAATGCAAAATGATTTCTTAGTTTGAATATTATTGATATAATTATTTTCATACTCCTTTTATTAAGTTTTATTATATTGCTTATCCCATTAGTCCCCTAACTTGTCCACAGTTGGCCTATAACATGGGGGTAAAAAGGATAAGAAACCTTTTTTTTGTAAAAAAAACCCCCAACAAACAAAATATATAAACTTTTAACAGATAAGAAGGTGCAGTGCAGACTACTGTAAAATAGTAATGCTGCTATATTTGTTAGAAGATTGCCTATTTATACTTAATTTTATTAACATGTATTCCTTTTTTAAAAGCTTGTTTAAATTGTTTTTGAGATTCAGCTTTTATATTTTCAACCTTGTTTACTTTCAAAGAAAATAAGTTAAAACATCAGAAAGTAAGTAGAAAATCAAAGATAAAATGGGGGCTTCCTAAAAATCAGTAAAATTTGGGTATTAAATCTCTCTCTCTTTACAAGTAATCAAGGAACTTTCTGTCAACCAACTATTTTCTGACACATTCAAGGTCCATTTCTATTTATTTTGTGTCATAAACATATCCTTTAAGCCTAGACCTTTGTAGAGAAAAAAAAAACTTTTACTCTTTATAGAGTACCTATAATATATATTTCCTTTTGTATATTTTTAAATTGTCGCTGTGATTACAAATTACTGCATCTAAAATTCTACACTTTTCACCGCGTAGAAATATTTCTCACTTTCTCTATTAGTATACACGTTAAAGTAATTTTTTTTTTAAATCGGTGATTCGAGTTATTATATATATCACATTAATCTGTGTGTGATCAGAATTCAAAATAAAAAGTCGAATGTGGATAACATAATTTGGCACACGGAAATTTTTAATCAGAGCGACGATGTCCTACATTACGTTATATATCAAGTCAACAAGTATTAACTTTCGTTTCGTTATAGACTTTCTATTTCAAAATGGGCAATCTATTTTTGCTTTAAGTTTACAAGTTAAACAAATAAAAAACATAATACCTTATTGACGTAATCTTAATTAGAGTTAGAGTATTATTAACTAACTAACATGTTTTAAAATTAAAACATTCAATCAATAAATACATCGTAGTCACATCATCACATCAATTGGTAAAACCAAAACAAGCAACAACACAGTTTTAAATATTTGAATTTGATTAAAATACAAAACAACTAGTGTAAAAAAGAAAAAGAAATCAATATGAACATTAAGTTAACTTTATTTACATAATATCAATTCAATCCACCCGCATCAGCATCGCTTCGTTATGCCGCCATTTAAAAAATAAACAAATACTGCAGTTCTCGTTTATTATCGTTGATTCGCGAGAAAGCGCGAGTTTGGCTACTATAAAAAATCCAAAGCCAAAGCGGTGCCCGGCAGGCAGTCACTCTGTTTTGACGCAACCCGGATTTCCCCCGTTTGAAGTTTAAACAAGGGGCTTTGTTTGTTTGGGTTTTGGTTCGCCTTTTGTTTTGGTGTATGGCATGAATGTGAAATTGAATTGAAATTTATATTAATCAGCGTCCCGCAATGGCCGTGCCTCCTCTTTGGATGTTCCTTGTTGCTGGTGCTGCATTTGTTGTGGTAGCTACAGTCGGAATTGTAGCGTACAACGAATTCCAAGATCGTCAGCGCCAAAAGACCAAGATACCCATCAAAACCCAAAAGAAAAGAAAACCCAAGTCCCGTTGTACAGTTTGTTGTTCCGCGAACGCTACTGTAAAATTTCTTCCATGCGGACACATGCTCGCGCACGCTCGGAAGCCCGTTGGGTTGCCAAAGAGAGATACTAAACTTAGCCATGCTGGCATCTTTATCGCTCCTTTGGCATACACTCACGGCGGTTTTCAACACTAAAATTCGGGATTTTTCTTCGGCGTTTCGTTTTCCAATTCCCCCGTGATTTCTTTTTTAAAAAATACAATTAGGTTTCAATTCGCAGTTTGGGGTTAATTTAAGAAGTTTAAACTTCTGGAAGAGTATTAAAAGTTTTTGATAACTTAAACTTAAAACATTACTCAGAATTTAATGTTTTTATTAGTCGAGATTTAGGGCAACTTTTCTGCAGAAATCTTTATTATAAATGCTGAAATATAACTAAATAGGGTCAAGATGTTTAGCCTACTAAGAGCTTAAGGCCAGTTAGAGCAATTTTATTTTCTTTAATCTTTGGGTTATAAATTATACTTAAGGAAACTCAAGATTCTGTTATTCAAATAACAATCCACGAACTAAACTTAGAGACATAATTAGTAAAATTTCAATAAAAAAAAGTAGTAAAAACACAAGTCATCTAAATTTTATAAATCAGTTATTTTATTTAAAAAAAAGTCGAAAATTTTACACAATTCATATCAAATAAGAGTAATTGTTAAAATGTTTAACTCTTTATTTCAAGGCACAACAAATTTTACATAGTTTTCTTCTTTCCGGATTCTTAGGAAAAACTTTCAGAGCAAAACCCTGCTCTGATCTAATTGAGCAGTTGAATGCTGAACAACCAGGTATCTATTAAAATTAAAGTAGATATAATAATTAATAAAATAAGGTAACATTAGATTTTAAGAAATGCAGTTTTTACGCTTTGAAAAAGAAATTTCAAAATTGATACTTTTGTATTTTGTATTAATGCAAGCATGCTGAAGAAGTCTGGCATTTTTGTATATAGTTGATTGAAAATTATGCAAAACAACAAGATAACATTTATGGAACTGTGCTAGCAAATGAATATACAAGAGATTAAGCAATTATAACATACTATTTACATTTTAAAATAAAACTTTAAAAAGCTAGAATTTTAATCAATCAAGCTTACACAAATGAAAAATTTCAAAAATTAACTTTAAAAGAGTAACCAGTTCAAATCTGAATTAATTCTCGCAAAGCAATAACCAAGTATGTAAACAAGGATTGTACACATTGGCGAAATGGCGATAAAAAAGCAACGCCAAACCTCTATACCACATGGCCGTTGTTTACAACTTTAAAAAATGCATTTATTTCTCATTTATGTGACATTAAACAACAAAAACACAATATATAGCATTGTTGGAGATCACCTCGCCCCGCCCCCCTTTTTCTACTTCTCCATAGGCAGCGACCGGCGCCTCATAATTTTCGGCTGCGGGACTGTCACGCAAGTAGCAGGACCGCAGTCGGAGGAGAAAACGGACCGAAGTTCCGTTCCGCCAGTACAAGCATCGAGTTCGAGATCGACAACAAGAACGACGCCGCCGGCCAGCTTGACCACGGACTTACGATATCGCTCCGAACGAGGAGAAAGCCCGGCAAACACGCTTCCCAACTATCCTGAAGATTTGTGTCCTGCTTATTTTATTCTGTAAATACATTATGCTTTATTTCACCACAAGAACTCAATAAACGCTTGAGTCGTTTTACCAAAATTTCAACTGGCATCCAAATCATTTCAAAGAATCAACACGTCCACGCAAACATTCTGGTGCCGAAACCCGGGATTTGGGTGAGTTGAATTTTGAATCATATTGAATCTATTATTTGAAGATATATATTGTATTCAAGTGTTTATTATTTAGTCTCTAAGAATGACTAAGAAAGCAGAAATCGAGTGCTTGATTGCTAAGCAGTATAGTGTACAGAAGAAAATGTGTAATTTTGTTCGTAATTACAAAAAGGATTCAAAGGATAGAAAAACTCTAAGTTACTTTGAGAAACGATTAAAGTCATTTAGTGAATATTGGGAAGAGTTTAAGGTTAATAACGATAAACTTGAAATCTTGCCAGTTGATGAAAGTGAATCTTATTTAAAGGATGATTTGTATGGTACTATCGAAGATTTCTTCATTGACAGTTATGCCGAAATGGAAGATGCTATGAAACAAAGTTTTCCTCCTTCCAGAACTGTTAATTCTAATCTGAGAGACAGCACTAAAACGCAAGCTTTAGTCAAAGACTCTTCTTGCGAAGTTAAGTTACCACCCATTCAAATGCCGATATTTAATGGTCAATACGAAAACTGGTGTTCTTTTCGCGATTTGTTTACTTCAATGATTCATCAAAACGAATCTTTGAACGATGTACAAAGGTTATATTACCTAAAAACTCAAGTTTCTGGTGAAGCAGAAAGATTGATCAAACATTTCGATGTTGTGGGTACAAATTACGCCACAGCTTGGGATACTTTAAGAGATCGGTTTGAAAATACTAGAGTGTTAGTAAACGTACAGTTAAAGAGACTATTCGCACAACCTAAAGTTTCTACTGATAATGCTTTAGGGGTTAAAGGTCTTTTAGATACAACACAAGAATGCATTTCTGCACTGTTAAACTTAAAAGTCAAAACAGAAAATTGGGATCCTATTTTGATTTACCTAGTATCGCAAAGATTACCACAAGAAACCCTTCAATTGTGGGAACAACAAATTTCGCATGAAAAGGAATTTCCGTCCTTTGAAGTATACTCAAAACCTTCTTAACGAGTAGATTCAGAGCTTTAGAGGCACTAAAAGATCAATCGCGATCGGTAACTAAGTTTACACCCTCTAAATCTAATTGCCACGTCACAAAGTTAAGTTGTAAGTTTTGTTCTGGTGATCATTTGGTAAATAAATGTCCAGCTTTAACCGAAAAATCCCAATCAGAAAGATTAAATTTAGTCAAAAGCAAAAATGTATGCTTCAATTGCTTTTCTTCATATCATACAGTTAAGCAATGCCCGAGCAAATACTCGTGCAATATTTGCAGAAAAAGACACCATACCCTGTTGCATGAAGCTTTTTTGAAGAATTGGTCTTCTAGCTCCAATCAGAAGTTTGAATCTCCGAATGAAAACAGCCCAAAAGATCCTAATGCCCATTCTCAAAACCCCAAGGTGACTCATCACAAAGTTGAAGTTTCACATGCCACTCGTAATAACGTAGTCCAAACTATGGTTTTGTTGAGTACTGCCGTAGTTAAAGTTTCGGATTCACGGGGAAATGAGCTAGTAGTAAGAGCACTTTTGGATCAAGGTTCCCAGTGCACATTTGTCTCTGAATATTTAGCACAACGCTTAAAATTGAAGCGAGAACGAATAACCGCTAAAGTTTCCGGAATCGGGAATAATCAAATTTCCTGTTTTAGAACATCTTCATTTTCGATTAGTTCCATGAACTCCGAAATTGTAGTTCCCAAGGTTCAAGCTTTAGTGTTGAAGCATCTGACAGGATATTCCCCCCAGGTCAAAATTTATGCTAGAATTTCTTTGCTAGACAAGCATAATATGCTATGTTTAAGCTAGGAAAAATAGCTTAAACTAGCATAATTGTTTGCTAGTTCCAGCATAATCACCTAGCATGGTTATGTGTGTATTGGCCCACTTTTTATGCTAACTAGCATAAAAAATCTAGCTTGTATTGCTAGAAAATGATCACTATTCTAGCATGCGTTGCTAGAAAATATTTGGTATTCCAGCATGTGTTGCTGGAAAATGATCACTATTCTAGCATGGGTTTGCTAGAAAAGTCAAAATTTATGCTAGAATTTCTTTGCTAGACAAGCATAGTATGCTATGTTAAGCTAGGAAAATAGCTTAAACTAGCATAATTGTTTGCTAGTTCCAGCATAATCACCTAGCATGGTTATCTGTGTATTGGCCCACTTTTTATGCTAATTAGCATAAAAAATCCAGCTTGTATTGCTAGAAAATTATCACTATTCTAGCATGTGTTGCTGGAAAATGACCACTGTTTTAGCATGTGTTGCTGGAAAATGACCACTGTTTTAGCATGTGTTGCTGGAAATGACCGCTATTCTAGCATGTGTTGCTAGAAAAGAACAGCTATTCTAGCATATTTTGCTAGAAAATTACCACCATTCTAGTGTGTGATGCTGGAAAATTATTGCTAATCTAGCATGTATTGCTGGAAAATGACCACTATTCTAGCATGTATGGCTGGAAAAAGTTTGCCGTCCTAGCAAGTGTTGCTAGAAAAAGATTGCTAATCTAGCATATAAATGTAGCTTGTGTTGCTAGAAAATGCATGCCATGCTAGCATGCAAAATCTAGCTTGTGTTGCTAGAAAACGCATGCTATGCTAGCATGCAAAATCTAGCTTATGTTGCTGGAAAATATTTGCTATTCTAGTATTATTTTTCTAGCATCAGATGCTGTTTATTTGTATATTATTCTAGCATTATTTTTCTAGCATCAGTTGCTGTTATTTTTATATTATTTTAGCATTACTTTTTTGCCATGAGTTGCCTTTATTTTTTACATAGCCTATTATAGTGCTGGCTATAGCAATACTTTTCTAAATCTTCAGTTTTAATTTCAGTTTTTTCTAAAAGAGCATGTATATTACCATTATTACCTGCAGTTGTTCTAATTTTTTATTATTCTATTAACTTTTTTTCAACCATTTAAATAAATTTATTTTTTTTAAATAAAAAAAGAATAAAGTTTAACATTTAAAAATATTTATTTTTAGAGCTTCAACATTTCAAAACATCTTGCATCTTGTTTTTTTTTTTCATCTCAGGCAGGTCCTTTTCATATTTCATCAATTTTCTTCTCATTTGATCTTAAATAGAAATAGAACAATAAATAACAAAATATGACTATAAATGATTAATGAAAATGCACTTAATTAAATTGAATTCTAATTTAATTTCAAACACCAGTACTTCATTTCTATTTCAAAATCCCAGATTTTTTTAGTTACCAACACATTTCTGTCTTAAGCTTAAAATCCTTCAAAAAGTTCATTTGTATTTAATAAAAGAACATTTTCTGTAGTTGTTGGCAGAAGTTTAAATTTTGGCCTTATTTTTATTCAAATTTCTAAATATTAAAAAAAAAATTTAATAAACACACTTTGCAGGATTTTCAGTTTTAGAATATTAGCTCTCAGAAAAAACAATTATTTATTTAGTTCATATTTTTAAAAAATGCTTCCTAACCCAGTCAGTTACCTTAGGAGTGAAATTTCCAAAAAAAAATTCCTGGGGAAACACAGAAACGCTCTTTTTAACACGGTTGGGGGGGGAATGGTTTTTTTTGTTCATTTGGTCTAAACTGGTTTTTTTTACAAAAATTTTTCCTTAACACATAAATACAAATACTTCTGGTTGTTTTCATTTATGAATGCAATTAAATATAAATAGTTAATCAATTCAGCTCTTAACTAAGTGACTTAATTTATTAATTAAAATTAATTTCATTTAGGTAAAAAAGTTCAAATTACATATAAACCATAAAAAAAACCAAGGGAGTCTTTTTAGAGCATTAAAAAACCAACTGGTTTTTATATAAATGCATATTATAATTATTATATTTAAAAATCCGGTGCTTAATTGATTAAAAAAAATTGGTTTTTATTATGCATTCAAATATCCAGTTCTTAACGAATTAAAAAACCAAATAGGTTTTTTATAAAAAAAAACCAAGGGAGTCTTTTTAGAGCATTCCAAGTGGTTCTTATAATGGAAATTTAAAAATCTGGTACTTAGTTGATTAAAAAAACAATTGGTTTTTATTATGCATTCAAATATCTAGTTCTTAATGAATTAAAAAAAACAAAAGGGTTTTTTATAAAAAAAAACCCAAGGGAGTCAGTCTTTTTAGCGCGTTAAAAAACCAACTTTTTTTATAATTCATATTTAAAAACCCAATGCTTAATTGATTAAAAAAGCCAGTTGGTTTTTATTATGCATTCAAATATCTGCTCTTAATGAATTAAAAAACCAAATGGGTTTTTAATAAAAAAACAAGTCTTTTTAGAGCATTAAAAAACAACTAGTTCTTATAATGCATATTTAAAAATTTGGTGCTTAATTGATTAAAAAAAATTGGTTTTTATTATGCATTCAAATATCTAGTTCTTAATAAATTAAAAAACCAAATAGGTTTTTTATTAAAAAAAACCCAGGAGTCTTTCTAAGAAAATTTCAATTGCCTTGTTTCAAAAAATTGCATAGCTTTACAGCATTAATGTCAGAAGCATTTAATATATTTTGTTCAAAAGATAATCAATAAATGACTTTAAACCCAAAAGTTTAACTAAAAAAAAAAATTCTGTGTTTTCATAAAAAACCAAATGGGTTAAACCGTGCCTTTTAATATAAAGCTAATTATAATTTACTAACACTTGTGACAAAAGTTACCTACTTTACTTTATCCAATGTCCATCCGTGGCTTTTTGAGCAAATGAACTGGACGACAGGCAGGGGGGGGGCACATCAGAAGCTGCAGTGGAGGTGGGCCTGCAACAAAAGTTAATTAAATGGTTACAAACCTTATTATTTAGACACTGTGCTGAAAAGTAAAAAATTTATAAATAAATCAGGGTTATGTTAATCCTTCCAGGGAGGAATCAAATTCCTGGGGACCCATCCCAATGAATATTTAAATGTGTTCCCCTGAAATATTTAATTTCTGGTAAAAAAAAAGGTGTATTTATTCAAAAAACAACATTAGTTGAGGCTTAAAAATTAGAATATTTAAGTCAAATTTCAAAAACAATCCTGGGGAAACACAGAAACCCAGTTTTAATGTAAAGCTAATTATAATTTACAAACACTAATGACAAAAGTTACTTACTTTACTTTATCCAATGTCCATCCGTGGCTTTTCGAGCAAATGAACTGGACGACAGGCAGGGGGGCACATCAGAAGCCATCCCAATGCAGTGGAGGTGGGCCTGCGACAAAAGTTAATTAAATGGTTACAAACCTTATTATTTAGACGGTGTGCAGAAATGTAACAAATTTATAAATAAATCAGGGTTTTGTTAATTCTTCCAGGAAGGAATCATAAATTCCTGGGCCCATCCCAAGGAATATTTAAATGTGTTCCCCTGAAATATTTAATTTCTGGTAAAAAAAAAAAAGGTGTATTTATTCAAAAAACAACATTAGTTGAGGCTTAAAAATTAGAATATTTAAGTCAAATTTCAAAAACAATCCTGGGGAAACACAGAAACCCAGTTTTAATGTAAAGCTAATTATAATTTACAAACACTAATGACAAAAGTTACTTACTTTACTTTATCCAATGTCCATCCGTGGCTTTTCGAGCAAATGAACTGGACGACAGGCAGGGGGGCACATCAGAAGCCATCCCAATGCAGTGGAGGTGGGCCTGCGACAAAAGTTAATTAAATGGTTACAAACCTTATTATTTAGACGGTGTGCAGAAATGTAAAAAATTAAATCAGGGTTTTGTTAATTCTTCCAGGAAGGAATCATAAATTCCTGGGCCCATCCCAAGGAATATTTAAATGTGTTCCCCTGAAATATTTAATTTCTGGTAAAAAAAAGTGTATTTATTCAAAAAACATTAGTTGAGGCTTAAAAATTAGAATATTTAAGAGTCAAATTTCAAAAAAAATCCTGGGGAAACACAAAAACCCACTTTTAATGTAAAGCTAATTTTTTTTTATTTAAATGAATTAACAGTTCTGTATATTCTGAAAGTGGTCAAAAATGTATTGATATTATAATTTCTGTGTGATATAATAATTTTTTAATATAATTAATTAACTAATCAAGGGAAGAAGTTCACTGCCATCTCATCGGTGAGATGCCCATTCTGAAAGGGTGAATGAATAATTGTACTATTAGTTATTAAAATTTTTATCCTTCTTTCACTTACTATACTTACCAAATTTTGATATCAATAATTATTTTTTGCAATCATAAATATGGTTACATTTGATACATTACTAAATAAATCAAGACAATGATTATAATTTGATACATTACTGAAAAAATCATGATATTTTTTGTGTAAAAATTGAAATCAATCTTTGAGTTTATTGATTAGTTAAATCACTCTTACCCATTAAAGTAATGTTTATTTCTTTAAAACAATAAATAATAAGTGATAAAAAATAAATCATTGATATTTTTGTAGAATAAGAAAAAAATTGGATTGGAAAACAAAACTAAAAATATAAAAACAAGCTTTTGGTAAAAATCATCTAAACATTTTAAAAAGTTGATAACAGGTAAAAAAAAGTATAGGATTTTAATTCTTGATTAGTTTATGAAATTATTGATTCCAAACCCTTGCTATTTACAGCATTTTCATAATCAAGGGTCAATATGGTAGTAATACTTGTTTTTGAAATTGCAGGCAATTGTATAGATGCTAAATGTATACTAAGTATAAAAATAAAGTTTAAAAATTTTAATGCAAATAATTTTACAAGCCATTTTTAAAACATACAACTAATTAATTTCTTTAAATTGTGGTAGTTAACATTTTTCATTTTGAGGGTCAAATTTTGAAACAAATTTCCTGGGGGAAACCAGAAACAACCTTTTTAATAAAAAAAACCCCTAATTATAAAAACTCTGAGACAAGTTACTTACTTTAATCAACGCCTATCCAGGGCTTTTCATTTTCCTGTTGGGACATCGTGAGCAGCCAGTTTCATAGAGGGGAGGTGGGCCTGAAGGTAGAAGACAAAAGTTAATTCAATAGTTATGAATATTACAATTTTGAAGGGGGGCTGAATTGTAAAAAAAAACTTTTTTGGTAATAAATTAGGGTTTTGTAAATCTTTCGGGCAGGTATTCCTGGACCATCTCATTCATAATCTCATACAGTTATCGTGTTGTGTTGTGAAACGGTTTTAACCATTAAAAAGTTTGTTTAAATTTAATTAAGAAGGTAGTGGTAGCATACTCAAATTACATGAATATGAAAATAAATAAGGTTGATAAGGTAAATTTTTAAACAAATTTCACCCAGAACCCCAATTTCTAATAAAATAACTCATTATAAAAACACTCAAGACAAGTTACTTACTTTAATCAACGCCTATCCAGGGCATTAGTGCTGGCCTAGTGTCCAGTTTAGGAAATATTGAAGAGTCATCGTGAGCAGACAGATTCATACAGGGGAGGTGGGCCTGAAGGTAGAAGACAAAAGTTAATTCAATAGTTATGAATATTACCATTTTGATGGGGGGGCTGAATTGTAAAAAAACTTTGTTGGTAGTAAATTAGGGTTTTGTAAATCTTTCGGGCAGGAATTCCTGGGCCATCTCATTCATAATCTTATACAGTTATCGCGTTGTGTTGTGAAACGGTTTTAACCGTTAAAAAGTTTGTTTAAATTTAATTAAGAATGTAGTGGTAGCATACTCAAATTACATGAATATGAAAATAAATAAGGTTGATAAGGTAAATTTTTAAAACAAATTTCACCCAGAACCCCAATTTCTAATAAAATAACTAATTATAAAAACACTCAAGACGAGTTACTTACTTTTATCAACGCCTATCCAGGGCATTAGTGCTGGCCTAGTGTCCAGTTGTAGGAAATATTGAAGAGTCATCGTGAGCAGCCAGATTCATACAGGGGAGGTGGGCCTGAAGGTAGAAGACAAAAGTTGATTCAATAGTTATGAATATATTACCATTTTGATGGGGGGGGGCTGAATTGTAAAAAAAAGCTTTGTTGGTAGTGTGGTGGATTCAAACACAATACCCTTATTCTAGCCTGGCCACGAGAGGAGCTTGGAACTTTCATGTTTCGGAGTTGGCAGCGAGAACAGTATAAAAAGGAGTTGCTTCAATGTTTATTTTTTACTTGCCTTTTGCAATTTTAGCTCCTACCTTTTATTTTTAATGTTGAATAAATTGTTAGTTATTAACATTGAAGCAACTCCTTTTTATACTGTTCTCGCTGCCAACTCCGAAACATGAAAGTTCCAAGCTCCTCTCGTGGCCAGGCTAGAATAAGGGTATTGTGTTTGAATCCACCACAGTAGTAAATTAGGGTTTTAAAAGTTTGTTTAAATTTAATGAAGCTAGTGGTATCAAGTATCATACTCAAATTCAGATATAAAAATGAATATTAACTGAAAATAAGAATTAAGAGAAAAATCTTACAATTAAATCCCAATTATAATTATTTATATTAATGGCTTAAAATAAAATTATAGGTGATCAATTATAGGTACTGACTTTTCACTTATTCAACAAAGTAGCCTTTTAATTCACAAACAAAAAAAAACAGGAAGACTTATTTAGATACTCAAGTTCATATATCTTTTTGTATTTTGATAAAAAAAAATACACACATATACAGCTTTTAATTACTAGCCTTTTTCTCAGTTACATAATCTATAATAGAAAGTAAAATATTCGAAACGCACGAAAAACCCTAAAAAATTTGATTATGATGTTTCTAATACTTTAGGACTAGTCAGGAAGAAGGTGGACTAGTCAGGTGGAAGGTGGTCAGTTTTAAACTAAATTGCTAAAAACAATTAAGATCAAAATAAAACACCATTAAAATATCTCAATTAAAAGTTTGTACAGTTTGAAATATATTTTTTAATTTTCATATATCAACTCAGTTCATTTTCACTGAGGGTTCCTCCTATGGAAGAGCCGCTACTGGCATCAGTCAAAATATAGAAAGATTAAAAGTTACTATGTACTCTTTTAAATACTTATTTTGTTCATTGTAAGATGATAAAGTAGTAGGACATCCGTCTTAACAGCCCGCCGGCTAATCCACCAAATCTTATTAGACAACATATATGTATCTACGCATTTAAATGGTGGAAAAATAAACTAAATAAATAACTTATCTAAATAAAATATATCAAGCATTTAACTTACTGGAAATAAGGACGCCACGCGATGCGGCGCCATTCCGCCATTTCTTCTTCTTCGTGATGGTGACGTAATGGTAAACAAACTAGGCATTGCCATTTCAGAAAGTAGTAAAATCCAATAAATTCCAAAACTACGTGTGGCTCATTTTATAAAATAAAAATTATGCTCGATTGGAAAAATCATCAAGCTTTCAAAAGGAATCTTGATGAAAATGTAAATTTTCATAGTTTTAGATAGCTGTGAAGGTATAACGAATGACAAGAATAAACTTTATCGCCCATCCATTCTGTTGGTTAATGCGTGGGGTATCTCCGCTCAGTGGGGATCTCTCGCTCGTAATTTTAGGTTCTCATTTACCCTCGCTCTGCTTTATTCTTATTTAACTTCATTAATAGTTCACATTATGACATTATTTTCGCTTTAATTTATACACTAATGCATGCATGTATCTTATTTTATTGTGGGGAAAATATATTATTTACAGGCATTTCACTGTCGAAATAATGCATTTTTCTCGTTTTTAACCCAATAAATACTTTTCATATATTTTTCTTTGATATAATCTTAAAGAGTACTTCAAAATATACATCTTTTCAAATTTTCAAGCGATTTGTTACATATTTAGGGTTTTTTAAAGTCGAAAAAGAAAACGGTATTTTGAGTAAAAAAACACAAGTCCGAAAAAGCCCAATAATTGGTATTTAATAATAAGTTTGAATTTTTTTCAATTTTTATTTTTGTAGTTAAGTAATGTGGTAAGCTTTTTCCAGAAATTCGGGTTGCTATGGTGATTCTGACGTCATCCAGGAATTTTCAAACACAAAAGTGGTTTACTTGTCTTTGTAAGAATCCATTGCATTTTTTGGAGGTATATGAAAAAGGGGGAAAGGGGAAAAATATGAATGAACCCCCAAGTGTTTTACATAACGGTATTCCCTTTGATTAGTAGATTAAGAATATGTAAAGTATGAGGGGGTGGGTCCCATATTTCGGGAGTCTTTCCGGTTTTATTGAAAAACTGAATATGGGCGTCACGCCCGGAGTTTTAAAGCTAAAGGTCTAAAATTTTAGTATTTTTACTTCCTCAAAATTCCCTTTTGAACCATCGAACACACTAAGGGGTAGTACCCATATTTAGAGGTTTCGGGTCCATGTGCTCGTTCTAATTTTCTAATCCTAGCACCCCTGATTCTTTTTCCCGGTCTTTCTTCTAACACGGTTCTTAAAGGTCTTTAAGAGTTCTTCAAGAATCTGGTTACTGCTAAGCTTTCTGACAATTATTTGTAAAGAAATATGCGAAAAACCGTCTTGGAAAACGAAACAATGAATTGAATTGTCTCTGGATCACGCAATTTTTACACTGTTTGTTAGTGATTCATACTGTTCGAATTTCCACTTTAAATGCTTTCATAAAATATAAATCACTAAGCTGTGATCATAATAGATCCGCAGCTATTCAGCGTTAAAATTAGCATGTGTTAGGCTTAACGCACCACGAGGGGTCCTTTCTCGCCAAACACTACGGTTTTCATCACTTAGCTCTAAAACACCGATCGAGTATACATTTACACAGTTTATTGCAATACATTAAGCCAGATTAGATTGTCTGAAACACATCGGTATGTTTTTACATTTGTATCAATATTTCCAAAATTTTAATCTAACACCCCTGGTTCTTTTTTCCGGTCTTTCTAACATGGTTCTTAAAGGATTTTAAGAGTTCTTCAAGAATCTGGTTACTGCTAAGCTTTTCGACAGTTATTTCTAAAGAAATCTGTGAAAAACCGTCTTGGAAAACCAAACAATGAATTTAATTGTCTGGATCACGCAATTTTTACACCACTTCTTAGTATGTCATACTGTTCGAAGCCCACTTTAAATGCTTTCATAAAATATAAATCACTAAGCTGTGGTCATAATAGATCCGTAGCTATTCAGCGTTAAAATTAGCATATGTGTTAGGCTTAACGCACCACGAGGGGTTTGTTCCCGCCAAACACTACGGTTTTCGCCTCTTATGTTAGCTCTAAAAATACCGATCGAGTATATACATTTGCACAGTTTATTGCAATATATTATAAGGCAGATTATATTGTCCGAAACAAATTTGTGTAAGTTTTTACATAGGTATGCATCAATATTTCCAAAAATTTTCATACAGGTATATCGAATTATCCAGTATGTTTTGGAATTGATATCAAAATTTCTTTATTTTTAGAGAAAATGTTTTTAAACAAATTAATATAATTTTATTTAACTAATTGAAATACACTAATCAATTATAATTAACCCCTGAAATAAATGTCACATTTACAACTCAATTATACTGCTACTACTATTATCACTGCTAAAATGACTTATTCTGAAAAAATTTAAAAAAAAAACCCCTTAGTTTAAACTACGTTTAAACAAAAAAATAGGTTTACTAAAAAAGTTTTTTTTTAAATATTCTCTTTTAAAAATAATTAAATAAATCCATACAAATAACTCTTAATTTTCCCGCTAGATGGCTGTATCAAAAATCGGCTGGAAAAGCTTCTCTACAACAGGCTCGAAAGTCACGTGACTGCCTCTCCCATCCGATATTCCTTCGACCTAGCTGTCCATGCTATGAAAGTAGCTTTTACAGCTTAAAAGCATTGGATGCTTGTTACCAAGCATGCCATGCTATTGTTGGGGGTAAGCTAGGTACATAGCATCCCATGGTGGAAAGCATAAAAAAGCATAACATAGCACATCAAGGTACCTAGCTCTCCGTGCTATGAAGATAGCTTGGTTTGCTAAAAAGCATTGCATACTTGTTACCTAGCATGCCATGCTATTTTTTCGTAAGCTAGCTACATAGCATCACATGCTGGCAAGCATAAAAAAGCATAAAATAGCTGATCAAGCTACCTAGCTCTCCATGCTATGAAGATAGCTTGGTTTGCTAAAAAGCATTGCATACTTGTTACCTAGCATGTCATGCTATTTTTTCGTAAGCTAGCTACATAGCATCACATGCTGGAAAGCATAAAAAAGCATAAAATAGCTGATCAAGCTACCTAGCTCTCCATGCTATGAAGATAGCTTGGTTTGCTAAAAAGCATTGCATACTTGTTACCTAGCATGTCATGCTATTTTTTCGTAAGCTAGCTACATAGCATCACATGCTGGCAAGCATAAAAAAGCATAAAATAGCTGATCAAGCTACCTAGCTCTCCATGCTATGAAGATAGCTTGGTTTGCTAAAAAGCATTGCATACTTGTTACCTAGCATGTCATGCTATTATTTCGTAAGCTAGCTACATAGCATCACATGCTGGAAAGCATAAAAAAGCATAAAATAGCAGATCAAGCTACCTAGCTCTCCATAGTATCCCATGCTGGCAAGCATAAAAAAGCATAACCTAGCATAAATATCTAGCATACATAGCAAAAACTAGCAAAATCTAGCATATTTGTTTGCTAGTTCCAGCATAAAATTTTGACCTGGGCCCCAAGTTGAACTTCAAAGATCACCCATGGGATCACATAAAGCAACTAAAGTTGGCAGATCCAAAGTACGGAGATCCTGGTAAAATCGATATAATTATTGGAGCCGACTTATACCCTTCAATTATACTGGATGGTTTCTTAAAGGGACCCCATAATACTCCTATGGCACAAAATACGAAATTTGGATGGATTTTAACTGGTCCAGTAAACCTTAATGTAGATCCTGAAATCAAATCGAGGGAAATCACCATGATGCACACTTTCGCTGATATTCATGAACAATTAAGTTCCTTTTGGGAAATCGAAGAAGTTCCCCCTACGAGGTGTACCACCGTCGAGGATGACCTATGTGAAAGAATCTTTCGAGATACCTGTTCGAAGATTGGTGATCGATACCAAGTAGATTTACCCTTCAGGGAAGATGCCCCAGCTTTAGGTGAATCGCTTCCTATTGCTACTTCTCAGTTTCTTAGTCTGGAGAGAAGATTTAACTCGAATCCCAAGTTAAAAGAACAATATTCGAATTGTTTACAGGAATATCTAACTTTGAATCACATGCAGAAATTAAATCCTGACGAGATCCGTCCCAAAGAAAACGAAGGTGGATTTGGTTCTTATTACCTACCCCATCACCCAGTCTTCAAAGAAGAAAGTTCTACAACTAAACTTAGAATCGTATTCAATGCGTCCCAAAAGACCGACAATGGTGTGTCATTGAATGATAGGCTGCTTAAAGGCCCAAACATTCAAAAAACCTTTCAGCTTTTTTGCAGAGGTGGCGAATGCATAAAGTAGCATATGTCGCTGATATCGAAAAAATGCACAGGCAAATTCTCATTAACGAAGATCAGACAGATTATCAAAGAATAATTTGGCGAGAATCGCAGAATGACCCTATCGAACATTTTAAATTGCTGACCGTAACTTTCGGCATGGAAAGCTCAGCATTTCTCGCTATACGCACGTTAAAACAGTTAGCTTCTGACGAGAAACAAAGATTTCCTTTAGGAGCTAAGGCGATCGAAAACGAGTTCTACGTGGATAACTTAATGTCAGGTGCTGAAACAATCGAGAAAGCACTTGAAAAACAAGATCAAGTGATCAAAATACTAGAATCTGGTGGATTCACTCTACGAAAGTGGATTAGCAACGAAGGCGAAATCCTGAAAAGTATCCGTGAGGATGATCGGGAAAAAGGCATCACAAAGACGATCGATTTTGACCCAAAGTTTAAAACCCTAGGACTTTACTGGCACCCTGAAACCGATACATTGAGTTATAACGTAAACTTCAAATTCACAACTGAAAGTCCAACCAAACGAACAATTCTATCTGATATTAGTAAATTATACGATCCTCTTGGATGGATTTCCCCGATCGTGGTCTTGGATAAGATCCTGATGCAAGAATTGTGGCTTTCAGGAAAAAATTGGGATGACCAAGTTCCAACTGACATTCAAGAAAAATGGGTAAAATTAGCTATGAATATTATCGATCTCGAAACGCTAAAAATACCCCGCTGGATAGGATTTGACGTAAACCAAGTGTCAAGTCTTGAGTTACATGCCTTCTGCGATGCTTCCCAGAAAGCATACGCATCTGTGGTGTACCTACGAAGTCAAGGTACTGAAGGCTGTCATACCGAACTATTGACATCAAAAACAAAGATCGCTCCACTTAAACCTGTTTCACTGCCTAGATTGGAACTCTGTGGTGCATTGTTAGCAGTTAAACTGATCCTTTTGACTCTTTCAGAAACAAGTTTAAATATTTCGAAGGTTTTTGTCTGGACTGACTCCAGAGTGGTCCTGGCATGAGCATAGTGAACGCTTGAGTCGTTTTACCAAAATTTCAACTGGCATCCAGATCATTTCAAAGAATCAACACGTCCACGCAAACAAGCATAAATGATCAATTGTGAGTGTATTTAAAGATTTTACAGCAGTTATTTGTCGTTAAAAACGTTAAGATTACTTCATCGACTGCTTCATAGCCAGCGACGTAAAATAATGGACAAAAGCAAAATAATAAGACACTTTAGGAGATTAATTTTGGTTAATTATTAAACTTGAAACATTTCTTAATGAAAATATCAAGGTTTCCAAATGATACATACCTTTATTTGAAGAATTTCGGCGATTTTTTAGGACCTTCTCGCATCTCCCATGTTAAGTCTATGGGAGCGTTTACCAAAGTGCCTGAGGGGGTAAACGACCAATCAGATTTCTCTTTCGGTTGGCGCCACTCTTCACTATCTAGGCACTCTAATTTGAGTGACAGGTGAGGGATGATAGCTGGCCAGGTGGGCGGGGTTAATAGAGAAAGAGGAGGTTGCAGAGAGAGAGATTGCATGCAAATTGTAGAGTCAATAACGTTCGTCCTGCACTGTCGTCCTGTTCTCTGGTTAGTTCCACCGTTATCGCATAGGGGCGCCACGTTCTATGGGAAATACCATGCTTTAAAAGTTGCCATTAGCGTCTATGGAGATGGACCCTCTGTTAAGCTCTATACTCTGTGACTAAGACCACAAAAGGTAAGAAATTAAAAAAAACCTTATTATTTATTATTCGAGGGGATATTAATGATTAAACTTAGCACTTTTTTAAACCTTGTAAAAGGGACCGTCCAAAATTAAATGTCTACATTCCCAACCTGTGCAATACTAAACTGAGAGAGGTAATGTAGTAGTGCATCCTGCCATCGTCCTATTTTTAGGACAGCTGAAAATACTGGGAATTTGACCCATAAGTAATTTTTTTCACCAAATTTGTTTTACTGGTTTTTAGATGATGTAGCCTCAATAAATTTGCATACAAGCTTTTCCAAAAGTTTTTAATTCTTAGATAATATTTGTGTGGAAAATGCAAAAGAAAAATCTTAAGAAATCAGCATTTTGGAATTTTTTGAAAAATTCTTTAATATTGATTTAGATTTGCCATAAAAACAAATTTGTAATGATATAAGACCCTAATAACAATATGTACGTATTAAAGTTTTATTAAAATATTCAAAGTAGTTTTGGTAAAAGCGACATATCTATGCTGTCGTACTTTAAGGACAATGGCAGAATATGGGTTAATCTTTAAGAAAATAATTTTCCTGTTATCTAAATTCTAAAACAATCTCTGGAGTTTTAAATAGTTGTAAAATAATAAAGTACCCAAATAAAGGCACATAATTTAAAAATTTTGTCTTTTTCTACTCTTTGCTCTTCTTATTACATACTTTTAAAACTATTTGAACCTTAAGTACTAAATCATTTAATGTTCATTTTGAAATTAGAGTTTTAAAGGCTTACACATTTTTATACTTCAGATGAGATGTCTCTGAAAAAAAAAAGCGTCGAAGTTCTAATCTAGTCATTATGTGGCGGTGACACAGTACGGTCTGAGGAATGCGTATCGAGCTCTCAATGTGTTGGAAGCTCGTTTCAGAATAGTGCCAGTAAGTAGAAATTAGATACTTATTTTCATTGCGCCATTTCTTTAAATTTTTGTCAGGAATGGAGTGTACAAAATTGAGCTTTTCCCCAAAAATTGCATTTTTAAGAATTATAGTTCAATTATAATATCATTATTACCGTGAAAGTTAAATGTAATATCTAAACAGAAGACCATATACAGAAAGCAAGGGGTATTATAGTGAACTATCCAGTTACATTGTTTTTATTCTGTAGAGCGCATTAGCGAAACTTTATTGAGTAGAGCGCGACATCTTGTAGGATATAATCCCACATTATATCCCTTCTTTTAATCTAAATACGATTTTTAGAATAGTGCATTGTAATTTAGAAATAAGTAGCATTCATAATTTTTAATTTTATCACATAAAAAGCTTAAAGGAATTCAGATTACCGATATTTAGGCTCAGAACAATTGGGTTGCATGATGATCTATCTCATCGGTGCTACGGTCGTTTCGTCAACTCTGAAATTTCCTACCCCCACTCGTTGGCCTTACACAACACAAATCGCTAAAGCGAAGATTAAACAGAAGCCAGGGGGTTGGAAATTGCAGAGTTGGTGAAACGTCCGAGACACCTTCTCATCCATGCTATTTTGTTTGTTTATCTTCCTGGGTTTTTTTTTTTTATTGTACTAGGGGGCCTGCCCCCTGCTCGCTATCGCTCACCAACCCCCGTAACTGCTTCGCAGTTCTTTTCAGATCGCTTCGCGATCTTAGCGAGCAGAGCTCGCTTGTTCATCTCAACAATCCAGCCTAACACTCTTCTCGACTTAATTAAGCCTCTTGTAATACCGAAAATACCTCTCTCTTGCTTATAAATAATTTAATTCGTATCATTCCCCTAAATTAACAACAAAAATGTTGCTGAAATACATTCCTTTTTTAGCTTATCAATAATTTAATCGAAATGTTAAGAAATATCCAGCAAGTCTACTAATAATCATCAACCATTTTGTAGAAAAAACATTGTTGAAAATAAAAGAAATTAGACTCATCATAAAACTCGCCTGTTTCTCTAGTGAACGGCAACAGAAAGAGAAGAAAAAATTAAAACTTTGAATTTTAATAACTCTAAAACTAATTATAATTTTTTGAAAAACAAAACACCAATATTTTTATAAAAAATAATTGTATGTGTGTTTAAAATATCATAGTTCTACTGTGATTAGTTTTTCTTTTATAACGAAAAAACCGAAAACCCGTCAAAAATTTCGAAACTTTAAAACTTAATTACTCCAAAACTAATTCGAAATTCGAAAAAAGGGCGACGAGGTGCAAAACTTCACATCTAAGAGAATGCGGCTGCAAAAAATCATATTTCTGCTGCGAATAGATTTTGCTGGGGGCGAACTCGCAGCAGAAAAAAATAGTTTTCGACTTTGACATTAAATAATTCCAGAACTAATTATCTCATTAATTAGCTATTGGAACGAAAAGGACCCTCATACATTTGTTTACAAATGGTCAAAATTTCAATAATTTCCGTTCTATAGTTTTTGCATAGTGACAATGACAATTCAAAATTGTCAAAGTGAAGATTTTCTGAAACAGCGGCGGCGGCGGCGCACAGTGGGACGAACCCATGTTAAAATTTGGACATTGGTCAAAATTTAAAGTTTTTTATTCGGCTTTTAAAAGCATAAGAATATATTATACGGACTCCAAAGACTATGGACACGAAATTTTGATTCCCAAATTTAAGTTTTTCCACCTTTTTTCCGAACTCAAAAGCTGTAAAACGCTTGGAAGAATGGGCTGTTACGATGAAAATTCATGATTGACTCGTTCTCGCTTATTAGAATTGCATCGAATCTAAAATAAGTGTTCGGTCCTAATTTTTTATAGACAGCTATGGTATAGTGTAGGAGTATATATGTGTGGAAAAAAACAGAAATTGGAACCCTTTTGTGGTCCAAAATGAGCACTTTGCTTACAAAGTAGTATACTTTTTGATTGAAGCGTCTAGAAAATCGTCTCGTACAAAAAAGCTTCAAAAGTCTTCAAAGAAAGGATTTCACAGACGTGTAGCCAAGATATTTCTCTACAAAATATGTAAAAATTACCACCCAGTTTTACCCATTTTGTCCGCTAGCCCTGTTTGAAATGGTTATATCAGAGTCAAAGATCGACAAATACGAGATAGTTGTCATGACAACTTCACATTCGTAATAAAATATTTTACTCGGCATCAAAAATTATTATCGATTAGCTTCTCCAGGAGAAAGAAAAAATGAATTTGAAAAATTTTAGATTTTTATTCGAATTTTTGAAGCTATGAAGTTTTAAATTTCTTAAATTAAATTCATTTAACATAGGTTGAATAGTTAATTGTTTCAAAAATTTGAATTTGAATTTAAAATTTTATTTTATTTTTTTCCAGGAGAAACTAACCGATAGGACATTTTTAAATGTTTGTTTCTAATCAGTAGTTTTATTCCGTTCTTGGACTCAATGCTATTTATGGATATGGATGTAACTGAATGATAGTACTACTAAATTATATTAGGATTTATTTATTAAAATGTTCTTTTATTAATACTCTGTGCTTTATTTTCAATCATCCCGCTTTATTTGTACTTAAATATTTCGATACGGATTATGTATAATATTATACGTTATTATAGAACAAAATGATATTCATCCCTTAATTCAAATCTTAAAAGAGTCTTCACTATTCAATTTAGCGCAAAAAATACATAAAATTGACCCATACCGAACATTTTACGTTTAGATAACAGGATGAAAAAGGCATGTCCACTAAGAACACCGTTTCGTCCCACTGTGCGGCGGCAGCGGCGACTGTTACTTTTTTTTTAATATAGAGAGAAATTTTTAAAAACTTTTTAAGCTATTTTACTACTAAAAAATAAAGAATTAAAACTTTTAATAAATATTCTATTTTAATTTATCTTCATTCTTTCTGAACTTTATATTGTAAATATTTTTCAAACCTTTTTTATATAAATAAGTAATCAATTTTATACAAAATTGTATGTAACTTTAATTTGTTTTTTTATTTGAAATTTTAAATTCATAAATTTAAATTAAAGAGAAGATTTAGGAAAAGGAAGATTGGATTTTTTAATATTAATTAATTTTTATTCTTGGTCGTTAATATCTCATCGAATAATTAAGAAAATTTCACGAAACGTTTTTCTGTGAGTTTGTTATGATATTGGCAACAAATTTACCACAGAACTTTTTGTTCTACCTCTTAACTTTTAAATTAATTATTTTTTATTCTGCCACTAGGGCCACTGAAATCTTGTTCAATGTTATCGTTTTGCCCGTAACATATATGCATCATTAATAATTAAATTGTACATTTTTTGCTTTACTAATATACACTCAAAAAAATGGTAGTCTACAACCAACCGAACCCAGTTCGGTTGATAGTGGTTTAGTTGCCAAAACCAGTTTTTGTAACCACTGTTTTTGTTTATTGTGGAAAATCTATTATCACGTGTTCGCCATTTATCTCCCACTAATCTAAGGCTTAGCAGATACAATACAATTTGTTTGCTTTTGTCACAGTAAGTGGAATTTCTTCTATTGTTATTATTGCAGTTTCATTTGCATTGCTAAACCTTTAATTTAGCTCAGTGGGTTGTTTATTATTTTCAACATTTAAATCTTGAAGAGCAAAGATGAAATATGAATAATTTATCCCTTTTTATTAATTCAATTGTGTAATAATAACAAGTTTTGGGACGGTATCAGACTTAAAGTTTTGGTGTCGGACGTGAATCGTGCAAATTACAAATCATTTGACATTTGTGGAAAAGTGTTGACATTTCCACACTTTTTTATTTGTTTATTTTTTTTACTTAGCAATAACAATTTTCTGTTATATTTTTCAACATTATTTCTAGCGATCAAAATTTTTAAAAAGGAGTTTCGCACAGCTGGGATAAGAGTCCTCCCTGGCGGTATATCACGATTAGTTGTAGTGTATTGCACGGGCGCCCATACATACCTTTTACCCCTACATACCTACATCACCTTTTGCATTAAGTAACACGTGAAAGGCCACTGAGAAATAATTATGAAACAACCTCCCATTAAAGAAAACTTAAACGGGCTTGGCTGGCTAACTTGCAAAAATTTTTCTTGGCCCCCTCCTGAATTCAAACATATGGGCGTCCATGGTGTGTAGTTGGCGATCACGACACAATTGCCAAATGAGGACTCATCCCAGCTGATCCAGGTGTTTTTTTATCATATAATAAGAATTAGTTATAAATTATCTACATTGTTTAATTAGTTATTAATGAGATATTTTGTATTTTTAAAGGTCCGTTCGAGGATCCCCTCCCTGCAAGGAACTGCCACCTCACCTCCCATCGGCCTCGGCTCTCACGTGCGTGAGAGGAGGATGCCCCCCCAGAGTGAGTGAGAGTGTCTGTGTCTGCTTCGAGGTGAAGTCCTCGCTGGCTTCACTCAGTGGAAAAGCCTCAACTACAGCTGCACATCTTTTGTGATGCATCAACATATCGCGAGCTTGCTTTGAAAGGGTTCCAACTCGAAAGACGGCCCGATCCAGTTTACCGCAGGCTTTGGCGAGCTTCCTGCTTTCGCTTGCTCTTCACCGCCAGATGCGGCACCCCAACCTGTTTGGTTACTTGGCGGTGCAATCTTGGCGGATTCATGAGCGATAAGTAGCGAATTTAGGAATCAATTTTACAGTCACACTCCGCTCCTATTTTGTGAGCTAGTTTGAGGCTATATTGAGGAATGTTCAATGCTCTTGTTTGTTAACGAAAGTAGCGCTTTAGAACCTTTTCCCGTCGAATTTTTCATGGTATTTTTTACCTTCTTTTAATTACAAATTAATTATGAAAATTAGTTTTTTTTTAATATTGTTTCTTACATTTTACAAGGTCAGTAAAGAAAAAATTGGTTCCGTAAAAAGAATATATTACACAAAATATTTTTGCTTAAAAATTTATGTATCTTCACGATATTTTTTTTACTTCAAAAACAAATCGTTATTGTGCTTTTCTTTCAATTCTACTGTTAGTCATTATAAATTTTTCAAAATCGTCAAACCAGGATAGTATTTTCACAAAAATAGAATTTAGGCCTAAAAAACATAATTTAGCACTAAATTTGATTTTAAAAAATTATGTACAAATTTTTAAAATTTCACTAAAACAGGATCTTTTGTTAAAAGTCTGGACAGATTCCTGCTTTTTATGTAATATACTAAGGGGCATAGTTTTAAGTTTTAATTCTAATTCTATTGTATAAGATAAACTAAATATTGTGTTTGATATTAATAAACAATTATTGAACAAAATAGAGACTCATAAAATTCTTGGAGATCTCTGTCTTAAAAACAAGTTTAAATAAATTCCCTTACTTAATATAAATGCATGTTTAAAACTTGTTATTAATCTAAGGAGTAGGGCTATAAGGTGGAGGAAAATCCGTATGACTAGCACTTTTTTACTTTCAAGGCTTATTTTCAGTAAAAATCATTAAAAAAAGTTGTGACAATATGTGATTAATTTGTTTGCTTTTCAAAAATTTTGATTTATCTTTAAAACATTTGAAAACAAATCTTTATTGTGTTTTTCTTTCAATTCTACTATGTTAGTCTTTATAAATTTTACAATATCGTCAAATCAGGATCTTATTTTCACAAAAATAGAACTTAGGCCGAAAAACATAATTATTAGCACTAAATTTGATTTTATAAAATACAAATTTTTAAAATTTCACTAAAACAGGACCTTTTGGTAAAAGTCTGGACAGATTCCTGTTTTTTATATTATACACTATAAGGGGCATAGTTTTAATTCTAATTATATTGCATAAAATATGAAAAATGTTTGATATTAATAAACAATTATTGAACAAAATAGAGACTCATAAAATTCTTGGAAATCTCTGTCTTAGAAAAAAGATTAAATAATTTTCCTTATTTTATATAAATGCATGTTTAAAACTTATTATTAAACTAAGGCGTAGGGCTAGGGTAGAGGAAAATACGTACGATTAGCACTTATTTACTTTCAAGGCTTATTTTCAGTAAAAATCATTAAATTATCTTGAAACACAATAGGGAAGAGTGGGGCACCTTGGGACACTTTTATTAAATAATGGTTCTATAGAATTATATTTACTAAACCTAAACACAGATAATATATTAAATATACTCCTTTACGCATCCTAATAAAAAAATCTAACTGCAATTTCCTATAACTGCAATTTCCATAATCCATCCCTTTGCCTTTGACGATTGAAGGTTGGTGATCGTTTTCAGGTTTAGATTTCCTCCAAAGTTTATAAACTAATCTACTAAAAATATAGCTTGGAGGGAATCGAGTCCACCGTCCCGAAAAGCATCAAAATTGATAGTTTATAGTTTAACGAGTTTATTACTTTTAAACGAGTGATATTCTACACTCGAGTGTATCACTCGAAGTTTGCTCTTATAACGACAAAAAACTCGGTACGGATTAATTACGTTATAAGAGCTTCCACTGTAATAGTATTTAAATAAGACACAAAACAATAAACTAGCATTAGTGCAATTTAAAATAAGTTACTTACATTTATTTGAGCATTCTTTACAAAGTGTAGTTATGTGCTCCATACTGATATATTTTTGGCAGAGTTCACAGAAGTGTTTTGTTTTTCTGTCCTTTTTTTTCCACAATCTGCACATCTTTTGTATCCTGTTTTTAATCTATTGGCTTTGATGCCTTCTTCTGAGGTTGTATTCTGTAGATGTACCAAAGGCCTTTTTTCTTTTTTGTTTGCTTTGTGAGTACTAATACATTCTTGGGTAGTACATATAAATCTAAAGGGTACTTTTCTTGAATAAAGGTTTTTAATCAAGTTGATTTAAGCATTTAATTGATGGATCTTCAAAAAATTTTCTGTAGTAACATGAATCCTTAAATTAACCTTTTAGCTCAATCTTGGTTTATTTCTCTTAAAACTTTATTAGAGTAGGGATGTGATTTTCTTGTAATTAAAAATACAAAATATGTAAATATTATTATGATAATAATGTCAATAATATTATACTATATTTTATAATAGGGGAGAGTGGTTCTCCTTCAGACATGGCCCACTTTGGGACACTCCACTTTTCAGACGTAATTTTATAGTTATGAACTCGTTCTTATAGGTAAAGTCTGTCTGTCCTAGCAAGGCACGAGTGGCAAACCTAAAATCAGTACCCACAGCAGAAAAAACAGTGGCGAAAAAGCCATAAAGATGGTTATCTCACTTCTATTAGATACCCGATACCCTGCACTCGCCACTGCTTTTCCTGCTGTGGGTACTGATTTTAGGTTTGCCACTCGTGCCTTGCTAGGGCAGACAGACTTTACTAATAAAGGATCCTAAAAATCTACTCTTCAACGTGTTTTGGAATCTTTGGTGAGTCTGGATTATTAATTACATCAGTTTTCTTGTTTTGCGTGGTGCAAAGTTACGGATGAATCCTAGTTGATGGGTACACGTTGGCGATAGATGACGTAGTCGGAGATAGATTGCCAAGTCTGGCGATCGCGAGTTGAATGCCGAACGCAATGCGCGATTCATCTAAAATGACGTAAGAATGCGCTCTTGTGTTCTGCGTTGTATTGTAACATTCCGAAATGGCCAATTGAAAAGTGATGACGCAATTAACTCGGAAAACCAATAAGCTGTCATGTTGCGCGTTAGATATGCGCCCTTTTTTTTTCAAATCTTATGATCTCTGCGCATTTTAAAAATAGGTTTTGATTCAGATCTGAAGCTGAAGTGAAGTAACAACATTTGTGTTTGGTGGTATGCTTTTGTTTTGTTGCGTGGCGTATTCAATGTAAAACTTCACGGATTATAATAGGTAATTAATATTTTTAAATTTTATTCAGTGCATTTTATTTTAAATGAACCATTGCTTAATTTATCGCACGACAAACGACAAGATGTCGGAATTATATTATTATTGTACCGTAGTATTACTGTCTTCAAAATTCGTCAATAAAGTGATAAATACTTTAAAATATGTTTAATTTGTTTCCTTATTCAGTTTAAGTAGTTTAGACAATGTTTTTAGCTTTCCGCCGCGAAAAAAACTTGGCGCCTTTCGCATTTGGCAACGAAAAAAACTTTGCGCCAAAAACGCGCCAAGGTGTACCCATGAAATAGGATTTTACCCAAAGTTACTATCACTTGTAGTTTCAAAAGAATGTTTTTAATAAAAGAGGTTAATCTATGCTATTATAATTATGTTGAGATTAAAATATGTGTATACATTAATATTTTAGAAAAGAAAAAGAAATTTTTTTGCTAAACCTAAAAGAGTAATTAAGTTTTATATCCAAAGTGTCAAGTGGGGCACTTTGGGACATGTTAAAAGATACCCAAAGATTTTCAAGAATAAAAAAAAATAGTTTCTTATTAAATAATTTAAGAATTAAGAGGATTATAATTAAGAAATTGGTGCAAAACAGTTTATGGAAGGAAACTAAAAAATCAGTGATTTATGCCATGACAAAAATCAGGAAATCAGTGAAAAATTTTGAATGTAAAATATTATTGATGACCAGTTTAAGATTCTTAAGTGTAGCTTTATCATAATGTTATTATTGGGGGAATTGTCCCAAGGTGGGCCACTAGTGGGGCACCTTGGGACATAAAAAGAGGGATTTTAAATTTGTTATTATGAATAATAACGCGAATTAAATAATAATTTTAATTAATACTATGTGTAATTAAAATCTTTCAAACCACAGTTTTGATGAAATATCTGTAATCAGCACTTAAAAGCAGTCCAGAAAAAACTCTTGCAAGTGCAGGAGGGTAGTATTAAACCCTTTTTAAATAAATTTAAAAAAATTTAAAATCTTTCAAATCACAGTTTTGATGAAATATCTGTAATCAGCACTGAAAATCAGCCCAGAAAAAAGTCTTGCACGTGCAGGAGTGTAGTATAAAACCCTTTTTAAATCAATTTAAAAAAATAAAATTACGATTCTAGATTCCTCTTGACGAGGCATTGTCACTACTACGCAGTTTTTACAATTGCGGTCGCTCTTAACATTTGTGCTGATTAGAGACAGTAGTGATACCTAGACTTGTGTCCGAGATCGCTAAGATCCGGAGCATGCGCATAAACATATTCATAGGATGTCGATGTTACTGGTAACACTGGAGGAACTAATCGATAAAATTTTATTCGGGGACGAAAATACCCTAAACCAAACTAGACAGCAACTTAAGTTGACCCTACTACGTCACTCAAAAACAAAGTAGTTCTAATCGCGGTGTCTGATTTTTGAGTGAAATGAAGAACGTCAATTTACAAATATGATTGTTTTGTTAAACCCATGTATATGTATATATAATGCTTTTCAATCACGATTTGCGTACCGAAACCCCTCCTATCAACCCAACAGGCTTCGTGTTTACCGATTTCTCCTTCCGCATTTGTGACGTACTGGGTTCAAGAAACGTTGCAATTGAGTACAGATATAAATATGAAATACGGGGGAAATATCAGGGTTGCTTGATTTATAAATCACTTGATTTTTTTAAAAAATACATATATGTTATGGGCAAAGTGATTAATCGGGCATTATTAATAATGCCAGAAGTGGAGGCGGGCAAAGTGATAAATTTCATTCATAAATTCAACTGAATTTATCCCATTGCCCGTAACATATACAATTTCCTGCAATTTCAAAAACAAGTGTTATTACCATATTGACCCTTGATTGTTGAAAATGCGGTAAATAGCAAGGGTTTGGAATAAAAAATTTAATGAACTAAACAATAATTAAAATCATATATTTTTTTACCTGGTATCAACTTTTTAAAATGTTAGGATAATTTTCATCCAAAGGGTTCTTTTTAATATTTTTAGTTGTTCCCCTATTAGACTACAAGCCCGTGTCGAAAAATGATGGGTCATTTGAACCACCAGAAGACCTATATAGAATGATATAAGGGCATAAAATAATAAGATTCAGCACTATGCCGTCACTTGTAAGCTGTCCAACTGAGTGCCGGTGAGAATTCAAAAGCACAGGTAGAGTGAGTACATTTTGGTCATGTATTTTTGTACGGCATTCTTACCATCAATAGATCCAAGAAAAATAATGGGAAAACACGCAGTGCCGTACAAAAGTAGTGCGCCACCAAGTCGGAATTTTTGTTTGATTTTCCGCCGATTTTTAGGGTAAATTTGGTCATTTGATTGTGTACGGCATCGGTTCCATACAGTTTCAAAACCTCTTCTAATCCATAATTCCGCAACGCCGTACAAAAAATCATGCGACAAGGGGGGGAAATCGAGGGTTGCAATCCCCTCCCTTTCGGTGGTCTGGGGGGTGATTTGACACAACATAAAATGAATTTATTTTGAAAGTATTTCATGCATAGATAACATTTTCTCACATGCCGTACATTTTTGTTGGTCCAAAGGTCAGTAGGAGTATATGACCAGGAGTGTACAAAACTGTTGATACTGACATTGGCAGTTTTCAATTCTTGAATATAATATACACACTGTTTCACTTCAGATAGACGGCATAATGATTAATGCATATTATCAGTTGTTCTCTTTAAGAATATGTGAATGCCGTATTGTATCAGATGAACATAAAATACTCCTGAAATGGTAGTGCCATTTTCATCAGCCTGAAAATATGGTTTGCATTAAAATGTACGGCATCATTTTTTTCTGAATTATTTTCCTGAATACTATTTAAAACCACGATAATATGTAGAAAATTGCAAAATTTCATTTATCTATGATTATTGAAACTTTTGAAATAATTCGAAAAATTTCATTTTTTGTATTTCTCTGTAATTTTTTTTAGAACAGTTTCTTTTGAACGGCAATATTATATGACAATTGTATTTAACTATACCATGTTGAAAAAAAAGTTGCCGTACAGGATCAAATGACCTTCCAGCTTTATAAATCAAGTATATAATGAAATTGAGATAATTATTAATATATACATACAAATGAACAATAATTTTTTGACGGCATTAATTTTAATAGTGCATTTGAGTGCTAGATAATATTTTGGAACCGATGCCGTACTTTTTCAAATCACCCCCCAGACCACTGAAATGGAGAGGGTTGAAACCCTCGATTTTTCCCCCTTGTCGCATGATTTTTTGTACGGCGTTGCGGAATTATGGATAAGAAGAGGTTTTGAAACTGTATGGAACCGATGCCGTACACAATCAAATGACCAAATTTACCCTAAAAATCGGTGGAAAATCAAACAAAAATTCCGACTTGGTGGCGCACTACTTTTGTACGTCACTGCGTGTTTTCCCATTATTTTTCTTGGATCTATTGATGGTAAGAATGCCGTACAAAAATACATGACCAAAATGTACTCACTCTACCTGTGCTTTTGAATTCTCACCGGCACTCAGTTGGACAGCTTACAAGTGACGGCATAGTGCTGAATCTTATTATTTTATGCCCTTATATCATTCTATATAAGTCTTGTGGTGGTTCAAATGACCCATCATTTTTCGACACGGGCCTGTAGTCTATATCCAATTTTTTCTAATACTATTTTAATATCAATAGTTTGATTTTTTTTTTATCACTAATTACTTACTGTTTTTAAGAAATAAACATATATATTACTTTAATGGATAAAATTAATTTAACTAATCAATATAACTCAGATTGATTTAAATTTTTACACAAAATTCAGGCGTGATTAATTTAGTAATGTACTGTAAAACGGGGGGAATCGGATGGGGTGAATCGGATCACTGTTGGAAAAAGTTTTTTAAACCATCATAACTCCGGTTGTGTTAGAGTTATAGAATCAGGATAAAAACTGACTGATTCTACACATTCTTTAGAAGTTATTTCAGCCATTGAAAAATATTTTACGACCATATTTTGGGTCATCCATGGCTTTGAAGTGTGTGAACAGAAGTGTTAATTCATTTACATAAAAGAAATCTGATTTAAATAAAAAAAAATCTGATTATTTCAAATCATCTCAATCTTCAGTCAACACTTTTCATAATTTTAAATTGATTTATTGATATTATTCACACAAAAAAAAAGAATTTAAGAAAGAATTTATTTCTTTTGGTACAAAAATATAGATATTTTTATTCCTACTTATTTTTGTATTTTTATCTATAGTCAGTGTGGTCCAACCCGCGGCCCTCGAAGATATTTTCATGGCACTCGGACACAAAATATAATGCCTTAATTATACTAAATAAAAAGTAATTCGATTTTCAATTTTATTTCAGAAATTTGTTAAACTACTTTTCATGTAGAAAATATTTATTTCACAGTATAATTTCAACAAGGTTTTATTTAGTACAGTTAATCTATTCCAGGGGTTCCCAAACCTTTCGGGGGCCTATTACAAATTTTCCCCCTAATTTGCTTACATTTCATAGAACTTCATACCAACGTTTTGTAATAAAAGTTCTGTACGAGGGTTATTACTTATTATTATTCGTACTTTATGACCAAGCAAAATAAAATTTTGAAAATCTAGTATACGGATGGACAATATTCAAAAGTGGTTTTATATGTCCCTTAAAATTTAATTTGAAATAATTAGGATGATTATTCGACTCTACTATTTTATAAAATTTTATTCCAAAATAACTCTGAATATACTGAAACCCTTTGTGTTAAAGGCTTTATTATTAATCACATTGCCTGTGTAACATATCCACAACCCTGTTAATAGAATAATGTCTTCTGGTTTCCCGGTTAAAATGTGCCGTATTCAATTTAAATCTGTGCCCCTCGTTCTGTACTAAAGTCCAGATCCTATGTGTTCCCTTGCTTTATCACTAATTGCTAAATTTGTGTGTGTGCATCATTAATAATTAAACGATAAATTTTTTGCTTCAATATAATAATTAATGAATTTGCAGGTATGGATCCTCCACCTGAACCGCCCCAGTCCTCAATTTATGACGTCAAGTATCCCTATGGAAACTCCCTGATTCATGAGTTGGTGGTCAAACACAATAAAACCTGGCGAATCGTCGAAAGCTACATCCTCGAGACACTGCGGTCCTACCCTGCTGAGCTAGTGAATGCGAGGAACGACGATGGACTCACGGCTCTGCAAGTGGCCGTCGTAACGCGAAACTATAGTGCCTAGAAGTGGGATAGTGTCGCGACCGGACTCAATATAATGCACCCAAAAAGATCGAAAGAGATAGATGGCGCTCGTGTAAGCACCGTCCCTATCTCGCCATCGCTCGCCATCGATACGTGCGTTATATATGAGTAGTTTTATGGAATAAATATATGCTCTTAAGACACTTTAATTGAAAAGAAACATTTAAAAACTTTCTTTTCCAAGTCTTTATTACATGAGAAATAATTAGTAGTAAAATAACTACTGATAAAATAAATTTTTTGTACTTTCCAAATACTTACTTGAGAAGAAATTAATCTAACTATTAAAAATTAGCCACAAGTAAAAATATTTTTTTTTAAACATTTCAAATCGATATTTTGTTACTAGGTTTTAAACTATGAACCAAGCTCAAATGATTTTTTCCAGATTGTTAGTTCCAGGCAATAATAGTTTGAAATAAACCTAAAAAATGAAGTTCCCAATTTTTTTTCAAAATGGAGATGATGAATTACTTCTTACTTTAAACACAGTATATTTTTTAAGTGTTAAGTTTTTCAATCTGGATCATTTTATTTTGGGGAAATTAGTTCCTTTAAATTCTAAATTCTTTTTAATTCTATAAGGAATAATATAATTATTACTATTAACAACTTTAAAACAAATGCACTGACAGTATTTAATTTTTTTCCATTAAAGAATACTTAAATAATAGAGAAATCTTTAAGTAATGAAACTTAATACATCTTATGCCTACTGTACATGAGATTAATTATATACATTTTTTAAGTTTTAAATCACTTGAGATGTTAAAATGACATGTATTTAATAGATGTATTCTATTATTATCAGAAAAAACCATAGCAAATATGAAATTAAAAAAGTGAAATAAATATTTTCTGACTAAAACACCACATCAAAAGAAAAGTTGCTCAATAAAAAGCATTTTATTCTATATTTCAAGACATAAACATACATACAATGACGACTAACTTTTTCTTTACATAAAAATAGTCAGTTTAAAAACTATGACAGCACTTAAAAATTGCCAAATCTGTAGCTTCAGTGATGTTAATACGTAAGTACCAACCATTTTTATCAACAATAGAAGAATTTTTAAGACTAATAAAAATTTTAAGTTTAAACAGGCTAAATATTGAAATAAAGTTCAACGTATGGATAGTTTATGATAATCAAGTTAATCTTGGAAACACAAATGTTTAATAACAGTAATTTTTTACAGAAAAAATTGCTATTTTTAAAATATACTTAAGTACTTAAAAAAATAAAAGTTTAATTAATTAAACCTTTCAAACAAAATTATTATAACCTACAGAAATATGACAAATAAAATTGAAAGTTAAAATAAAGTTTTAATTATGATGGTAGCTTCAAAATTCCTATTAAATAAACATATTTTTAGTAAAAAATACATTAAACACAAAAATGACTTTTCAAAACAAAGAAAATGAATACCTTAATATTTATTTGCATCTTCGCATTTTCAAGTGCTTAAGTTTATCTCTTTTGTTGTCACAAGATTTATTTACTGTTTTCAAGTAAAAATGTAATCTTGTAATCAAATAAAATTTAATTATTCGTTTCGTCAATTCCAATTGGTGCATCTTGCATCCAACAGGAAGATATCCTGACACATCCAAACTAGAAATTACATCAAACATGATATCTCGATGCAGTTCATTATCAATTAAACAACTGGTGAAACACTTTTCCAACTGCGTCACTAACTCGAAAACTGGCTTTGATGCATAAATCAATCCGCCTTTGTCAAATACTCTAGTAAAGTTTGTAACTGAGTCTTTAATGTTCATGGCATCAGTTTGTAGAAAACTTTTACAATCATTACAGTCATTGTGCTTCAAAAATTTCCTAACTACATACCCGGATATGTAATATACTATCTGCTCATTCGATACGTCACTTTTAAACTCACACTTCAGCACTTTGGAAGCTTCTGTCAGTCTGCCATGATCAATGAGGTCATCAATTGCAGACTGTAGTTGGCTGGACTCTGGACACTTCGATGAGCTGGGTGGTGGGATTAAGGCACTAACCACCTCAGTCTCAACATTACTACCTCTAACCGGTGACCGAGCCAGATTGTAGAAACTTAAAGAATTAACAATGTTCAGAAATTCGGCAGGTGATGGGTGGTCGTTACAACCTTTCATTGAACGTACAATTCCGAATAAATTTTCTACCCGGTCTTGACTTAACCTAGATGTCAAGAGGTACTTGAATCCAACCTCTTCTGACAAATACTTAGATAAAGACAGTGTGCTTAGCAAGGTTACTAGTAAGCCAACATGAGTACTTCGACTTAAAAATCCCTTCTTAATTTTCCCGCTTTCTCTATCCCAAGCTATTAAGAAATCATGGAATTCTCGTATTTTTTCTTCTTGCCAGCTATTGATCCTTAATGCATCTTTAGAGCATCTTGATGTCATTACGGTGATCATGTCACTCATCTGCTTAACAAACTCAATAGTTGGCTGTGAATCACCATAGCATTTAACAACTTCTTCGTAAAATGTTAGACCTTTCACAGAATCTAAACTAAAAAGTTGAAAGGCATATGAAACCCTCATTTTCTCAAAATTGTTCGGGTGAAAGTGAACTTTTGTTAACTTAGGCATTATTTTCAGCGCCACCGGGACCTTTGAATCTTCCTTCCAAGCTGCCTCCAGCAATTCAGAATGAACTTTCCCCAAAGGTGTAAGGAAACCAGTTTTTAAAAAGGCATTCCTAATACATTTTACTAAATGAGGGAAGTCTGATAGAAAATACAGGTTTCTGTCGTTTCCACAAGGATGTTTTACATAGTGACTCACTTTCCCAGAGCTACTGATGCCGACTCCACACACCGACCACATGGAACGGTTCCATGAAGCCCCATCTCCTGTGATGCAGTCTACTCGTAAACCTGCATTTTCTGCATGTATTACAGCTTCAATTAATGTTTTGGCTAGAAGGTCAGCCTTCATATTTTTATTTGTAGCGAAGACACCCAATATTTGCGTCCACTTGCCAGTGAAAGGAACAAAAACTAAAAGTAGTCCATGATCACAAATGTCATTTTTTAGGTAGTCAGGTGTTTGCAGGCCATAATCCACGTAACCTAAAATCGTGCCATCAGATTTCAAATGTAGGTTTTCTGATAATTTCAGCTCATCGAAAATTAAATTTCCATGTTTAGAAAAATTATCTAACGTGGAAACCTTTTCCTTCAGCACAGAAAGCAGAGTTGAATTAAAACCGAAGCCTTGACTAAAATTCCTCAATAAGTCGCAATGCAAGATTTGCTTGGTAAAATTAAAACTTTATTAATGCGCAAATGCTCATACAGCCTCGGGCTCTTCATGCGCATGATGATGCACTCCAACAGCCATTCCCTCTCAAACAACATTCCTTTAGTGCTTTTACGAAAAGAGGCTTTGAAGCACTCTTTCAATGCAAGTTGTTGTTTAGGAGGTAATGACTTTATTTTGTCATCTAAACTAGAATGAAATTTTGCACTAAGCTTTTTTAAAGAATTAATTTCATTTTTCAGGACTTTTATTTTATGAGTCAATTTTCTATTCCTCATTCTGATATATTTTATTTTTGGCTTTGTCTTTCGCTGCAATGTTTTTGCCTTGTTTCTAATATCCAAAAGTCTTTTCCGTGCAGACTTACAGTGAACACAACAAAGGATTCTTGAAGAGTCGGAGGCAGATCCACAACAGTTCTTGCTATACAAAACTCCATTATAAATATCAAATCTTTTTGAAGAGGTGTCAGATAGTACAAACTCTTTAACACTTCCAGCTCCTTTGCATGGGGACAAACTTTCAGCTGACTTCAGAATATTGGCAATATCGTCATCTGTACTAGCATCAAGAGTTTTAAGAAGCTTGAAAAGAACATAAATAGAGCAAGAAAATGACTGATCATCTTTTTTTTAACCACCATCATCTTACTTGGAGTAGATAACATACTCATTACCTTCTTAATATCATCTTCAGGAAAGTCATCATAAAAAGCATATATATGCAGTTCATTATCAGGCTTGCTTATTTTGCACCATTTAGGGGGTAGTGATATGGTATCAAGCTTTGAAGGATCATTATCAATGCCAGTATCTGGAGAGTCAGTCTCAATTGAGACCTTCTGCTTCTTACTCGGAGGAGGAGCAGAAACACTGTTCCTTGTGGACCTTACCGACGACAACTCCCGAGTTAAATATTTAGGCAAGTTCGGAAAAACTGTAGGAAATGCATCGTCTTTTAAACACGGTTTCGCTCGAGGAAGCAAAACTTCCTTCCCATCGATGACATGCTTCCAATGTCTTTCGATGAAACGTTCATCAAAGTGTACCTCGCAAACAACGGAATATTGATCCAATTCCTTGTCTTTCCGAGGAATTGCTTTAGCCCACTTCTCGAACAATTTTCCATCTTTAGGGGTCGAAAATAAAGTTGTTTTAGCTTTGTTGCTCTTGTAACCAGAAGTGCATCCAGGAACAAAGCATTTCCGATCAGCTTTCTTTTTTGAAGAAGCTGAATTACTCATATTTGCATATAAAAGTCATCAATTCAGTCACTACAAGCAGAAATCGTAAAAATACGTAAAAAATAGCGAAATTATTGAGTTTAACTAAAGAGCTCCCATTGTAAACAAAAACAAACAAGGGACGGAAGCATCCACAGCGCCCTCTTGTGGTTTCGTCATTTTGAGGATACTTTTTTTTAACACAGTGCTGCGGCGATAAACACGCTATCCCACTTCTAGGCACTATAGCGAAACTATTACATGGCCAAGACGTTGCTTTCGAGCTTACCAAAAACCATCGACGTCAATGCCCACTGCGCGGGAGCGACTGCCCTGCATTTAGCAGCCGGTGCCGAATATCACTTCAACAGCGCGTATTTGAACGCGAAAAACGATTACAGCCAAACCGGTAGTTTGGAAGTCGTACGAGCCTTATTAGAATGCGGCGCTTCTCTAGATGCTGTAAATCGCAGCGAAGAAGCGCCGATTCATATAGCGGCTAAATACAACCGATTTGATATAATCCGGCTGACAAAGGTGCAGATTTTAAAGTTAAAAATTGCTGTGGATGGACGCCCCTTCATAGCGCAGCGGACTCTGGATGTTGGGAAGCGGTTAAAGTTTTGGTAGATAACGGCGCTGCTTTAGATGTGTGTAGTGTCCACGGATGTACACCGCTATGCCTCGCAGTCAGTCGAAATCGACATCATGTACTGCAGCTGTTGATCAGCAGAGGAGCAAATATGGATATTGCAGATAATTGGCGTCAATGGACTCCAATTCGTGTAGCGGCGGAATAAAGCATTCAAAGTTTTAGTAGATAGTGGTGCATAAAGGCATAACTACACCTAAAAAACAATTTTTTTTAAGGGGACTTGGTACCAAAAATTTTTTTTCTCTAATAACTGGATTTTATTATCTTTTAAGGTTTTGAATTATGTATTTGCTTCATACTAATTCATATTTAGCCAAAAAAGCGAGTTCAAAAATTTATTTTTTAAAATAATTACAAAAAACTTAAAAAAATGCCCGAAATTACCCTACATTTAAATTGTAACTCCTCCCTTATTATATGTTATTTTGACTTGATTTTTTTCTGAACATAAATCAAACATAGTCATTTGTAGGCATGGAAATTTGATTATCTATAATAGTTTCTGAAAAATAAAAAAAACTCTTAAATTTGTTTTTTTTTTTCGAAAAAAATACCCTAAAGGCGGCTTTATATGCATCCGGCAAATGCGGCGTTTGCGACTGCGACGGAAGATTTTTTCCTGCGAGTCGCCAACTTTTGTGAACGTTTTGACGCATGTCTGTACGCGTCGGCTCCGTGCGGCAAGTGCGATCGTGTCGTAGGTTCGTGCGGTGCGATTTTCGCTACTCTAGTTTTGGTTTCTGTATTCGACGAATAAATTAATTCTATGTGTAACGAATTAAAGTATGAATGTTCTATGAAAGAGGTGGTTGGTTCACAAATTTTGATGATCTCAAGTTGTCGAGCGCATCACGTAATTTAATTAAGTTTTCAAAACCAAATAAGATGGAAATTTAATTTTTTTTTACTAAAATCATTTTTGATTCTTAAAATTTTTCAGCTATATTGAGGGAAATAAAATATTTTTTTCAGATCAGATAGTCCTATGGAAAACTAAAAAAAAATTCTCTGTAAATTTGAAATAAATAAATTTTTAGCATATATTTCTCTCCTAAATTAATAACTTAATTATTTTTAATAAAATTGTTCTACATTGGGTATATAATAATATTCTGGGACGAGAATAGTAATTTATGCTATTTTGCCCTTAAACAGTTTCTACTTTTTCCATTACAAATACTGTATTTACTCAAATTCTAAATTTGTCTATGAATTTTAAAGCTTTGGTTATAAAACTAACCTCACAATCTTCCTATTTTTTTTTTTCATTACATCCTTTTGTAGAAATTTCTGAACTCTAGAATGATTTCTTCCAGAGGGTTATTTTGTTTTAACTTGGGGAGGCTACGGGAGTTGAAGCCCCAAGTTCTCCACTTTAAGTATTTTAAATTAATAATATGAACAGTATTTAATTTTATTCTTTAATTTAATTGCTAGTTTATTCCCTTCAAGAACATTTTTTATTAAAAAATAAAGATCAGAGATAATAACATTAATTATGAAAAAAATACAGGAAGATATTTACACAATTAATTAAGGAAAGGTTTTTGATTCAGATACTTACCTTGCTAATGTTTACAAAAAATACTGTTTCAGCTATTTATAACACAAATATTTTTTTCCAATTTCATAAGAACCCTTTGTAGCAATTTAGTTCAAAAATACCATAAAGGATTAAACATATATATGCAAAAAGTAATAGGATTTTTTAATTCAATTTTCTGCCAGCACATATCTGCTTTTTATAAAATTATACAAAATATTAAACCTATTCAGAAAAAATGTTGTGCAGCCTTCAAAGGGTGGTAAAATAATAATGATTACAGCATTTGAATTACTATTACATTATTTCTCTGTTTAAATATATGCATGCATATGTTAATAGAAGGAAACAATTTCCAAAACTGAAGTTCAATCAAGAATTTTTATTACATACAATCAAATTACATTGAAATGTTAACTTTCATATTCATATAAATTGTTCAATTAATATTACAAAAGAGCATAGGAAACTAATATGAGTATTATATGAAATTTAAACCATACAAATGACATAAAAAATACACCAAAACATACTTCACTAGCATCAAATCTACAAATTTATAAATATTTTTGTAAACATAGAAGTTTAATTGAATAAACTAGTATACATTTTCTTATTAACCTTGAATTTCCACATTTTTAAATTTACAGAATATGAAAATAATAAAATTGAGTTTATTAACACAATTTATTTTTAATAAATGTGCAAGATGAAGCAAATTCCACAAGCAATACACAGCATGATCATGAAATGCCATCTGATAAGATTGAATATGTCCTTTAAGCAATAGAACCTAAAAAATAAAATTATAAATATCATGTAACCCTAAAAAATTGCATCAACACAATAAAAATTGCAAGGAATGCAAGTGCACATTTGAAACTCATCAGTTTTCGAGAAACATTTCATCAGTTTTTTATATTAGCTCCAGGCGTGGATTCAGCACGATTCTAAGGGGGGTCACTTTTCCAGACCATCACCTTTACCTTTTGAGAAAAAAGTCAAAATGTTGGGGATTTTCAAATACGTAGTATTACTCAAGATCCCCTTTTGGTATCGCTGGGGGTATGGGGGTACTCCCCCAGATTATTTTTTTAAATTTTACCTGTAAAAGTAGGGTTTTAACTCGTTTTGAGTACATTTTTTGGGTCCAAGGGGGGCACTGTCCACAGTGACACAAAATTATTTAGCTCAAACTGGTTGGTGTTCAATTTAAAAAATTACAAGAGGTACAACTGACAACAACCATGTGTTCGAAACATCTCCAACAGCCATATCATAGCCATCGGTGTTAAATCCTTGGTCAACGAAGGATTCCACTAATCAGAGACAGCGAAAAGCTAATTTTTCTTTCTTTAGATGCTATTTAACACTGACATATGAATATGGCAGAAATTAGCTGTTAAGATTTAATGCATTGATTAAGGGGCATCCATAAATTACACAAAGTCAAAAAGAGGAGGTCCAGCAAAATCTCAAGGGGGAGGGGGAAGTAAATTAAAATCTCCCATCAACTTTTAGTTTAAAAAATATACATTTTTTCTTTGATCTGTTAGCACACGTTCAGGAAAACTGGACAAATTAGTTACAACAGCAAAACATTAGCCAGTCAGTCATGATAATCAAAATATATATATGAATATAATTTTTATTAATTCAACATTGATTTTTATCAAAACTTTAGCAGCGTATATGCTAGGCTTCATGCTAAAAACGTGGCTAGAACATATCTCAAAGACATTTATTCATTAAAAAGTTGAAAAAATATCATGTATGAATTTGTGGGGAAGAGGAGTCCGGCAAAATCTCAGCAAAGGGGAGGAAGGGGTCCAATATTTGGAAAAAACACCTCACGTAATTTATGGATGTCCCCTTATCAACACAGATCAAGACTCATTAAGTTAGGTATAATAGATATCTCAATAACTAACATTTCTATCGAGCAATATTCAAAAAACTTTCAAAATGTGGGACAGAACACTACTCTCGGTTATTTTAAGTTTGAGAAATTCAAGATCCAATGGCTAGAAAAAAAAAGAAATTATCGAAGGGGATATAAGATAAATCACCGAAAAAATAAATCGGACAAAATGAAATAATTGAAACATCTCAACAGTGTTGCTTAAAACAATATTAAATTTTGTAATTTGTAAAATGTTGTTGATGATGTCTGATTGGCGAGACATGTGAAGACTTGGATAATATGGGGAGTTTTGAAGAAATTTTTTAAACAACGGACTTTTGATTAACAAGCTTCCTTAGGTTTTGATTTATAAATTCTTTTTACTGTTAAGTTAAAGAATCATCATACAGTTTTGGTGAACAATGTGACTGTCGAATGTTTATTGTTTTATATCCAAGTCTGGACATGTGCCGGGCTAATTGAAAAATACTGATTTAAGTTGTATAATACATGTGTATAGGAGTGAAAAAATACCATAAATTTACTCACTTTTATAAAGCCAAGTGCAGACAAGACATCTTTCAACTAATAGGGCAGGAATCAATTGAATGGGTCACTTTCACAGACATCGCTGCATAGCTTGATAATTATTTACTTTAAGCATGATGCAGCTCCATGCTATCTGCAAAAAAAGTTTACTTAACATTAGAATAGCACAAAAATATGTAAAACTTTAACTCAACTAGGTGTGTATATTTGTAAGTGAGAATGAAGTCATGAAGTCAGATTGGCGAGACATGTGCAGACTTGGATAATATAGTTGCACAACTTGGGAGTCTTGCAGAATTTTTTTTAAATAACGAACTTTTGATTAACAAGGTCCCTGAAGTTTTGATGAATATAAATTCTTCTTACAGTTAAATTAAAGAATCATCATCGTACAGTTTCATTTAACAATGTGACTATCAATGTGTATTATCATAGTAGCAACAAAACATGTATAACAGTTCTTAGTTTTAACTCAACTATGTGTTTATATTTGTATTCTAGAATTTGAAGACGAACATTACACTCAAACACTACAAGGAATTAAATAAAACCAACAAATTGAGTCAGAAAAGAAGTTTTTCAAATCTTACTAGACACAAAAATGTTTAATAAAGTATAATGCAAAACTTTGTGTTCACCATAGAAACCAAGGGGGGTTGGAGATATATCCCCCCGAAAGTCAGAAATTTATGACAAGCATGAAATAGGAATTGAGGTTGTATAATACCTATATGTGTATAGGAATGAAAATAAACATAAGAACTACTTACTTCCATATCAACTACTGCAGCACTGTCAACATCTCATATACAGCACATCTCATGAATTTTCTTTCACTGATAACTTTCACTCTTAACTTTCAGAATGATGTCTTTTATCTGCAATGAAAGTTTACTTAACATTAGAATAGCACAAAAACATGTAAAACTTTAACTCAACTAGACGTGTTTATATTTGTGTGTGAGAATTCGAAGACAAGCATTAAGCAGTTGATTTCATGGTACCACTCAAACACTACACGGAATTAAAATTAACAAGTTGACTTTCAAATCTACTAAAGACAAAAAAACTTAACCTAAAAAGTAATATGAAACTTGTTTATGACTGTAAGTAAACAATAACTCAGAAACAAGCATCAAACATATCTTATCAAATCCTTTAAATCAAAACTAGTAAAAATAGAAGTAAAAAGACAAAGATAATGTGAATTTTAACAAATTATATAAAAATTTACTTACTTTTGATTGTGGCCGGTCGCATTTCTTTTGTTTACATTTTTCATTTCGCGATGCGAATGCGGCGATTCCGGCAGCTTTCTCTCGGCGCGGCAGATTTCAAGGCTTCCTATTGGTCCTTCCCGACAGTGCAAAAAATAGGAAAGAAATTCGCAATCGCATGCGATTTTGCCGCATTTGCCGGATGCATATAAAGCCGCCTTAAGTTTCCACTTTAATGCTCCGTAAAAAATTGTAATAAATATATTATAAAATCCATGCCTGAAGATGTTAAACAGGTGCTACTGATAATGACTACAAAGTTAGAAGTGGTTTGGATTATTAGAAAAAAAGCCTTTAGATTTTAAACATTAAAAACCTTGTTTTGCGAAACAGCCGTTTAAGGATAGGAAACTAGGCTTCTTAAGCCTATCTAGGCATCAGAAATCTCAAAATTTTTAAACTTAGAATCTTTAATTGCAAAATCTCAAATTCGATATTTTGACCAAATTTTGGTACTGAGTCCCCTTAATAAAAAATAAATTTTAATGAAACAAAATACTTTTAAGCTATTAATTTCTATTAAAAATACTGTTACTCTAAAAAAATTTTTTCCCACAATGGATTTCTCTTTTGAAAGACTGCAATTTATATTATCCTTCTTATACAGGGTGTTTGAAAAGTCCGTTTCACGGCTTTTATTTGGAACCAACGTCTCCTAGGTCATGAAAGAAAGGTCTACCCCTAGGTAAGTGACCCTGGAGAATCCAGTGATAAGTCTCACAGCGACCATAGCGGCGAAATAAAAATTTAAAAAAATATAATTAAAAGAACTAAAGGAGATAGAACGAAAACTTCAATGCAACTCATGTTGGCAAAATTATAAAGAACAGACAGAAAAAGGTTCTCTATGAAAATATCTTGAATATTCAAAGAAATATTAACGGTCAAATTTAGCACTTTTTGATCCTTGAAAAAGGGGCCGTCTACAAATTTAGAAACTTCTCTGATTTCATGTCGACGAATTTCAACGATTTTGAATTTAAACATAAAATATATCCCAATTTTGAACTGGACTGGATTTTCAAGTTAGGGACGGTCGCTTTTTCCAAGGTTAAAAAAAACCGCTAATTTTGATCGTTAATATCTCCTCGATTATTTGAGATATTTTCTTGAAAACCTTTGCTGTGTGTTCATTGTGACTTTGCCAACAATTGTTTTGTATTGAAGTTTTTGTTCTATCTCCTTTAGTTTTTTTAATTATTTTTTTTAAACATTTTTATGATCACTTATCAATGGGTTCTCCAGGGTCATTTACTTAAGGGTGGACCTTTCTTCCATGACCCTAGGAGACGTTAGTTCCAAATAAAAGCCGCGACACGGACTTTTTGAAACACCCTGTATTATATGACCCTGTATATATACGAAACTCGGTGATATTGTATTTTTTAATGAAGTTTAAATATGCTGTTTAGTATTTTATTGAAATATATTTTATCAAAACATCATTAAAAAATTTTTCTTTATGACTCAATGTTTATGTTTACTTATTATGAGCTTATTCATCTGATCGATATATGAATCATAATGACATATTCTCAACTTTTCTTTAAGTTCCATGAGATTCTTACTGTCATACAAAAATATTTTATTGTTTGTAGAATCAGGAATACCATTTACTACATGCTCAATAATAGACATCTCCTCTATAATACCTCTTGATGCCAACTCCCTCATACTAAAAAAATAGTCATAGTCGGGAACAGAATGGACTTTAACCGTCTGGCGTCACAGAGAACCAACACCCAACACGTGACCTACTGAGCTTGCAATTGGTTACCACAGATACTACACTAGTAGAGTTTGTAGTCGTAGTGAGATATGATTTGATAGTGAGAGTTTTTTTACCACCGTCATGTGACTTTTATAGTCTCGAACCAGATAGGCGGTTAGAGTCCATTGCGTGTTTTGATTCATGTTTAAATGTGATTACTTTTTAAAAATGGAAATTTCTTATCTAGTGTAAAAAATAAATGTTGTTTAATTTTTTTCTTGTCTGTTCCAGCTTCAAAAGTTAAATTCACGACCCAACAAACGTGACAAGCCACAGCAACACGAGGAAGAACACAATCAACAACACATCAACCAGACGGTGAGTTTTTTTTAAATAATGTGTGAGTTTTTGAGTAGAATTAATAATCTTTAACTTATAGTAGGGGAGCCAAGAGTGTTTTTGGGTTGTAACTCGAGCGCGTCAGATAATCATAAGGGGGATACCTTGCATGCTTTTGAGTAACTCCACCAAATATAAGCTCTCTATGTAGGGGGGTTTGTCTAGAACAGCCCGTCAGATTCAGTGGCGGATCCAGAGACTTGGTTTGGGGGGGGGTGATTTTACCTACATGCGCATTCGACATTACAATCAATTTTCACTTTTACATTCAATTCGTAAGAGGAAGACACATAAAATATATTTGGTGGAAAGTTCCACTTTCTACTGATTTAATTGAAAACCATTAAATGCATGATTAAAATAATTCATTTTCCCTTTTTAAAATGGAACTTCTACTTAAATGCATAAAGTATACACTAATATATAACAAGACAGACCAAAATAAAGAAAAATTAGAGAAACAGAAAAGTCACTAAAAGTAAAATTACCGCAAAGCCACGAATGCCTTTTTGCTGTTTATAATTATTTCTTTTAGCTTTTTCACAATTTAAAATTTAGTAAACCGGATTAAATCATTAGAACCTTGAAATGATAAGTAATAATGACATTGAAAGCTGCCCTGTTAAGTTCTCAAAATAATAATAAAAACTTAATAAATGTACATACAAAATATTAAATCTATTACTAAATGATAAAAACAATTTTCTTTTGTATATGTATTCCGAATTTAGCAACCAAGAAGAAAATTTAAAATAGCAATTTTTCTTAATAATTGATACAGTGATATACTTGAGTTTAAAAAATTATAAAACATCGAAACATAGTTTAAAAAAAAGAAAAGTTGCAGAAAATGGCAAAACTACCTCAGCTTTATCTTCAAAAAAATCATTTCTTGGCTTTTTCTTAAAAAACGAAAGCTGAGTTCCACTGTTCGTTTCTGAGCACGACCATGTTCACTATTTCCGGAATCCATTTTTTGAGATAGTAAAACGCCAAATTTTAATAAAACAGCAAATTTACTAGTACAGCTTGGCATATGTACGACATGCTCCGCCCACAAGTTTTGACTATCCCACTGCCAACAAATAGCTGTTATCCCCTCCCAATATGGGATTGCCAATCGCTCTGAAAAAGTTTTGATTGGCCCTTAAATAGATGTTGAAAAACAGTGAGATTAGAAAATATACAAACAAGCCGCCCGCTCTGGTTTTTGTGTGCAATTATACCAGTAATCAGCCTCGATATGGTTCAATTCACCCCGATACAGATTTCTAACACCGGCTGAAATTTCCGGTGACCAAAGAGTACCGAACCCCACTCTGTCAACCCTTTTATCAGGGCTCGGGAAGGGAGCCCTCTGAAAAGTGATCGATGCATTGAAGTTATCATTTAACGAGTTGCTACTATTGCCGAAAAGGGGCACTGCGAGAAACCGGAAAAAATACTCGCTCAGATGGTGACAGCGGTTTCTCAGTAGAGATTATTCACAAGTCAAGTTTATCGCTATGTTATCGGAGATGTGATTTTCTGCCGGAAATTCGGCGAGGTCACTTTGTTGGGGGGGGGGTGATCACCCCAATCACCCCCCCCGTGGATCCGCCACTGGTCAGATTTGTAAAAAAAATATGTTAAATGAACATACTCGAGCGCGTCAGATAACGATAAGGTAGGTTAGTTACCAGCTAAAAAGTGTACATTTTCTAAAATCTGCCGATTTGAGCGGTGGGTAAGGGAGCGGGAGGGTTACAAAGTTGCAAAGTAAAGCTAAGACCGGTAAGACGCTATCGCTCTTTTTGAGAAAAATGTACTAAACGAAATGTTTATAGACTAGTAGCCAGGAAACTAGGCTTAACTAGTTGTAAACTGTCTTGGTACCCAATCTGACGCGCTCGAGTATGTCCATGTAACTAGTTTTCTTTCAAATTTTGACGGGCTGTTCTAAACAAACCCACCAACATAGAGAGCTTATATTTGGAGGAGTTACTCAAAAGCATGCAAGGTATCTCCCCTATGATTATCTGACGTTTTTAATCTCAGATAATCATAGTCGAAGGTATCTCATAGTTTTGTCATTATTTTAAATTTATTATTTTATGCGATCAGGGGACCGTCGTTTCATTGGAGCAAACGGTCTCCTTGAGCACGTGGTTTGATTATTTAAACGCTTTATCCTCTTCACTGAGTCCACGTTCGTGGACTTAGGCATTTCCCCTCAAAAACAGGGCCGGATTATCCAATAGGCAAAGTAGGCAACTGCCTAGGGGCCCATCGTCAGCTAGGGGCCCCGTCCCCAGAGGGTGGGTGCCCATATGTTTGAATTCAGGAAGGGGTCCAAGAAAAATGTTTGAAAGTACTAAGTAACTATTTATATTTTTTTCAAGCAGTAACTAGACTATTTTTATGAGGGGTTGGTTCATAACTATTTCAAAGGGGCCCTCACGAGTACTTAATGCAAAAATTCTTGCATAAAATACTGGAATTTCAAGCAAAAAGTGGGTGTCCTCCCCAGAAAAGTTCTAAAATTTTATTCTTAAGAGAAATGTTTTAACTCATTTGGGTGACTTCTAAAATGGATCGCGAGGGGGGCCTGCACATAGGCCCACTTTGCCCTTTTGTATGGGCACCCATTCCACAGAGAATTTTTCTTGAAATGTTTCTTTGAGTTAAAATAAAAAAAAATTTTTGCAAGTCCGGACCTAAGCAAGGGGCCCATGAAAAAATCGTCTAAAATGGTTCCACAAACGGACCTCTCAGATTCCTTATAAATTAGCTTAAAAATTATCTTTTGCATGCTAGAAATGCAAAAAACAAAAACTAATGTTTTGAAAAAGAAAATATTCTTTAATATACTTAGGATTCCTAACTTTTTAATGTTCTTTCTTCCGGTTCCCCACTTTTCCATAGTTTAAAGCACTGGTGGTTCATACAGAACCCCGGTGGTTCACGGTAAAAAATTTCATTAAAATAAGAAATTTCATAATTTAATTGTAGTCCGCACATCGCGAACAGTGGTGATGTTTTTTTCTTCAGTTCCCTGTCAATCCCCTTGAACTGCTGCGAGTAAATCCGGTATCGGACGTTGTTCATGGCCGTGGACTGCATACTATCCCTATACATATTGTTAGAAGAGTAAATTTTTAATTTTTTTGTACTTTAAATAAATGCTATAATAAAAAATAAGTTCATATTGATTTGTTTATTTTTTTATTGAATATGGTTTGGTTTAGCTAACGTTTTATAACAAAAAATTATTGAATATGAGCCTTCTTATTATGAAGCTTATGAGCTTGTTATTGAATAACAAGCCTTCTCACCACTAGCGGATCCAGGGGGCTAGGGGGCTTGAGCCCCCCCCCCCTCCCAAAAAAATGAGAAGTTTTACACTAAAAATATGGAATTTTATGCACCACAATGAGTTAAAACCCTGTTATTTTAAGGTCAAATATTCAAAATTTTTCTGGGGGAGGACCCCCAGACCCCCTTGGTACTTGTGTAGGCCCCCTTGTACTTTTATTACGACTGTATTTTATAATAAGTTTGTCAAAACACAAAAATTCTACCATAAAATCGATATCCGAAATCGGATGAGGCGTAGCAAAACAAAATGAAAAGTGGGTTTTTTTACTTAAATTTAAAACAAAAATTCTGGGGGAGGACCCCCAAACCCCCCTTTTAGTGGTTGGAACAGGATAATTCACTACCTTTTCCATATTTAGATAATCAAGAAGATACAATTGGATTATGAAAATTAGCCTTAGCCCCCCCCCCAAAAAAAAAAACAAATCCTGGATCCGCCGCTGCTTCTCACTGTAGTAAAAGCATAATTATAAATAATATTGCGATGTGGTTTTAAAACATATTTTAGAAAGGAAAGAGTAAGAGAAAAGGGGCCCCCGAGAGTGCATTGCCTAGGGGCCCCGACATGGTTAATCCGGCCCTGCTCAAAAACAAGCTCTTTATTGAAATTAACAGCTAAAATCCCCCAAAATGTATTATTTGATGATTTTGCTTCCTAATTCAATCGAGAGATGGCGCTTGAAACTGATATTTTGCATATAGAGCCTTATTAAAAAGAGCAGTTTGGAAAAAATGGCGTCCAATCTAAAACATGGGAATATTAATAGATTTCCCAAGTCAAAATTTATGCTGGAATTCTTTTGCAATAAAAGCATTAAATGCTAGGTTTAAGCTAGAATTAATAGCATAAACTAGCATAGATATTTGCTAGTTCCAGCATAAATCACCTATTTCCAAGAAACTTCTATAGAAAGGGGGGATCTTCTTTGTTATCACTTACAAGTGAAAAGTTCTATTCAGTTCGATTCGGTTTAGAACTTCCCCTTCGCAGTCGGGGTTATGGTCGAGGGGAGGACGTTTCAAACGGTGAATGAAATTGTGCCTCTTCGTCACGCCCTTCCTTAGGTCTGCTTATCTCTCAATTTCTAAAGGCAGTAAAGGATTCTTTCACGTAAATAGTAATAATAGTACTAATTTCACGTGGCCTAATCTTCTGGAACCAATATGGACAACCGTAGAAGTCATCTCCGTTTGCTTTAGCCAGTAACCAGATGTCAGAAAAGGGATGTTTCAGGATAAAAATATGAATAAATATTTTTTCTCAACGGTTTTTTGGGTTTTCGAGGGTGTTGAATCCGAATCTGAACTTTGCATACAAAATTTCGAATGGCATTTTGGTGAAAAATCGAGAATAAAAAGCTAAAACTTCCCCCATTTTTTTTGTTTGTCTACGGAAAGTATGGGTTTCTCATGAAAATATTAAGCACAAATAATAAAGGAGATATAACAAGCTACAAATTTTTCCATTACAAATTTTTGGCAGACGAATAGTTGGGCCGCTAGAGTGCGTTGAAAACATGGGCGTCATTTAGGGGGGGGGCAGGGGGGTGGGCAATTGCCCCTCTCAAGGTTTCTACTTTTAAGTGAAAAATTGCTGAGAGTCCCTTGAAAATTTTGTAACTTCCACAAGGAGCATCAGATTTAACTCAAAAAGTCCCAAAAGGAGTTAAAGCACTACTTTTGAGGGTCAAATTTCAAAATTTTCTGTGGGAGAATCCCCAATCCCCTCCTGACCTGTTATACAATGTGTCTCCCTTGAAAATTCTTCCGCTTACTAGCAGCAGTTTCCTTTGGGAACCAAAGAGTTTGAAGTCCCTATAGGGGCTTCAAACTCTTTGAGGAGTCTGGTTTAAAGGGGAATTTTCAAAAATTTTAACTATTTTTTTAACTTCCGCCCCCCCCCCCCCCTTGAATATTTGACGCTTATTTATAAATTTTTTCCCTAGAAAATTCTATACTTTACAAGGAACTGTTCTTTTTGGATGTAACCCAAAGGGCCTCAAAATGAGCTGAAACACTACTTTTAGAGGCAAATTTCAAAAAAAAATTAAATCTATATGAAAAACAGTATATTTCCCTTGAAAATTCTGCCGCTTACAAGCGGTTCCCTCTGGGCGATCCCCAATGAGGTTGCAAAGGAGATAAAACACTAGTTTGAAGTTAAATTTTCAAAAACCTTTCTGAAGGAGGACCTCCGGCTCCCCTTGAAACTTTGACGTTTATTTGTAACTTTTTACTCTAGAAAATTATGTGGTTTACAAGGGGCTGTTCTCTTCGCATGTTACTTAAATGTTGTAAAAATGAGGCAAAATTTTTCTTGAAATTTTTACTTACATTTTATAATATGTAATTTACCCATTTTTACTTAGAGCTCATGATGTTGTGTCACCCCCCCTTAAGAAACATGTCTGATTACGGAGTGGCTCAGCCCCACTTAAAAGAAATCTTTGCCCCCCCAACCAAAAACTGAAATGACGCCCCTGGTTGAAAAATAGCGAATTTTTAGCCTTCCCGCAAAAAAAGGTAAAACGCGTGCTTCTTCCCTCTACAAAGTGAAAAATATTCATGTTAGCAACAAAAAATTTATACCACGCGAGAAGAGCATTTCATCTATAATAATAAAAAAGCTTTACCACTCACTCACTCACTTACCAACGCACAGCAAAATCTACCGGGGCTAAAGACTCGAAACTTGGTAGGGTCGAAGACCTTACGGTGTATCCCAAACTTTCGAATTAAGCTGAAATGCAACTTTTAACAGAGAAATTTCTAAAATTTTTCTGGGAGAGATCCCCCAGACCCCCATCTTATTTCGAGCTCGCAATAATTACACAAAACTTTTACATTAAATGCACCTCAAAATATTACACCTTGGCGATATTTAAAGGGACATGTAACGAAATTTAATCTATACATCTGATACAAAATTAGGTAATTAGGCGCGTAAACTTAATGGTTGTTTCTTTTAATTTTATGTTTTTTAATGTCTTGTACTGGCCCTCCCCCCCCAATATTTTATAAAAGTTGGCGCCTATGGATGTCAAAATATTAAAGGGGGGTTTGGGGGTTCTCCCCCAGAAAATTTTTTGAATTTTAACATTAAGAAAGTGTTTTTTAAGCTATTTGTTAGGGTTTCTCGGGGGGGGGGGGCATGGCCCCCCCCTGGACCCGCCCCTGCTGTGGAATTCTTCTATTGGAGCATTTGCAATCACGTGACCCCATACCTAAAAATCGCCTTAGCAACAGAAAAACAACGGCCTTAGCAACAGTTAAAAGCCCTACAGTAGGTACACAGTTAAAAGAAAATAACAGTTTGTGACGTCACCTGAAAACACTCTATTTCATAAAAAACTAGGTATTAATTTCACCAGTTTTAGTTTTAATAATAGAAAAAAAGTTCTTTAGCTCGTTTTCAAATTCATGGTTACTTACTAACCATGCCTCAGGAAAGCCCTTACCAAATTCATCAACCACCAAAAACTGCGGGAATTTCGCTTACCTATAGAGTTGCAATTTGAATCTGTGAATCGCAGCATTTCCAACAAGTGCCAACGAGGGCGCTGACCTCTGGGCAGCCTCCACCCGCTTCTGGTTTGGGGACTCATCTGACCTCTACCCCTTCGGAGTTAGAAGCAACTCTATGGCAGCAACCCCCGCTAGAGAAATGAACAACCCCCGCTGAACACCTCACCTCCTTACCTACACTAGTTTGTTTTGGATATCCTCAGCACGTGGCATCCAGCTGTCGGTGAGTTTTTTTTTAAATAATATGTGACTTTTTGAGTATCTAATAAAATCAATAGTATTTTTAACTTAAGATAGTTTTGTAATTTTAAATTATTAATGCGATCAGGGGGCCCGTCGTTTCAATGGTGCAAACGGTCTCCTTGAGCTCGTGGTTTGATTATTTAAATGCTTTTATTAGACTTGGATTGCTAATCAAAGGATTAAGTTAATTAACGAGTATTTTTAATTACCGGTAAAACTGAAATTTGAGACCCTTCCAGAAGGGCTATTCCCCCCCAAAACTTGCACTCTATTGTATTAGAACGAGAATTTCCCAGTTATTACGATAATTAAAGGCGATTACTTGCTTACTTCGAATACTTTTTTCCAATATGAATAATATGAACCAACATAAGTTCTTTAAATTGCTCTAGAGGATCTTCTAATTGGGTTATACAGATGAAGGAGGTGTCATTTTAAAGTATTTTAAATGTTCTCTTTAATGGTTTATAAAGTTCTGTAAAATTTTGAAAAACAATATACTTTACAAAACAAAATATAATTAAAAGTTCGATTTCTTTCAAATGTACCACTTTTAAAATTTTGAAAAAAATTCCAGGAATAGGTAATATTATTCTTAATAATCTGGTAAAATTATAGGATGGGACAAGAATGGGATCAGTGTCAAAAACTATTTAAACCAAAGTTTGATTTTTCTTATATCCCCTTAAAAAATTTTAAAGCTAATTTTTTTTCATGAATTGGATGCGAATTGAGTTGTATTTAATTGCTGTTGGCAATTAGGGCCCCTGCACAAACTTGGTGTAGCCCGGGCTTCAAATTTACTTTATGTGCATTGTTACAATACAATGGACTGAATTACCATACAGTTTGTAAAAATGAAGCCCAGGCTGGCCCATGGAAGGCCCCCCCACCTTCTGAAATTCGGACTAGGTGTACCAAAACAATTTGAAACCCTGTATTTTTGGGTCAAATTTCAAAAACAAATCTGGGGGAGGACCCCCAAACCCCCCTCTTGTACTTGGAATTTTATTATTAACAACTTTTTTATATGTAATAAGTTCATCAAAATCCAAATCCTACCAAAAAATAAACTATGCTCAAAATTCGGACTAAGTGTACCAAAAACAAGATATAACCCTGTTTTTAGAGGTTAAGTTCCAAAAAATTTTCTGGGGAAGGACCCCCAGATCCCTTTTGTACTTGGAACTCTGTTTTAATAACTTTTTAAATATTAATCTTATACAGGGTGTCCCGTAAATGATGTGTCACACTTCTAGGGGGGATAGTAGACACCTAGACGAGTCAGAATCACATAGGACTTAGGGGTCCCAGACCCAATCCCAGGGAGTTAAAAATGGAGCGACACCCCAAAACAATTATTGAAAAATTCAATTTGTAGAAGAACTGCTATTGGTAAAAATGTAATTATGGTCTCAAATTTTGCGGTTTATTATGATCTTCAAAATTATCTTGACAGTTTTCAATTTAAAATTTTTTTTATTACGAAAAAAGTTAAAAAACAGCAAAAAAATGTGAAAAATATGCCAAAACTATATTTTGTTTTCCGAAATCCTTTCTTTCGATTTGATAATCTGAAAGAGCATAATTAATTAACCTTAAGTCCAAAGTTTCACGTAAATAGCAAGAGAGGGGGTTGAGAACGTTAATTATCCTCCTGGACAGTCGTGTAAACTAAGACGCTCTTGACCTCTCGACCCCTGGTCGATCCCCTCTCTTTGCATTGGGAAGGCTGAGAGGGGACCGCGTGGCTTCATGGGAGGTATTTTCAACAAGATTTTTCAGTTTTACTGTGCGGTGGCCCTGATCATCTCTCAACCCTCCCTAGAACTGCCCCTACTCATTCAATAAATAAAATCAATATCCTAAAGATCCCCTTTGGGTACTTTCAAAATGCATCTCGTGCAATGCAGAGGGATGCTATATTCGTTAAGGAAAAATAGCAGATTATATTGTTGAAGTCAAATAAATTTAAGCTTTATTTTAAGACATGTCGGGGGCCCCCAAACAGTAGGGCCCTGCTTGTGGTGATCAAAAATGAGTTACTTAGGGTCAAAAATCCCTCCAATTTTCTGGGGGAGAAATTTCATTGGGGGATCTGGAGTAATTTTTGTAGTCCTTTATTAGCGTCCAGCCAAAGGTAGAGGTGATCCTTCAAAATGTGCCCAGTTGCGTCGACGCCAAAAAAAAAATGTGGTGATGGAATGACACTGCGAGGGGCGCGCAAGTTTAGAGTTGCGTATGCTTGGCGAGTTTTGGCTGTTTAGCGGCACATTTAGAAGCCAAATCATTCACTTAACATGAGTTAGGTTTACCATAATAGTTATCATTAACGCTAAAAACTTGGCGTATACGCAAGTTTAAACTTGCGCCCTGCGAGGAGGGAGAAACCCTTTCATGTAATCAAAGTAAAAATCAATTTCGTTCAGAGTTTTCATTATAGAGTAACTGGACAAGAGGAATATTTATTGCAATGGAATCTTTTCCATCTGGCCATGAAATGAATTCATTGGAATAAATAAAACCCAATCCATTGACGCCACAAAAAAGGATTGTCGTGGTTTCCCTCAGAGAAACCCTTTTTACTGTAAATGTTATCAAAATAAAAATTCATTTTCATTATTACTGAGTGAAAATATTCCTCACCGACTGACTGAGATGAGGGGGAGGGGAGTAGAGCTCTCATTGCTGAAGAACACCTGCTAATTAAAATGCAATCGGTCGTTCGCCTTTCCGCGTTTCTTGAACATCTGTTTCATGAAATTAAGCTACCAAAAACTGAAAGCACTGAAAAGCAAGAAAGCTACCAAAAAAAAAATAGAAAAACCAGCCGCATGGGGGGGGATTTTAGATTTCCGGATAAAGGGTTCGGTTTTTGCAGAAAATTTTCATTGGAGTCTGCATAAAATGCAAACGGGGAAATCAGCCTCCTTTTTTTGAGAGGAGAGAGAAAGGGTTGATCTGTTCGTTCTCTAGAAGGGAATGCTGCATTTTCGGAGAAAAATAGCTCCTAACAGATGTTTTCTGTAGGAGGAATCTGATATTCTCTGTGGAAAAGCAGCAGGAAGGAAAGGACACCTGCCTGATGGCTGAATTAATTGTGCAGTGGTGTCTACTGTTCTGAAAACTGTTTGATTAGTTTTCTTCCTTTCCTCTTTTTGACATGGTTTTTGAGGGAGAAGATGAAATACGATATAGTTGTGGATCGGTTAAATTCATCGGTGTTCTTGCAGTATGCGATCTACCCATGGATCAGTTTAGGATTTAGGGTAGATTGCGATTGTAGAGGTTTCCGATGCGTTGACAACAGACCGATCAAATCTTTTTTTTTTTAATTGTTTAGTTTGAAAAAAAAATATGTCAAGTCACACATGTGTATTTAAATCTCATGAAATTAAGAACCAAATTCTGTGTCAAAAGGAAACAGTCGACTCCGCTTATTGTGATAGCGGTTAATATGTTATCAATCGGATAATGTTGACCGATCACTCCCATTTAACTTAACGCAAAATGTATCGTTTTATGTGATCAATATATCGCTTATCAAAAACTGGTTGAAATCCCCTAAAAGCCTCCTTTTTTCCCCATTTGAGAGCCAATTGTAACCCATAATCATTCGAAATGAGTCATTAAGGGGCCGTCCATAAATGACGTCATGCTCAGAGGGGGGAGGGGGTTAATCAATGTGTGACAGTTTGTGACAAGGGGGAGGGGGGGGGGTTCAAAAGTTGTGACATCACATCCTCCAAAACTGAAAATCAACCAAAAATAACAAAAGCAGAATTTTTTTCCTAAGATTTTTTATCCAAAAAAATTAAATTTAGTTGCTTCTAGGAGAATATTGTATACAAAAAATTATTACCGAGAATTTTACAACTCTATGTATTAGACATATTGATCGATTGAAAGCGTGACATGTGACATAGGGGGGAGGGGGTTAATGTGACATTTATGGACGGCTCCTTAACTAGTATTAACTAAGGTTCCGTTGATTAATGTTCATGTCACCATTTCTTTATACTCCCTCCTCGGCCGAATTCGCCTCAGGATATTTCTGGATATTCCTCTCTATACAGAACAATGCATTCGCGTGTGAGAATCGAAACGAAAATTCCATCCTTATGGAGTGCACTGCAATAACTGCATTTGCTCCGCTTGACCATGACCATGAGATTTTTTTTACTATTCATCTATGGGTGGACATAAAGTCCAATTATTAGCTTTATTACGATTGAAGATGCCAGAGTTTGAGAGGAGGAAGGGAGTGTTCTATTTGAGCTGCCCAGGATGAAAGTGGTATAAGTCCAAAAATGACAAAAGTTGAGTTAAGAGTGGATTTGGATAGAGTTTTAGGTCCTTTATTTAGTGTAGTTGTTTGCAAAGGAAAAAGTTGATTTGTTGGCCCGTGAGAGCGACTCAAAAAATGACTACTAACGCGAACAGCCGTTTTCGTCAGGATGAAAGTGGAATAAGTCCACTGCTCCGCTCGTTCAGTGAATTTGTTTTGATAAGAGAAACCTCAAGGACATTCACACAGCTGCAAATCCGAGGGCCGTGGGATTATGAAAAAGCCTCTTATTGGAGAAAATTTATTTTTGTTAACTTTAATTACAAATTTATGGATGACCCCTTTTTGTAAGAAAATATCCGAAAATAAAATACGCGCTTTATTAGATTAGGCGGGAAAGCTTTAATCCTTTAATCGTCATGGCTATAGTACAGACGCCCCTTTGCAGTCAATATCTTGTATGTATTTTAACCACCATTCTATATAAATTACAGTATGCTAGTAACGTATTGATATTGATTTTGGGATAAATGTATTAATTTTTTTTAAAAATACTGGTTTTAAAAAGAGTTTATTGGCGTAAAAAAACAAATGATATTTCATTTAAAATTCCCTTTCTTAACTCAAAATCAATCAATTTGATTTTTTGCAACTATCTATTATAGAAAATTACACAAGCTTCTAAACAGAACAAACAGCAGCCATCTTGGACGCTATCGCCATGTTAAAAATTACCCAAATACCAAGTATTAATGAAATTGATAACCCATAAAAATTAAATCAGTGTCGTACTTTACATCAAATGTCACAAATAAAACTTAGTAAAATGTTTAAAGTTTATTTTTTAAATTTTTAAAATTAAAAATTAACGGTTAAAATTTTTTTATTGCTATAAAATATAATTTAATGTCATTGAAATTTCCATTTCCTAACTCAAAATCAATCAATTTGATTTATTGCTCAACTATCTATCATTTCATTAGAACTGCAAAAGTTTATAAACGGCGGCCATCTTGGACGCCATCTTGAAAATCACCCTAATAACAAGTTAAAATGAATTTAATATCCTAGTATAATTCAAACAGTGGCATACTTTGTATCAAATGTCATAAATAAAAATTAGTAAAATATTTTAAATTCATTTTTTTAATTAATTTTTTTTTAAAATTAATGGTTAAAAAAGGCGTTTATTGTTGTAAAAAATAATTTCATTTCAATTAAATTTCCATTTCCGTACTCAAAATCAATCAATTTGATATATTGCTCAACTATCTATCATAAAAACTGCAAAACTTTATAATCGGCGGCCATCTTGGACGCCATCTTAAAAATCACATCGATAACAAGTTTTTTTTAAAAAACGAAAACCTATTTTAATTTAAACCTTACCCTAGTAGCACAAACCGTTGGCACAACGTTGGCCCACCGTTTTCTCCCACGGTTGGACAACGGTGGTTTTTGGCACACTTTCCAACCGTTACCCAACCAACCAAACCCCAACGATGGGCCAACCGAGTTGCTAACCGTTGGGCCAACAAAGTTTTCCTTATGAACCAACGATGGCCCAACCAAATTTCGTTATATGAACCAACGATGGCCCAACCAAATTTCACTGTATGAACCAACGATGGCCCAACCAAATTTTATTATATTAACCAACAATGGCCCTACCATGTCAAATGCCATAGACATCTCGATTGATAACTCTTTGCCACCAACTCAAATTCAGGGGCGGGTCCAGGGGGGGGGGCCTGGGGGCCATGGCCCCCCCCCCGAGAAACCCTAACAAATAGCTTAAAAAACACTTTCTTAATGTTAAAATTCAAAAAATTTTCTGGGGGAGAACCCCCAAACCCCCCTTTAATATTTTGACATCCATAGGCGCCAACTTTTATAAAATATTGGGGGGGGCCAGTACAAGACATTAAAAAACATAAAATTAAAAGAAACCACCATTAAGTTTACGTGCCTAATTTGGTATCAGATGTATAGATTAAATTTCGTTACATATCCCTTTAAATATCGCCAAGGTGTAATATTTTGAGGTGCATTTAATGTAAAAGTTTTGTGTAATAATGCGAGCTCGAAATAAGATGGGGGTCTGGGCGATCTCTCCCAGATAAATTTTAGAAATTTCTCTGTTAAAAGTAGCATTTCAGCTTAATTCCAAAGTTTGGGGGCTCTCCCCAAGAAAGTTTTTAAAATTTGACCCTTAAAAGAAATTTTTAACACATTCTGAGACCTTTTGTGGGTTACCCTCTCCTCAAATAAACAAATAAGGGGATTCCAAACCAGAAAATATCCAAACATCACAAAATATTGGGGGGGGGGGCTTAGCCCCCCTTCAGCTAACATTGGATGGGGCTCAAGCCCTCTCAAACCGGTAATACTATAGTTTAAATGGGCGTATTTGCAAAAATTTTCAGAAGAGGACCCCCGGCCCTTTTCAAAATTGGGCATCTATTTATAATTTCATCCTTGAAAATTCTGTGGTTTACATGCTTTTAAAATGAGCTGAAACTTTATTTTTAGAGGCAAATTTTCAAAAATTTTCTAGGGGACACCCCCCAGACCCCCTATTAATTTCTCATGGTTACTTATTTACTGTTTTCTCCTTAAACTTGTTTCTCTCCTCTCCTTTTAGGAGTACAAGAAGTAACCCTCTTTAGGTGTTATCCAATGGATACCAAATGTACAAAAATCAGTAGAAAAACTTCTATTTGAAGCCAAATTTCACAAAATTTTCTGGGGGAGGACCCCCAGACCCCCCCACATTTGCTTTCGAGCTAGCATTATCTGAAGAAACCTTTATAACTTTAACAAAGTTTCGCATTTTATTTATGTTATACTTGGAAATTTGGGAGCCAAACACTTCGCGAACACAAGTATTATTATGGCCTTACAAAAATGTTTCACCCCCCCCACTTTCTTAAACAATGGCACGGGCCCTGGATATCCTCTAAGTTACTATAAACCCCTAAAAAGCTGCTTGAAAGCAAGCACTCTTCAAAAAATTTTCTGAGGCACTGAAAATTTCGAATGTAATACCCTCCGACTTTGACATGGCCCCCCCGAAAATCTGGTCTGGAACCGCCCTTGCTCAAATTAACCCTCCTGAAATCTGTGCTCCATGTGTCTTCACAGATAGTATATGTTACAGGACTGAGCCTTTTCCAATATATCATAATATTTGTAAAAATACATGGAGTATATAATATTTCAGGGTGAAATTGAGTTTTTGGCAAAGAGTTATCAATTCTATGGCACATCACAATTTATAAAACTTATCTGGCCTTATTAAGTAGTCTAGTTGGCCACATGCAAAGTTTTTCTACATAATCCTACCAAATTTCCTTACAATATATATCTTCATTCATAATGAAAGAACACATTAAATCATTAATTGTACAAATTTAAATAGCCCCAGCAATGTTTAAAATAATTATTTTTGTAAATAAAATATACACAAATTAATAGGTTCACACATTTTATTAAGTCTAGAATACAAGCAGGCTTCTCTCTGTTCGGCAAATCAGTGAAAAATATCCATGTTACAATAGGGAAAGCAAATAAATGATTCTTTGTTTTTTGAATCAAAATCTGGTAAAAGAACACATTTTTTATACAAATCAGTAGATGAAATAACTTTACCAGACTGAAGAGAATGTAGTTTAAAAATTCCCAGCTGACTGCTGTTTAAAGGCACAGTATAAAAATTATCTTTTTGTACAAAAAAATCACAAAACAGTTTGAAACTATTCACATTCTCTTCAATTCGTTTTACAATAACTATGTCACCATTACTAGTTAAAAAACAAGAATCTGCTTTTGTTACAGCAACAACACAATTATTTTCGGGCAGTCTTATGGATGTGATTCTTCCCTTCTTTTTTGTCACTGGATTCTTAGACTTGCAAGGCAAATCTTCTAAAAAATTATTCTCTATGAGCCTTTTAGCAACTTGTTGCAGGGGATTGTTTGGGCCCCTAACCATACGCTTTATACTTCCCAAAAAATTTTCAAAAGGAAATGCAGAGAAATTGTCCAAACAACCGAAATTTTCTACATCTTTAACTATGTGCAAAAGATTGTGGAAATTGTACACAAGCAACTCCTTACAGTAACAAATTGAGATATTTTCAATAAAACTATGCAGAAGGTCATTTGCATAATTTCTAAAAATATCCTTCTTGCATAAATCACTAGCCAATATGTATACAGCACAATGAAGAAGCATAAAATGTGTGTAGATTTCATTTGAAAGGATATTTTTTAAAACAACTGGTCCCAAATACAGAATGAATGACCTGAACTCAGTGGCTTTCCAAAATTTGAACATGTTGATTGAACGAGGCCTTCTAGAAAATTCTTTTGGAAAATGCTGATTAATTTCTGACAATCTAAAAGAAATTAAATCTATTGAAGGATAATTAAGTTTACACTTTTTAGGTCCCTTTTCCACCCACAAACGAATTAGTTTTTTTACTACCCCAAGACATATTAAATGCATATAGTCTAAAGGGACCTGGGTAACCAGGCCAATATCAAGTTCTGAAAGAACACTTTTGGATTTTTGGTGGTCACCATAAACCATTTGGTCAAAGAGTGCATCCGTTCTAGGAGTGATATTTTTGACATAATTCCATGTAGTTCGACCATGATAAACTCCATCTTGAGTACACTTTTCACAGCCGTGCAGAGAATTATGACCCACAATACATTTTATAAGGGACCTAGCTGGAGAATCAGCAATGATACAACTAACCCTGAATGCATAGTTAACCCCATTTATTAAAATCCCATTATTTTCCAAATTCTTGCATTCGTCAACAAAAGGCTGTAAATATTTATTAGCATCAGATGGCTTAGACTTTCCGTAGTATAGAGATACAACTATGGGTTTTTTATTAACTGCTTGGTCAACAGTACATAGCAAGGGCCAAAATGATTTTGTGCTGCTTTATGAATGGGTAACCCATCCACATTTGCAGAAACAGACAAAAAATTACTAGGTACTAGACCTGCCTTTCTTTCACATAGAGGATAGTTTGATGAAGTTAGACCACATGATGCTCTTTTGATCAAACGCTCTTCCAAGCCAAAATATACATAAGAACCTTCATTACATGGGACAGTATCAACATCTCTTGGAGTATGCAGGAAAGTCCGAGAATCCAGTGGCAAAGAAGGAATGATAGGTTTTAAGATATGCAATAAATCAGTTAGTGCATCACCATTAATATCATATATTTTGGCCCACAAAAGTAACTGATCTCTATGATCAAGAATTGATTCACATTCTGAATCGCTAGAAAAACTGTCTTCAGAACAACTGCTTTCACTACTGCTGCTATAATCACTGAATGTAATTGGATCATAAGCCTCATCAGGATCAGGGTTATTAATTACAGTCTCTTGCCGAAAAGTATCTGAATCATAAGAACTTAGCAATTGTTCTTTTATTGTATTAGCTGCCTCAGCTATATCCCGATATTTTGTTCTTTTAGATTGCCCTTGGTTACTCATTTTAAATTTTGCAATTTAGGCCTAAATTATAAAGCACTAAAAAATAAAAAGGAACGACTTATTAAAAATTATCCTTGCTCCAACTGTCTTCACTCTTTGAGCCCTTCCTCCGTCCCTGTCCTTGGAATACCGAAACCAATTGGCTATAACAGTATATATTTCGTCATCCGTTGCCTTTGCTGCAACCTTAATCTTGCGGACAATGCCTAAAATAACAATATCTCACAATTAGAACTTATACAATATAAAAAGAAAATTTAGTATTCTAAAAATTTTAAATAAAAGAATAAAAAGTGTCACAAACCATAATTTATATGTACTCGAAGACAGGTTATAATAAATATTGGTACGTAATATGAAATCATTATAAAATGCAAAAAACAGTGCTTTAAATGTATCTGAATAACACTTATATTCTAACCTGGAATTAAATTAATTATTTTTAAATCCCGAAGTGGACGCTTGTTATTTTTTCCTATAAAGTTGAAAAAAGCAGCAACCTTGTTGGAGAAGACCTTTTCTAAAATTCTTCTTACTTTGTTAGGAATCTTCTTTCCTCCAAGGTAACACAAGTTACGAATCTGCAATACAAAAAACTTATAACTATGGCGGTCAAAATGCAAAATCACAATAAACAAATATTGGTGATACACAGGTATAATTTTTTTAATATAATTTGCAAAGAAATTTAACAGAATTATTTTGGTTACTTCTTCATTTACATTTTAATACGAGTTATACTTTAAAAAGTTAATTAATATACTGCTCCCCTAATTACCTTTAACTTTCAATGAATCAGTATGACAGTAAGCTGTGTAAAAAACTTTCTTACTTCAAATAATCAATATTTTATATGATGGTGATCACTTACCAAAGAATTTTTGTTATCTTCCTCTGCCAACCACTCCTCAAGCTTCTCAACCTCTTCAATGCTGTCACAGGGGAGGTTATAGGAATCTGGCAGTTCACTGGCGGCAACTGATGTGTTAGAGCCACCAGATTTCTCCGAGAGCTCTGCAACTCTTTGATCAAGACTTCTCAGCCAATTCTCAATTTTGGCCAAATGCCTGGCTATGTTGTGAAGTACTGAAAAAATTGGACAAGGTATATGCTAAAGTCAACATTAATTTTTACTCACGGGAAGAAGAAAATATAATTTTTAAAAAATCAAGTATAATTAAATTGATTTTTGAAAAAATACCATTAAGGATGAAAATGAATTTTTTTCCTACCATCAGGTTCTTGGGGAGGAGCCTTGAGTGAAGTTGAGAGCCTTGATGGAGTGCTGGTATATGTCTTTGATGTGTCTAAGAAAAACACAACAGTTATTATACAATGACCAAATGAACTCCAATAATGCAATTCAAAGCTACTCATAAATACAGCCTGAGGCTTGGCCTCTACCATTTGCTACATAAACAAATGGAATTACAATCCAGTCTTAGATACCAGATTCTACATCGACAAGAAAAAAAATGTCACCCTTCTACCCTTAAGGTCTACATCATGACATTTTAGTCACTACATGTAAACCAGGGCCGTAACCAGACTTTTGTTTCAGGAGAGGGGGGTTTGACTCAAATATTTTCTGAGGTACCTCCTTACGGGTACTTTTATACGTTAAGTTTTAGATGATAATACTGGATTTAAATTTTGATGCACTAAATTTCAAAATTGTATAAACAATATGAATTTCAAGTAAAAGAGGGTCTGAGGGTTCTCCCCCAGAAAAATTTTGAAAATTTGCCCCTCGAAAGAGTGTTTTAGCTCATTTTGAGACCCTTTAGATTACACCCAAAGAGCACCACTCATTGTAAGCAGCCGAATTTTCAAGGTAAAATGAAGGTATATAATAAATGGCAAAATGTTGAGGGGGTTTTTGGGTTCCACTCCAGAAAATTTTTTGAATTTTTCCCCTATAAGTGGCATTTTAACTCATTTTGAGACCCCTCCTTGTAAATCACGCAAGTTTGAAGGAAAAACCGTACTTAATAGATTTCAAAATTTCGAGGGGGTTTGGGGGTCCTCTCTCAGAAAAATGTTAGAAATTTTACCCTTAAAAGTATGGTTTTGACTCATTTTGAGACCCTTTGGGCTATACCCGAAGAGGATCGCTCCTTGTGAGGTATAATTTTTCAGAAAAATAACAGTATAAAAATTGATGTCAAAATTTCAGGGGGGGTTGAACCCCTAACCCCCCTTGGATACGGCCCTGATGTAAACCCATTCTTTACTTATGCATTTAATTTTCTCTTTAACTCAAGTACAACTGCAGGAACTTTAGAATCACAGATTTAGACCAAGAACAAATTACAGACGGAAATCAATTTGTTTTCCCTACCTTCAGATTCTTGGTTAGGGGGCTTTCCGCTTGGTTGTCTAGAAGTAATAGGGTCAGAACTGAAATCCACCTGTTCTAATGGTGATGCTTCTAAAAAAATTAAAAATAATCATGTCAAATCTGGTACATTTACATTTAAACCCACCCTTTACTCCTCAAGTACAACTGAAGGAACTTAGACTCAGATTTAGACCAAGAACAAATTATGTATGAAAAACATAAATTAAGGATAGAAATCAATTTATTTTCTTACCTCTAGATTCTTGGTTAGGGGTTTCTCTGCTTGGTGGGTTAAAGACAGGAGGGGGAATGAAATTGCTGAAAGCCTTTAATGATGACACTTCTATAATAAGAAAAATATTCAATATTAAAACTATTATAAATTATTTTATTAATTCAAAAACTTGATTTAATAAATTATCCATTTTGATCCGTCTCTTTGCTAGGCAGTTGGGAACAGGGAAATCCAAGTTTAAGTAGGGGTGTGGGGAATTTGGGTAGCTAGCTTAGCTGCTTAAGCACCTTCTTCGAAGATGAGGGAGGTGTGAAGTTACTGGTTAGAAATAATCAGTTTGTCTCTATATTCCTCTCCAACCCTAGGGAGTGTGAATGACCTCGCTCGATAAACTTTCTGACAAAACTTCCATGTAAATTTAATATAACTAATGACAGTATCAAAAATATTGTACCTCTCAACTCTCCTGCCAGTCCTGCAGGTAAACTAGGTAGCTTCAGCTGTACGGGAGGATCCTTCGGAGGGGAATCTTCATCCGAATCGTCCCCTTCACAATTAAAGCTGGCTAACTTGCGAGTAGGCTTTCTTCGTCTCTTGCGAGGTGGCTCTTCCTGCTCAGACACTACTGCTGAGCTATCTGCTGAAGATTCTTCTTTCAATCTTTTTCTTGCCCTTGAGAGATCACCTGAAAAATTAATTAACATCTTTCTCACAAGGGTTAACAGAATGAAACAAATGTATGAAAAAAAATTTCAGGTACCATAAATTTCCCAATATTAAGTATTAACCAATGCCAACCATGGATTCAAACTTGGGAACATTAAGTTATGAGGTGCAGACTATACTGGCCTATAGGCTATCAGGAAGTTTGTTCTGTTTAAAAATGTAAATGTGCACTAATCCTGCAAGGTTTTTTAACTTTGATCCAATGCGCATGCGTGTGGAGTTGAATTTTGCTGGGGTTTTCTTTTGAAATTTTAATAAAATAATAACTTAGGATAGAACCCACGAACTGCCACATGCTACGCAGGCACGCTACCACTGCTCCACGGGGGCTTCAGTTAGGTAATAATTTTTTCGACCTGCTTATCTTTCTTGGTCCACACGCATGCGCATTGGATCAAAGTAATAAAACCTTGCAGGATTTGAGAATAAGTGGTATAGCACATGCATCATACGACGAATTCCTAGACACTTCACCCAAGATCAGCATATATACCAATTGACAATTGTTTAGATATACATGTTATACATGTGGAACAAGCAGTTGGTTAGGATTTACTTTTATTTATTGCTAAAATATTGGCAAATGCAGGACCCAATTTAGAAAATTAGGAACAATAGGCCCAACATACCAGAAGAGGGCCCCCTATTGCCACATTACATTAAGTGTTATATGAATGTAGCAGCGAGAAAAGTAATTGTTTGCTTAGTGGCGAAAATACACTATATCGTCAGGGAGTGAGGGGCAGACACGTTCTCGGTTATCTTTTACGTTTTTTACATTACTAAAAGATCTGATTTTTTTTTCGATTTAAAAGAGAAATGAAAAAGCATTCAAGGAAGTATAGAAAGTTATTTCTACTATAAATTTTTTTCAACTTTGGAAAAAATCAGGGGACCCCTAGGCCCGGGCATAATGGTGAATTAAGCCCTGGGCAAAAGACAATACTAATTTTGCAACTTTATTTCATATTTGACTGTACAGTCAAAAAAGTTGTAAAAATTGTCTTGTGTGGTAAATAAATACTCAGTTAAACGTACTAACCAGTGACAAAAAGTATTTTCTTCACAACATGCAAATCCCATTTGCCATATTCGTTATTACTGGTTTGGAGACACTTGTCGAATTTAGAGGAAACTTTAAATGGAGGCCAGAAACATTCAGTTTTCCTGGGAGTGAGCCATTCCTCTCTCACAATTCCCATGCTTTTATCTTCGAATTCCAGAACGTGAAACATATTGTCTACAATAAAACCAATTACATATAGAAAAAGCGAAAATATTACTTAATTCCATGAAAACTTCATACCGTTAAATATCACACTTTAATTCCATCTGCTTTCATAAGATTTCATTCAAGATTGGTTAGGATTGAAATTGTTACCTCATGCAATTGTTTTGTGGAAGGGGCGATGTATCTTCAGAACTTTGATAAAATTATAATAAATTTTAACAACATTGACAAAAACAAGATTAATAAAATAATAGAATTATAACAGAAATGAATTCACGTGACTTACCAATGCAATCTGTAATCCACAGCAAATTCTATCACCACTGAGCAGCTGAGCACAGCACGCACTGACCACAGCAACAATCAATAGAAGTGAAAGTTGTAGTAAAGTCCAGTCGTGAGCTATATATATATGTAGAATTTAAGATGAGTTGAGTTGAGTGATGGAAAGCGGAAAGCCCCGTGACGAATTTTACTTATCGGCGGTGGCTAATTATTAGCCTTAATAAAAATAACCACCTTTTTCGATTTTGTCATTTTTCCCAACGGAAATTTAATGTTGGACCAACGGAGTTTCTGCCAACCGTTGTCCAACTTAAAGGTTGATAGTTGGGGTTTTGTTGGGGAATTGTTGGCTAAACCACCAACCGTTTGCCAACAGTGCCGACCATTTCCCAACGTTGGGCCAACGATCTGTGCTACTAGGGTAGCTTTAGTGAAAGCAAATAGAAAATATGAACTAGACACATATCAAGCGAAGAACGTTTCTCCGGTCGCCATTTTGAATATGACCCCCCAAAATGGGTCCTAAAAATTTTTTCAACAAAATATTCGTAATCTACGCATCAAAATCTGTGGAACAGAACATTGAAATCAAACTTTGTACTAACCAGTCGCTCGGAAAGCTATATTTACTACATCCCAATACCCATCTTCCTTCCCGAAACCCATGAATCTGTCAGGATGAAAGTGGTATAAGTCCATTAAAGCTAGTTTAAAGCACTTTCACTTAAAATTTGATAAAAGTTGATTCGCAGCAAAAATTGTGTCCCTGCCTAAAAACAAATCCACCCCACAAAGTAAAAATATAAGCAATCCTGAATTTTTAGCACATGGTTTTAGGAAACCATCAATTACACAAAACGAAGTTCAGTGGACTTATACCACTTTCATCCTAACCAGCTCATTTATAGCGCTTGAGCGCGCGGGGAATGTTTTTCAAATAGGGGGTTGTCCTGCATGAATAAACAGGGGTTAGGGGGGGGTGAAACCTCTCGGTCAATCTTGTTGTAGAGAAAGGGAATCTCCTCTCAAACTCCGGCTCGTTGTGAATTACTTGAATGCTGATAAGAGCGTTTTCGTGGGTTTCCACTGTTTTGAAAAAGTTGATTGCTGTTTTTTGGATAAAGGCAGGCAGTTCCTCCACCTTTAAGTCGCTGCGGATGTTTGCGTTTCGAACGTACCAGGGTGCGTCCGTGAATATTCTGAGTAATTTGTTTTGAATCACTGCTAGCTTGTTTAAACTGGATACGCTGGCTGTTGCCCAGATTGGGCATGCATACGTGAATAGGGGACGCACAACTGATTTGTAAAGCATCACCTTGTTTTTGAGTGATAGCGCAGATTTTCTACATAGGAGAGGGTCTCATTCTTTTTTTGTGTTTTTTGATTATTTCTTCGATGTGTGGTGCAAACGAAGTGTGAGAATCGGGAGAAAATAATATACAAAGAGTGGTAGCTAAGTGTGATGATCCATGGTTACTGCGCACATGGGCGTAGCCAGGGGGAGGCAGTGTGACGTCACTTGCTTGCTTGATTCCATCCGTGATTGGTTCCGTACGAAATTACTTCAATCACGGATGGAATCAACGTTTCCAAACAAGCAAGTGACCCGTCACACTAATATCGTCTATTAAAAAAGCAATAGTGTATTTAAAGCAATAGTACATAATTTTCCTTGAACATTCTGTGGCTTACAAGAAGCGGTTCTGTTCGGCCCAAAGAGTCTCAAAATGAGCTAAAACACTACTTTGAGGGGGGAATTTAAAAAAAAATTCTGGGGGAAGACCCCCAGACCCTCCATTTTTAAGCTCACATTCATTACCCATATTTTTACTTTAGGTGTGCAAAAGTTCAAATCCTGGTATAAGTACCCCAAAATGTAGCGTGTAAAAGTACTCGCCATGGGGTATGGGGGTACCTGGGAAATAATGTTGAGTCAACCCCTATATAGTCACTAGTATTCGCAACATCAAGAGCAAAGGTAAGTATCCTTGCCCCGCCCTAACATGAAACCTGGCTTCGCCCATGAATGCGCAGTAAAAATGTGTGAAAAATTCAAAGAGTGAAAATACTATTGTCTTTTTTTTTAAAGAGTATTCCTGATTTTTAAGGAGTGAAATACTCTCTCAGAGGAGTTAAAAATATCTCTGCCTCTAATACATGCATGTAATTTATTATATTGTTACAAAATAGTTGAGGAACAAATCCCACACGCAAGAAGCTATAAAGTCTCGCAGGGGGCTTTATTATTAAAACTATAATATAAGGGGGCAGGAAAATCAACTATGGATGAAGTGGGTCGCGTTGGATTTTATTTCTAAAAAGTGGGTCGCGATGCTCAAAAGTTTGAAACTACTGCATAATATTATTACCGAAACCAAAGGCTATCCGATGATGCATTTATTTTGTGCTTTCTTCACTAGATGTCGCCCCTTCCCGGAGGGTCCCGGGTTCGATTCCCGACACCGCTGAAGACCCACCGAGTATAAGTGGAGTACGTGCTCGTTAAATCTGTGGGTCCGAAAGTCCTGTGGTCCGTCATGGCGCAGTTTATTACGGGTCCAGGTGTCTGGAGACTATTTCCCTCCCCTTCAGAGCACGGCAAAATTGTGGAGGTGGTGATAGATGGTGGCGACATCTATCATCCGAGGCTTAAGTCGGACTCCTGCCATTTCATGGGCCTCACTTTCTCAGGAGCCGCACCCCCTTTGCCTTAAATCCTGTATTCGCTTTGCGGATGGAGCTTGGATATTCCAAGTGGCATAAGAAACAACAACAACCTTCCCGTGACGGGTTCCATCTCATGATTCGGGTATGAAAACGCGATGCAAGTGAACTTTTGTGTTGTGACAGTTGGTGATGGAATTTTTCGGCCTTTCTCCTTAGTTCTCCGATTCTTACCTTCGGATTTAAGTTTCGGTCAATGATTAATTAGTTATAATGAAAAGGTTGGGATTAATTTGTTTCTTAATCAGTAATTACTTCGTAGTTGGTTAGTAATATTTTTTAAAAATAATAATAAATAATTTTATTGTAATCAATAAATTCCCTACGAGCATGCGATAAACAAACAAAACACATACACTAAAAAAATAAAGAAGAAATATTAAAGTGGTATTGATTACTCAGGGGTCAACGCAGTGACCTTTATGAGAAACTATTGATGGGTAGAAAATAATTTTTTTTATATTAGATTTATTTATTTATGATTTATTTGAATGATGAATTTATGCTGAAAAATATTTCGATCAAAGTATAACTCAAACAACGCCAGAACAAATTCGTTCCAATCTAGTTTTTCGAGGACACTTGCATTAATCGATTAAGGTGATCGCCAAAACCGCAAATCTAATTTTTCTCAACTCGGAATATTCGATCCCCCACCCCAAGGGGAGTATGTTCCTTCTCCTCCCCCCCAGAACGGCTTTTCTCCAACCCCTACGCCCAGTGCTGAAATTGGAGAAAAATATTTGGGGGGACTCACCCTCACCTTTTTACAGAGTAGCAGTAGATGATTGATGGAGGGTAAAATATGACTAATTTTTAGTAGTACCTACTTGAATTGATAATCAAATTATAGATTACATTTAATTGCATAGTTAGGGGAAAGTGGGGGCTAATGGGAAATTTTTTAAATGCTAGAATAAAAGCATAAATGCAGTTATTTTAATTTTTATAACCTTAAAACTATGTAACATTTAAGTATTTATTACAAATATTGAAAAAAAAAAAAACATTATTCATCTTTATGTTAGCAGTGGCGGATCCAGGATTTGTTTTTGGAGGCTAAAAATGTAGGTTTTTTTTAAAAAAATTTTGGAAATTACTCTAAAAACAGGGTTTTTACTCATTTTTTCCACAGCAAATCGTGAGTAATAGAGATTAAAATACTTGAAGGGAGTCTTGGGGGTCCTCCCCAGAAAGTTTTTGGAAATTTGACCCTAAAAATCCGAATACGAATATATTTGCGAATCGGAATACGGGGAGACTGCTGGCACGCTGATAGGCGAATCCGAACACTCATTCGAATGGGAATTTAGGTTAGAAAAAATAAATTTTCTTTCGTATTTAAATCTACCCTTAAATTTATAATTTTTTTTGTGGAAACAAATATTTTAGGGAACGGGGACGGTAAAAATACTTTGGGGACGGTCCAATCCTTTCGGGGGACGGCGTCCCCCCGCGTCCCCCTCCAATTTCAGCACTGCCTACGCCACACTCACCCCCAGCGAGCCAACTCCGAGCGCTGTGGACTATGCCCAGTTCATCGTTTGTCTGCTGAGATCAAGAGCTCTTTGAACAAAGCTAGGGAAGATGTGGGTCCTCTATAGCAGCGGTTCTTAAACTAGGGGTCTCTCAGGAGGGTGGCAACAGACTTGGGAAATCTTAAAAACCTGGAATTGTCAGGGGAAAATCGGGAAATTTCAGAAAGTCTGATAATGGGGGCAATTTTGAAAATCTGCCCCTAGTTACACACTGTGTAAAGTAAAAGTGCAGTGTAAAAAAAGGGAGTGTATTGCACTCTACACCCTGGCTTCCTCTTGCGAGTACCTATCGACCGGTTAGAAACGTATTCAGAGTGGGAAAATCAACTGTTTGCGTCATTTTGCAAGCTATTAGTGAATAAGTCCAAATCAATTGCTCTGCCCACAACTATTTTTTGGGAATTAACAACTAGGGAATTCTTTCAAATGTTGAGGATTTTGAGCTATTGTGGGATTTTCCCACAATGCTTGGGTAGCATTGACGGCACTTACATTAAAGTTCAGCCACCCAAACATGATTCTCGTTCGTATTGGTGCCACAAAAGTTTTTACAACACTGTTCTGTTGGCTGTTTGCGATGCAAACTATCGGTTCGTGCTGCAACGACGTTCTTCGGAATTCGTCACTCATTAAATAGCTAAGCTGCCAATTAAAAAAAAATTATTAAAATTTGATTTAGTCGGGACTTATCGAAGGGAGGAGAAGATGTGGGACGCAGCAGCATTTCCCCTGCACTACAAAAGCCGTTCCCTGAATCAAGACTGGCGACTTCCAAAAAAGAGAAGTACCCACAAATATTTGGTGTGCTATCAAAAATTTGTCTGATAATGTTTCTACTGTGTCTGATTTCAGCAGTCTACTATCTGAAATGGTGCAACAAGTTTTCGGGAAATGGCAAATAAGATTCTCATGGGAACCCGTGTCCGCAAATTGTAAACTGCGTCCGCTAGAGGACAATGTTCACCAGCGAAGGGGCAACGTTTAACTTCATTAATTAATCTATGGGAAAATTTCAATTATTATTACACATATTTGGGAGAACCCCTGTAAACCAAATTTCATTAACTTCTGTCAGTAATGGAGAATTACAGCATCTCCTAAAATTCAAAGTTTTCGATTTTAACGTATTGAAAATTCTCTCCTAAATCCAAAAATACGCTTGTCTTTTACGAGAGAAATTTTGTTAGTTAGGATATTTCATGAGAGAAAAGTCAAAAGTGCCTCTTATAAATGTGGGAAACATTAAGCTGTAAAAACGAAACAAAAACTAGAGCATTTCAAAGCAGAATGAATGTAAACAAGGCTCGTGTGACATCACAATCTGTTTCAGCTCAGAGCGAAAAGAAGCTCGTTTTAATTGAAAATAACTTAAAAACTAGCTCTTTTAAAGGTATATTAAAAAGGTTTCTGTAGGTTTTAAGCGATTCTGAATACATCAAGATTTTAAATTAAAAAAATTGACTGTGATTGTCCATTGGCAGAGAAAATTGCTTCCCAATATTCATATTTATACAGGGTGTTCCAAAAGTCTGTTTCACGTCTTCTATTTAATGCTGTTCATTAGAACAGCTTAACTCCTTCACATGGGTGGATTTAGGGGGGTGGTGCAACGCACCCCCAAGTTTTTGAACTTGACTTTTTTTACGCTTTTAAAATTTGGTGCTGAAGTATTAAAATGATCAATTTTGCAAAACAAAATTTTAAATAACATAAATGTTGAATCAGATGAATTTTTCTTACTTGGATCTTTGTGAATTTCCATAGTTTTAGTGGATTAATTAATTTAGTTAATATGGTATAAATCCCTTTGAATCTCTACCACCGAGGTAAAGGGTTTAGCAGGGCCGTATCTATGGGGGTTGGGGGGGGTCCTAGGGATTCAGACCCCTGTGGAAATTTTGACATCAATTATTATATACTGTGAATTTTTTTGGAAATTCTACAAATTTTAAGGAGCAATTCTCTGCGGTTGTCCAAAGGGTCTCAAAATGAGTTAAAAACACTACTTTTAGGGGTCAAATTTCAAAATTTTTTCTTGAGGGAACCCCCCCCCCTCCTCCAAAAATATGGCGTCTTTTATACAGTGTCTTTCCCTTGTAAATTCTGCCGCTTAAAAGAAGCAGTTCCCTTTGAGTGTTCTCCAAAGAGGAGGTTTCAAAATTAAATAAAACACTAGTTTAAAGGGACAAATCTCAAAAAAATTTCTGGGGAAGGACCCCTAGACCCCTCAAAATTTTGTCATCTACTTTTAATTTCCCCCCTTAAAAAATCAATAGTTTACGATGTTTCGGATGGAACCCAAAGGGTCTCAAAATGGGCTAAAACACTATTTTTAGAGGCAAATTTTCAACATTTTTCTGGGGGAGGACCCCCAGACCCCCCATATTTACTTCAAGTTCACATTACAAAATTTTTAATTTAAAGTATCTTAAACTTTAACACATAAATGTATTCAATTGAGGTTAACTTAGAAGTAATGTTGATGAGACAAAACCCCTCCCGAAACAAAAGTCTAGTTTATGGCCATGGTATAGGTCCGCACACCCAGGATCTAACTCCTAAATCCGCCCATGCTCCTTCAACCTTTATGCTTTTCAATTTCCAACCGAAAAATTTCTGTTTATTTATATCAGAAAATTCAAAAATGTTTTAGCTTGATACAGGAAAGTGCTAAAAAAATTTTTCGCAAGCTATTTTTTCACGTTTTACAAGTACATATTACGATGCAATCTCTGACTAAATAATATCAGGCAGGAGGTAAACAAACATCAATTTAATAAGGTCTAAAAAAGGTATACATAGAGAATACTTAAAGTGCCACAGAAACATAATTATTTTCTAATTAATAATAATTATTATTATGATTTGTACTAGAACAAGTTGAAGTTAGAATCGGAAAAGTTTATTTAGTTCAGTTCAGATCACAACAGTTCGAACGGTTGATATTATCCACCTTCTTAAAATCCACATTTTTCTGTAGTTTCCTTTATTAAATTAATTTTTATTGACTGCCTGAAGTGTTTGATTTTGCTTATTAGTTATTTTCTTCGGAAAATCTGGTACAGATCAGTTGTTGCTTTTTCCTCAGAACCTGATGATCCCAATGTTTGTGGGGCAGAGTGTGATCGCGCGTGGGGTTTTCGGTGCCGGCATTCTTTCGTGCCGTGTGGCTGGTGGTGCCCCCTGGTGCCATTGCGGAAGGAGATATACTTCAAAGTGTGCCACGACCACTCCATGCTGCCCCCTGTCGACAGGGACAAGGGTATGTAGGCCTTTGCCAAGGCTAAACTTGATCCAGCCAGCACGTTTCACTTCGTTTCACTGTGTCTGGTAAGGCTTTGACACTGGCGAAAAGATCAAAAGAGCCGACGTGATCCATCTCTCATCGCTAGAGGGCGCTACCGTAGTGCCAAGAAAATCTTTGTTTACCATTGGATTACATTGAAAACTTGTTCTATTTCTTCGTAGATTTTTCGATTGAATTAGTCTTAAAAAGTTTAAAATTGTTTGAAGAGCAAGATGGTGAACTGTTGCATTCCTATATGCACCAATTATTCGAGCAAGACAAAAAAAAGTCAAGCAGATGGAGACAATTATATTTCCTACCATGAGTTTCCGTGCGATATCTCTCTCCGACAAGAATGGCTAAAAGCCATCTCCAGAAAGGATTATGTCATCAAACCCTATTGTAAACTGGACCTTTTGCTATATTTTTTTTGTTCCTCCATGCACCATAAAACAGTCATACAAAAGTACCTACTTTTCTTAAAACTTTTGTTTTACAATTGCTCTGAAAGATTTAGTCCTTATTCCAGAACTCTTATAATTTTGGTGAAAAAATCCTTGTAAGTTTCCGCTTTAAAAAGATAAATGAATTTTTGGAATGTGTTCAAAACAACTTTCTCTGAAGTATTCTACTCATGATTTACTTGTCACAGCAAATCAAAAAATGTTACCAGGGGTAAAGATGTTAATATTTCTTGCTGCATGAAAGTAGAACTTGGATATTTATTTTATCAGAAATGCATATTTTCAAACCATGTGTAGATTAAAAGAAAAGTGGTTTACCAAACCCTTTGCCAGCTATTTAAGTTCTAAGTATCAATGGAAAACAGATTCTTTTATCATACATCTCCATAACATCATAATCATTCCTTCGAAAATACTAATTTAGCTGAATGTAACCTGTGAGGTCAATTCTGGTTTCTTTCTCAACTTTGAAAAAAAAGCACCTGATATTCCAAATCAGAGCGGCTACTATGAACATTTCCATGACAGGACTTCAAGGTAAAAAGAAAAACTGAGTGATACAAAAAAATGTTAAAACCCCTATTGTAAATTCTACTAAAAGCTTTGAAATTTACTAGATTTTAAACTTTCTGTTTGTATGAAAATCTTAAGTTTGGAAATTCCTCCAAAAAATGTAATGACAGGTATGTATCAATTGTACTGCTTAGGGATGTGTTAAATCAAGGTTTTTGATTTTTCCAGAAAGAATCCTTACCACTTGGTCAGTCAATTCTAAATACTCTGCTAGTGATTACAACCTTGTGTGGTGGAATAAATTAGTCTTGTTGGCTTTGTTAAAAAAAATGTCAAATTATCCAAAATTTAAACAGTACTTTATTTTTATAGAGTATATTAATATTATATAAGTAAAGACATTTTGCAATCATCATAATTCTCAAAATGTGCCTTGAATTCAGTAACTGGAAAGATATTTCTTCAGCTAGAATGGTGTTTGAATATTAAATTATATTTATGCTACTTTGATTTTATAAAAAACATGCTCACGTTTTATAACTGTTTTTTGTGTGAATGTAAATAGTTTGTTTCTATGGCTTGCTTTATTTTGACTAAGTATTGTAAGCAATTATGAAAAAAATTGGACTGTGTTCTGTCAATCTTATTAAATAAGATTTATCTGTTAGATAATTGTAATTACAAATTTACTGTTTGGTAAATGCACGGCTTCTCCATGAATACTGTTTTACAGTTAATTTCCTCAAAAAACTTGCCCTGTTTTAAGATATATAAAATGTATAATAAAATCATTGTTATTTTTATTTTTTATCTTATTTTTTAAAATGCTTAAAACTTTAACTCAATAAAAATAGTACTAAAAAGTTTGAAAACCATTTGAGTGTGTAAAAATATGTGAAATAGTCCTTATTTCATTACCAAATGTCTTTTATGTGTATTATAAGAATGAATAAAATTTTATTTCATAGAGTACATACAAAGTTGAGATTTGTAGTCATTAATTATTTTAATTTTCTTTCAATATTAAACTGTAAAATATAATTTAACAGTTCTAGAACTTTCAGTTGTATGAAGTTAATGTCTTTCAGAAACATACAGTTTCTATATAGTGTGTATAATTTGATAAAATAACTCATATTTCAGGTAATTTTGAAATCATTTCTTCAAGGAAAATTAAATAGCTAAAGTACAAAAAATTCCAACGATAAATTAAACTATTTTGTTATGTTAATGCGGTAATAGGTTTTTTATTTTTATTTACACATTTGACCATGAAAACAAATAAATAATTTCATTTTTTTTAACTTGAATATAAGAATAATATATTTTAATATAACAATTTTGGTGAAATTTTGCTTATTTCATTACAATAAATTTGCAATTAAAAACATACATTTACATTTTCACTGCAATATTATTTTGTTAAAAATTGTAATAGTTAACTTAATTTATAATTAAAATCCGATTCTACCTTGCAGTCCTAAATCCGTTTATATAGTCTATTTTGCAATTTAATTTCAGCTTGTTATCAAAATGGAATATCCCACCCCAAAAATTATTTCATTCATGGAAAGTTGTTTAGGTGGAATGTTATTTATTATGTATTTCATTCATTTTCGAAAATAAAACTCTGCTCACTCTTTCTCACTGTAAGGATCGTTTGGAGTTAATTCAAATAGTGTGGGCAGTTCAACAATTGGAAGTTAGGTTTTGCATTGTTGGTGTAGGGTAGGGGTCTCCAAACTTTTCAGCCTGCATTAACTATTAAACAAGCAATTTGGGGGACACATGGGTGCCACTCTTCCGTACTGGGGATGGAATTCAGTCTTTCTAAAAGTTCCGTAAATGGAATTCCGTCTCGGATTTATTACAAAACTGAAAATCAGCTGACCGACTGGAAGCGATTTGTACTAAATTTCAGTATTTACTTCGCGCATTTTGCACACAAATAAGGCTGTCTGACTGAGATAATGCTTTAACTTAAAATTTAAGGACCTATTTAATTGTTCATATTTTATAAGTTTTCAATTTAAATAAATTGCTAGACTGGGGAAAAATGATTAAAAAGATAGTTCAAAGTTCCGTCTTGCAATTTTCGAAGAGTGGCACCCATGCGACTCCAGGTCCAAATAAGACTAATCAAAACCAGTGGTGACCCTCTCATCCATATTTAATAAGAGTACCTTTTTAATGCATTTTTAGGTGTTATTCTCATTTTGCTGAAATTAATGTGATTATTTAAGTGCAAAGTACAGAAAGAGGGGTCTTGGGGTTCTCCCCCAGAAAATTTTTGGAAATTTTATCCTAAATAAAAAAAGGGTTTTAACTCATTTGGGGACCCTTAGTCTTGGAGGGATCTTGGATTGGTTTTGCGTTGTTGGTCAATTGCAATTCAAATAAGCCCAACAAATGATATGTTACTGAGGGTTTTTTTATTGTTGGAACAGTCTTTTGATTAGTGTTTGTTGGTTTAAATGGCTTTTCTTTGCAGGCGAGACTCGGCTAGTGATGTGCGGCGAGCGCCCCCAACGGTGAGCACAACTCCTTCCTTTCAATTAGCTTAGTGTTAAAAAGTGCCAAAAACTGCAAACCAATACTGGGTTACATGAAGACAATTTTCATTATTTAAGTGGTAAATTTTCAGACTCCTTCAAAACTCCAAACCAATAATAATTTCAATATTGATTTTTATTTTAAAAATTCAGTATGAACCCTGCAGTAGAATAAAACGTAATCAATAACAACCATGAAAATTTGGCGATGACCATTTCCATAGCAGATCTGGAAAACCTTAAAAAAATGTCTTATTTGTGTAAAATTCTCATAATCAGCCTATGAACTTTTTTAACCTCATTGAAAATAATTAGTTTCAATTTGATAATCTATTTTCCTAGCTGCATAAGCGCTGGAACAAGATTAGTCTATTACTTTTTAATAAATTTAAAATAAGATTCTCATTTTGATTAAATTAATAAATTCTCTTATAATCATTTTTAACCTCATATTTTTGGGTAGCTATGTATAAATTTGAAGTGATAATATTTGTTTCTCAAATAGTGCCACTGTCCCCAAAAAAGTTAGCCAACAACTTAAAACAACACCTTTCAAAACTTCACCAAGTTTGCCCTTAAAAACTACAAATTATCAAACGAGGGGAATTTAAAAAAGTTTAGATAGTAAATGAATTATTCTAGTCTTTAAAAGTGCATTTCCTACCTACAAAATAAAATCGGGAAAATCTGATTTACTGAAATATTTTCAACATTATCCAACATTAGGATCTTAGATCCAACATTAGAATCTACACCTGAAATTGTCAAGGAAATTTGAAATGGGCCTTTCTGGGGCCTTTAATCTTTAATATTATTTATCTACCCAAAGTACCATCCTTCACTGACTCAGTTGATTCTCATTGGTTCTTTTCAGGCGAGTGGCAGAACCTTGACAGAGACTTCCAGCCGAGTGGACTATGTGTCCGTCCTGGTGGACCACTTCTGAAGACTCATCACCGCGGGAATCCACATTGTATTTCGTCACCCAGCAAAGGAGCGTCATGAAAATGCAATGACTTTTTCCCGTTTTGATCTCATTGTCACACAAATTTTAGTTAGGGGCTGTTCGGAAATTACGTCACACACATAGGGGGATGGAGAAGGTTAGTGGGACATCACTCTTAAACTGTTCTTTAACTACTGATTAACTGCTTCAAAAACCAAATTATACTTTATTTAAGTAATAAATTTGAATTTTTAATTTAGAAGTGGGACTAAACAATGGGGGGGGTGAAAATTGGGTGATGCAATTTGTGCATGGTACCCTAAGCATTCATAGCTTTTAGTTTCAATGGAAATCCATTTGTTTCTAGGTTTGTTGCTAGGCGGTTTCTGTAACCCCAAACACGGCTTACTAGACACTATAGGCTAGCCGAGTTTTGAATAATGAAAACCATTTGACAACTTTTCCCATCGCCACAAGTCCTACCTATATCACCCAACCAATAGAATAACACACTGACAAATAAGGAAAATAAAGGCGTGTTTTCATGACGTAAACTGCTGATTGTTGGCCATTAGTGGCTGAATTGAATTTTTAGGTCATTAAGTCCCGCCTTCAACTCTATGTATTTGCTTCGCCAGTTTGTCAGCTGTTGCCATCTACATTTTTGATGATTTCCGTATCTCGGCTAGCCTGCTGTATAGTATCTAGAAAGCTGTGCCCCAAACGAGCGAGGCCATTCACTCCCTGGGGTTGGGGAGGTATAGAGAGAGCCAAACTGGTTACTTCTCGCCAACCCCACCTCCCTTCAATCTTCTTGGAAGAAGGTGCTTAAGCTAGCTACCCAAATTTCCCGCACCCCTACTCCAAACTTCCTTCCTGTTTTTTTATTTGAATGATTTTTTGTACTCTTACTCTTTTTTTAGCGTATTATAAATTTTCTAACCGATTAGTCATTCCTTTTTATGGTGTTTCCCAATTGTAAATAAAAGTAACTTCTGAACAAATAAATTAAACCTGAAGTTGAACCTTGTTGTTTTGACTGGCATTTCTTCTTTCTTCCAACCTTTTTCCCCCTTCTTTTTCACTAAAAGACTAACTAAAGGAATTTGACTAACAAGAGGACAGGGCCCTGGAAATTGACGTCAGGTCAGATCTTGGTAAGTTTGTAGTACAGGGGCTATAAGGGGGCCCTGGTCCCCCAAAGTGTGGACTAAGTTGACATCATGTGTCATGGGGAACAATGCCCCCCACTAAATTCCTTTTTTATGAGGAAAATTCCTGTTTCCAAAGCCATCAAGGACAGCTTGGCCCAGGGTCTAACACCTAAATCCGTCCATGTAAGTATACCAAAACATGTTGAAACCCTGTTTTTTGGGTCAAAAAGGTTGGTTAGTGTATCAAAACCGGTTTTAGAGCAAAAATTCCAAAAACTTCCTTGGGAAGGACTGTCAGACTGCCCTTTTGTATGTGGAACTTTATTACTCACAACTTTTCTTATAGAAAGTTCTCTAAGATGCAAATTCTACCTAAAATGTATTAAATATGCATGGAAGGGTCTAAGGAATAATTTTGGGCCCCTCCCAAATTTCTAAGTATGCCACTGTTGTAGTACTAGCCAGGAGATGTGAGGAAAACTCCCCTTTAAGTTTCATATTTCAACTACAACTTATTTACAACCACAGTAGAACTCCAATTTATCCGAATTCCTAATTATCCTAATCACTTTCAGAATTTAAAAAAAAAAAAAAAAAACCACGTACACTACACACGTACAAAAGAATTCTCCCATTTTCAACATACGTACAGTTAATTAAAATACACACTTTTTCTGAAAAAAAAATATCCAATTGAATTGCATCAGAATTTTATATCCGAATGAAGTCCGGTTCCAATTGGTTCTGATAATTTTGAGTTCTACTGTAAATTCATTTTTCTCAATGATTGCGGAATAGCAAGCTTGGGTAGGGGTCCATCCAGAAGAAAATTTGGACCCTTTTGCTGCCCCTTCTCAAAATTCATAAAAACGACCCTTTCTTAAAATTCAAATTAGCTTTAATCATTATTTGCGAGAAATCATTTACAAAATCTTGTTAGTTTCAAATAAAAAAAAAATATTTTTTTTTTGATAATTTGGAAAATTAAAATGTTATTTGACTTCAATTTTTCACAAAAATGGGTCCCAAAAAATAAAACCTGGACCGACCCCTGCTATGTTAATTATCATTTTTCTTTAACCATTCAGGAATTATTTTTAAAAATTGAAATATAAATTACTATATAATTTTTTCTATTTATGTAAACCCTTTCAGCATAAAACTGGTGTTTAAATATTTTACTTTAAAGAAATGGATACTTTTAAGAAGTTAAATATTAATTTAATATCAATTTTGTTTGCTGCGATAGTTTATTAGGGAATATAAAGATATTGGCTTTTTCGTTAAATCGTTTTTTTTTATGTTATGATTGGGTGCCAGGAAAAAATGCCGTTTAACGTAAAAAAAAATAAATCCGGAGCCGAAAATGTCGCTTATACATCAGAGAAATAGGGAGAAAAATTCGTAAAAACCGTTATTTAATAAATGAAAAATATATTATTCCTAAAATAATTCCGAATTAATTAATTTAAAATTTTGGAGTCATTAAAAAAAGTTTTCTTAAACCACAACCTTAACACTAAATCTGAAACTTAATAATTGATTGGAGCAGTGTTAGTTTGTGAGCTGTCCGCTAGATGGCAGCATCAAAATTTCTCGCTTGAGTCTTTAGTAAAATGTAAATGCGTATCGCCATCTATCCGTTAGAAGAAGCAACATTTTCGGAGCGTTAATTTCAATTAATCGTGTTCCTTTGAATTTTATAATATAAAAATACTAATGTCCTATCGCCCCCGGACTGTAGTGGCGTCCTCTATAACCTTACCAGTAACATCGACATCCTATGAATATCTCTATGCGCATGCTCCGGATCTTAGCGATCTCGGACACGATTCTAGGTATCACTACTGTCTCTAATCAGCACTAAAGTTAAGAGTGACCGCAATTGTAAAAACTGCGTAGCAGTGACAATGCCCCGCCAAAAGAAATCTAGAATCCTAATTTCAATTTTTTTTAAATGATATAAAAAGGGTTTAATACTACCCTCCTGCACATGCAAGACTTTTTTCTGGACTGCTTTTTAGTGCTGATTACAGATATTTAATCAAAACTGTGGTTTGAAAGATTTTAAAATTTTAATTTTTTTTTTAAATTGATTTAAAATTGGTTTTATACTACACTCCTGCACATGCAAGACTTTTTTCTGGGCTGCTTTTTAGTGCTGATTACAGATATTTAATCAAAACTGTGGTTTGAAAGATTTTAAAATTTTAATTTTTTTTTAAATTGATTTAAAATTGGTTTTATACTACCCTCCTGGCACTTGCAAGATGTTTTTCTGAGCTGCTTTTTAGTGCTGATTACAGATATTTAATCAAAACTGTGGTTTGAAGATTTTAAAATTTTAAATTTTTTAAATTGATTTAAAATTGGTTTTATACTACCCTCCTGGCACTTGCAAGACTTTTCTGGGCTGCTTTTTAGTGCTGATTACAGATATTTAATCAAAACTGTGGTTTGAAAGATTTTAAAATTTTAATTTTTTTTTAAATTGATTTAAAATTGGTTTTATACTACACTCCTGCACATGCAAGACTTTTTTCTGGGCTGCTTTTTAGTGCTGATTACAGATATTTAATCAAAACTGTGGTTTGAAAGATTTTAAAATTTTAATTTTTTTTTTTTAATTTGATTTAAAATTGGTTTTATACTACACTCCTGCACATGCAAGACTTTTTCTGGGCTGCTTTTTAGTGCTGATTACAGATATTTAATCAAAACTGTGGTTTGAGAGATTTTAAAATTTTAATTTTTTTTTTAAATTGATTTAAAATTGGTTTTATACTACCCTCCTGGCACTTGCAAGATGTTTTTCTGAGCTGCTTTTTAGTGCTGATTACAGATATTTAATCAAAACTGTGGTTTGAAGATTTTAAAATTTTAAATTTTTTAAATTGATTTAAAATTGGTTTTATACTACCCTCCTGGCACTTGCAAGATGTTTTTCTAAACTGCTTTTTAGTGCTGATTACAGATATTTAATCAAAACTGTGGTTTGAACTTGAATAATTTATAAATCCAGAACTAATTCATAAATCCCTTAATGTGATACATATTTTTGTTCGTCTAAAAGTCTACTACAACATATTAATATTAAACGAATCGAAAAATTATTACGAATGACTTTGGGAAAAAAATTTCAAGTAAAACGAAAATTCTTTGAACCTAAATTACAAACGCAATATGTACATATTCCCCTAAAAATTTATAATTCCTGGAACCATTTTTTATAAGCTTTCTAAATATGTAAAGCATTAAAATGTAAATGTAATAGTAAACAAACCGAGAACTCAAATCAGGGAAATATTTCAGAGTCATTCGCGTTAAGGACCAGTAGGCTCCTTTCCGCTTTGAAAAATTCTCAATTACGTCATAATCACCATGGAAACCCACAATTCTGGAAGAACTTTACCATCACAGTCCTTTACCCATAAGTAAAATTTAAAAAGAAAATTTAAATAATATTTATCAATTTATTAAGAAAAAAGTGGACTTGTGTTTTTGACGATCATGTCGACTTTATTAATAAAACTAATTACTCCCTAAATATAAAAGGTATATTCATGAAAATCGGATATGAAGTGCATAACTAGTCATATTTTACGAATCTATCACTGTTAAAACCATTATTTAAAAACAATTGTGCTTTATTTAAGAGCTATCGGCGATTTTCGGTAAAATCCGATAGTAATGCTGCTTTGCCACATTGTTTGGCAAAATTGTTTTTTAATAATGGTTTTAAAAGTGATAGATTCTTAAAATATGACTAGTTATGCACTTCATATCCGACATTAAAATCTTAGATTTTAATTTAAACATTAAAATCTAAATTACTGTATAATTTTGTTTTATTTTTATAAACCTTTTCAGCAAATTAATGGTGTTTAAATATTTTACTTTGAATAAAATAGTTCAAATAAGTTAAATATTAATTTAATATCAATTTTGTTTGCTGCGATGGTTTATTCTCGAACATAAAAATATAAAAATATTGGCTTAAATCTGATTTTTTTTTGGTATGATTGGGTGCCAGGAAAAAATGCCGTTTAGCGTAAAAAAAATCCGGTGCCTAAAATGTCGCTTATTCATCAGAGAAAAAGGGAGAAAAAATTCGTAAAAACCGTTATTTAATAAATGAAAAATATATTAAATAAATTATTGCAAAAATAATATCCCGAATTAATTAATTTGAAATTTTGGAGTCGTTAAAAAGTTTTCTTAAACCACAACCTTAATACTAAATCTGAAACTTAATAAAATTGATTGTAGCAGTATTAGATTCCCAGCTCCCCGCTAGATGGCAGCATGACAATTGCTCTGGTTGAGCAAGGCTTGAGTCTTCAGTAAAATTTTAATGCTTTGTACGTTTTCGCCATCTATCCGTTAGAAGAAGCAACATTTCCTGGGCGTTAATTTCAATTAGTCGTTTTTCTATGACTTTTTAACATATAAAAATGTTGTTACAGAATTCATATTTAAATATCGTGGAACGAAATTCAAATGATATGTTGAAGCGTACCGCCATTTTTAAGACGAATAATACAGCAAAGATTTTTTTAAATTCTACATTTGAAGATGAAATAATTCTAACCCTGCTGAAACGCAAATTCTAAACCCTGTTGCTGTCCCTTCACAGAATTCCACCTGCTAAAAATGGCCCCTTCACAAAATTATGGTTCATAAAAACGACCCTTTTACAAAATTCAAATTAGCTTTAATCGTTATTTGCAAGAAAACGTTCACTAAATCTTGTTTGTTTAAAATCAAAAATGTTTTTTTTTCTGTAATAGAGTGTTTTCAGGTGACGTCACGACCAGCTAATTTCTTTTAACTATTAACCTTTGTAGGGCTTTTAACTGTTGCTAAGGTGGTTGCTAGGTAACGAGGTATATGTTGCTAAGGCGGTTTTTAAGTATAGGGTCACGTGATTGCAAATACTCCAATAGAAGAATTCCACGGCCAGTCATTTTCTGTAACTGTTAACCTCTGTAGGGCAAAAAACTGTAACATTTCTGTTGCTAAGGCCGTTGTTAGGTCCGAGCCATGTGATTGAAAATGCTCTATTTGAAAAATTAAAATATAATTTGACTTGAATTTTGCACAAAAAATTATTTTCTTTTTCACAAAAATGGGCCCCAAAAATAAAACCTGGATTGACCCCTGCTATTGTAGTTATGATTTTTCTTTAACCACTTAAAAATTATTTATAAAAATTAAAATATGGAGTATTTTCAATCACATGACTCCAGGGCCGGATTATCCAATAGGCAAAGTAGGCAACTGCCTAGGGGCCCATCGTCAGCTAGGGGCCCCGTCCCCAGAGGGTGGGTGCCCATATGTTTGAATTCAGGAAGGGGTCCAAGAAAAATGTTTACAAGTAGTAACTACTATTTATATTTTTTTCAAGCAGTAACTAGACTATTTTTATGAGGGGTTGGTTCATAATTATTTCAAAGGGGCCCCTCACGAGTACTTCATGCAAAAATTTTTGCATAAAATACTGGAATTTCAAGCAAAAAGTGGGTGTCTACGAGTCCTCCCCAGAAAAAGTTCTGAAATTTTATTCTTAAGTGAAATGTTTTAACTCATTTGGGTGACTTCTAAAATGGATTGCGAGAGGGGCCTGCACATAGGCCCCCCTTTGCCCTTTTGTATGGGTACCCATTCCACAGAGAATTTCTCTTGAAATGTATCTTTGAGTTAAAATCAAATTTAAAGATTTTTTTGTGCGAGTCCGGACCTAAGCAAGGGGCCCATGAAAAAATCGTTTAAAATGGTTCCACAGACGGACCTCTCAGATTCCCTATAAATTATATCTTTTGCATGCTACAAATGCAAAAAACAAAAACTAAAGTTCTGAAAAAAAAAAGTATTATTTTATATACTTAGGATTCCTAACTTTTTTATGTTCTTTATTCCGGTTCCCTACTTTTCCATTTTCCATAGTTTAAAGCACTGGTGGTTCATACCGTTCATACTAGTTCATACAGAACCCCGGCGGTTCACGGTAAAAAAAATTTCATTAAAATAAAAAAGAAGAAATTTCATAATTTAATTGTAGTCCGCATATCGCGAGCAAAGGTGATGTTTTTCTTTCAGTTCCCTGACAATCCTGCCTGTCAGCTGCTGCCCGGTATCGAATGTTGTTCATGGCCATGGACTGCATACTATCCCGGAAAAACCTTCTCCGTAGCTCGAGGCGAACAGAGGTCCACCATGCCGCCCTTTATTTGGGTTCCATATTGAACACTAAATTCTTACATAAAGTTGAACTTGATTAAATTTTTACCTGTAAATGATCTAAAACTTAACGTGTAGTACTATAAAAAGTACTAAAAGGGGGGTACCTTAGGTACCTGTTGAATAAATAAACCCTCCCTCAAAAACACTGGCTCTATGGCGAACAAGCGGAAACCTTCATGTAACCCAAACAGAAAGGTTCCTGTCCCAAATATCCAAAAAAAAAATTAGTAAAAATACAACTTTTTCAGGTTTAAATTTCACAAAATTTTCTGGGGGAGGACCCCCAGACCCCTCTTTTTTGCTTGAGGGCATGTATTAACCGCAAACATTTTTCATTACGGTTCACAGTTTGGTTTAGCTAACGTTTTATAGCAAAACATTATTGAACATGGTGATAGCAAGCCTTCGTAGTAAAAGCATAATATTGCGATGTGGTTTTAAAACATATTTTATAAAGGTAAGAGAAAAGGGGCCCCGAGGGTGCATTGCCTAGGGGCCCCGACATGGTTAATCCGGCCCTGCATGACTCGGACCTAACAACGGCCTTAGCAACAGAAATGTTAGTTTTTTGCCCTACAGAGGTTAACAGTTACAGAAAATGACTGGCCCTGGAATTCTTCTATTGGAGCATTTGCAATCACGTGATCCCATACCTAAAAACCGCCTTAGCAACTGATAAACAACTGCCTTAGCAACAGTTAAAAGCCCTACAGAAGGAACACAGTTAAAAGAAAATAACCGGTTGTGACGTCACCTGAAAACACTCTATAATTTTTTTTAATTATACAAACCTTTTCAGCTTAAAATTGGTGTTGAAATATTTTACTTTAAAGAAATTAATAATTTTAAAAAGTTAAATATTAATTTTGTTTGCTGCAATATTTTATTAGTGAACATAAAATATCTATAATTTGGCTTTTTCGTTATATCCGGGGTTTTTTTTGTCGGGTGCCGAGAAAAAAATGCCCCAAAAAACTAGAGGCTAAAATGTTTTTACATCAGAGAAATAGGGTGGAAAAATTCGTAAAAACATTACTTAATTTATTAATAATATAATAAATGGTTGAAAAAATATTCCGTAATTAATTTTAAATTTTGAAATAATATCTAGTCGATAAAAAAAAAATTTCTTTCATAAAAAAAACCACAAGCTTAATAATAAATCCGAAACGTAAATAATTGATTGTTGCAGTATTAGTTTTCTAAACGCCCGATAGATGGCAGCATAAAAATTCTAATCTAGGAGCTAAAATGTCTTTTTTACATCAAATAATTAGGGTGAAAAATTTGTAAAAGCCGTTATTTAATTTATGAATAATATGTTCAATACAGGGAAGAAAGACTGACACTACATTTTAAAAATCAATAACTCAAAAAAGGTAAAAATACATGGTTTCTTGCAATTTACTCTAAAGAACATAGAATTTTACGACATAATCCCCCGATAGATGGCAGCACAATTTTCCATTTTCTCATAGGGAAGTCGTATCCTATCCTTTACTATTCCTTGTCAGGGGATTTGGGAACAACGATTTACGAAAATTTGTGTCATAAAATTCTTTTTTTTTTTTTTTTTTTTTTAGGGTAGGATGCAAGAAACCACGTATTTTTATCTTTTTTAGTGTTTGAATTATTAAATTTTAAAATGTGTCAGTCTTTCTTGGGACACCCTGTAATAAATGATTGCAATTTTAATTAATTTAAAATTTTGGCGTCTTTAAAAAAATTGTTTTCATAAACCTTAATGCGAAAACGTTGCTTTTACATCAGACAAATAGGGTGAAAAATTCGTAAAAACCATTACTTGATTTATGAATAATATATTAAGTAATGAATGATTGAAAAAAAAAATCCCTAATAATTAATTTAAAATTTTGGAGTCGTTAAAAAAAATAGTTTTCAAAAACCACAACCTTAATACTAAATCTGAAATTTAATAGTAATTGATTGTAGTAGTATTAGTTTTTCAGCCACCTGATAGATGGCAGCCTCAAAATTTCTCCGCTTTTGGGTGAAAGTAAAATTGCCCTGTATGGTAGCGCCATGAAATTTATCAAATTTCATAAATAAAAGTATTGTGGGATTGATTAATTTTTAAATATTAAAAATAGACTCCCGAAGTGGCAAATTAATGTACTGAAGCGTAACGCATTTTTTTTAAACAAATACAATCTACATTGTAGCTAAAATAATTCTGAATATTGTAATAAATTATCGGGTAAAATTGGTGTTGAAATATTTAACTTTAAAGAAATTAATTAAAAAGTTAAATATTAATTTAATATTTTTTTTTGGTGCGATAGTTCATTATTGAACATCAAAATATCCATAATTTGGCTTTTTTGTTAAATCCGGGGATTTTTTAATCAGGTGCCGAGAAAAAAAAATGACCCCAAAAATCCGGAGTTCTAAATGTCGCTTTTACATCAGAGAAATAGGGTGGAAAAATTCGTAATAAACGTTACTTAATTTATTAATAATATATTAATTGATTGAAAAAATAATCCAAACTTAATTTAAAATTTTGGAATAATATCTAGTCTATAAAAAAAATCTGTACATAAACCACAACCTTAATAACAAACTTGAAACTTAATAATTGACTGTAGCTGTATTAGTTTGTAAGTCACCCGATAGATGGTAGCATCAAAATTTCTCCGCTTTTGAGTGAAATTAAAATGCCTTGTATGGTAGCGCCATCTCCCCGTTAAAAGATATAACATTTTCTGTGCGTTAATTTCAATGGAGAATTCCCGTATATTTTAAAAATAGAAATAAAGCCATTTTTCTGGTAAAACAAATTGTTCTAATTTCAAAAATCAGCATTTTATGTACCAACTGACGCCACTTAACTATTTATGACTTAGCAAATGTTTTCTTTTTAAAAGACTAACTTTTAAATTAAATAAAATAATTATTAAACATCTGAATGAAAACATTTTTGCGACAAAAAATATTTTTTAACCATCTTTATTAAATAAAAAAATAATAAAATGCGGGAATTGTCCATTTTGTTCCTATGAATTTTATCAAAATTTCAATTCTCTCAAAAATGTGCTGTTAACTTTACTTTAACATACTGGGATTCCTTGAAAATTCTGCCGCTTACAATGAGCCGTGTTCTTAATCCAAAAAGGTCTCAAAATAAGCTAAAACGCTATTTTGAGGGAGAAATTTCCAAAATTTTCCCCCCAAAAAAATCCCAGAACCTTTTAATTATACTTTGAAATCACATTTTTATGACTAAGATTTATTTTTTTTTACTATTTTTTAAGATAATTTAAGAAAAAAAATATATTATTTAAACATTTCATTCAAAACAATATTTAAAAAATCAATCCATAATCCAGTTTATTAAAATAGTAAATAGCTTACCGGATCATAGTGATATTTTCTATGACAATTTTTTTAAACTTAAAAAGGATTTTTCATCAGTTGATATTGATCTTTAAATTCTGTGTATTTATTGTACCCTACCATGCAAAGGGATTTTTTAATATGTTTGATAGAATTTATTTATTTATAAAATTCTGAAATTAATTTCACCACAAAATTAAAATAAAAAAGACCAGTCATCTAAAACTTGACGCTAAAAAGAAAATATTGTTTGTTCCTCCCGAAACTAAAGTCTAGTTACGCCCCTCCCAACCAAAAACTGAATTGACCCCCCTGATAAGTTTTATAAACCCCTCTTTTTAGTTCATAACATTCTCCCAAAACGCTAACTCTAGCTGTTAAAAATCATAATCAGCATAAAAAAACGGCAGGAAAAATCAACCACAAAAATTATTCATTATTATATGCGAGCTCAACCTCATAGCTTCATTCGCCGAACTCTCCGCCAATCCTCTGCAGAAGTGCTTGACTCCGCCTTTTTTTCGGGGCGTAACTTTAAGGCGATCGGCGAATCAGAGAGCTCAAATTTTCGGAAAGCAGCAGTCGATATCGGAAGTCCTGATTTCGGTAGGAACGACTTTAAGGTCGATTTTCGACCCGTTATCGAGAAAATTCCAGGAAAAAAACCATCACACCACGTAGAAAAAACCCTTCTAAATCGATTTAAGCCATTCCCGATTAATTTAAACCGATATTTAGGGGAGAAATCGTCGTTTTAGCGAGAGATGTCGCTGAAAAAAGCTTGGCGGTTTCGTCTTGGCGCTGCCGTTTTCATCGAAGCATGTGTTTGTTCTATGCGAGAGGAGAAAACGCGAGGCGCCGGAAAGGCGATTTTCGCCAGTTCTGGCGCCGCGTTGGCTGCGTTTGAGCAGATGTTGAGCTTTCTGCTTAGTTCTGACGGTAGGGTTATATTGTGAGAGATGGGATCTTTTTTAATCAATGCCGTTTTTTCGCTCGTTGAGAAAGGGAAAGCAGATGGCTGTCAGAAACGTAGCTAGTGGATCGCGGTTTTTTAATTAGATTCAGGATGAGTTTGGGGATGTTTCATTTACGCAAGAAGTTTAATAAGTAATAGAAGCGTGGGTTATATTTTTCGGTAACTTGATCAGAGTTCGTTCTTTTATCAGGCATGAGATTTTTCAGACTTTTGGAGGATTTTCAGACTTTTTTTTAGAATTATCTTGAAAATTTCAGACTTTTTAAATTAAAAAAAAAAATCAGCTTATGAAGTGAAATTTTTGACGGTGAATTTTGCTTGTTGTGAAGGAAGCAGATGTTTTGCGTTAGCTGTTTAAAACGGAGCTAAATTAGATAGAGCATAGGTGCTGAACCCCGACTCCTTCATACCTTTTGACTCCCTATGGAGAATTTGTGACTCTCCCGGGAGTCAATTCCGAAGTTAAACGAACTAGCGCGAGTGAGGTCGGCTGTTTCCGAAGGTATAACGAATCGCACATTCTTGCCAAGATCACGGCACTAGCCACTAGGCACCAGTGATTTCACAGGAGTGGTTTGTAACTTTTTCGGATTGCTTCGCGATTTCACAGGAGTGGTTCGCAACTTTTTGGGATTGCTTCGCGATTTCACAGGAGTGGATCGCAACTTTTTGGGATTGCTTCGCGATTTCACAGGAGTGGTTCGCAACTTTTTGGGATTGCTTCGCGATTTCACAGGAGTGGTCGCAACTTTTTGGGATTGCTTCGCGATTTCATAGGAGTGGTTCGCAACTTTTTGGGATTGCTTCGCGATTTCACAGGAGTGGTTCGCAACTTTTTGGGATTGCTTCGCGATTTCACAGGAGTGGTTCGCAACTTTTTGGGATTGCTTCGCGATTTCACAGGAGTGGTTCGCAACTTTTTCGGATTGCTTCGCGATTTCACAGGAGTGGTTCGCAACTTTTTGGGATTGCTTCGCGATTTCACAGGAGTGGTCGCAACTTTTTGGGATTGCTTCGCGATTTCATAGGAGTGGTTCGCAACTTTTTGGGATTGCTTCGCGATTTCAGACTCCTTCAAAACTCCAAACCAATAATAATTTCAATATTGATTTTTATTTTAAAAATTCAGTATGAACCCTGCAGTAGAATAAAACGTAATCAATAACAACCATGAAAATTTGGCGATGACCATTTCCATAGCAGACCTGGAAAACCTTAAAAAAATGTCTTATTTGTGTAAAATTCTCATAATCAGCCTATGAACTTTTTTAACCTCATTGAAAATAATTAGTTTCAATTTGATAATCTATTTTCCTAGCTGCATAAGCGCTGGAACAAGATTAGTCTATTACTTTTTAATAAATTTAAAATAAGATTCTCATTTTAATTAAATTAATAAATTCTCTTATAATCATTTTTAACCTCATATTTTTGGGTAGCTATGTATAAATTTGAAGTGATAATATTTGTTTCTCAAATAGTGCCACTGTCAGGGGCGAAGCTACTGGGGGGGCGTGGGGGGGCGTCTCGCCCCCCCAAAGTCGGCAATTTCGATCATAATCGGCAAATTCTAGGTTTTTAGATTCTTAAAAAAAAACTAGGTTGGCAATTAAAAAAAAGCTTTTTTTCTTCTTTAACATCTCCCTTCTCTACAATTTTCGGAGTAAAAGTCGTAAAATTGTTTGGGGAGTGGCCAGCAGAGATGTCAAAATAACCGGTTAAAACGGTCAAAATCCTGACAGGGTCATAATTCCGACCGGTCAGAATCCCAACAGTCGAAATCCCAACTGGGTCAAAATCCCAACTGGGTCAAAATCCCGAGAGGTCAAAATCCAACTTGAGTCAAAATCCCGACAAATCAGGTTCCCAACGTGGAAATCCCGACTGGGTTAAATTGCTGACAGAGTCATAATCCTGACATGGTGACATGTAAGAATCCCGACAGGGTCAGAATCCTGAGAGGTTGAAATCCCGATTGAATCAAAATCTCGACAGGGTCAAAATCCCGACTGGGTCGAAATCCCAACTGGGTCAAAATCCCAACTAAGTCAAAATCCCGACAAATCAGGTTCTCAACGTGAAAATCCCGACTGGGTCATTTTGCTGACAGAGTCATAATCCTGACATGTAAGAATCCCGACAGGGTCAGAATCCTGAGAGGTTGAAATCCCGATTGGGTCAAAATCCCGACTGAGTCAAAATACTCACTGGGTCAAAATCCCGACAGGTCGAAATCTCAACTGGGTTAAAATCCCGGTCAGAATCTCGACAAATCTGGTTCCCGACATCGAAATCCCGACGCGACAGAGTCAGAATCCCGACAGGTTGAAATCCTGACAGGTCTAATTCCCGAAAATTTTGATTGATATAGATTTGTTTTGACCAATAATGTGTTATTTTCCTTTATTTATGAAGGTATCTAGAATTACACAGGTCTGCAATGAAAAAGCTGTTCGATGAATTATAGTGATTTTCTATGTATTTTAGTGTGCTGATTACGAAAAAAATATTGAAAAAAATCCTATACGTCAGGATTTGACACAAATTGCCAATTTATTTTCGAATTTGTGCATTTTTCATAGTTTTTGAGCATTTCTGACTCCTTTACATTTTAAAATTAAAAGCTGTGAATGATGCACATAGTAAACTATCTCATCAGGGCATAATAGAGATGGAAAGAAAGTACCAGGGAAGATTTAATCGCCCCATAATGACGAATTTTTGTTATACGTATAGTTGAAAAAAGGCTCTTGTTGCTACTCCCGAGGGTAAATGTACTACGAGAAGCCTCATAAGGAGGAAAAATTGGCTTTAATTCAGTTGTAAATGAGCTTATTTTAGTTATATAAAGATTTTCATGAAGAATTTATAAAACAAAAATATATTTTATAAACATATTTTCCTTAAAATTAAAATAAAGGCTTATTTTACAAATTTATCGAAATTTTCGGGAAAAGTGGCATTCCAGAACAAAAAAATATCCTTTCTGAATTCAGAGCACAAAAACACATTAAAATCAATGCCCTATAAATAGTAAATTTTAATTAAAAAAATACACTTTTTAAGTGTATTTATCCGGTTGATAGATTTAATACCAATTAAACATTAACACATCCCGACCGGTGTTTAGTTGTATAAAAGCCTATCTACTTTTGATTTTAGGAACTTAAAAGGAATGAACTTGTTAAACCGAATAAAAACTACCAGTTTATGTAAAACCGTCGGTTTTATTCATCTATATCTATATTGTTTAATACCAGTAATTGAACTTTTTCAAATGAAATAAAAATAGACGGGGTAATGGCATTCAAGAACAAATAAACTTTTTAAACCAAATAAAAACATGAATTTATTCCGGTTGTACGATACTAACAATCATATTCTTGGTTTTCTCTGATAAAAGACTAATTACATTTCTTAAACTGGATAAAAAAAAGACGGTTTGAATTTTATCACCACAGATGTAGGGTTTCGGTTTTATGGACGGCCCCATGGAACAAAAAACTCAAAAGAAACACAATCATATAATCAATAAATTCAGAGTTCTAAATGGAAAAAACCGCCTTTCCAACCAATTCGATTGAACTTTTATGTCTTTTGTTGGTTACTTATTGTTCAAGCAAAGAGCATCTCTGGTAATATGAATTCCTGCCTTTTTAATGCTTAAGATTTATAAGTTATGGTTGTAGCTCCAAAGTAGTCATGATTGCGCCCTTATATTCTTGGGCGCGGGGGTCTAAAAGACTATTTTGTCATAAAGTTATGATTTTTGTACGATTCAATTTATCACCGAGACCGCGCTTCGCAAGCAGTGTCGATGGTTTCGGTTTTCCCCTCCTTTCGCCGTTGAGGGAGAAAGCCCCCGTCCATCCCCCGAGCTGCAAGTGTATACGGTCCGGTCCTTCCTGGAAAAATGAGAAGACCATGGGAACATAGCATACTCTTTTGTTTAGAAGTGACCGATCGACTGACTGTCGCCCAGATCCAGATGTCCCTGAAAGGGGAGATAATGAAGCATGGGACAGAGGAGGCACCATGAAAAAGATTTCCGACACCTAGGTATCTGTATACATTTAATTTCTGTTATTCTTTTCCGCATTTGGTGTCATATTGTCACGCGATTTGTGTTTTTCAGGTGATGAGTTGCACTGGACTTGTGAGGGACGGAGCCGGCATGGGACAGAGGAGGCACCATGACAAAGATTTCCGACACCTAGGTATCTGTATATATTTAATTTCTGTTATTCTTTTCCGCATTTGGTGTCATATTGTCACGCGATTTGTGTTTTTCAGGTGATGAGTTGCAGTGGATTTGTGAGGGACGGAGCCGGCATGGGACAGAGGAGGCACCATGAAAAAGATTTCCGACACCTAGGTATCTGTATACATTTAATTTCTGTTATTCTTTTCCGCATTTGGTGTCATATTGTCACGCGATTTGTGTTTTACAGGTGATGAGTTGCAGTGGACTTGTGAGGGACGGAGCCGGCATGGGACAGAGGAGGCACCATGAAAAAGATTTCCGACACCTAGGTATCTTTATACATTTAATTTCTGTTATTCTTTTCCGCATTTGGTGTCATATTGTCACGCGATTTGTGTTTTTCAGGTGATGAGTTGCAGTGGACTTGTGAGGGACGGAGCCGGCATGGGACAGAGGAGGCACCATGAAAAAGATTTCCGACACCTAGGTATCTGTATACATTTAATTTCTGTTATTCTTTTCCGCATTTGGTGTCATATTGTCACTCGATTTGTGTTTTTCAGGTGATGAGTTGCAGTGGACTTGTGAGGGACGGAGCCGGCATGGGACAGAGGAGGCACCATGAAAAAGATTTCCGACACCTAGGTATCTTTATACATTTAATTTCTGTTATTCTTTTCCGCATTTGGTGTCATATTGTCACGCGATTTGTGTTTTTCAGGTGATGAGTTGTAGTGGACTTGTGAGGGACGGAGCCGGCATGGGACAGAGGAGGCACCATGAAAAAGATTTCCGACACCTAGGTATCTGTATACATTTAATTTCTGTTATTCTTTTCCGCATTTGGTGTCATATTGTCACGCGATTTGTGTTTTACAGGTGATGAGTTGCAGTGGACTTGTGAGGGACGGAGCCGGCATGGGACAGAGGAGGCACCATGACAAAGATTTCCGACACCTAGGTATCTGTATACATTTAATTTCTGTTATTCTTTTCCGCATTTGGTGTCATATTGTCACGCGATTTGTGTTTTTCAGGTGATGAGTTGCAGTGGACTTGTGAGGGACGGAGCCGGCATGGGACAGAGGAGGCAACATGACAGATTTCCGACACCTAGGTATCTGTATACATTTAATTTCTGTTATTCTTTTCCGCATTTGGTGTCATATAGGGCACGGTCAGCCAAAAAACCTATGGTATCTCTTCAAAAAATCTGCCCTATCTCCCCATTCATGACCCCTCCAACAATAGCGAAGGAGTCCGAAGTCACTCCCCCCAGTCAATTAGCAGACACCCGATAGTGACTTCTCGCTCCTCCCCGAGGGCTGTCTTTTGTTGGAGGGACCATTGAAGGGGTTGATTGCGGTTTTCCTATTGTCCGATAACCAGATACTGCAGATTTTTTGAACAGATACCATACTGATTTTCTGGCTGACCGCAGCCATAGTGTTACGCGATTTGTGTTTTTCAGGTGTCAGCTGTAGTGTGGACTTGTGAAGGACGGAGACGGCATGGAAGTTAACTTAACTTACCTTAACCTTAATTGTATAACTTTCATTTTCAGCGGGTTTTTTTTAGATTTGAAACCCGGAGCACTTATTTAATAATTACCTTCATTTTCTATAAGTTTCATTTCCGTTTTGTATATTGTTAGTTTATTTACTAAGGTAATTTTATAAGGAACATGTTTTAACCTTAGGTATTAAAAATACCTTTTAGGGGACGTCCATAAATGACGTCACGCACAGAGGGGGGGGAGGGGGTTAATTAATTTGTGACAGTTTGTGACAAGGGGGAGGGGGGGTGTTCAAAAGTTGTGACATCACATCTTCCAAAACTGAAAATCAACCAAAAATAACAAAAACAGAATTTTTTTCCTAAGATTTTTTATCCAAAAAAATTAATTTTTGATCGATTGAAAGCGTGACATGTGACATAGGGGGGGAGGGGGTATGGGGAAGTGTGACAGTTTGTGACATAGGGGGGGAGGGGGTCAAAAATGGTCAAAAAAAGTGTGACATCATTTATGGACGGCCCCTTATTTGTTAAAAGTGTCATAGCAATGGTTGTATTATTTTAGACCCTTTTTGCAATTTCAATTTTAAAAGTATTTTTAAAACATTTGTTTTACGGGTCTTCCGAGATATTTTTAACTCCTCTGAGAGAGTATTTCACTTCTTGAAAATGGGAAATACTCTTTAAAAAATTAGATAGGAGTATTTACACTCTTTCAACTTTTCACAAAGGTTTAGCTTAAAAATGCACCACGTTGCCCCACCGAAATCAACAAATGATATTTCTCTACTCAAAACACCAACTTATCTCATCGGAGACATTTCCGCCCGACTTCTGGCCAAAGCCAAAAGCACCCTAATTATCATACTTTTTAATTGTGTTTTTATACAGCCCTAGTAATTTTTTTTTAAATTTATTGTTCTGATGCTTAGGGAGTTTGATTGTGGGTTCCATGTCTCTGTATACGTAGTTCATGCTATTTCCGTATTTCACTCCTCATAATTCAATTTCACTCCTCCTAAAAAAAAGTCAGGGCGGAATGTTACTCCTCCATAAAAATCCTTGGAATAACACTGCGGGTCTTAATAGACAGTTTTACGAGTTTTCTTATAAATTTGCAACCGAAGATTCAGCTCAGTTTGACAGTCGGTTGTTCCTAATATTCTTACGTCTGATCATGTGATTGCTTTATTTAAAAATTGTGTTTAATTCACCGTATGTGTGCTACGTTCCATCTGTTCTATTTGAAGCATTTTCTTTTTCCCAACATCCAGAATTGGAATGTTGCATTTCTAATCTATTGTAATGTGTGAGTGGCGGATCCAGGAGGGGGGTATTCTGGACAGTGTCCCCCTCCCCTTGGATTCATAATAAAATCACTCATAAGTACGAAGGAAGTCCCCAAAATGAGTTAAAACCCTACTTTTACAGGTCAAATCTCAAAATTTTATCTGATGGGGGAGGATACGTATGCTCCCCAGCGGTACCAAAAGAGGATCTTGAGTACTTGAGTGATACTTTTTAGAAAATCCCCAACGTTTTGACATTTTCCTCAAAAGTTAAAGGTGATGGTCTGTGTATGGAAAAGTGCGATTAGAGGCGTGTGCTGGATCCGTGTCTGAAATGTGTATGGTTACTTTATTCGATTTAAAGGCATTGTCCATTTTCCATTTCTGCATGTAGTAATTTTAATCCATTTTCATGCTTTATCCTTGCTGTGAAATTTCATTAGTCATAATGTTCCCGGAATCGTTTCCAACATTCAAGCAGGTGTTTGTTTGAGGGGGAATATCTTTTTCGGAGGTTTGCAGTGCTAAAAACGAAAACACACCCAGCCGTCTGGACTCCATTTCCGGTACTTTCTGTGTCATAGCTGCAGATGATTTCTGATGAAAAGAATGTCTTTTATGCATGTGATTTCAAAATTTTCTCTTTGCCACATTGTTTTCCTATATTGTTTTTATTAGCTATCCTTTTGATTAACGATGGAAGTGTTGGCAAATTATATTTCCTATTCAGCGGTTTTTTCTAAAGGTGTTCATATGACAAGAGGTTTCATCTGCCGAAATTTCCACTTTAATGTTTTTTTTTGTTGCGATACTTTTATTTATACCGTCTGAATATGAATCGTTATATTTCAATGGTTTTGATTATTTATTCAGTTCATTTTGTATACTTACGGATTGATTCTTTTGCCCCTATTATTTTTAATGTTTTTTCATCTTGGTTATTATTGGTAAAGTTACTGTCCATTTTCCGTGTTTTAACAGATTTTATCTGCTCATACCCTAATTTTAATCCATTCCATTTTCATGCTTGTTCCTTGCTATAGAAATTCATTAGTCATAATGTTTCCGGAAGCGTTTTGAACATTCAATAAGCAGGTGTTTCTCTGAAGGAGAATACCTTTTTCGGAGGTTTGCACAGGGGTAAAAACGAAAACACACCCAGCCGTCTGGAATTCATTTCCGGTACTTTCGGTGTTATAGCTGCAGATGATTTCTGATGAAAAGAATATTATCTATTGATGGGATTTCGAAATTTCATGTTCGCTACACTGTTTTTGCTGTACTACATTGTTTGTATTAGCTATCCTTTTGATTACGATGGAAGAATTGGCAGTTAACTTCCTATTGCACGTGTTTTACAGGTGTTCATAAGAATAATAAGAGTCTTCATCTGTCTAAATCTTCACTTTAATGTTTTTTTTTGTTGTGATATGTTTATTAATATACGTCTAAAAGTGAATAATTTAGATTGTATAATGGTGTTGATTATTTATTCAGTTCATTTTTGCAAATACGGATTGATTCTTTTGCTCCTGTTCATTTTAATGTTTTTTTTCATCTTGTGGTTACTGGGTCATTTACAAGTACATTTACGTAAGTACAGTGGGGAAAAAAAAAAAATGGGACACTTCTCATTGTGGGCGAACCGCTCGTGGTAAAGGGACAAACAAGGTACCGTTCTTCAAGGTTTAACGAATTCTATTTAAGGGAACATTCAAAATTTTCTTAGGGGGTCGTCTACATATTAAATTCAATACCAAGTCCAGATTTTTCTATGGACACCCCCAAATTTTATTCGCTTTTTGGAGAGGGCACACCTCATTTGCCCTAAATACCAAGTTTTGTGACAATATCTCCCCAATTAGCGGAACGGGGGTGGTCGGAATTTCGAAAATTTCGGTCAAAAAATGGGGTTTAAACTTTTCTATCCTACTCTAAAACTACCTTTCCTATCAACACGAAATTTGGAGGATATATAAATGAAATGTTTCCAAAGACAAATAAAATTATTTTATTAAGATATTCTATGTCTAATTATAAAATAATTCGAAATTAATTAAGGCATAAAAAATTAATCATTATTATTTTTAAAATCGTTTATACCATTCAATTAAGAATAATTATTTAAACGGAAAACCAGAATTTAGTGAAATTCTAATGAACAGTTATAGAGAAAATTAAATAATTATAAATTTAATTACTTTAAGGGACCGTATACTATTACAGAAATTTCACCCTTTTATTTTCATTTAATCTGTTGCATTGTTGTATGAATAATGGTAACAACAATGTGCACATTTTTTTTATCTGATAGCAAGTGAGTGTATTAAAATATGAATAAAAATTAAAGGTTTATCCTGCTTTAAGGAATAAAAGAATAACTGCATTCCATCACTTTAAAAATTATAATTTATGTGATAAAGATGAGTTTAAAATGTTTTTTTCTGTATCCGCATTTGATGTGCTTTTTTATTTTACTTTGTCCCCTTTCTTTCATTTAATTCAAGAATTCCCAAAAAATACTAGTCTTGAAAACAAACCGGAACATAAAGTCGAATTCTTAAATTAATTAACATATTTTAATTTATAAAAAATCCTATTAAAAATTCATTAGAGTATAAAATCGCTGAAAAACTTTATCGAGTAGAGCGCGACATAATCTTGTAGAATATAACCCCACATTATATCCCTTTTTTTAATCTAAATACGATTTTTAGAATAGTCCATTGTAATTAAGAAATAAGTAGCCTTCGTAATTTTTAATTTTATCACATAAAAAGCTTAAAGGAATTCAGATTACCGGTATTTAGGCTCAGAACAATTGGGTTGTATGATGATCTATCTCATCGGTGCTACGGTCGTTTCGTCAACTCTGAAATTTCCTACCCCCACTCGTTGTCCTTACACAACACAAATCGCTAAAGCGAAGATTAAACAAAAGCCAGGGGGGTAGGAAATTCGTCCGAGACACCTTCTCATCCATGCTATTTTTTTTTATCTTCCTAGGGTTTTTTTTGTATTGTAAATTTTTAAAATCTTTTTAAGCTATTTTACTACTAAAAAATAAGGAATTAAAACTTTTAAGTAATATTCTATTTTAATTTATCTTTATTCTTTCTAAACTTTATATTGTAAATATTTTTCAAGCCTTTTTTTTTTATAAATAACTAATCAATTTTATACAAAATTGTATGTAACTTTCATTTGTTTTTTTTTATTTGAAATTTTAAATTCATAAATTTAAATTAAAGAGAAGATTTAGGAAAGGAAGATTGGATTTTTTAGTAATAAATTAATTTTTATTCTTGAGATTGAAATGGTAGACCAAGAGTTATAAACGCTCCAAACTCCTCCCTTACGGCTAGGATGGTTAGTTTTCTCATTAAATGGAAAAATTTTAATCTAAAATAATTTAATGAAAAACTCGAATTATATAGAATATTGTCAAATTTGTGGATGAAATAGAAATAACTAGGACATTAGATGTGCTTAGTTCCCAACTCTGTAAAAAAAGTAAGAGGAACACAGTTAAAAAACTGGGTAAAATATGATAAATAATTTTAAAACAATATTATTTTAAAAAAAAATTCTATAAAAAGACATTCATTATTTATGTTTGCATTATTAAAATTTGCTCTCTTCTCTGCTTTAGGGAAACCCCTCCATCCTCACATGGGATTTACCCCATAATAGTATCTTTTAATAAAAGTAATGGGTTCTCATTAATATTTTTATGCATTCGCATCCGGAACTCTTATGTAAAAAAAGCGGCAGACCGCGGGAAACCAGGGTTGGAAAAAAACACGTTTTTTTCTAAAAAATACAAAAAACATGTTTTTTTTTGTTTTAAACGTGTTTTTTTTGTTTAAAACGTTTTATTTGTTTTTTTTACCCTCGACACAGAAATTCTAAAAAAAAAAACATGATTTAAAAAAATTAAATTAAGTTTTTAAAATTGAAAATGGATTAACAAAGATACCCCTGACATCAGATGGCATCTTGAGCTTTTTAGCACCTGTTTCTTGGAGCTTGGCCGAAGTAAAATGATTGTTTTGGAAATATGTTACTATGTCAACAACTTCAGCTATAACATTAGAAATGTCAATATATTTTGCTAAAAGGTTTAAGATACGAGCTGAACATTTATAAGTTATTATATGCATATGCATTTCAGTCCTTTTTAGTTCATTGCATATTTTGACGACATTAGCAGCATTGATCGTTTAAAATATTAAAATAAAACATAAAGAACAGGTCAGTTATAAAAAAAATAAGATTTTCAAACAAGTTTATTTGAATTTTTATTAAATAACTTTCTAGAAAAAAATCAAATAAAAATCAAAATCAGTTTTATATACTAATGCCATCTGTTCATAGAAAAAGAATTACTAAAAAAGTACATGTGTTTTAAACAATGTTTTTTTTTGCTTTGTTTTAAACGTGTTTAAAACAAGTGTTTTAAACAAACTGTTTTAAACGTAACAACCCTGCGGGAAACTCTTGGAAAATGTTCTAGAGATTGCCTTCTATCAGAAAATACCACTTCCGGAATACTTAAGCCTTTATTCTGATGTTTTCAAAAATAGATAAACATTAAAATTTGTTTTCGACATTCTTATATTCATAAAGTATATAACTACTACTATTTACTATTAATTAAAATGAAAATAAAATTTCTGATTTTTTAAAGACTTTTGCGAGTCCTTTAAAAAGAAGGTAGAATAAATGTATAATCTCTGATTTTAGAGTTCTAAATATTTTTTTTCCAACTTCCTTCCCAGGTGGTAATAGTATTTGTTGATATTTTGGGTTGTTTGCGGTTTTCCTATTGTCAGATACCAAGAAACAGCAGATTTTCTCAACTGATACCATCCTGAAAAACAGGGTGACAGTACCCTATAAGAGGGAGAAATTATGATAACATAGACACGTGTATCATAAGCTATTCTCACAGACTTTCATTATTATTTTCATACATTCTGAATTTTATTTATCCGGTAAAATATGGTTTCTTTGAGTTTGCATTTAATTTTTCTGTGAAGGAATCTTAATTGTTTTGAAAATAAAGAATAATGATGCTTTCAAAGTGAATACCAATGTGAGGTATACCATTTCTGAACATCTTGGCATCGTTGGAATTTAACTGCAGAGAATTTGAGGGTTGATTCAAGGACAACATATGTAATTAATACATCGGCGTTTAAGAGTACGCACGGACAAGATAATTGAAATTTAAGTAGCAAAAATCATATAATTCACATTCATTATACTCTTTAGCACATGAGAGTTATGTGCTACAATTGATTAATAAATGCTTAATTTAACATTTGAAAGCTTAAAACTCCTTTAAAGCTGAAAACTAGCTCATCTTGGAAAATTAACATTATGATTCTTGGAAAAGTAACATTGTTTTTTTCATGGATTTTTCAAAACGATTTAATCCTGTTTGGATCATACTTAAAGGGAGGTGACATGAGGGAGGAATCTTCCAATTAAGAAGGTTGTGGGACATTTTTTTTTTTTTTTGTGATTTCTGCCAACTTTTCAGTGCGCGTACTTTTCCCTAACGTTTGCGTACTTTTAGCAGGCACGTTGGATAAAAGTATACGCATTCAAAATTTTATTTTCTCTTTGTGATTTTTAACATACTTTCTTTAAAGCCGAGACTTTCATTTTTTGAAGGTTGATTTGTGAGTCAATAAACTTACGTTCGGTAAAGTTTTGAGGCTCTAGCTTTTAAATTCTCGATTTTATAGCCCAAAATCATTTCAGTGCGTTCTCTTACCTTCCTTTCCCCTATCTAGAAAAAAATTAAATTGCTTTAACCCTTGTATTTTTTAATTCCTGTAGAAAAAAACCCCAATTGATTTTTAAACATGGTATTCAAAACCAACAGTCAAGTCGACCAAAAGGAAGAACTTTTTACTTTAAGAAGGCGAAAAGTTCTAAATACTATCAACATAAGTTAATTAATTTGTTAAAATTCAATAGCAAGGATCTTTTGTGTGAAATTTCGAGGAATTTTAATAAATTTTGACTGTGGCAGGCCCTGAAACCGGTATACCATATATAAGCCCCACTGGGAATTCAGAGTAAATATATTTAACAAAAAACACTAAAAAGCATTTTATCCCAACTGCATCTAGTTCATTGGGAAGTTTAAAACTGATTTCGAAATCCCAACGTAATAATCAAGAAAGAAAGCGATTTAAAAAAAAGTGGTAATAATAATTAAGTTGTGACTTTAAGTTGACTGTAACCCAGAAAAAAAAAGTTCCAAAATCCTACAGCAAGAATAATCGAGATATAAAGGTTTTTAACTTTCGGGGGTCCTACACTAATTAAAGATAAAAATTATTCTTAAATTATAATGGTATAAAAAGTATATCCACAGTAACCACAGTTTTAAAATATTTTTCAAGACCATATAAAAATTTAAATGTCGTACTTTTTATGTGCGTTTGTTTTGAACAAAAAACCTTCGAACATGATCATTTACTTAAATTTACAAATTATGGTTATTAGATGCATCTATAACACATTTTAGAAGTTAGCTATTGGTTCACTTTAAGAGTAGATAGTAGATACCCTGTATAGAAAAGACCAACAACAAAAGTTACTAAGAATGTGAAATGGATAAAAAAGCAGAGAAAGCAAACTACTAAAAAAGGGGTAGAAATAAAAAAAAGGCCTTAGCTTTAACATCATTTCGAAAAAACTTTGTAAATTTATCAAGATTTAAACTAAAGTCACTTATTATAATAAAAAATCAAAGACTACAAAGCATAATTTCCAAATTATATTTTTCTACGCCTCTCTTCATCCCCCAATCACAGATACTTTCCCTTAACCCAAAATTTCACGTCCTTTTTTTATTTTTGTTAGATTAAAGTAAAATTATTAACACCATTCACTAGTCCTTTCAGTTAAAAAGCACATATAATAATGATAAAGCTGCAGCAATGCGATTTACAACAATGTCCTAAAAATAAAATTATTTTTTTTGAGACGGCCCCCAAATGCTTAATTGCTTGTTATCGTTCTAATTGGGGAGATATTTTCACAAAACTTGGTATTTAGGGCAAATGAGGTATGCCCTCTCCAAAAAGCGAATAAAATTTGGGGGTGTCCATAGAAAAATCTGGACTTGGTATTGAATTTAATATGTAGACGACCCCCTAAGAAAATTTTGTATGTCCCCTTAAATAGAATTCGTTAAACCTTGAAGAACGGTACCTTGTTTGTCCCTTTACCACGAGCGGTTCGCCCACAATGAGAGGTGTCCCATTTTTTTTTCCCCCACTGTACATTACATACATTACATTTACGCCACGGGGAGTTTATTTTTATCTTGGCAGTGCGTTTCACTGTGTCTATCCAGGTGGTTTACGTAAAAACTACAAAATTTTCTTGAATGTAATTTCTTTTTTGTTGTGTTTCTCTTCATTTTTTTTTCATTAACAGTGGACTGTGTGGACTGTATTCTTTGTTCCATTTTTATGTTTTTGGTCCATTTTCATAGTTTCTTCTGTGAAACTTTTTTTTCCCCCTTAATCTTAATTTAATTATTCTTGCCATCCATAATCAGTTTCTTCAGTGATTTTTTCCCCATATTTTCGAAATACGGTATGGTGGTTTCGCTTCAAGTAATTTTAATGGTTTTATTTTATTTTTCTTTATTGGTTACTCTTATGGGGATTTTATTTAAACATGACTTGTGTCCTACTATTTTTAAATCCAGGTTTTTATATGACAGGAATACAAGTTATTATTTTTGTCTTCATGTGTAGATTTCGTTTGAAATTTACATTTTTGTTTATCATGTTGTTCTTAAAAACTTATCTTACTATGAAATATACATTTTTGCTTTTTCCTTCGGTTCCATTTTTGTACGAGTTGTATTTTGTTACACGTATAAATTTTTTAGGTTCGATTTCTAGTTTCATTGTAAAACTTTTTTTCCACATTCTTTTTCCTAAAATACGTTTAAATGATTTGATGGTTATTTATTCTTTTTCATGGTTTTATTCATCTTGGTTACAGTTAAGTTTTTTAATATTTTGTATTTGTTTGTTTTCAGTACATTCGGAAACTTTTTATAGGTATGGGGAAGGTATTCTTCAATAAAACTTTTCTATGCTTGTTTTGAAATACGGATTGACAATTTTTTCCTCTTAAATTGATTATTAAGTAAGCTTTGGTAATAGTAATTTTTTTTACAAGATCTTTTTGTCATGGTTTATTTTACGTTTTCATTAGTTTACCTATATTTCCAGTTTCTGTTTGAATGTAATATTTCTGTTTCGTCGTCTATACCCTGTGCAAGGTTGGAGATTAATGCTTTCCAAATCAATCTTTTTTTGTATGTATATTTATAAATTTAGAATCAGAATCATACCATATGGTCCGTGTAGCTATATTTGCAAAATATTGAAGTGGATTTAATGCGATGTGGTGTAGATTTTTTTAATGCAGTGAACATTCCATTTACATTCTATATATAGTCCATGTACTTGAGCTCAAGTAAAACAGTTAAATTATTCTGAACACTAGTTTCTGTGTATTATTGTTTTGCTAACAAACTGTGAAATAAAAATATATATGTGAATGAAATTTATCTACTTTGTTTCTATTTGTACATCTTTTGTACTAGTGTTAAATTAATATTGAATTAATAGAGCATTTTCAATCAAATGACTCGGACCTAACAACGGCCTTAGCAACAGAAAGGTTACAGTTTCTTGCTCTACAGAGGTTAACAGTGACAGAAAATGATTAGCCATGGAATTCTTCTATTGAAGCATTTGCAATCACGTGATTCCATATACCTAAAAACCGCCTTATCAACAGATAAACAACGGCCTTAGCAACAGTTAAAAACCCCACAGAAGATATACAGTTAAAAGAAAATAACCGGTTGTGACGTTACCTGAAAACTCTATTAATAATGTAAAAACTAAGTAAAATTTTATAAAATACTAAAACTTTTAACTGCAAAATTTGTTTGCTTAAAATACATGCTATGAAGAAATATTAACTTATGGAGTATATATTAAATGAACCCATAAGAACTGTTTTGTGCTTAGAAGATTTGAGATTGAATGTTGAATAAAACATAGTTCTGTGTTGTGTTTTATTTATAAGGCAAGAAACCATTAAATGGATTTAAAGATAATTATAAAATTTAAATCATAAATAATTTTAAGTTTTCTTTTATTGTCATCCCATTAAAAAAGAATGGTAATAGAAATATATTATTAAGAAATAAAGATTGGAGAGTAAAAGGTTAAAATTAAATGTGAAAATTACATTTTTTATAATATAGAAGATAATGATTTAAGTTGTGGATTTTAGGCAAAATATCTTTCCCCATAATTATATTTTAAACCTGATGAATACTAAAAATATTGGTTATAATTACATTGAAGAGGTTCAGCTAAATTACTCTATTAAGAGGTCAGGTACCTTTTGGGATGTCTAAATAGGAGTATGTCTACAAAAATCTTTTAGATATGCTGTTAATTTTTAAACAAATGATTCTATATAATATAATATATTTAATATCCATAAAATTAAGAGAAAATAAGTTCATTCAACAAGTAATTACTATTTGAACATATTTTAAAATTTAATTTTCGTAAAAATTCAAATTGCTCCTCCGAGTGGTAGAAAATATTTAATTATGAGCTAATGTTGAATATATTTTCTCGAAGTTAGGAAAGAATACTTAAAACAAGAGGCTCATATTTTTAAAACAGTTAAACTAGTAAACAGGAAGGGGGACACTGTAAGGTTCTATTCCGAGTAGAAAAAAACCTAAAATTTTCCATACCGAGAAGAAAAACCTAAAATGTTCGATTTTAACTAAAAAAAATCTAAAATGTTCTATTCCAACTTGAAAAAAATCTAAACTGTTCGATTTCAACTAGAAAAAAACCTAAAATGTTCGATTCCAAGTGGGAAAAAATCTAAAATGTTCGATTCCAAGTAGAAACAAATCTAAAATGTTCGATTTCAACTGGAAAGAAAACCTAAAATGTTCGATTCCAAGTGAAAAAAAACTAAAATGTTCGATTCCAACTAGAAAAAAATCTAAAATGTTCGATTTCAACTGGAAAAAAACCATAAAATGTTCGATTCCAAGTGAAAAAAAACCTAAAATGTTCGATTCCAACTAGAAAAAAATCTAAAATGTTCGATTTCAACTAGAAAAAAACCTAAAATGTTCGATTCCAAGTGGAAAGAAATCTAAAATGTTTAGTTCCGAGTAGTAACAAAATCTCAAATATGTTCGGTTCCGAGTAGAACTTTTTTTTTAAAGTTCTTGCCCTAAAATATTTTGCTTTTTTACATGATAAGTTCTTACGGGATTGGGAGAGTATTTTTTTAATCCAATGATTTAAACTTTATATACGAGTTTCAAAACTCAGACAGCAAGTGAACCAGTAGCTCAGTTGGTATATCGTTCACCACGTTCGAGCTGTGGTCGCAATTCCTATGACAGTTCGAACCCAGCTTCTGAATTAAATGTATTTATTTTATTTTAAGAATTTAAATTCCTGAAAAACGGTACAATAAATACTCCTCAGGATGTCGGACCAGGCGGCTCAGTTGGTTGAGTCGCTCAAACAGCTGAACCGTCTGGTCAGCGTGCTGGGATGGGCTTCAGTTCGAGCCCATCCCCCAGGTCCAAATTCCCGGGGTCCAGTGGTCATTCATTATTCGGCCTTTGAAGCCGCGATGGGTGAGTTAGAGGGTGTGAGGGTAGGAGTTTGGCCACTGGAACGCGCGTTCGGGGGTGTCCGTAACTAATTGAGATTAAGGTTAGTCGTTAGGAGGCGGACAACCCCAGAGATTGGTTAGGGCCAAGTTCCTTCCTTCTCAACACCCGAGTGTCACGGACCGAGACGTCGGAGTCGGTCGGCCTGGCTCTGCCGGCGTTTCTTCTCTTGGCCGGCGGAGCCCCCTGCCGGCCGCCTTCGGCGTCATTTTCCGTGGCACTCGGGTGTTGAGAAGGAATGAACTTAGCAAAAATTTTTCCAATTCTCAACTAAGAGTAGGACTATTAACTAGTGGGACTGTCAGTCCCTGTAGCCTGATTGGTAGAGGCACGGGTTCAGTGTGGAGGTTCGTGGAGCTGGACTCGATCTGGCCAAGGTTCGACCCCAGGTGAGAGGGAAAATACTTAGCAATATTAAGAGGAGTGGAAAAAATAGAACAATAAATACCCAGTAGCATAAGGGGTATGGAAGAATTGGCAGAACTGCAAGAAAAGACTGGACAAGAATAGTCTGAGGGACCTTGACGTCAGTTAAAATATTTTTATATGATGAGAGATGGGGGAGAGTCGAGAAAGAGTAGGTGATAACAACACCTGGGGTCGCAGCTCCGATGGCTCAGTTGTTAGAGCACCAGGCCTTTGAAGACAGTTGACCAATGGTCCTGGCCAGGGAGTGGGATCGAGCCCAGGTGTGGAGACTGATGAATGTTCTACTGAAATTACCAGAACTTAGCTATGGAAATGTAAGTATATGTGTTCCTGTAGGTGTGGATCCCGATGGCCCAGTCGGCGAACGCTTCGCCTCGTGGAGGTTCCAGATGGGTGTCAGTGACCAGACCCGGGTTCGGGGCTAGGGAGTGGAAGAAAAATTCTCAAATTCCCGGAGTGAGTATGGAAGAAATCAAATAAGAGTAGAGGTAAGTGAAACTAACAGTGTGTTCCAGGCGGAGTGGAATTTCGGGTCTGCAAGGGGATTGGTGGAATTCTCAGAGAAGTCGAAGTGGAAGGTGACCTGTCAGAAGAGTGAAGTAGGAGAGGAAGGTTCTCTAAAGAAGTGGGTTCTCCAGTGGAATGAAAAGTGAAAGCAGTGGGTTCTCTGTAGTAAAGAGAAGGGTGACGAGAGGAAGGTTCTCTGTAGAGGTGTTCTCTAGTGGGCGTACGTCTCTTGCGAGCAGATGCTCGGAACTTCTCTTGCGATTCCAATGAGGGGAAACTTCTCTTACAAACCTCTCTTGCCCACAGTACCTTCCCGAACTTCTTTATTTTTTTTTCTCTCTCTCTCTCTCTCTGTCTTCACCTTACGACTTCTCTTAATCTTCTACCTGGGCTTCTCTTCTTTTCTCTCTCTCTCTCTCTCTCTCTCTCTTCTTTCTCTAGAGCTTTTTCTCTTCTTCCTCTATACATAAAGAGAAGCTCCTAGAGCAAGAAGAGAGGACCAGTAAGAGAGAAAAGAGAAGCCCAGGTAGAAGATTAAGAGAAGTCGCAAGGTGAAGAGAGAGAGAAAAAGAGAAGTACGGGAAGGGACTGTGTAAGAGAAGTTTCCCGTCATTGGAATCGTAAGATTAGTTCCGTGCATCTGCTTTCAAGAGAAGTCGCTAGGTGTTGTGCACCTGCCTAGCCTGCCACTAGAGAACCTTCCTCTCATCACCTTTCTCCTTACTACACTTTTCATTCCACTAGAGACCCCACTTCTTTAGAGAACCTTCCTCTCCTACTTCACTCTTCTGACAGGTCACCTTCCACTTCGACTTCTCTGAGAATTCCACCAATCCCCTTGCAGACCTGAAATTCCACTCCGCCTGGAACACGCTGTTAGTTTCACTTACCTCTACTCTTATTTGATTTCTTCCATACTCACTCCGGGAATTTGAGAATTTTTCTTCCACTCCCTAACCCCGAACCCGGGTCTGGTCACTGACACCCATCTAGAAACTCCACGAGGCGAAGCGTTCGCCGACTGGGCCATCGGAATCCACACCTACAGGAACACATATACTTACATTTCCATAGCTAAGTTCTGGTAGTTTCAGTGGAACATTCATCAGTCTCCACACCTGGGCTCGAACTCACTCCCTGGCCAGGACCATTGGTCAACTGTCTTCAAAGGCCCGGTGCTCTACCAACTGAGCCATCGGAGCTGCGATCTCAGGCGTTGCTATCACCTACTCTTTCTTGACTCTCCCCCATCTCTCATCATATAAAAATATTTAATCCCTACCCTAACAGACTAACCTTGCCAAGTCTTTCCTTGCAGTTCTGCCAATTCTTCCATACCCCTTATGCTACTGGGTATTTATTGTTCTATTTTTCCACTCCTCTTAATATTGCTAAGTATTTTCCCTCTCACCTGGGATTGAACCTTGGCCAGATCGAGTCCAGCTCCACGAACCTCCACACTGAACCCGTGCCTCTACCAACCAGGCTACAGGGACTGACAGTCCCACTAGTTAATAGTCCTACTCTTAGTTGAGAATTGGAAAAATTTTTGCTAAGTTCATTCCTTCTCAACACCCGAGTGCCACGGAAAATGACGCCGAAGGCGGCCGGCAGGGGGCTCCGCCGGCCAAGAGAAGAAACGCCGGCAGAGCCAGGCCGACCGACTCCGACGTCTCGGTCCGTGACACTCGGGTGTTGAGAAGGAAGGAACTTGGCCCTAACCAATCTCTGGGGTTGTCCGCCTCCTAACGACTAACCTTAATCTCAATTAGTTACGGACACCCCCGAACGCGCGTTCCAGTGGCCAAACTCCTACCCTCACACCCTCTAACTCACCCATCGCGGCTTCAAAGGCCGAATAATGAATGACCACTGGACCCCGGGAATTTGGACCTGGGGGATGGGCTCGAACTGAAGCCCATCCCAGCGCGCTGACCAGACGGTTCAGCTGTTTGAGCGACTCAACCAACTGAGCCGCCTGGTCCGACAGCCTCAGGAGTATTTATTGTACCTTTTTTCAGAAATTTAAGTTCTTAAAATAAAATAAAATCACTCCATTTAATTCAGAAGCTGGGTTCGAACTGGCATAGGGATTTCGACCACAGCTCGAACGTGGCGAACGATGTACCAACTGAGCTACTGGTTCACTTGCTGTCTGAGTTTTGAAACTCGTATATAAAGTTTAAAAATCATTGGATTAAAAAAATACTGTCCCTCTTCCCTTAACGGTTGGAATCGAACATTTTAGATTTTTTTCTAGTTGAAATCGAACATTTTAGGGGTTTTTTTCACTTGGAATCGAACATTTTAGATTTTTTTCTAGTTGAAATAGAACATTTTAGATTTTTTTCTAGTTGAAATCGAACTTTTAGGTTTTTTTTTCACTTGGAATCGAACATTTTAGATATTTTTCTAGTTGAAATCGAACATTTTAGGTTTTTTTCTAGTTGGAATCGAACATTTTAGGTTTTTTCTAGTTGGAATCGAACATTTTAGAATTTTTTCTAGTTGGAATCGAACATTTTAGGTTTTTTTCTAGTTGAAATCGAACATTTTAGGTTTTTTTCTAGTTGGAATCGAACATTTTAGATTTTTTTCTAGTTGGAATCGAACATTTTAGATTTTTTTTCTAGTTGGAATCGAACATTTTAGATTTTTTTCTAGTTGGAATCGAACATTTTAGATTTTTGTTCTACTCGGAATAACATTTGGGATTTCTTCTACTCGGAATCGAACCCTAGAGAGTCAGCCTCCCTGCCTGATTACCAGTTTAACTGTTTTAAAAATATGAGCCTCTTGTTTTAAGTGTTCTTCAAGAAAATATATTCAGCATCAGCTCATAATTATTTTCTAACACTCGGAGGAGCAATTTGAATTTTTACAAAAATTAAATTTTACAATATGTTCAAATATTAATTACTGGTTGAATAAACTTATTTTGTCTTAATTTTACAGATATACGATGTATTATACTTATATTTTATTATATAGAAACATTTGTTTAAAAATTAGCAGCATACAGCATTTCTTAAAGATTCTTGTAGACCAATTTAGACATCCCGAAAGGTACCCCACCTCTTAATAAAGTAATTTAGCTGTTTAACCTCTTAAATCTAATCAAAACCAATATTTTTAATATTCATCAGGTTTAAATATAGTTATGGAAAGATATTTTACCTAGAACCCACAGCTTACATCATTCTCTTCTATATTGCTCGGAAAATGTTTCAGAATTAGGAAACAGTTTTTAAAAATATAAATTTCACATTTAATTTTAACCTTTTCAATCTTTTACTCTCCAATCTTTATTTCTTAATAATATATTTATAATACCATGCCTTTTTAAAGGATGACAATAAAAGTAACCTTAAAATTATTTTTGATTTAAATTTTATAATTATCTTTAATTCCATTTAATAGTTTCTTACCTTATAAATAAAACACAACACAGGACTATGTTTTATTCAAAACTCAATCTGAATCTAAAGCACAAAACAGTTCTTATGGTTTCATTTAATATATACTCCATAAGTTAATATTTCTTCATAGCATGTATTTTAAGCAAACAAATTTTGCAGTTAAAAGTTTTAGTATTTTATAAAATTTTACTTAGTTTTTACATTATTAATAGAGTTTTCAGGTAACGTCACAACCGGTTATTTTCTTTTAACTGTATATCTTCTGTGGGGCTTTTAACTGTTGCTAAGGCCGTTGTTTATCTGTTGCTAAGGCGGTTTTTAGGTATATGGAATCACTTGACTGCAAATGCTTCAATAGAAGAATTCCATGGCTAATCATTTTCTGTCACTGTTAACCTCTGTAGAGCAAGAAACTGTAACCTTTCTGTTGCTAAGGCCGTTGTTAGGTCCGAGTCATTTGATTGAAAATGCTCTATTAATTCAATATTAATTTAACACTAGTACAAAAGATGTACAAATAGAAACAAAGTAGATAAATTTCATTCACATATATATTTTTATTTCACAATTTTTTAGCAAAAACATAATACACAGAAACTACTGTTCAAAACAATTAAACTGTTTTACTTGAGCTCAAGTACATAGTCTGTATAGAATGTGAATTTAATGTTCATTGCATTAAAAAAATCTAAACCACATTGCGTTAAATCCACTTCAATATTTTGCAAATGTAGCTACACGGACCATATGATATGATTCTAATTCTAAACTTATAAACTAATTTAAACTAATATACATACAAAAAAGCATTGATTTGAAAAGCTTTAATCCCCAACCTTGCACAGAATATAAAAGAAGACAGAAAGACAGAAATATTACTTTCAAACAGAAACTGGAAATAGAAACGAATGAAAACGTAGAATAAACCATGACAGAGAGAGATCTTGTAAAAAAATTACTATTACCAAAGCTTGTTTCCAATAATCAAGATAAAGACGAAAAAATTATCAATCCGCGTGTTTCAAAAAAAGCATGAAAAAGTTTTATTGAAGAATACCTTCCCCATACCTAGAAAAAGTTTAGAACTGTACTGAAAACAAAGAAATACAAAAAAAGAACTTGAGAAAAAAAATCAACACAAGATAATTCACAGAAGCTATTAACAAAAAAACCGCACAAAACAAAAAAAAAAAAAATACATTCACACAGAAACTGGAGATAGAAACGAATGAAACGTGAAAAAACCCAGGATATAAAATAACGTAATAAAAATTACCATTACCACTAAAACTTCCAATAACAATCGAGATGAAGAAAAAAACCCCAGAAATAATCAATTGATATTTCAAGATAAGTATGGGGAAAGTTTTATTGAAAAACACCTTCCTCGTACCTAGAAAAAGTTTAGAGAAAACAAAGAAATACAAAAAAAAAGAACTTTTGAAAAAAAAATCAACACAAAATATTCCATTGCAACTGTAAACAAAAACCATCTCTATTAACAAAAACCACAAAACAGAATAAAAAAAAAGAAAAACGTAAAAAGTACCCAGGACATAAAATCATTTAATAAAAATTACGATTACCAAAGTTTCCTTAGTTATCAAGATGAAGAAAAAAAAATTCTGAATCCATATTTCAAGAAAAGCACGTGAAGTTTTGAACTATTTCATCCCCACACCTAGAAAAATGAAACTTTCTTTGAAGAAAATCAAGATGAAGAAAACAAAATCATCAATTCGTATTTCAAGAAAAGCATCATGAGAAGCTTTGTTGCCATCCCAATACCTAGAAAATGTATAATTTAAAAATAAAAAAAACACTTCAGAAAAAGAAATAAAAATTAACAGAAATTACTCCATAGACAGTTAAATAAAACAACAAACGAAACAAATAACTTCCACTCATAACGAAATAATCAACCTCCATGACTGAAACCATAACACCATAAAAAAAAATAACCATGAAATCATATTCCTTAATCATATTTCACAAAACATGGGATGAAAAATTTTATAACGAATCTATAGATATTGAATTTTAAAAATACTATACATGTAACAAAATACAACAGATACAAAAGTGGAACTGAGGGGAAAAATGATAGAAATGTATTTCATAGTAGGTTAAATCTGTGAGTAGAACATGATAATCAAAAATATAAGATTCAAACGAAATCTATAGCACATATAAACGAATATAATAAAAGAAAAAATAAAATAAAACCAATAAAATTAATTGAAGCTAGACCATCAAACCGTATTTCAAAAATATGGAAAAATGTTTCATAGAAAAAAACTACAAAATTGATCAAAAATGAAACAGAGAAAAATATCCATGCAGTCCAATGTTAATGAAATGAAATAAGAGAAAACAAAAAAATATTACATTCAAACAATTCTGGAGTGATACAAAAACCACCTGGATAAACACACAGAAACGCAAACCGAGATTATTAAATCAATTCCTCAGCCTTAAGAGAGCCCATATAAAAGTAACCAATAAAGGAAGAATAAAATTAAACCATTAAAATTAATTGAAGTGAAACCATCAAACTGTAGGTATTTCAAAAATATGGGAAAAAAAGTTTCACAGATCAAACCATAAAAACCAATGTGAATGAGTATAAAATGCACCAAAAAGAATACAAACAAAAATGGAACAAAGAAAAAAAAATATCCATGCAATCCAATCTTGTTAAGTAAAATAAGAGGAACATCACAACAAAAAAATATATTCAAGTGAATTCTGAAAAAAAAAAGACTAATTTTAATTGGATACAAAAACCACCTGGATAAACACAGTGAAACGCCTAACCCAAGGTAAAAATAAACTCCCCATAGCCTCCGTGACAGTTATCAAGATGAAAAAAAAAGTAAAAAGAATTGGAGCAAAAGTATCAATCCAGAAGAAATAATCAAAACCATAGAAACAATCCGCCAAATTGAACTGAAGAAATAATCAAAACCATTACAATATACAGTGAATAATTTTTAGACGATGTAAATAAACGTATCACAACAAAAAAAAAACATTAAAGGAGAAATTTTGGCAGATGAAAACTCGTATCATACGAACACCTTTAAAAAAAAAACCGTTGAATAGGAAATTTAATTTGCCAAAACTTCCATCGTTAATCAAAAAGATAGCTAATAAAAACAATATGGAACAACAAAGACGAATACGAGAAAGAGATCATTAATTCCTTTCATCAGACATTAAACCCTCAAACCAACACCTGCGTGAATGTAGGGAACGATACCGGAAACATTATGACTTATGAATTTGTATAGCAAGGACCAAGCATGAAAATGAAATAAATTAGGACATGCAAAAATGGACAATGACTTTAAATTGAATAAAATAACCCCACATTTCAGCCGCGGATCCAGCACGGCTCTAAGGGCACTTTTAAATCACACAGACCATCACCTTTAACTCTTGAGAAAAATGTCAAAATTTTGGGGATTTTCTAAAAAGTATCACTCAAGATCCCCTTTGGGTACCGCTGGGGGTATGAGGGTTGAAATTCCTATTCACGGTGCCTCCTCTGCATCAAGCCGACTCCGTCCCTCACAAGTTCACTGCAGCTCACCACCTGAAAAACACAAATCGCGTGACAAAATGACACCAAATGGGAAAAGAGTAAGAGAAATTAAATATATACAGATACCTAGATGTTGGAAATTCCTATTCACGGTGCCTCCTCTGCCCCAAGCCGACTCCGTCCTTCACAAGTTCACTGCAGCTCACCACCTGAAAAACACAAATCGCGTGACAAAATGACACCAAATGGGAAAAGAGTAAGAGAAATTAAATGTATACAGATACCTAGGTGTTGGAAATTCCTATTCACGGTGCCTCCTCTGCCCCAAGCCGACTCCGTCCCTCACAAGTTCACTGCAGCTCACCACCTGAAAAATACAGATCGCGTGACAAAGTGACACCAAAAGAGTAAGAGAAATTAAATGTATACAGATACCTAGGTGTTGGAAATTCGTATTCACGGTGCCTCCTCTGCCCCAAGCCGACTCCGTCCTCCACAAGTTCACTGCAGCTCACCACCTGAAAAACACAAATCGCGTGACAAAATGACACCAAATGGGAAAAGAGTAAGAGAAATTAAATGTATACAGATACCTAGGTGTTGGAAATTCCTATTCACGGTGCCTCCTCTGCCCCAAGACGACTCCGTCCTTCACAAGTTCACTGCAGCTCACCACCTGAAAAACACAAATCGCGTGGCAAAATGACACCAAATGGGAAAAGAGTAAGAGAAATTAAATGTATACAGATACCTAGGTGTTGGAAATTCCTATTCACGGTGCCTCCTCTGCCCCAAGCCGACTCCGTCCCTCACAAGTTCACTGCAGCTCACCACCTGAAAAACACAAATCGCGTGACAAAATGACACCAAATGGGAAAAGAGTAAGAGAAATTAAATGTATACAGATACATAGGTGTTGGAAATTCCTATTCACGGTGCCTCCTCTGCCCCAAGCCGACTCCGTCCTTCACAAGTTCACTGCAGCTCACCACCTGAAAAACACAAATCGCGTGACAAAATGACACCAAATGGGAAAAGAGTAAGAGAAATTAAATGTATACAGATACCTAGGTGTTGGAAATTCCTATTCACGGTGCCTCCTCTGCCCCAAGCCGACTCCGTCCTCCACAAGTTCACTGCAGCTCACCACCTGAAAAACACAAATCGCGTGACAATATGACACCAAATGGGAAAAGAGTAAGAGAAATTAAATGTATACAGATACCTAGGTGTTGGAAATTCCTATTCACGGTGCCTCCTCTGCCCCAAGCCGACTCCGTCCTTCACAAGTTGACTGCAGCTCACCACCTGAAAAACACAAATCGCGTGACACTATATGACACCAAATGGGAAAAGAGTAAGAGAAATTAAATGTATACAGATACCTAGGTGTTGGAAATTCCTATTCACGGTGCCTCCTCTGCCCCAAACCGACTCCGTCCCTCACAAGTTATCTGCAGCTCACCACCTGAAAAACACAAATCGCGTGACACTATATGACACCAAATGGGAAAAGAGTAAGAGAAATTAAATGTATACAGATACCTAGGTGTTGGAAATTCCTATTCACGGTGCCTCCTCTGCCCCAAGCCGACTCCGTCCTTCACAAGTTCACTGCAGCTCACCACCTGAAAAACACAAATCGCGTGACACTATATGACACCAAATGGGAAAAGAGTAAGAGAAATTAAATGTATACAGATACCTAGGTGTTTGAAATTCCTATTCACGGTGCCTCCTCTGCCCCATGCCGACTCCGTCCTTCACAAGTTCACTGCAGCTCACCACCTGAAAAACACAAATCGCGTGACACTATATGACACCAAATGGGAAAAGAGTAAGAGAAATTAAATGTATACAGATACCTAGGTGTTGGAAATTCCTATTCACGGTGCCTCCTCTGCCCCAAGCCGACTCCGTCCCTCACAAGTTCACTGCAGCTCACCACCTGAAAAACACAAATCGCGTGACAATATGACACCAAATGGGAAAAGAGTAAGAGAAATTAAATGTATACAGATACCTAGGTGTTGGAAATTCCTATTCACGGTGCCTCCTCTGCCCCAAGCCGACTCCGTCCCTCACAAGTTCACTGCAGCTCACCACCTGAAAAACACAAATCGCGTGACAATATGACACCAAATGGGAAAAGAGTAAGAGAAATTAAATGTATACAGATACCTAGGTGTTGGAAATTCCTATTCACGGTGCCTCCTCTGCCCCAAGCCGACTCCGTCCCTCACAAGTTCACTGCAGCTCACCACCTGAAAAACACAAATCGCGTGACACTATATGACACCAAATGGGAAAAGAGTAAGAGAAATTAAATGTATACAGATACCTAGGTGTTGGAAATTCCTATTCACGGTGCCTCCTCTGCCCCAAGCCGACTCCGTCCTTCACAAGTTCACTGCAGCTCACCACCTGAAAAACACAAATCGCGTGACACTATATGACACCAAATGGGAAAAGAGTAAGAGAAATTAAATGTATACAGATACCTAGGTGTTGGAAATTCCTATTCACGTCGCCTCCTCTGCCCCAAGCCGACTCCGTCCTTCACAAGTTCACTGCAGCTCACCACCTGAAAAACACAAATCGCGTGACACTATATGACACCAAATGGGAAAAGAGTAAGATAAATTAAATGTTTGCAGATACCTAGGTGTTGGAAATTCCTATTCACGGTGCCTCCTCTGCCCGAAGCCGACTCCGTCCTTCACAAGTTCACTGCAGCTCACCACCTGAAAAACACAAATCGCGTGACAATATGACACCAAATGGGAAAAGAGTAAGAGAAATTAAATGTATACAGATACCTAGGTGTTGGAAATTCCTATTCACGGTGCCTCCTCTGCCCCAAGCCGACTCCGTCCCTCACAAGTTCACTGCAGCTCACCACCTGAAAAACACAAATCGCGTGACAATATGACACCAAATGGGAAAAGAGAAATTAAATGTATACAGATACCTAGGTGTTGGACATTCCTATTCACGGTGCCTCCTCTGCCCCAAGCCGACTTCGTCCTTCACAAGTTCACTGCAGCTCACCACCTGAAAAACACAAATCGCGTGACACTATATGACACCAAATGGGAAAAGAGTAAGATAAATTAAATGTTTGCAGATACCTAGGTGTTGGACATTCCTATTCACGGTGCCTCCTCTGCCCCAAGCCGACTCCGTCCCTCACAAGTTCACTGCAGCTCACCACCTGAAAAACACAAATCGCGTGACACTATATGACACCAAATGCGGAAAAAGAATAACAGAAATTAAAATTGATACTTGTTATTAAATCCTGTTGTGATTCTTCGTTAGATTCAGTTATTTCCTTGATGTAGTAATATTTCGCACATTTCCTCCTACTAGATCCTTTTCTATAAGACGAAAAAACATTTAATACTTCGGCATTGCATACATCATTCGATACAGAAAATAAAGTTCATATTCTCACACAATCAAAACATAATCGAAATAAATATTATTAAAGTAGTTGGTTAGAGGTTAATGTTAGTTATTAGGTTTAGTAAATCCTTAATATTGGGGCCCCATTTCCCTGAGTATAAAACATGATCCGCTTTCTTGTTCTTGGCTTGATCTCTCCTTCGATTCGGAAGTTTTCTAAAAGGGAACAACTCAACAGCGAGATCAAATGAGGAGCCAAGGGGTACAACTGCAGTTTTATTTGGAATTGGAATTAAGCGCACTATAAGTAGCATAACTACTAAACTCCAATACTAAAAAAACTGCACTTGTACCCAGAGTTGGGCAAAATGTAATCAGATTAATGATTACGATTACAATCGTAATCTGATTACATTTGTAATCAAGAAAGTAATCACATGGAGATTAATGATTACAATTGTAATCTCATAATAAATCTTGATTACTTTTTATGATTGATAATGTGAAGGCACACAGAATGTTCCACAGAATGTTGGTTCGCGTCTTGCCGGAAATAGTCCAAAACTTACCGGAAGTGGTTCAAAACTTACCGGCAGTGGTCCAAAACTTATCGGAAGTGGTCCAAAACTTTCCGGCAGTGGTCCAAAACTTACCGGAAGTGGTCCAAAACTTACCGGAAGTGGTCCAAAACTTACCGGAAATGGTCCAAAACTTACCAGAAATGGTTCACAACTTACCGGAAGTGGTCCAAAACTTATCGGAAGTGGTCCAAAACATACCGGAAGTGAATCATAACTTACCGGAAGTGGCCAGCAACTTACCGGAAGTGGTTCTCAACTAACCGGAAGTGGTTCACAACATACCGGAAGCGGTCCTAAACTTACCGGAAGTGAGTTGCGAACCACTTCCGGTAAGTTGTAGACCACTTCCGGTAAGTTGCGAACCACTTCCGGTAAGTTACTGACCACTTCCATGAAGTTATGGTTCACTTACGGTAAGTTTTGGACCACTTCCGATAAGTTTTGGACCACTTTCGGTAAGTTATGGTTCACTTCCGGGAAGTTTCGGATCACTTCCGGTTATCTAAGAACCACTTCCAGTTAGCTAAGAACCACTTCCGGTTGCTAAGAACCACTTCCGGTGAATTGCGGACCACTGTAATTAAGTTGTGTCAATCTGATTTCATGTAATCAGATTACATCAATCAGATTATTAATCTGATTACAAAAGTAATCTGATTGCGCCCATCTCTGCTTGTACCCCTTGGCTTCTATAGGCTCCTGAAATATAAAATTTTACGTATAGTAAAATGGAGCTTAAGGAGGAGCTTAATTGGAGCGGATATCTTACCTGTCGGGCTCTCTTTGGGATTTCGCGCTGAGTCCACGGACGCATGACTGGACATTGGTAGCTTTCATTCTTATGTCTCTTAGAACGTAAACAAAGTACCTGAAACGAAAAGTGACATTACAGTCTAGGGGCCATCCATAAATGACGTCACACTTTTTTTCAACATTTTTGACCCCCTATGTCACACTTCAACATACCCTCCTCTTTGTCACATGTCACGACCAGTAATAGGTTTAGAATAAGGTTGGCGAGAATTTTGGACCCGAAGTTTTTATTGAAGTTAAGTGCACCCTAAGTTCAAAGTGAACTTTTATTTCGTTGGTATAATAATGTCATTTAAGCTACATTTTCCAGGGAAAAAAATTGTTACTTAGTTTCATTTTTGAATCTGTGATGTCACAATTATTGAAGCCCCCCTTGTCACAAAGTGTCACAGATTGATGAACCCTCCTCTCTATGCGTGACGTCATTTATGGACGGTCCCCTATATCAGGGGTCGGCAAGGAATTTTACCACGGGCTCAAAAGAATTTTCAAAATTTTATCGAAGTCCAGGGGAAAAAAAAGGTACTCAATTAGTTTCAAATTCTTATTTTCAGAAACGCATATTTTTACACAGTTGTAATTTGAGTAGCTATCTTCTTAAATGAATTGTTTAATTACACAAAACTCTTGTTAACTGCTGTTAAATCCATCTCACATTATACAGCAACACTATTTAAAAATCAAATTTACTTACACTATTAAAAAAGCATTGATAATGCTATCACGAATACTAATGAATTTCGTCAGTATAAGAGAATGTTAAAGGGAATTAGGGATTCCTCCCCAGAAGGATTCCCAAAGCCTTTATTTATTAACGACAACGAAATAAACTTTTTTCATTTCGGTATTCCTCCTAAATTATAAGACTCAAAACCAGAAATATTTTTAACTCCTCTGAGAGAGTATTTCACTCCTTAAAAATCGGAAATACTCCTTAAAAAACTACAGGAGTATTTTCGACAGGAGTATTTTCACTCTTTGAATTTTTCACAAAGGTTCAGCTTAAAAAATGCACCGTGACCCACCGAATTTTTTTTTGCAGTGATTCCAATCAATCAGACATTGGAAATACCTACGAAATTTAACTTTATATAAATGGTTTGTGACCATAATGGCGTAGCTGTAAAAAAATTGAAAAGATTAGATCTACTTTTGGTCGTTTTAGGAGATCCATAGATTATATTTTTTTCATTTACTGTTCTGATGCTTAGGGAGTTCGTCTCTGTATCCGTATTTCACTCCCTATAATTGAATTTCACTCCTCCTAAAAAAGTCAAGGAGTATTTTTAATCCACTAAAAAAATCCTAGGAATAACACTGCTCAAAACCATTTAACTTTTGTCTTAAGAGCTTGTAAATTATTTTTTATTTATATCGAAAAGGGGGAAATTTTGCGAAATTTGACCTTTAAAAAGAAGGTTAAACTAATTTTTTGTGGATAAGTAAAAAAAATCCCCCGACCAACCGATGCCAAAACTGAAGACCGTTTTTTAATCCGGTTATTTTTTTACATTATAGATGAATTTTCAAAATTCTTACGGACCTTACTTCAACCTATAGATAATTTTTTTAACGCTACTAAGTGTTAAGAATACTCCCGTGGATTCTTTTCAAAGATCACAGTTTAGTTTTTAATATTTCAGAAAATTAATTGAACAAAAAAAATTTATTTTTTTAATTGTTAATTTTTCCTTAAATTATGAATAAAAAATTCTGTAAACAGCATTAAAAATAGCGTGGGTCACAAGAAATTCCAGTCAATATGTTAACTCTTAAAAAAAAATTTTTTTTTTTAACTCTTTTTAAAACGGCATAATAAATAAATTAATAGTTCTATCGACTATGATAATCTAAACACAAATAAGAGAGCAAAATATATCAGCTGCTTTCCGAAACTGGTACTAAAACCCTCAAATTACTTTAAGTAGTGTTATAACTATCCCACCTGATCTCACCATGGGATAAATATGCAAAGAGAGAGCTGCTCCCACAGCAGCTGGCGCAGTCGCGTTGGTAAATCAAATCAACGGGACCTTTTTGGTCTCAACCTGTATGGCTATGGTCTCAACAGTGCAATTTTGATGCTGCCATCTAGCGGGCAGCTGAAAAACTAATACTGCTGTAATCAATTATGAAGATTCAAATTTACTATTACGGAATGGTATTTTACGAAAACATAAAATTTTTTATCGACTAGATATTATTCCGAAATTTGAAATAAATATTCATTGATTACTTTCAATCAATTATTCATAAATTCCCCTCTTAGCGAATGTTTCGATGTGAAAGAAAAGCCTAAATAAATGTTTTTAGGAATTTTCCACCCCATTTCTCTGATGTAAACGCGACATTTTAGTCACGCTATACATTAAATTTTTCAAGAAAAGAATTTTGTAAGTTTATAGCTTTACTGGCCGGTATATTTTTTGACGCATTTTCATTCATTACCCCATAGTTATTTTTCTTTAAATTTTCTTAAACCATTTTACAAAATTCCTTTCTAAAATAAAAGGCCCTACTAGTGTACTTAACTACCTACTCGCCTTAAAAGTTCTACTGAAAGAGGTAAAAAGAGTATCCAATCATAAATTATCTTACACTACAACCATTAAAAGTTTTTAGCATCCGTTAATTGTAATTACTCTTTCGAATTACACTCTTGAATGGTGAATTTCCTTCTTTTCTCTCTCCAAAAGGACCTTAAAAAAGTAGAAAATAAAAAAAAGAACCCGCCCGCACCCATGAAAGGTGGAAAAACGAAGCGTAAGTATACTTACCCTAAAAATGCTTTTGAATTCCCTTATAGATAAGTAGATAGCAGAGGAAAACTCAATGGAATGTTTGTTTTTTAAATGTCGGAGCAAACCACTCGTAGAACCTCTTTTACACTTAATTATCAAATAACACTTTTTGCATTTTGCTTCAGAGTTCGGTCTTTTTATGAAGTGCTCCCATGCAAATGTACTAGCTTTTTCTGCCATAATACACCCATTCTGCCATAATCCCGTTTTCCCGGGATCCCGTTTTCCCGGGATCCCGGGAAACAATCCCTAGTAAGTACACGTTTAACTTGAGTATTTTTAAAACAAATTTAAAATATTAAGTTCGTGTCATTTCATAAGGTTTTATGGGATATATGTGTGTACTATTATAATGAATGAATATAAAATTGCAAAAAATATTATAATATCATTTGAGAAATTTTAAAGCCCAGAACTGAAAATTTGTAGCATTAAAAATTAATAATTTCTCCCCATAGTTTTTTTCTAATTTCATCTTTATGCAAGATTGGATTTTACAGCCAAAAAAAAAAATTTTTTTTCTTGAAATTCTGGCATTAATTAAATTTTCGGGATTTCCCGGGATCCCGGGATGATGTCAAATTTTATCCCGAAATCCCGGGATGACCAAAATGCCCTAAAACGACAATCCCTATAAGTAAGTCACCGCCATCTTGGAATTCCTCCCAAAACCCAAAAGTGGTCCGATTGTTACCAAACTTGGTATGCAGGTAGACCCTACCCCATAAGCTTCTTTGTAAGAGTTTTCTTAGAAAATTTGCTTATTTTTGCGATAAAACCACTCCTTCACCTGTTTTCGGGCCCTCAAAGTTTTTTTCAAGGTCATCGGTCGTTTGAATGCGAGAGAGCGAATTTTTTTTTAAAACGTGGATTTGAAAAAGTTTTCATATTAACCATTAATAAAGGATTTCTTACGATGTAGTTAGATATTGGCTGGTTCGTCCGGCGGGATATGTACAAAACTATGGGAACGTTCAAATATTACGTAAGCAGCTAAAGTGGGGTTTGCTATTTGCTAATTTTTCTTGACAAGGGGGGGGGGAGGGGAAGTAGGAGCGATGCTTACGTGAGACGTTTCAAACAGTGCATTTTTGAAAATATCTGATTTCTTGCATCAATAATTTCAAAATTTAACCTAAAATAAATTTTATTTTAAAACTTTAATTTTAATATTTTGCACAAAAAAGAACAAACAGGGGGTTGGGTGGCTTTCTTACTTAATTATGATGGGGTGTTGCGGTTTGCTTATCTTTGCTCACAAGGGGCATCCAAAAATGAGCAAAAGTGTGCTTACGTAATTATTTGAACGGCCCCTATGTCGAATTTCAAGACTGGGGTGAAGAATTTTATTCAACCTAAAATTTTCATGAGAGGTAGTAGAGTAATAAGTTATCAGAAAATAAAAGTATCACACCAATATTCAGTATTAAATCATCTAAAAAATAATTAAATTTAAAAACGACAAAAGAAAACCTTTTTAAAAATTTAAATTTTCAGCAAATTTATTTATTTATTTATTTATTTTTTATTTTTTTTTGAAAAGCTTACCTATCACTCCAATCCAACACATACAGAAATAAACACATAGAGAAATTATTTAAATTTTTTAAACGAAACATTAGAAAACTATGCGGTCAGTATTTAAATTTTCAATTGATCAACTATTGGCGCTTTCATATGGCTGATTTATTTCTTAAATTTCAGGTATTTACAGTGGCGTAGCTAGGGTGGGTGTCACCCGGGGCGGAAGTTCGCGGTGTCACCCCCAGGGTCATCCTTTCAGTTTTTGTTTGTGGGGCAAGGATTTTTTTTTAAAGTGGTGCTCTGGGCCGTTACCAGACTTTTGTTTTGGGAGGATTGACTCATCGCCATTTCTAAACCCCATACCCAGTTTTAGATCACTTAAAAGTAGTATTTGCATTATGGTGCATATAATGTCACAATTTGATAACTACTCCAAGTAAAAATGGGGGGTCTGGGGGTTACCCCCAGAAAAATTTTGAAAATATGCCTTTAAAAAGTAGTGTTTTAGCTCATTTTGAGGGTTTAGGGTATTTTCGTCCCCGGACATTTCGTCCCCGAAAAAAAAATCGATTACTTCCTCCAGTGTTACCAGTAACATCGACATCCTATGAATATGTTTATGCGCATGCTCCGGATCTTAGCGATCTCGGACACGATTCTAGGTATCACTACTGTCTCTAATCAGCACAAATGTTAAGAGTGACCGCAATTGTAAAAACTGCGTAGGAGTGACAATGCCTCGTCAAGAGGAATCTAGATTTGTAATTTTATTTTTTCTAATTGATTTAAAAAGGGTTATATACTACACTCCTGCACGTGCAAGACTTTTTTCTGGGCTGATTTTCAGAGCTGATTACAGATATTTCATCACAATTGTGATTTGAAAGATTTTAAAATTTTAATTTTTTTTTAAATTGATTTAAAAAGGGTTTAATACTACCCTCCTGCACTTGCAAGACTTTTTTCTGGGCAGCTTTTAAGTGCTGATTACAGATATTTTATCAGATCTGTGGTTTGAAAGATTTTAAAATTTTAAATTTTTTTAAATTCATTTAAAAAGGGTTCAATACTACCCTCCTACACTTGCAAGAGTTTTTTCTGGGCTGCTTTTAAGTGCTGATTAAGATATTTCATCAAAATTGTGGTTTGAAAGATTTTAAAATCTTAAATTTTTTTAAATTGATTTAAAAAGGGTTTTTAACTACCCTCCTGCACTTGCAAGACTTTTTTCTGTGCTGCTTTTAAGCGCTGATTACAGATATTTTATCAGAACTGTGGTTTGAAAGATTTTAAAATTTTAATTTTTTTTAAATTGGTTTAAAAAGGGTTTAATACTACCCTCCTGCACTTGCAAGAGTTTTTTCTGGGTTGCTTTTTAGTGCTGATTACAGATATTTCATCAAAACTGTAGTTTGAAAGATTTTAAAATTTAAATTTTTTTTTAAATTGATTTAAAAAGGGTTTAATACTTAACCTCCTGCACTTGCAATACTTTTTTCTGGGCTGTGCAAAATTCAGCACTTAAAAGCAGCCCAGAAAAAACTCTTGCAAGTGCAGGAGGGTAGTATTAAACCCTTTTTAAATGAAATTAAAAATATTTAAAATTTTAAAATCTTTCAAACTACAGTTTTGATGAAATATCTGTAATCAGCACTAAAAAGCAGCCCAGAAAAAACGCTTGCAAGTGCAGGAGGGTAGTATTAAACCCTTTTTAAATGAATTTTAAAAAAATTAAAATTTTAAAATCTTTCAAACCACAGTTCTGATAAAATATATGTAATCAGCACTTAAAAGCAGCCCAGAAAAAAGTCTTGCAAGTGCAGGAGGGTAGTATTAAACCCTTTTCAAATGAATTTAAAAAAAATTAAAATTTTAAAATCTTTCAAACCACAGTTTTGATGAAATATCTGTAATCAGCACTTAAAAGCAGCCCAGAAAAAACTCTTGCAAGTGCAGGAGGGTAGTATTAAACCCTTTTTAAATGAATTTAAAAAAAATTAAAATTTTAAAATCTTTCAAACCACAGTTTTGATGAAATATCTGTAATCAGCACTAAAAAGCAGCCCAGAAAAAACTCTTGCAAGTGCAGGAGGGTAGTTAAAAACCCTTTTTAAATCAATTTAAAAAAATTTAAGATTTTAAAATCTTTCAAACCACAATTTTGATGAAATATCTTAATCAGCACTGAAAATCAGCCCAGAAAAAAGTCTTGCAAGTGCAGGAGGGTGGTATTAAACCCTTTTTTAATCAATTTTAAAAAAAATTAAAATTTTAAAATCTTTCAGACCACAGAAAAAAGTCTTGCACGTGCAGGAGTGTAGTATATAACCCTTTTTAAATCAATTAGAAAAAATAAAATTACAAATCTAGATTCCTCTTGACGAGGCATTGTCACTACTACGCAGTTTTTACAATTGCGGTCACTCTTAACATTTGTGCTGATTCTAGAATCGTGTCCGAGATCGCTAAGATCCGGAGCATGCGCATAAACATATTCTTAGGATGTCGATGTTACTGGTAACACTGGAGGAACTAGTCGATAATTTTTTCGGGGACGAAATGTCCGGGGACCAAATGTCCGGGGAGGGTATTTTCGTCCCCGGACATTTCGTCCCCGAAAAAAGAATACCTGACATATGCGGTCAGTTTCCACCCCTACCATAAAACTGTCAATCACTGATAAGAAAGGCGCGCAATACTTGGCGACCCTTTTTCTCGTAGTGGCGGGGTCTTTTTCGCTAATGACCCTTTCCCTCGCCAAGTAAAAAAATTCGAATTCCTGACACATGCGGTCAGTTTCCACCCCTACCATAAAACTGTCAATCACTGATAAGAAAGGCGCGCAATACTTGGCGACCCTTTTTCTCGTAGTGGCGGGGTCTTTTTCGCTAATGACCCTTTCCCTCGCCAAGTAAAAAAATTCGAATTCCTGACATATGCGGTCAGTTTCCACCCCTACCATAAAACTGTCAATCACTGATAAGAAAGGCGCGCAATACTTGGCGACCCTTTTTCTCGTAGTGGCGGGGTCTTTTTCGCCAATGACCCTTTCCCTCGCCAAGTAAAAAAATTCGAATTCCTGACATATGCGGTCAGTTTCCACCCCTACCATAAAACTGTCAATCACTGATAAGAAAGGCGCGCAATACTTGGCGACCCTTTTTCTCGTAGTGGCGGGGTCTTTTTCGCTAATGACCCTTTCCCTCGCCAAGTAAAAAAATTCGAATTCCTGACATATGCGGTCAGTTTCCACCCCTACCATAAAACTGTCAATCACTGATAAGAAAGGCGCGCAATACTTGGCGACCCTTTTTCTCGTAGTGGCGGGGTCTTTTTCGCTAATGACCCTTTCCCTCGCCAAGTAAAAAAATTCGAATTCCTGACATATGCGGTCAGTTTCCACCCCTACCATAAAACTGTCAATCACTGATAAGAAAGGCGCGCAATACTTGGCGACCCTTTTTCTCGTAGTGGCGGGGTCTTTTTCGCTAATGACCCTTTCCCTCGCCAAGTAAAAAAATTCGAATTCCTGACATATGCGGTCAGTTTCCACCCCTACCATAAAACTGTCAATCACTGATAAGAAAGGCGCGCAATACTTGGCGACCCTTTTTCTCGTAGTGGCGGGGTCTTTTTCGCTAATGACCCTTTCCCTCGCCAAGTAAAAAAATTCGAATTCCTGACACATGCAGTCAGTTTCCACCCCTACCATAAAACTGTCAATCACTGATAAGAAAGCCGCGTAATAAATAATAATAATAAATAGCGTAATAAATAGCGTGTTTTATAATTATGCCGCGTAATAAATAGCGAATAAAGTTCCTTTTATTTCAAATGTAATCATGAAAATTTTTAAATTTGTACTAGACGTACCAAAACTAGTTAAAAACCTATTTTTTAGAGTCTAGTTTCCACAAAATTTTTGGGAGAGGACCCCCCATGCCCTCCTTTCGTTAGTGAGAACATAATTACTTGTGACTTTTTAAGATTAAGTTCTTAAAGATGCAAATTATACCTAGGAATGTGCTAAAAAGCTACATTGGACCAATTAAATACAATACACATAAAAGGCTCAGAAATAAATTTCCATATTATGACACTGGTCTCAGATTTTCTTAATTTTTGAAAATGCAGCAATACATAGTTATGAAATGATATCAAAATTCAGTGGCCTGCCTCAAATATTTTTTAAACTTTAAAATTTAAAAAAAATGGCACTTGTGTGGAAATCTTTAATTGCCCTTAAGCGGCCACACTTAGGCAGACTTGAGTGAGGCTTTACTATGATGTGTAGCATTATAAGGTCACCATTTAATTTTTTTAAAATTTAAATTTCTCAAAAAATGGGATTTTTAAAAATTTGTAAAAATTATCAAAAACAGTTTGTATTACCTATTTACTTATGGCAAACACTTATGATGGGATCTCAATGGGATTAGGTGATAGTAAAGCTCCCGAAAAACACGTTTTGTGAATAGTGTAAATTGTAAAAATCTTTTACAATTTTATTTTATGTGTGTACTAATTTTGCGTTATTTAGTTTATAGGGTACGGTAACATATTAAGAATGTTGGGATTCCCCCCTTTTTTTTAAAAAAAAAGTAAACTAAAATTAATTAAGCAAACTTAAAAATTTTATTTTAAAAACTGAGATGATGAAAGGGTTCTTAAGTGTAAAATAATTAAAAATTAGGTATGATGAAAATTTTAGTACATTTGCAGGCTTTTTTGTTGTGTTATGTTTCATTCTCTCAGTTTGAATTACAAGACAGTTGAATTGAATTAAGTAGAATTTCTAATAAAATTTCTGCTTCTGCTAAAGTTGCAATTCAGTATTTATTATTTAATTTTATTAGATGTATTTGTGTGTGTAATGGATACCAAATAAAGTACATTTCTTTATGCACAGAAACAAGCTTTTAAAAATCAGACCCTTTTCCTCAGTAAGTCGCTTTTTTTAATGTTGTGATCCCTAAGTCCCTTTTTTTGAAGTACCAAGCTGCTAAATGTACTGAATATCATTAAAAATCGTTAATTCGTAATGGTAGTTATGCAAACAAATAAGTCTATCATTATCAATAGACATAATTTGCAAAAGAAGTTAGTCTCAATATCCCATAATATAGGGATGCACAACCTTTTTAGGAGGAGGGCCACTCACATCGTTGATTGAGACGTGGAGGGCCGCAAACGAACATACAGTAAAAATAATTATAGAGCTAATACCAAATTACGTACTGCTGTTAAAGAACTGAATATAGTATGTTTAAGAAAAATAATTACTCAAAGCAGATAAATAAAAGTTTCTTAAAAATCTTTAGAAATGGATGAACAATATTGTGAAGGTTAAAAAATAAACAATTTTTAAAAGATCCAGCAATGATCAAACCTTTAAAATTACTAAAGAATGTTTGTCACAATAATATTATATGTAAAAAACATATTATTAATGTGTTATAAATTTTAGTAACATTAATCTAGAAGCATTAAGGAGAAGTGTTAGAAATTTTAATATCTGTAAAATAAAAATTACAGGCTCCCAATATATTCAATGTCAAACTATCTTCTACCAAAGGAAGTCTAAGGGTCCTCCCCAGAATTTTTTATTTTTTTGAAATTTGACTCTAAAAAAACAGGCTAGTTTACTAGTTTTGGTACATCTAGTCCAAATTTCGGAAATTTTTAGTTAAGATTTGTATTTTGATAATCTTAATGTAAAAAAAGTTGTGAATAAGAGAGTTCCAAATACAAAAAGGGGTCTGGGGGTCTTCCCCCAGAAATTTTTTGGAAATTTGACCCTAAAAAACAGGGTTTTAACTTGTTTTGAACACCAAGCCAGATTTTTTTTTTTGGGGGGGGGACTCTCCTGGCTCCCCCCTTATATCTATCCTATCTGAAACAGGCTATAATCTAACAAGATTTTTAAAAACCTCTGCATTATTATCTTACCAAGTTTCTACAAAGTGACCTTTCAGTAAAAATTTACAACTTGGAAAATCCTTAAAATAAGTTGAGAATACTGACTAAAATCAACAATAATGTGATCTGAGAGAGAGGTGCCATCTGGATAGGCTCCTCAGACAACGCAAAAGTTTTTTCTGCATCGCAATTAAAATGAGAAGACAACTTCAACTAGGCGCCGGAAAAACGGAACTTTCGCGAAAAAAATCGCTATTTTTCGACTTTTCAGGAGAATGTGATCTCGAACACTGGACTTGTTGGCTTCTGACCACTGTAAAGTTGTTTTATCTACATCGCAAAAGCAACAAAAGAAGCAGACTTCAACTTGGCGCCCGCGGCCGACCGAGAAAGCAGTCGCGGGAGGAACGGAAGATTCCGCAAGCAAAACGAAACTTGCTTGCGGAACTTGTGGAACGGAGGAACGGAACATTCCGCAAGCAAAGCGAACGGAGGAACGGAACATTCCGCAAGCAAAACGAAACTTGCGCGAAAAATCGCGATTTTTCTTAGAAATAATCTGGAAAGTAAGGATTATTTAAAAAAGGATTATCTGGAAAAATTCAATTCAGTTCGCGGGCCGCAGGTTGTGCATCACTACCATAATAGGAACAGTATCAATATGTCATATTAGGAATTTTCCCTTTTTAGGAACAAGCGCAGATAAATAATTAAAGATGCACATAAAGGATTTTTGAAATCTGTACTCTAAAGTTCAGACTACACTGCAAACGCTCTACACAAACTTAAATAGGTTCGTTTAAGTGCACTCTTTTGTACACATATACACTCTTTGTTTGTGTTGTTCTGGAGAACATTTCTCTGTGTGAAAGTGTTCTTAAATTTAGAACTCCATGTTTTTGCTCTGAAAAAACTATATTTCTCTTCACCCCTATAATTTGGCGTTTTGGAAAAATAAAATTATCTGGTGCTTAACATTTAAGAGACAATCTGTAAGATATAAACTGTGTTATGTAATAGTGGTAATTAGGTCACATAGGCAATAAAGTTTCATGTTTTATAATTATTAGGATACAAAAAAATAAGTTTTTTTTAATGTAAAGTAGATTAAAAAAAATTAAATCCATGACAGAGACTGGTCAAAACTGTTACGCTATGTGTTTTATAGTCTCAAAGCTAACAAAAAATTCTATCAATAAATCTGTATTTTTACAATAAAATGAATCATTCTTTTAATCGGTACTAGATTAATTCATTTTAGTTACCTCATGTAGTACCGTTCAAAGGAAATTCTCTTATTTTAAACAAATTTGGTCTACTGCCAATCATTTTGAACCTAAAAAATTTACTTTTATAAAATCTAACAAACAAATTAAGTTATATTTCCATAATACTGTAATTATAGTTTAGTTTCAATTTTTAATGTAAACACGTGGCTATGGAAGTCCTTACACTTGTGGTTAAAAATCGTTGGCCGATATGCTACTGCAAGAAATGGGATGGTAATTAGGCGTGACCCTTTTCAACAGGATGTCGATGTCAAAGGCTATTCTGTGTAATGCTACAGTTATTCAACCGAATCGAATTGGGGAGACCTTTTCCCACGAGAGACACAAGGGGGGGGGGCCGTGCAGATAAAAACATTGGAATAGTTCAGTCTTGGCTATCTCGCCAAATACGGCAATCATTTAGCGAGTCTTGCACCCATTTCGGGAGATAACCATAAACAGCAGGGGGCTCAGGGGAAGCTGACCGCATATGTCAGGATACCGTTGTGTTGCCTTTTTGGTCAAAAGAGGATTGCAAAAGTGAAAGGGGAAAATTCTTTACACTTCCTGGTGGGCGGAGAGTTATTTTATCTGCGGAGGTATTTACGTTGTGATTGATAACGTTTTTCAAACCAAGCATATTGGGGAACGACCCATACTTCCTGACCCACTCTGGGGGTTTTTAAATTTAAGAATTTCCTTAGGAAATGATGTTGTAATTGCAATTTATTCCAGATTAACAAAAAAACCTAGTTAAAACCCTGTTTTTAAGAGTCAAATTTCAAAAATTTCTCTGGGGGAGGACCCTTAGACCCCCCTTTTGATTGTGGACCTCATTGTTGCTCCCACAATCAAACAATTTGATACGGTTAGGTTCAAATATTTCTTCTTAAATTTCTAAAAGGGTAATATAATCTCTAATAATTACTTGTAATTTGTTATAGTAACAAAATAGTTGATGACGAAACCCCCCGCGCACAGAGCTAAAGTCTTGTAGGGGGTATGCGGGTATGGGGAAAATTAACTAAAGATATGAGGTGGGTCGCGTTAGAGTTTGTTTATAAAAAGTGGGTCGTGATGTTGGAAAGTTTGAGAACCCCTGCTCTATGTTTTACATAAATTTGTTCTTCTTCATAATATATTTTCCACTTGTCACTATAAGTGTGCACGCACTCTTGGCGTCACGCGGCAAACGCTGTATTGATAAAGACAAATTAAGTCAAATTAGTTGTTTTTTTCACATTTCTGTTTGCAAAAAATTATTGAAAACTGTATTTATGAATTACTAGAGGGGGAGGGGCTTATAGTACGATTGGGGAAGGGAGGAAAAATAGTTAAAAAATGGGTACGTTCCCTTATTAAACTTTTCAGTTTTACAGTACCTATATAAAAACAAGTTTAAAATAATGTCTGTTTTTAGTAGTGGGGGAAACACATTCTCTTTTGAAAGAAGACAGGCTTTCACGGCCGGATCTATGTATATAAAATGAAGGTTCCGGGTTATTATGCCGTGGTCTAGTGAAAGTAAAACTCCTTCCCGACGTTTCGCAGGAATTTTCAAAGGGTATTAACTACCGCTTATTTCTGGGTCGAAAGTTATAAGGCGCTGCTGAGCCACGTGGTTCATCGTCATCAACCGGCAATAAAGGGAGAGGTGATTTGGTGACGTTTGATTGGTCTCCGTGTTGTTGTTTTGCCGCTGCGTCATCAAGTTGCTCCGATGGCTGTGTGTTGACGATGTTTTTTGTCAACACCGGATTTTGTTCGAGAAATTCGTCAACACACAGCCATCGGAGCAACTTGATGACGCAGCGGCAAAACAACAACACGGAGACCAATCAAACGTCACCAAATCACCTCTCCCTTTATTGCCGGTTGATGACGATGAACCACGTGGCTGTGGCTCAGCAGCGCCTTATAACTTTCGACCCAGAAATAAGCGGTAGTTAATACCCTTTGAAAATGCCGGCGAAACGTCGGGAAGGAGTTTTACTTTCACTAGACCACGGCATAATAACCCGGAACCTTCATTTTATATACATTTTTTTTTATTTGGGGAGGGGTTCAGTTATTTGGTTTGAGGAGGCAAAGGAGAGAGAGGGCAAGGAGATTTAACATTATAGGAGTCGTAAAAAATGTAATCACATATTGAATGACACCATAAAAATACATGCAACGATTGGAAATTTGTAACAAAAGTAGAATTAAGCTTTGTTTTTACAGTACGGGAGAAGGGGGAATGGGGCACCTTGGGACACTTCAATTTTCATCAGACGTAATTTTATAGTTATGAACTTGTGCCTATATTTATAGGTACTACAATGAAATTAAAATCTGCTCTTTAACACTAGAACGACGGGATGGGCTTTTTTGGCCCATCGCGCTGTTTGAGGCTTAATCATTTCAACACTATGAAATTTTCTGACTTTTCCTTATTTGGTTCTATTAAAGTCCATACCAAATCGTTTTCATTTTAGTCTCATCATAGGAGCAAAGATAGCGAACCGTATACCTAGAAAGACGGAGCGGGCTTTTTTGGACCGTACCACCTCTGCTGTGTTACAAGTTTCGTCCCGCTGGTATTTCCATGAAATTTTTCTATAGAAAGGGGGGATCTTCTTTGCTTGTTATCTCTTACAAGTTCCATTCAATTCGATTCGGTTTAGAACGCCCCTTTGTCAGTCGGGGTTGTGGTCGAGTGGAGGACGTTTCTCATAAAAGAAATACATTTTACAACTTGAACTGTAACAGCTGTTTTCTTTCTATGGGGAAACTGCTAACCTTCATTCCCAAGTGCTTTGGAATCTTTGGTGCGTCTGGATAATTATTTACATCAGTTTTCTTGTCTTGCGAGGGGCAAAGTTACATCCACATGTAGTTTGAAAAGATTTGTTTTTAATAAAGATAATAATTTAGTTTATTATTATAATTATATTCAGTTTAAAATACGCGTATCCATTACTATTTTAGAAAGTATTTTGTTAAACCTAAAGAGTAATTAAATTTAACATACAAAGTGTCAAGTGGGACCCCTTGAGACATCATGTCCAACGATACCCCAAGCCTCACATGGGTAAAAAAAAAGTTATGGGATAATTTAAGAATTATGAGGATAATGATTAATATTTGCGTTTTGCCTTTTTACCTACAAAATTTAGAGAAATGTTTGACTTTCAAACGCGAATTTTTCAATTTCGTAATAAATTTGGACGACATAGTGTGTGTTTTTCATGCATTCTTATAATTTTTTAAGTTAAATTGCGTTTTTTTGTACTAATTAAATTAAATTTTATCTGTCACCTGAACCGGATACAGTCCTCTTGGTGATGCATATGTGGTTTTCATAAATTTTTGTACTTAATTATGTTATGTAATTTAAATAAAGTTATTATTATTTTTATTAAATTGGCGAAAAAAGTATCTGGAAGGAAACAAAATAATCAGTGATTTATGAGCTTTTGACGAAAATAAGGAAAATTTTAAATGTAAAATATATGTTTGATCTCCAATTTAAGATTATTAAATACAGCTTTTCATTAATAAGTGTTACTTTTGTATTTTTCAAAATAATCTTTATAATTTTATGCTATCATTGAAAGGGTCCCAAATGGGGCTACTTGGAAAAGGTTGCAAAAGTATTGAAAAAAAAAAAAGGAATACACAAAACAAATAATTTTAACTAAAAAAATTAAATGGTTTTAAAATATATTAGTGTTTTTATTCTTTCGGGGGTTGTTTGTGATTCGGTTTATTCTTACTATGTGTGTTAAAATACCATAATGTTTGATCACCTTTCATAAAAATCATTACCTATTTTCATTGTTTATTAGAACTTGCAAATGTTCCTTGAAATAAACAAATGAAGAAAACAAATGCTTGTTTGAAAGGTTCCCCTGAAGAAATATTTTTTAACTTCTAATGTTTATTTTAATGACAGGATGGCGAAATTTACATTACTTTAAACACTTGTTTGAATATTGGTGGTGTGGCTTCTTTTTAAAAATAGTAGCCCTCAACAAACACAGGTTGCTATATACTAGACAGCATCTTAAGTTGAACCTACGACGTCACTGCTAAACAAAGTAGTTCCCATCGCGGTGTCGGAATTTTGAGTGAAAGAAAGAACGTCAATTTAAAAATATGAATATTTTGTTAACCCCATGTATTTATAGTGCTTTTCAATCACGATTTGCGTACCGAAACTCCTCCTATCAACACAACAGGCTTCGTGTTTACCTATTTCTCCTTCCACATTTGTGACGTACAGGGTTCAAGAAACGTTGCTGTCAAGTGTAGTTGCTTTATGAGTGGAAGGGCGTATCCCAGAGAGTACGGGAGAGAGTGGGAACCACATTCTTATTCAGAAGGATGTTTGCACAGAGATTGGTGTGCTTTACAGGTGTCTTATAGATACCCACAAAGGTTGAAAGGTACTATGACTGAGAAATACTATTGTTAATATTTGCATACAATTTGAATACCCTAGCAGATACTTCAAAGAAAGGTAGGGAGCCAGTGCGTTGACCATTGTCCATTCCGTCTGGGGAGGGTTTTCTAAAGGGGGAGGCTACCGAACCACGCCCTCACAACCCCCCGTTTCATAGGGGAGGTCCAGAAAATGCGGAAGAATTCTGCTCTGTTGTGCGACAGGTTCGGACTTGAAGGCTCCTATTGGTGGATTGCCTAAACCGGAAGTACTTCGAACCTGACCTAAGGTCAGTCTCTGCTCTGGCTTCAGTTGATTAGGTCGTCGATTCAGTTATTCTTTCGAAACATTTTGACATTTATTCGAAAATGTCAACTCTTAAAAACCGATCTTTCTACCGCCGTCTGCGTGAGTTTAAAGGTGACGTGAAGATGTTCGCAAAGTTGAGCATCTTCTCCAACCGAATAACCGAAGCGGTAAAGGGCAATACAGGGAGCATACCCACGGCATACTTCGTTTTTCTAGCGGAGATGGTAAGGAAAATGAGCAAAATTGAAATCCAGAAGTATTTCAATGTCTTATTGGACCTCTTGAATTTTTACACGGCAAAGTACCCCCAAGCTTCCAATTACTCCCTTCGCCCAATTTTTAAGCTGCTGTTTTATTCAGCGAAGCCAGAACAAGTCCACCTGTTGTTTAGCAAGTGCTTCCAAAGATTTGGACTTTCATTTTGCAAAGGATATTTTAAAACGCTTTTTACCAGTCTCCAAAGTGCAAAGTAAGTTCTATTTTTAATATTTTTTAAACTGCTACTTGATCTTAACTTATTAGTTTTATTTGTTATGTTTTGCGCCTCTGGTAAATTTTAAAGTAAAAATCTCAATACTGTATTTTTTGTTAAAAATCGAAGTGGTTATTTCAATGACAGTTGACGCATGCGCAGTAATAGGAGAACCTTGAAATTATGTTATTGGTCAATCCTAGAAACAGCACCGATGGCCTAGTGGTAGAGCGTGCTGCTATTATTAACCCAATGGTGCCCGGTTTGATTCCTGGCTGCTACTTTAGTTAATATGCTTTTATTTAACTTGTAATTTTTCAAAAAATTAGAATAGAGTTGAGTTATTACTTTCGTAGCAATAACCAGTGCCTTATGATTGGCCGATGGTCGATTTATTGTGTCATTTACGTGTGTTTTGGGTAATCCCTTTTATGTGGTTTCCTTCAGAATATTTTTGTTAATTTCCCTAAAAAATAGTTTTATCTCATTTTTGGATGCTTGGCCCCTCTGTATAGTACTGAAACTATATTTTTCAATAATTCAAACTGAAATTACTTTCCAATGCTTAATGCTTACTCGCTGTCATTTACTATCTTTAGTGTGTGTGCGTACGTGTGTTGGACAAAAAACGAGTGTTGTGTCGTGCACGTTTGCAGAATGTTTGCTGCCGAGCTTTCCATTAATTTCGTTTTCTATTGCAGCGCCAATGTCAACGGGAAGCGGCTTACTAACGAAATCAGCCCCGACATCCTCGCATCCGGTAACTTCCGTATGCAGCTGCTTCTAGAGACGCTGGTGGCCCTCTTCAACGAGACGGAAGCCGGACAACAAGCATACCTCCGCACCTTATGGAAGGCCGTGCCGGACTCCTACATTTCCGCCACCGAGATGTCGGTTCTGCTGAAGCCCTACTTCAGAGGGGAGCAAGTGAAGCTTCAGGAATTCTGCGAAGAGTACCACAAGTGCAATACCATCTTCGAGGTCCCCGAAGGCAACGAACCTAGATCCCTGAAGCAACTGTCCAGAGTCCAGGTACGCCAAACTGTTTTGCGTAATAATGGTGACAGGGATGACCCAATAGACAACCTTTATCTCCCGAAGATCATAACATCTTACCTTAAGTTGGTTTAATTTAATATCCCACTGAAGTTAGTTTGTACAGTTTTTAAAGATTTTTACTGTTTGTACCGATTTTAGATTGTGAAGAAGCATTTCATAAAACCCTGTATTAGTCAGAAATATAGATATTTTATTGAAAAGTAATAGTTTTTGACCGTATATTTTTTGTGCCTAATTTTCTCGTTACAATTCCGTTAGAGTCCCCGCTAAATATCGCTTACATCCCAATCGCTAAATATATCCAAATGTCAACAAATTTTTATACTTTTTTAGACTTTTATTAATAAACTGAATAGTTATAGATCTATTTAAACATTTTAATTCATGAGTTTGAAATTATTAATGAATATTTCTACTTTTTGTTGTCTAAAAGAACCGGGCGATATTTAGCGGGGACTCTAACGGAATTGAACCATTTTCTCTTTATTATTTAAATCAATTCGTAAAGTGCAAGGAGTATAAAGAAATTACATTCCATAATTTAGCCCGACTATTTTGTATTTTGCTGGATGATCAAGATGTCATAATTTGAAGAGCCTAGAAGCCAAGGGGTACAAGTGCAGTTTTTTTAGTATTGGATTGGAATTAAGTGCACTACCAAGTAGTTGCTGTGGACTTCACTTACTTAATTCCAATCCAATACTAAAAAAACTGCACGTGTCCCCCATGGCTTCTAGGATCCTCATTTGACGTGCATCCAGTGTTATTCCTAGGATTTTTTGTTGAGGAGTAAAAATACTCCTTGACTTTTTTGAGAAGGAGTGAAATACGGAAATAGCATGAACTTCATATACAGAGACAAAATTTCTATTAAAAACGCTTACTTTTTTTAATGGACAAAATGAAATTGAAAAAAAAATGAGGATGCTATTTTGGGTTTTAATCAATCAAACTACCTAAAAATCAGAACAATAAATGAAAAAAAAAATACTATGGTTGTATGAAAACCCAATTAAAAAGTACGATAATTAGGATGCCGTGGCTGAAGGTTTAAGCTAAATTGTGAAAAATTCAAAGAGTGAAAATACTCCTGTCTAGTTTTTTAAAGAGTAATTCCGATTTTCAAGGAGTGAAATACTCTCTCATAGGAGTTAAAAATATCTCTGCGTGCATCACAGTTGAAGTGGGGCAGGCCTGTTCTAGAGTAACAGCTGTGTCAAATAAGCGTAAAAACATTCTTAAAAAAATTCTTTAATGTTACTCCCAAAAGAGGGATGATAAACAGTTAAACTTGGAGCACTGCATCTATATTTAAAAAAAAAACCACATGAACAAAATGTTAGGGTTTCATCTCTAGTTTTATTTCAGAATCTTAAAGTAAGGAGATTTTAAAAAGGTGGTTTTAATTTAATTTAGTATATTGGTAACAATTGAGTGACACATATTTTTGAAATGAAGTTAAGGCTGAGAATAAACTCATGATTTTCCTCTGTGTAAAGTGTTAGGGAAGTATTAGTTCCAACTAATGGGTGTGGATCCGCTCCGGGGATGCAAAAAAAAATTCTAAAATATTCAAAATGATATCACACAAAGAATCAATTCAAACAGAAAATTCCTGAGTCCCCCTTCAGTCCCCGTTACGCAGGCGCGGATCCAGCCAGACCCCATTCCATTCAAACAGGGACACAGAAGCAAAAAATTTTTTTTTCTTATTCAGTTCTTTCCCCAATAAAGTAGAAAAGAATTAAGTTTTGTTAAATTGTACTCAAATATTAAGATCACCTTTTTTTCAAATTTAATGTCAGTATTAAGTTTAATCCCTAATTAAAAATTAAATTTTTGTCAATGTAACATCAGTCACAGGATTCCATAATTTCTACAATTTCAATTTTCATTTATTTTAATGAAACAAAGCCTTTTCATCATAAAGTTTAAAATATCCTCTTTACTGGAAAAAATAATTTTAGGTTGTAAGTGGTATTAAGTTTAAAGAGAAATTTGAAATAATAAAAACACACTTTTCTCTGATGTCACTTTTGAGTAACATCAGTCATTTTTTCTAATTAGCCTTTTTATAGTAAAAAAAACTTATTATTTATAAAAGCAGGCATGGATAGCATACATGTATTGGATTAGAAAACTTAACATCAATTTCGAAAATATAGTCTTTGAATTTTTAGACAGAGCTGGATTTTTAAGGTCAAAACAGTCTAAATGTAACGTCAGTCACTGTGGAATGACCCCCATACGATCACTTCTACCTTTCTTTAGACGCAAATAGACAAGAAGTTGCTTTTTTCCACAAAGCAATCCCCCATAAAAAACAAATTCCCCCTACTTTTGACACGAAATCGGGGTTATAAAAAGTGCATCAATATAGAAGATCCAGTTGGGGCAATAGTAAAAGGAGTTATCAAATCAGTAGAATCTATGAGTTGTAATTATCATTTAATCTACAAGTGTAATTTCAGAAATTTTACTACAGGGCTGTAGCTGTGTCTTTGCATTTAGAACTCAACTTTGATAACTATTTAGAAATTTTAAATAGGACCTGAAAATCACTAGAACTTTAAGCACTTCTTGCTCTTTCATTTTTAAAACGTTGTGAATCGCCTATTTTCTATGAACGGATTTCTCTTTTAGTACTAATAGACTAATTTTTCTTTTAACAAAAAATCTTCGATTTGAAAAAAAAAAAGAAATAATTTGTTAAATTTTAATTTCATGAATTTAAACTTAATGAAGTAGTGTTAATAGTAAAACAGTGTTTAAATCGTGGCACAAAATAAATCCCCTTGCATAAATAAAAAGTAGTGTAGTGAGATCCAGTTAAATTTTTGCATTGCATTTTAAATCTAGGAAATATATTTCTTAAGGAAAAGTGGCCCTGAAATAAAAAATGGTGTAAGTAAAGAAAGAAAGGTTTGATTTGGTTTAGTTATGGTTTTATGGCGCAAGAATTAAGGAGAGAAGGGAGTATGGTCATACAGCCAGGAGCAGTGTTATTCCTAGGATTTTTTTGGAGGAGTAAAAAATACTCTTTGACTTTTTTAGGAGGAGTGAAATTGAATTATGAGGAGTGAAATGCGGAAATAGCATGAACTACATACTGAAACACGAAAACTGCAATCAAACTCCCTAAGCATCAGAACAATAAATGAAAAAAAAAAACAATGGGTGTATGAAAACACAATTAAAAAGTATGATATTTAGGGTGCCGTGGCTTTTTCCAGGAGTCGGGCGAAAATGTCTCCGCTGAGATCAGTTGGTGTTTTGAGTAAAAAAATATTATTTGTTGATTTCGGTGGGGCCCACGCGGTGCATTTTTAAGCTTAACCTTTGTGAAAAATTGAAAGAGTGAAAACACCCCTGGCTAGTTTTTTAAAGAGTATTTCCGATTTTCAAGCAGTGAAATACTCTCTCAGAAGAGTTAAAAATATCTCTGGCCAGGAGAAAAACCTTTGAGGTCTTACAAGATTGTTGCGATTGTTATGGTAACGGATTTTTCCACTCAATTTCAAGGGTAATTCGTAAACGATTAATTAAGTTTTATGTAAAATCTGCGTGGATATAATTGAATCGTCAATTTGAAAAAGGGAATAAGTCCAAAAAACAAGTTTTGAGAAAATCGAAAGAAAAAAAACTGTATAAGTAATGGAATATTTGATGTATAACCACACAATTTTTTTTACTGAATATTTAAGACACTGTTAAGAAAACATAGCAACCGTTGAAAAAAATATAAATACATTCAAAAATATTTTACAGTTGAAAAATGTTGATGGACTTATTCCCTTTCTCATCCTTGTGAAATTTCAACTGAAGAAAACTCTTAAAAACCACTTAAATTGACATTTAAATTATATTTCTGCTTAGTAGCACAACACAACAGTGAGAAATAGAAAGACAGAGACAAATGAAATCAAAATTACTATGAAACTAAGTCATTAAGGCAGTTGGAGTAAGTCAGGGATGGCCAACCCGCGGCACGCGTGCCACAAAGTGGCACGACTGAGTTAAATCAGTGGCACGCGAAGATATTGAAAAATTTGAGAAAATAATGTGACGTCATTAATAAGGTTTCACGAGTTCCGTCCATCTCCTAATTTAGTTTTCTGAGAACTTAATAATTTCTTTTTCCCGATTTCATTGATGAATTTGAATAAAATATTAAGTGTAAGTGTTCATGGTAGTCAAATCTCTTTAGGGCCCTGAAAGATAGTAGCCTATCCACAAAAACGTGTATGGTTCTTTTCATTGAACTCCTATTACGCGTACTAGTTAACTTTTTTCTGGGATTTGGAAAATTTTCCTGAAGTTTCGGTTTACAAAACTAGTGTAATTGCAAATGCAAAAAAAAAATACCGAAAAATTATAACACAAGTTAAAACTGTAAAGGAATATCGCAGTTTAAAGAGCAAGTGATAAATTTACCAAATTGAAAAGTGTCGTTAAATAATGCGAACAATAAAAAAAAAAATAAAAAAAGACGGGTGTTAATAATTTTCCCGAAATTCGTTTGCAAATTAAACGTGGAAAATTGAGTTAATGAGATTTTATTTCAATACAATGTTTATTGTAAACCATATGCCGAAGCCGTATACCATATAAGGGGAATAAAAGTTTGTAAAAGTTTGCGGCGTTCATAAGAACTCCCACGTTGCACACATGGGCGTAGCCAGGGGGGGCAGCTGCCCCCCCTAAATTCTCAGTTTGTTAAATCTTTTTTAAAAACTTTTCTGAAATCTACAAATCTAAATTACTTTTCTTGCACTTTTTGTTGCTTTCAAAGTTAACTGAACAATGTCTGAATCTTGAGCTAAAACACTACTTTGAGGGGGCGAATTTAAAAAAAAATTCTGGGGGAGGACACCCAGACCCCCCCCGTTCTAGCTCACATTCATTACACACTTTTGAGTTGTACCAAAGTTCAAATCCTTTGCATAAGTACTCTAAATTTTAACGTGTACTAGCCATGTGCGGCAGTGGCGGATCCAGCCTGATCCTAAGGGGGGGGGCAACCACATTTTAGGAAGGTTGGGGGTTCTCTCCAAAAAGAATTTCGAAAATTTTACTCTAAAACCTATTTGAGGTCTTCTACAGAGCCGTATAACCACTTTTGTTTTTCGGGAAGGGTTTAGATTCCCATATTTTTCCCAAGGTCTCTCCCCCAAGTATTTTATTGACGATGCTTAGTTTACACCCCAGGGAAGGAAGGGGATGTGGGGGTCCTCCCCCAGAATTTTTTTTAAAATTATACCTTAAAATGTAGTCTCCTGACTTATTTTTGAACTTTTAAGACGGGAATTAAGGTCTCATAATCTGAGAGAGATCCTAGAGATGAACGGTTTTTTATTTAGCTTATGCTTACACTCAAAAAAATGGTAGTCTTCAACCAACCGAACCCAGTTCGGTTGATAGTGGTTTAGTTGCCATAACCAGACCGATCGTTTCCCAAAAACACACCGGTCCGTTTCGTTCAACCGAACTCATTCTGTTACTTAGTTCGGTCCAGGGAACCGAACTGGTTCGATTGCCACAAACGCATTCAATCCACTGGCTAAACACGCAAAATCACACCATTTAACAGAAAGGGCGAATATTTAATAATTTTGAGTGCAATTAATTAAACATTTGTACAACAACTTTATTATCATAATAAGTGCAGGTTTTTTACGATGGGAAAAAAAGAGAAATTAGTATGTCCATCGAAACGAACGAACTATATACCGTCGTGAAATCAAAATTATTTTATCGCGCAAGAATACAAAGTTTTGGTTCCTCGGCTGGCGGTTCGAATCGGCCATGACATGAACATTTTTATTAAGGTTTTATTCGTTTTATTATGAAGCAGCATCTGACACACTTTAACGTGATGAAAATGGAGAAGACGAAACACAAATTTTGGAAGTGAGTAATGTTCATTTTCTATTCTTATTTTTTAGTTTAATAATGTGTTCTTTAAAAGTACAGGTTAGCAGTCGCCAAGTTGGTGGATGTGATTAGTAAGTGTATTGTATAGCATACATAAGGGCTAAGGCGGGCCTGGCCCCCCATTGCACTGGAAAAATTTACGTAAAATCTTCCTTTGACCATAATTAATCGGTTTTTATTGATATTATGTGGGCTTTGAATTGTTTTTACAGTTCAAAAACTTCTAAAACTATATTTTCATGTGTAAATCTTAACCCTTCAGGCGATCGCGTGAGTCAAAGACTCCGAACATATTTTTGTGTTATGAAAGCATATAATTCCTAATAAGTATTTTAAAATTTATTATTATTAAAAAAGAAACCTTATAATAGTTTTTCAGCCTTTACAAGTGATAGTGTAGCGTCAAATATAATTTTATTCTGAACCCAAACCTCTAGTGATGTGTTTATGATTGACAAATGTTTATGTGCACAGGTTATTAAGACAGGCAATTGTTATATGTGTAAGATTTATGTGACATTTTCTGTTTTGAATTCAGACAAACTGTAGATTATTGTCAGCTAATACATGAACTGTTTACATTTTACATTCATTCACTACCTTCTGTCTAATTTAACACAATTTTGGTGATTTGTATGAATGTGTAATTGTGATTAGTACAACAGTAATCTCCTTTCCTGTGAACTTATTTCTTTATTTGCTTAAACTGTATGTGTAAAAACACTCTACGTCTAACGGTGAGATGCCGCTATACAACTGCGCTGGGTTAATCTGGTTCACAGAAATAACTTAATGCACCCATAATTTATTCTAAGGATTCTAAGTTGTGTTTTAGGTTAATAATCCACAAATTACAGTATAATTTATTTGTAAATATTACAATTGCGGTAATGGGAACATATTATATGATGTAATTCCAAAGAACTGGTGACCGGTGAATGGCTGTTGCTATAGTTCTAGTTGCTAAAGTCTTATCTTGCTAGGTAGTTTGTGTAACCCCAAATAAGCCAGGACATTCACTGCCTAGGGTTAGGTAAGTACTATAGAGAGCCAAACTGGTTACTTCCCGCCAAGAACTATCCCACTTCCCTCCCCTCTCCTTGAAGAAGTTTTAGGAGTCGAGGCTTACCTCGGTTAGAGCTTATCATAAGATGTCAGATCACCAATGGGATGCTTAAGTAGCCAAGCTAGCTACCCTGATTTCCTGCTCCCCTACTTGAACTTGGATTTCTCCGTTACCAACGGCCTAGCAAAGAAAGACCATAGCACAGGCGCTAAATTGCCGACTGTTACAGTTGACAGTTGCCGTGGAGGACCTATATCAAATTTGTTCCAGATAATGATTAATTGAACTATTATTTCACTTTTTTTTACGGTTCAATTCCATTAGAGTCCACGCTAAATATCGCCCGGTTCTTTTAGACAACAAAAATTAGAAATATATTCATAAATAATTTCGGTCCAATTCCGTTACAGTCCCCGCTAAATATCGCCAATATCCAAATTGCTAAATATATCCAAATATCAAGAAATTTTTCTGACTTTTATTAATAAACTGAATAGTTATTGATCTAATTAAACATTTTAATTCAGGAGTTTGAAATTATTTATGAATATTTCTACTTTTTGTAGTTTAAAAGAACCGGGTGATATTTAGCGGGGACTCTAACGGAATTGAACCATAATTTCAAACTCCTGAATTAAAACGTTTAATTAGATCAATAAGTCAGAAAGATTTCAGAAAAATTTGTTGATATTTGGATATATTTAGCGATTTCGATTTGGATATTTGCGATATTTAGTAGGGACTCTAACGGAATTGTACCTGTTTTACTATCGACAAGTTCCAAATTAGTTTCTGTTGACCTTTTACATTTTTGTAGGTGTTCTGTCCTTTGCTGTTACCTATTGTATGAGGAAAGAGGCTAACACCAATCACACAGCTTTTCTGGGTCGATGTTGTGAGCAGATGTTAAACAGAGAGTTTTACCTTCCTGAGAACTTTTGGAAGTAAGTAATGTTCATTTTCAATTCTTATTTTTTAGTTTAATAATGGGCAATACCACTATTTTTTAAATTTGAATAATAAATATTGTAACCCTATGAAGAAAGCTGTTCTGAATTCGATTTTCTGCATGAAAACAACCAAAAAAATTTATTTTCTTAATTATTCAAGATTTTAAAAGCGCGGAATTTGAGCCGTACTCAAATCGTTCTCCCATTGGCTGATGCGATTGTGACGTACTTCCATCCTATACAAACAACCTCGTTTTGACTGCTTGGGCTTGTCTTTGTTTACTGTTTGGTTGTCGATATTCTTTGTTTCTATCAAAAAGGCACAAAAATGCATTTAAAAAGTTTCCCAGCTGAAATATCCCTGAAAGAGTGACGGAAATGCAAAAAGGACCAAAAAATACATCTTATAACATCAAAATTACATACCTTTCGTGCAGTTTTCTTGGTTTTTCATCCCGATTTGTGTTTTATTTATTTATGGAAGAAGTCATTGTTATGCAGATTTTGCCTCTTGTTAATTAGAATGGCTCCAAAAGTGTTTTTTAAAACACTAGTAAAATGAAAATAAATAAGAATAAAAGTAACACTTTATGTAAGTTTCGTCTCTTATTATACATCTAAGGAATTTAATTTAATTAAATGTTAAGTTTGTCTGTAAAATATTCTTAAATTCTTATTCTTAAAATACTGTTATATTTTTATTTCTACTAGTGTTTTAAAATATCAAAATCTGCATAACAATGATTTCTTAGTTTCGCCAGTCGGTGGCAATGCGACTGGTTTGTATAGGATGGAAGTACGTCACAACTTTTCCCCACGAAAATTTTGATTTCGCGCTCAAAAGAAAACGCAAACTTTGAATTTAATTTTAAAATAAGTATGCATTGCAGAGCAAAAATTTTTGAAGGTATATTTATGTTTATGCAATCTGAACCAAATAAAAAAAAATAGTGGTATTGCCCATAGTGTTCTTTAAAAGTACAGTAAATTTTATCTTTAAAGCATCTATACAAATACATCTCATTATTCATCTCATGACAACCCTTTATGCATTAGAAGTTTGTATGTTTATTTAGTATTCAAATAGATGTACTATTTCAATTTAGTTTTTCGGTAATCAAGCCAAGCCGTTTCTGCTTTATGGAGTCGTGGTAATAACCACTGTTTTTGTTAATTGTGGAAAATCTGTTATCACGTGTTCGCCATTTATCTCCCACTAATCTAAGGCTTAGCAGTAAATGGAAAATAAATCTTTAAATAAATCTTTGTCACAGGAAATGAAATTTCTTCTATTGTGTTATTACCGTAGGTTAAACTTCTTTCTAAAATTGGTTAACCCTAAAATTTTTGACATTTGGTTAACTCAATAGTGAAATATTTGCTAGTAAATGGTAAAATCTTAATTTTTGACATTTGGTTAACTCAATAGTGAAATATTTGCTAGTAAATGGTAAAATCTTAGTATTTAAATACATAAATGAAAGGGGAAGTGCAGTTTCATTTGCATTGCTAAACCTAAAATTTAGCTCAGTGGGTTGTTTATTATTTTCAACACAACAACAACAGGAGCAAAGATGAATTATGAATAATTTATCCCTTTTTATTAATTCAATTGTGTAATAATAACAAGTTTTGGGACGGTATCAAACTTAAAGCTTTGGTGTCGGACGTTAATCGTGCAATTTACAAATTATTTGACATTTGTGGAAAAGTGGGGACATTTCCACACTTTTTTATTTGTTTATTTTTTTTTACTTAGCAATAACAATTTTCTGTCATATTTTTCAACATTATTTCTAGCGATCAAAATTTTTAAAAAGGAGTTTCGCACAGCTGGGATAAGTGTCCTTCCTGGCAGTATATAACGATTAGTTGTAGTGATTAGCACGGGCGCCCATACATACCTTTTACCCCTACATACCTACATCACCTTTTGCATTAAGTAACACGTTAAAGGCTACTGAGAAATAATTATGAACCAACCTCCCATTAGAAAACTTAAGCGGGCTTGACTGGCTAACTTGCAAAAATTTTTCTTGGCCCCCTCATGAATTCAAACATATGGGCGCCCATGGTGTATAGTTGGCGATCACGACACAATTGCCAAATGGAGGACTCTTATCCCAGCTGATCCAGGTGTTTTTTAGCATATAATTAGAATTAATCATAAAATTATCTACATTGTTTAATTAGTTATTAATGAGATATTTTGTATTTTTAAAGGTCCGTTCGAGGATCCCCTCACTGCAAGGAACTGCCACCTGATCTCCCATCCGCCTCGGCTCTCACGTGCGTGAGAGGAGGATGCCCCCCAGAGTGAGTGAGAGCTTCTTTGTGGCTGTGTCTGCTTCGAGGTGAAGTCCTCGCTGGCTTTAGCAAATTCAGTGGAAAAGCCTCAACTACAGCTGCACATCTTTTGTGATGCATCAACATATGCTCATAGAGCATTAGTGTACATGGGATTTCCTCCAGCACTTGATTTGCAAGGGCCATGTAGCCCCTTTAAAGAAACTGACCCTGCCGAGACTGGAACTTTTATTGGCTGGGGCTGATGCGCGAATGCTAAAATTCCTAAAAACTCACTTCCCGACGGCAGTGGTATACTTATGGAGTGATAGAACTTTATTGAAAACTTTAGTTGTCTGTGAAAATTACTTTGTGTTACTGCCTATGTGTTTAGGTTTATTAATAACATAAAATCAAATGTTAAAATTGTAGGTCATATATCTACTAGGGAAATTTCTGTTGCTTTGAATTATTGGATTAAATCATCTCAAGGTATGTACAAATCAGAAATTAATGATCTGAAGTTAAATAAGTGTGTTGATAAAAATTCTAAATTGTATGGTCTTAATCCTAAAATTGATGATAAGGGTTTATATTAAGAGTTAATAGTAGATTGGTCAAATCTTCTTTAGATGTGGGTTCTGTAAAATCTATCATATTGCCTAGTAATTATTTTTCTCATCTTATTGTGTTAAAAAACCATGAAAGAGTTCTTCAATTTGGTGTTAATGTTACTTCAGTTCAAATAAGAGCCAAATTTTGGATTTTAAGAGCCAGATGGTTTGTAAAATCAATATTGCATGATTGTAGATTTTGTAATTGGGTTAATGCTTGTCCTGGTCAGGAAATTTCTGCACCCCCCCCCCCCTTCCTCCTGATCGAATTGAAAAATATCAGCCCTTTGAGGTAAGTGGAATTGATTTTGCAGGACCATTAAATTTAAGAGATGGCTCTAAAGCAGGGGCGGGTCCAGGGGGGGCCCTGGGGGCCATGGCCCCCCCGAGAAACCCTAACAAATAGCTTAAAAAACACTTTCTTAATGTTAAAATTCAAAAAATTTTCTGGGGGAGAACCCCCCCCTTTAATATTTTTACATCCATAGGCACCAACTTTTATAAAATATTGGGGGGGAGGGCCAGTACAAGACATTAAAAAACATAAAATTAAAAGAAACAACCATTAAGTTTACGTGCCTAATTACCTAATTTTGTATCAGATGTATAGATTAAATTTCGTTACATGTCCCTTTAAATATCGCCAAGGTGTAATATTTTGAGGTGCATTTAATGTAAAAGTTTTGTGTAATTATTGCGAGCTCGAAATAAGATGGGGGTCTGGGGGATCTCTCCCAGAAAAATTTTAGAAATTTCTCTGTTAAAAGTAGCATTTCAGCTTAATTCGAAAGTTTGGGGTCTCTCCCCAAGAAAATTTTTAAAATTTGACCCTTAAAAGAAATTTTTAACACATTCTGAGACCTTTTGTGGGTTACCCTCTCCCCAAATAACCGCTCTTGAAGGGGATTCCAAACCAGAAAATATCCAAACATCACAAAATATTGGGGGGGGGGCTTAGCCCCCCTTCAGCTAACATTGGATGGGGCTCAAGCCCTCTCAAACCGGTAATACTATAGTTTTAATACGCGTATTTGCAAAAATTTTCAGGAGAGGACCCCCGGCCCTTTTCAAAATTGGGCATCTATTTATAATTTCATCCTTGAAAATTCTGTGGTTTACATGCTTTTAAAATGAGCTGAAACCTTATTTTTAGAGGCAAATTTTCAAAAATTTTCTTGGGGGCACCCCCAGACCCCCTATTAATTTCTCATGGTTACTTATTTAATGTTTTCTCCTTGAACTTGTTTCTCTCCTCTCATTTTAGGAGTGTAAGAAGTTACCCTCTTTAGGTGTTATCCAATGGATACCAAATGTACAAAAATGAGTAGAAAAACTTCTATTTGAAGCCAAATTTCACAAAAATTTCTGGGGGAGGACCCCCAGACCCCCCCACATTTGCTTTCGAGCTAGCATTATCTGAAGAAACCTTTATAACTTAAACAAAGTTTCACATTTTATTTATGTTATACTCGGAAAATTGGGAGCCAAACACCTCGCGAACACAAGTATTATTATGGCCTTACAAAAATGTTTCACCCCCCACTTTCTAAAACAATGGCACGGGCCCTGGATATCCTCTAAGTTACTATAAACCCCTAAAAAGCTGCTTAAAAGCAAGCACTCTTCAAAAAAATTTCTGAGGCACTGAAAATTTTGAATGTAATACCCTCCGACTTTGACATGGCACCCCCCCCCCCGAAAATCTGGTCTGGAACCGCCCTTGCTCTAAAGTGTATATTGCTTTGTTTACTTGTGCAGTTACGAGAGGAATTCATTTAAAAGTATATCTAATTTGAGTGCTGAGTGTTTTATCCAAGCTTTTTGTAGATTTATTTCACGTTGTGGTGTATGTAAAATCTTATATTCTGACAATGCCAAAACATAAAAGAGCTGATAAAGAACTAAGTTTGTATAAATTGTGTAATGATGAAAGTGTCTGTTCCTGTATTGCAAATAGTGGTATTATATGGAAGTTTATAGTTGAAGTTGCTCCCTGCATGGTACACAGGTAAAGCATGGCCTATTTATATTTAGGCGCAAAGGTTCCCTTGTCAGTTGTCACGAGTCAATTTTTGGTGGATGGGAAAAAGATTTTTAGTTCATTTATTTCTAAACCTATATTTTATTAGCTCTCTTGCATAGCACTGAATTTGTCTGTGTTACTTTACTACTGATGGCAAGGATTTATTTGTTTATGCTGTCACTGTTTAAATCTTGGTTTATAGTGCTTGAATATTTTTAATGATTTTGTATTATTGATGCATTCATAACATTATTGATTGTATTTTCTAATTAGTACTTTCTTTTACTTAAATGCATCTTAGTTCCTATATTATGTTAATATATTGTAGTAAACCTACAGTACAGTAGAACTCCAACTATCCAAATTGCTGATTATCCGAATCACTTTCAGAAAAAAAATGAAGACCGAATCGTAAGTACTGTCATGGGAAGTCAAACACCTCAAGTGCATTTAAAAATGGGGAAAGCTTCCTTTCTTATTAAAACCAATCCAAGGTTTGGATGACCACAGCATTGTTTACAAAGTGGTACTTCAGTTAATTGGAGTTCTACTGTATCACCATCCATGATTGAAATTTTTAAAAGATACATTTCCATTCTCTGAAATTTTAAAAATAAAATCACTTTGTATTTGAAAAACTGTTTGGTTGATTTGTTCAGTAAATCAAACTTGAAGGTTAATTCTGAGGTAATTCATCCAAATTCAATTCTATTATCTGAACAGATTTAAACTGATTTTCCCAAAGTTGAAAGTTGTTTATATTACTATTAAAACATTCTTAAATTCTATTACCTACACAGGATATGTGAAAAGTCACCAAAAGTAATCAAAATAAAAAGCAAGCAAAATGTATCAACTTGTAGAATTGCTGGTAAATCCAGGATTTTTTATTATTTTATTTTTGTGTAAATAAAAAAACATGCCCTATTTGTAATAAATTATATTATCTTGCAAGTTTTTTTGCTTTGAATCTGATATAGATTGAGAATGATAGACATGACTGATTCATGTATGACAATTGCAACTTCTTTAAAATTGATACTCTTAGTTATTTCAAAATCAGAATTGAAGATGTAAGTAAAGCAAGGTAAGTACATACGAGGGTAGTTTGAAAAGTTCTCGGCCTCACCCAGAACACGCGCTCTAATTCGCGCAAATTTTTTTCTCCGGTTAGAACAACTCTTCAAATGAGCCTAATTAAATTTTTGGGTTGTTCTGATCAGAATTCTGCTGTCGGGAATTTTTCGAATGAGTTAAGGTGAGCTTATTTTCAATAATGGAGAAAAGAGAGTATCGAGCTCTTATAAAATTCTTTTTAAAAGAAGGGATATCACCAAATGAAATTAATTCTACGATCGTAAATGTGTAAGGAGACCCTTTACCTTTGTTTTCCCCGTGAAAGAATTAGAGTTGAAGCTTTAACATGGTTGCAAGAGTGTTCTTAAAGAACCATGTGAAAAACGTTCAAAAAGAGCCGCCATACCGAAAATCGTCGAAAAGTGCCCTCTATGATTTTAGAATAATGATGAAAGAAGGTGGGGACCTTTCTAATAGTCTAGGGATTTCAAAGGAGCCCAAAAGTAATTTTTTGCACGAGGAATTGCGCGTGAAACCAAGCTGGACAAGATGGGTGCCGCGAATCCAAATTGTGGCTCAAAAATGCATTGAAATGACGACTTCATTGCGATTTTTGACGCGATTTACACAAAATAAAAGCGTTTTTTTACGTCCATATGCAGAAATAGACATAACTTAGAACTTTTAAGTAAAATAATAATCAATGCAATGGATAAAAGTCAGTTTTTTAGCACCAAAACGTGCTATCGGCTGGAAAATTCATGACGTAAGAATTCTGGGATTTCAGGGAAATTTTGTCAATGGATTTCAATGAGAAGGGTATGAATATAACAGCAGAATATTTATCTAAACTGTTGATGAGAATACCCGAGAAAAAAAGACCCATTTAGCAGATTAAAATGCCATTTTTCATTGGAACAGTGCTTCTGTTAGCAAACGTGTTTTTGCGGTGGGAAAACTGAGGGATTTGGCTTAAAAATTTTAAAGCACCTATCCTATTACCCAGATTTGGTATCTTCAAACTTCCATCTCTCCTCCAAAGTAAAAAATTTTCTCTCTGGTCACCGTTTTTCTTCGACTTAAGAAGTAACTGTGAGATGAATAGTTTTTTTCACGAAAATCTAGAACAACCCCCAAAAGAACGAAAATTAAGACAGGGCTGTCGTTCTAAGAAGTGAGGCAGCTTATAAGGAGGCAATGTTGAAAAATAAACCATTTTTGAAACCATAAGTTGTTATTTTCATAGTCAGGCCGAGAACTTTTCAAACTACCCTCGTACAAGCGATTTTTCTTGTTGAAAGTTGTTTTTATACGTTGAAAGTTTTGCATTTATGATACGACAAAATAACGACAAATTCTTAAGAACGATTGATTAAGCGGATAGTTTCGTTAGTAGATTTTCTTTAAGATAATTAGAATCTTCGGAGATACGAAGTTACTATAAGTGTTTTTTTAGTGTTAAGATATAGTCAACAAAACATGTAAACATGAAAGAAACTTAGACATTTTAAAATAAGTTTAGTTGTAGTTGTAGCATGGTTAAAAAAAAGTATTAAATATGTTTTCTAGGAAAATAAAGCATGGGTAATTCAATATTAAAAATACTATCCTGTATAAACAAAATCCGTATATACCCGAAGTCCGTTTACGGCAACTGTACATTTTCCGTTTATGACAAGCGTACTAACACCGTTTGTGGCAACCCGACAGTCGGGTTACCTCAAACAAACTTGAGGAACGTAGGTTCGATTGGCACAAGCAAACAGTTCGGTTGTCCCAACCGCACCTCTCTCATTCGAACCGGTTTGGTCACCCCAAACGGAGAGTTCGTTCAGTCCTATATCAACAGGACGGTGTGGTTGGGGGAACCGAATTTCTGGTTGTGGGAGCAGAACTGTTTTTTGAGTGTATACGGAGATGCTTATTTAAGGGGCCGTCCACACTTTTTTTTTTTGCCCATTTTTGACTCCCTCCCCCTATGTCACATGCCAAGCTCTTAAACCACCAATATGTCTAATAGACGGTTTAAAAATGCCCAAAACCAACTTTTTCATTTAAGCTTAATTTTACCCCACCAAATAGATTTATTTTTTATTCATGGGGTTTAAATTGGTTTGTTTTGAAAAAAGTCTATATTAAAAAAAAGTAACCGTCACCGCCGCTGTCGCCGCTGCCGCCGCTGTTTCAGAAATTTTTATTTTTGAACTCTTTGACCTCTCACAACGCAAAAAGTACTTGACAAAAAATTTATGAAATTTGAAAAGTTTGGAGAACATTCTCGAACGAAAAGCTAATTGATGTGATTATTAGTTCTGGGGTATTTTTAAGGTCAAAGTTGAAGTTTTTGTTTTTTCGCCGCGTAATCGCGTTCAGTGAAAACTATTAGCAGCAGAGCTTTGATTTTTTGCAACCTCATACTCTGATATCTGAAGATGTGCACTACGTCGCCCTTTTTTCGAATTTCGAATTTGCTTTAGAGTAATTAATTTTTAAATTTTCGAAAATTTTGACACTTTTTCGGTTTTTTCGGTCTAAAAGAAAAACTAATCACAATAGAAGTATGATTTTTTAACCAATTATGCTCTTATTTTTTTAGAAAGAGATTGGCGTTTAATTCTTTGAAAAATTTTAATTAGTTTTGGAATTATTAAGCATCAAAATTTCATTTTTTTCATAGTTTTACTAGGTCTTCATCAGACACGTTTAATGTTTATTGGAGATTTTTTAAGTTTTATTTTTGACGGCTCACTAGATTTAGTCCAGGCAATCTGTGACTTAACCGGGAAAAAATTGCAACATTTAGTTTTTCAACGGTTTTCACTTGGGAATGACCTCAATAATAACATACTAAAAATCGGACAAAATCGGTCCGCGGGAAGTTTAATTTTTTTTTAAATTTTTAAAAAATGGCCGAAAAAAAATTTCAAAAAATCAATTAATAGTAATCGAGACTTATGATACATGTTTATAGGCTATTTTTCAGTGCTGAATACGAATATTCCAATTACAATTTTAAAAATTTAAAATTTCAATTTTTATAAATTATTTGAAAAATTGGATATTCGAAAAAAAAAAAACATCGCTCAAAACCACAAAATAAATGCAAAAGAAGTAATTCAAACGGTTATCCCTTAGAAATGACTTAAATAATGACATACTAAAATTAAAAGAAACTCGGACAGTAAAAAGTTTAATTTATTTCAAATTTTCAATTTTTCTGGCCTCAAAAATCGACCTTTTTTAAAATTCTTCTTAAAAACGTTTGAAGCATTTACCAAGGTCATTTTTCGATGGATATTGTAGTTATATAGCTATATAACATAAAAAAACACAATTGATGATTAAATCATAAGTTAATTAATTAATTTATTAAAATGAACATTAAAAATGCAGGTAAAATCATTCAATCCAATATAACAGAAAATATTTTAATAATATTCAGTGACAAATCATCTAAAAAATAATTAAATTAAAAAGAGACAAAATTTCATTTAAAAAAATTAAATTTTTAAAAAATTTAAAAATTTTAAATTTTTTAAAATTTTTAAATTTTGTAGTATAGGCATGTGATACATGTCTGTAGGCTATATTTTAGTGCTGTTCACGAATATCAGGCCAATTTTTCAATAAAATTTAGAATAAGTGTGGGAAAAATTGAAGCATTTTAAGCAAAAGTATTAAGATAAATACTTCAATTTTTCCACACTTAATCTAAATTTTATTGAAAAATTGGCCTGATATTCGTAAACAGCACTAAAATATAGCCTACAGACATGTATCACATGCCTATACTACAAAATTTAAAAATTTTAAAAAATTTAAAATTTTTAAATTTTTAAAAATTTAATTTTTTTAAATGAAATTTTGTCTCTTTTTAATTTAATTATTTTTTAGATGATTTGTCACTGAATATTATTAAAATATTTTCTGTTATATTGGATTGAATGATTTTACCTGCATTTTTAATGTTCATTTTAATAAATTAATTAATTAACTTATGATTTAATCATCAATTGTGTTTTTTTTATGTTATATAGCTATATAACTACAATATCCATCGAAAAATGACCTTGGCAAATGCTTCAAACGTTTTTAAGAAGAATTTTAAAAAAGGTCGATTTTTGAGGCCAGAAAAATTGAAAATTTGAAATAAATTAAACTTTTTATTGTCCGAGTTTCTTTTAATTTTAGTATGTCATTATTTAAGTCATTTCTAAGGGATAACCGTTTGAATTACTTCTTTTTCATTTATTTTGTGGTTTTGAGCGATGTTTTATTTTTTTCGAATATCCAATTTTTCAAATAATTTTTAAAAATTGAAATTTTAAATTTTTAAAATTTTAATTGGAATATTCGTATTCAGCACTGAAAAATAGCCTATAAACATGTATCATAAGTCTCGATTACTATTAATTGATTTTTTGAATTTTTTTTTCGGCCATTTTTTAAAAATTTAAAAAAAATTAAACTTCCCGCGGACCGATTTTGTCCTATTTTTAGTATGTTATTATTGAGGTCATTCCCAATAATGGGGAAAACCGTTGAAAAACTAAATGTTGCAATTTTTTCCCGGTTTGACCCTTTTTTTCAGTAGATTTACTGGACTAATTGTTGTGAGCACGCGTGCACATTATAAATTGAAATGTTTCTTAATGATATGTTTTTTCTACAAGATGGTTGGTGATTGTTAGTAGACTTCTGGATATTTTTTAATATTTCAATAAAATTATTGATAAGCAAGAGAGAGGTATTTTCCGTGTTACAAGAGGCTTAATTAAGCAGAGAAAAGGGTTGTGCTGGATTGTTGAGATGAACAAGCGAGCTCTGCTGGATTAAATTATTTATTAGCAAGAGTGATATAAGTAGTTTCGGTTGTAAAGGAGCATTAATTAAGCCGACCAGCGGGGTGTGCTGGATTGGTATAAGATGAAACAAGTGAGCTTTGCCGCTGAGATCGCGAAGCGATCTTAAAAGAACTGCGAAGCAGTTCCGGGGGTTGGTGAGCGATAGCGAGCAGGGGGCAGGCCCCCTAGTATTTAAAAAAAATGTTTCTTTTTTTTTCTATTGGTTTCCAGCTGCAGGATGTGATGTCATAACTTTTCCCCTCCTCTCCTTTGTCACAAATTGAAACCCCCCCCTCCGAGCGTGATGTCCTTTATGGATGGCCCCTAATGGGTTAAATAAAGCTTTTTAATACGTTTTAGATAGTATTTGCGTCTTGAAGAACATACAAAAACTGTAAGTAATAATGATGATATAAATAGAAAAGGTGGTCTAGGGTTCCTCCCCCAGAAAACTGGGTTTAAACTCGTTTTAGTACACCTAGTCTAGTCCGAGCCCATTGGGGTGTAACTGACCGTTGCCCCCCCCCCTGAATCTGCGCTATTAGAGTGCCAGCCCTCCCATATTGACTTACATCTTCATGCTTCCTATTTAGTGTTTCCATTTCATGCATCCTATTTTTCTTCCCACTTACAATTTTTCTTTTTCTTATCTTAATTTTTCAAAAAGTGCCTAAGCCCAAGGGGGGGGGGGGCAAAAGGCCTGTTGCCCCCCCCTGGATCCGCTACTGATGGGCGATAAGGGATGGGAAATAATGTTGAGTCAACCCCTAGTCACTAGTCGACTCATCAAGAGCAAAGTTAAGTATCCTTGCTCCCCCCCTAACATGAAACCTGGCTATGCCCATGGTTGCATATACAAGTTTTTGTTAGTTCTGAGGTCTTCAGATGGCATGGGCGTATCCAAAGCAAGGATTTGGGAATGTGTGGCGGCAAGTGGTCATCCGTGCGATTTTTGTGATACAATTATGAGGCTTGGTTTTTCTGAAAGGTCTTTACACAACGAGTACAAATCCGGTTGTTTGACTCCTGAAATATGGTGCAGAGGCGCGTGGCGGGGGGCGCAAAATGGCGGATCGCGTTTCAAAAAACCGCAATATCTCTAATATTTATCGCTAAATAAATATTTCTTCAAGCTTAAATGTTAGTTTATTACATATTCTAATATGTTAGGAGCGGTGGTACTTTTTAGAATGGCGGATAACACCGAAAATTGGGAAATTCCAAATTCACTCTTTAATGGGGTTTCCCGTACTATTTATCGAGTTACAATGGTGGGGGTTGATTTTTCTAAAAGGCATTAACTTAAAGAACACATATTTCAATGTTGCCACCACCAAAAACTGTGCACGGGGAAGAAAATTAAAAATGGCCGCCATCTCGTTTCAATGAAACGGCTACATCTTCTTTCTTTAGTGCAACAAAACGATTTTTTAAAGCTTAAATACTTTTTATATTGTTTCTACAAAAATTAGAGTGTGTAGGGATAACATCGAACAGCATTTAACATCAAACAGCGGTTAATTCCAGACAACCTTGCTATCTAGTTTTCCCGGAAATTTTACACGTGCTAAAACTATTAGGTTCGGTTTTATTGAAAAGATATAACGATAAGAAAAACATATCTATATATAAACATCATCAAAAATGTTGCGGGGGCAGGTAATTAAAAATGGCCGACCAACCACCGAATAAGGAAACAACAAATTTTTATAAATTATAGCTGCCGAGAAAAACTCTAAAAGCTCCATGACTTTTCCATGACAGTTTTAGTTATACTCTGCATTAGCTACTGCAAATAATTAAACCTATGTTGATTTCTGATTAATAATAAATACATTTGTTGCCCTCTTATAGATGGTTTCTATCAAGTTTGTAGTCTATTAGTCAGTTCTAACATAAGAATAATAAAATATTTTGAAATAAAATTCACCATTTTTATTGCATTATTTAATTCTTATCATACAAGTGGCTGAATGATTCCACTAACCTGCTATTTCTTTCCTATAACACAAAATTGAAAAAAAAACAACAACAGACAAATACAATATAGTATTCTATTCTCAACAACAGCACAGTAAAGTCAAAAAGTAATTAGGAACATTAATTTTACTACCATATAGAGATATAGATATTTTATAACACAGCCAATCAAAGCATTTCATTACAAGGCAAGTTCTAAAAAATAAACTAAATCGAAAGAGTAAAGAGGTAAAATTTATACAAATCCGATATTTCCTGATTATCACATAGGAATTACAATACATTTTTCTTTGGAAAAGTTATGATGAATATGATGACCAGTACAAAAGAAGCATTTATCTTTGTCGTAAGGAATCGAATGAGAACGTGTTAGTCTTGGGGAGTTCATTTCCTTCACACTTTGAATTGGTGTTGACTGAGTTAGACTCTCAAAACGCTTTTTGGCAAGCTCCAAATTTCTTATATTAATGACATATTGGTAACAACTTTGGTGCCATGATGCTCTGTTTTCTGTCAGTATGGCAGAAGTCATTCCACGTAGACGAATATTTGATAAGAGGTACTTCACATTTTTGTAATTGGCATTTTCTTCCACACTCTGTAAAACCTTTTCATATGCAAAGGGTTTTGCAATTAATCCTTCAGATGATTTTTGTTGGCAAATAATACGTAATCCAAATCTTTTGACCACTCCCCCTTTTATTGCCATCATAAATGAGGTGGTCATTAGGGGGTTCCGTTATCGGAATCACCCACGTTGAAGTGTCACATTACTCCTTCCGCGACAGGAGACCACACACTCAGAAGTCGGGCAAGCTTGGGGTGGTCATTGTTTGACCAAAGGAAAACCGCGACCTCCCGGAAACAAGTGTCGTCAACCCAAGATTGTCAGATACGGAAAACAAATGGGGGATCTTGACCTCTTCCGTGTTTACAAAAACCAGGGCTTTACATACAAAGAATTATATCAAGCAATCTCTTTGGACTTCACCGTTAGTTTAAATATATTGCATGCTTAATGTTTAATCCTCTCATTCTCTTTATTACCCATCACTTTCCTATTTTATTGCATTTTTGGTAACAAGCTAAAAAACAACAAACGCCATACCATTTCGTACTATACTATCAAAAAATAAATCACGCATTGGTGAAAAAAATAAAGATGAAACTTTTCAGGATAGATTTTAATTCCAAAATATTTTATTATTCTGATGTTAGCACCAACTAATAGACTCAAAACTTGATAGAAATCATCTATAAGAGGGCAACAAATGTATTTATTATTAATCAGAAATCAACATAGGTTTAATTATTTGCAATAGCTAATGTAGAGTATAACTAAAACTGTCATGGAAAAGTCATGGAGCTTTTAGAGTTTTTCTCGGCAGCTATAATTTATAAAAATTTGTTGTTTCCTTATTCGGTGGTTGGTCGGCCATTTTTAATTACCTGCCCCCGCAACATTTTTGATGATGTTTATATATAGATATGTTTTTCTTATCTTTATATCTTTTCAATAAAACCGAACCTAATAGTTTTAGCACGTGTAAAATTTCCGGGAAAACTAGATAGGAAGGTTGTCTGGAATTAACCGCTGTTTGATGTTAAATGCTGTTCGATGTTATCCCTACACACTCTAATTTTTGTAGAAACAATATAAAAAGTATTTAAGCTTTAAAAAATCGTTTTGTTGCACTAAAGAAAGAAGATGTAGCCGTTTCATTGAAACGAGATGGCGGCCATTTTTAATTTTCTTCGCCGTGCACAGTTTTTGGTGGTGGCAACATTGAAATATGTGTTCTTTAAGTTAATGCCTTTTAGAAAAATCAACCCCCACCATTGTAACTCGATAAATAGTACGGGAAACCCCATTAAAGAGTGAATTTGGAATTTCCCAATTTTCGGTATTATCCGCCATTCTAAAAAGTACCACCGCTCCTAACATATTAGAATATGTAATAAACTAACATTTAAGCTTGAAGAAATATTTATTTAGCGATAAATATTAGAGATATTGCGGTTTTTTGAAACGCGATCCGCCATTTTGCGCCCCCCGCCACGCGCCTCTGCACCATATTTCAGGAGTCAAACAACCGGATTTGTACTCGTTGTGTAAAGACCTTTCAGAAAAACCAAGCCTCATAATTGTATCACAAAAATCGCACGGATGACCACTTTCTTACCTCTTGCCGCCACACCAGGTTGCTTAAGGCTCATTCACACTGTTTCACTTTCACTGTTCATCCTGGTGATTCAGTCCTGTGAATCACTCATTCAGTGAACAGCTTTTTTTTCAGTTTCACTCAAATCATACACGTTCATCTTCATCGGTTGTTTAAAATATGAACATCTCGGTTTAAGAGATTAGTTTTAAAATGTATAATTGAAGCAATAATATTTTTATGCAATTAAGATATAAATGTTGTATTCCAAGGTTAAATTAAAGAATAAAAAGAGTTATTGGAGATCATATGCGTGTCCTTCTATTTATTTAAAGGTGATCAGGAAAAATTTCGAATTAAAATTAAAACAGGCAATAACCTGCTGAAAATAATGGTCGGTTTAAACATGGGTTTAAATCGTTTAAATTACCCTTCAAATTATCTTACTCCTGATAGCAGCAGTATCGTTTGATAAATTGAGACCTCTTAATTTATTTTATCAAACCAAACGATTTTTTAAAAATAACAAATAAATAATTTTACTTTTATTTTATTTTGTTAGCTGATATAATGATCTATTATTATTATTATAACTTTAATTTAGATGGAAAATCTTTTCAATAAATTTATTTTAAATTGGAATTTATTCTATATTTGATGCAATATTTTGATGCGAATATTTTATTTGAGGTAGTTTAATTCTCAGAAAAATACGTAAAAAAGTTATTTTTTGTCTTATTTCTCTAGAAATATTTGTAAAATTCAAAGAATAATTTTCTACTACACACAAAAAAAAATTTCAATGCTCTCAAAGAACTGAAAAAAAAAATTCTTTTGTTGGACTCGATCCCGCAACCTTTGGATCTGATTGCCGATGTCTTGACCACCATGCTAGATTAATTATGACGGAAACCTGAAAGTTTTAATATAAAAACTTTGTCATAAAATTTAAGAAAAAGTAGTGCCAACAGTTTAGATTACTTTTAAGGTTTTAAGAATATCTAAAACTGTTTTCTTAGTTGTTTATATGGATAAACAAAACATTTAAACAAATCGTTTTGGAGAATGTATTTTTTAATGATCTTAGTTATTAAAAGTTTTTCTATCTCGGCGGATATACACGTTAGAAGACAGCTGTTCTGAGGATTTTAATTGATGTGATTTAAGAATATTTTAAATTTTAATTCACTTTTACACAATTGTAAAACTATTTTTTCTTTAACTAGGGGGCCTGCCCCCTGCTCGCTATCGCTCACCAACCCCCGGAACTGCTTCGCAGTTCTTTTTAGATCGCTTCGCGATCTCAGCGAGCAAAGCTCGCTTGTTCCATCTTACCAATCACCCCGCTGGTCGGCTTAATTAATGCTCCTTTACAACCGAAACTACTCTTGCTAATAAATAATTTAATCCAAATCATCCCGAAAAAAACTATTGCTGAAATATTACTTTCCTAACTTAAATTGAAAATAAAAGAAATCACACATAGTGAGCTATCGCTCACCAACCCTCTTAACTGCTTCGCAGTTCTTCTCAGATCGCTTCGCGATCTTAGGGAGCAGAGCTCGCTTGTTCATCTCAACAATCCAGCAGAAGCCTTTTCTCGGCTTAATTAAGCCTCTTGTAATACCGAATATACATCTCTCTTGCTTATCAATAATTTAATTGAAATGTTAAAAAAATATTCAGCAAGTCTACTAATAACCATCAACCACTTTGTAGAAAAAAGCATTGTTGAAAATAAAAGAAATCAGACTCATCATAAAGCATAAAACACGCATAAAACTCGTCTGTTTCTCTAGTGAACGGCGAGAAAGAGAAGAAAAAATTGAAACTTTGAATCTTAATAATTCTAAAACTAATTAGAATTTTTGAAAAAACAAAAAGCCAATATTTTTATAAAAATTATTTCTATGTGCCTTTAAAATATCATAGTTCTACTGTGATTAGTTTTGCTTTTATAACGAAAAAACAGAAAAATCGTCAAAATTTTCGAAACTTTAAAACTTAATTACTCCAAAACTAATTCGAAATTCGAAAAAAGGGCGACGTGGTGCAAAACTGCACATCTAAGAGTATGTGTCTGCAAAAAATCATATTTCTGCTGCTAATAGATTTTGCTGGGGGCGAACTCGCAGCAGAAAAAAATAATTTTCGACTTTGACATTAAATAACTCTAGAACTAATTAACTCATCTATAAGCTTTTAGAACGAAAACGATCCTCATACATTTGTCTAGCAATGTTTAAAATTTCACAAATTTCCGTGGAATAGTTTTTGCGTAGTGAGAGTTCAAAGTGTTCAAAAATAAAATTTTCAAAAGCAGCGGCGGCGGCCGCGGCGGTCACTGTTACTTTTTTTTAATATAGAGAGATAACAACACTTTAACAATGAAAAAATACTTCTAGGGTCTTATTATGATAAGTTTACGATTTATGTTAAGCGTAAGAACACAGTGGATGAGTTCATCGGTGAATGGTCCAGTGGGTTTTTTTCTCGGTTCATCTTTCATTTTTGATGTTCACTTCGAGAAGAAATGACAATTTAAGCCTTTCACTCTCGATGATTCCTCGAAAATGAAGATCAAAGTGAAACAGTGTGAATGGGGCTTTATAGACATCCTCACCCAACAAAGGTCAAAATTCAAAAAGGTACTACTATCACTGAGAAATTCTATTGAAAGCATCCATCCTTTCATACTTCATCCTCTTCATCCCATAGATACCCTAGGAGGGGTCATTGTATTCCGTCCGCGGATGGTAGGGGGGGGACCGCCCTTCCCCGAACTTAGGAGATAACCCCCGTTGCTTTGAAGCCAATTGCTTTGCAGGTGGTACGCCCCCAAGCAGATCAATTTCCACAAATTTGCGGCTACCTATTAGGCTGCGGTCAGCAAGAAAATCAGTATGGTATCTGTTCAAAAAATCTGCAGTATCTGGTTATCGGACAATAGGAAAACCGCAATCAACCCCTTCAATGGTCCCTCCAACAAAAGACAGCCCTCGGGGAGGAGCGAGAAGTCACTATCGGGTGTCTGCTAATTGACTGGGGGGTGACTTCGCTATTGTTGGAGGGGTCATGAATGGGGAGATAGGGCAGATTTTTTGAAGAGATACCATAGGTTCATTATAATTTACCAAAAGAAAAAAAAAAGAGAAAACAATATCAGAAGGGTTAGAAAAAAATTATTTATAAAAATGAAAGCCCAAACAAATATTCGTACAGCCATAGACCATCTAGCATGAGATCATTGCATTTCTGAACAGCATATTTGGTTCCTAATCTTAATTTAAAAGCACATGGATGCAATTTTTTTTCTTGAGGTTCCAATAGCTTTCAAATCACTTCATTTTTCAAATATTTTTTCTTTCTGTTTTGATATTTTTTTTGCTCTTTTTTTTTTGGTAGATTATAATGAAGAATAACATACTATGTTAGGGTAATTTTTGTTTGGATTTCGCTCGTGGAATTTAGCCGTAATAGGAGGTATACTAGTGCAAATTTGTTGGGTGTAAGAATACTTCCTGGAGTGACTGTAAGTTAAGGTGTATCGAAAAAAACTTTTTTTTATATTTTGATAAAGTCTTAAAGCGGAAAAGTTGTCTAAGGTGGCAGAGAGTACCTGTGATTTTTTTTCATAATTTTCGGACAATATCTAGGGGTGCCGCAAAGGCCCTGAAGGTTCCCCATGTTAATCCTATAGAGCGCGCAAGCCAAAAAGGCCGAAAATTGGTTTTTCGCCCCTCATTTCTACCCTAATCATACGACGAATGTCTTCACTGGAGTTATCGACCCTATATGAAGTATACTACCCAACAAAACTTGAATAACAGCCTAAATATCTATATTACGTTTTCCTGTGTGCTCAAATTTCGTTGAAAATCGCGCATTTCCTAGTTCAAATTAAGAGCTAACAATCAACGAAATATAGATATTTAGGCTATTATTCAAGTTTTGTCGGATAGCCTAGATCATATAGGATCGATAACTCGAGTGAAGACATTCGTCGTGTGATTAGATTAGGGTAGAAATGAGGGGCGAAAAACCAATTTTCGGCCTTTTTGGCTTGCGCGCTCCATAGGATTAACATGGGGAACCTTCAGGGCCTTTGGGGCACCCCTAGATATTGTCCGAAAATTCTGAAAAAATTCACAGGTACTCTCTGCCACCTTAGGCAACTTTTCCGCACTAAGACTTTATCAAAATAAAAAAAAAAGTTTTTTTCGATACACCCTACTGTAAGTGTACCGTAAGAGTAGCCTAAAAATATCTTCTCCGTAGGATTAACATAAGGTGCCGTTAGAGAAAACCTTCAATTACTCAAAACTACGTTCAGTGGACTTATACCACTTTCATTCTAACTAGCGCATTATTGCTTATTATGCATCATTGATTTCCTAAAGTTACTTAAAATTTTATTATAACTTTTATTGCCAGTTTATTAGCAAGTTATTATAACCAGTGGCAAATAACAGTTTCATGTAAGTGGGCAATAAGCAAAAAAAACCCACCTGATTTAAATTATGGCACTGGTTATTTCCACGAAAGTAACAGCTCAACTCTACTCTAATCTAATCTCGCTATTTCTGAAAAATTACAAGTTAAAGCAAAATACTCAAAAGCAGCAACCTGGAATTTGAACCGGGGACCATTCGGTTACTAGACGCACCCTCTACAACTAGGCCATCGGCGCTGATGCCAGGTTAATCAATAGCATAATTTTAATGTAAAACACGTTATAAACAAATTCCTATTACTGCATATGCTTCAACTGTCGTAGCAATAACCACCTATACTAGACACCAACTTAAGTTGAGCCTACGACGTTACTAACAAACAAAGTAGTTCCCATCGCGGTGTCTCAATTTTGAGTGAAATAAAGAACGTCAATTTAAAAATATGAATATTTTGTTAAACCCATGTATACATAGTGTCTTTTCAATCACGATTTGCGAACCGAAACTCCTCCTATCAACACAACAGGCTTCGCGTTTACCGATTTCTCCTTCCGCATTTGTGACGTACAGGGTTCAAGAAACGTTGCTTTCAAGTACAGTTAAATTATTCAAAACCTACTTACCTCGACAAATTCACCACCAGCAAGATTGATTCACTTCAAAAAGATACCTGAAAATGGATATTTCAGCGTTAAAAACCCATCCAACAAAAATAGTTTTCCTTAGAAAATAACCCTCCAAAACATGCATTTACATCAAATCCTGCAGGTACCATTCCTTAACAATAATGTACAATACAAAAAAAAACATGCTGACGTACTAGTAGATGGAAGAGGTCTTGATAGATCACTCTTGCGGAGATTTGAATAAATGTTCGAAAAATTCGCAAAATATTCACTCTGCAAACGTATGTTTGCTCAATTTCGAAAACTAGTTTAGAACCCCTGCGTTTGTTTTTCGTGTTGGGGGAAATAAGATACGAGCTGGTTGGAACGAGACTGGTCTAAGTGCACTCCAGGGCCGTAACTAGACTTTTGTTTCGGGAGGGGTTTTGACCCAACATTATTTCTAAGGTAACCACAATTGAGAGTACATTTATACGTTAAGTTTTAGATCCCTTTAATTACAAATTTTGTAATGGGAACTCCTCCTCATAAACTACCGATTTTTCAAGGTGGGAAATTATAAGTAGACGCCAAAATTTTGAGGGGTCTAGGGGTCTTCTCCCAGAAACATTTTTGAGATTTGCCCCTTTAAACTAGATCTTTATATCATTTTGAAACCTCCTCTTTGGTAAACACTCAAAGGGAACGGCTTCTTTTAGGCAGCAGAATTTACAAGGGAAAGACACTGTATAAATGACGTCATATGTTTGGAGGGGGTTTGGGGGTTCTCCCCAAGAAAAAATTTTGAAATTTGTCCCTAAAGTAGTGTTTAAACTCATTTTGAGACCCTTTGGGTTACAACCAAAGAGGGTTGCTCCTTATAAATTTGCAGAATTTTCAAGGAAAAGCACTTTATAAAAATTGATGTTAAAATTTCGGGAGGGGTTTGAACCCCTAGAACTCCCCCCCCCCCATTGGATACGGCCCTGGTGCACTCACTGACGGGGGTTTTGAGAAGGGTTTGATAATTTTTATGGATTCGGAGAAAGATTTTTGTTTGCTACTTTTACAAAATCAGCGATTTTTATCTAAATTGAATCATCGTTTGGCGGTCAGAAAAATGGAAAAATCCCGCCTTAATCATTACTGGGGATCATGATTTTAAGGTTTATCATGTGATCATTATTTTCTGAGTACAATAGTTTGTTTCAAGAAATAAAAAGCGATCAAGTTTTAATGATCAAGTGTAAGGGGCCGTTCAAATATTACGCAAGCAAGTTTTTGGTCATTTGTAACCCCCCCTCTCATAATTACGTAAGAAAACTGCCCCCCCCCTTCGTTCTTTTTTGGTACCAAATCATTAGCAATGCTTAGATTTCTCAAATTAATTTTTCTCCATGAACACTTAACCTATCGTTAAAACTTTCCTCGTGAAAAATGCTCAGTTTTTAATAATAATAATAATAATAATAATAGAAATAGTGAATTTTATTTTTGTGAAATTTATTTTTGGTTGAATTTTGACATTATTTATGCAAGAAACAAGATATTTTCAAAAATGCAGTGTTTGTAACACCTTACTTAAGCATCACTCATACTCAACCCCTTGTCAGGAAAAATAAGTAAATAGCAAACCCTCTCGCCCCTTTAGGTGGTTACGTAATATTTCAACGGCCCCTAATAATTAATACCCTGGCTGAAGATATAATGAAGATAATGATATAATGAAGGTTATCTGAAACACAGGATAGTTCACATACAGAACTTTTGACTTGGGCGACTATAACACTAGATAAAAAAATCTACAAAGAAATGCCAATCCAGGCTTCTCTCAAATTTGTCTATTTGGACTTAAATCACTTTCATTCTGAACATACCATATTTGATTAAACTTACAACTCGCAAATACTCTTGCAAGGAGTTTCGGTGGAAACCATTATGAAACGCTATCGAAGCGAATTCATGTAACAAAGTTGCTTATTTTTGTTTGGATTCCGAAGCAGAGTTTCAAAGTCAAAACTTAATTCACTTATAGTAAATAGAGGATTTAATGTTTGCCTTCTATGAAGAGAGTAAACAAGACATTTCCGAACCGTTTTGGTCTTTATGCATTTCTAAATTCAAATGATTTTATCTCTTTTAAATTCAGTCTTAACTTTGTCGCTTAAATAAATATTCATTCGTAAGTTTGAATTATAGTTGCTTAATAAAGTTGACTAACCGAAAATTCGATAAAGTTTAAGTTAGTTTTCCTGCATATATCTTAGTTTTACGAGTTGGTTAGCGTAAAGTATGTTTCTCTGCATACTTACTCTTCTAAAGGGGAAATCGTTTTACAGGCGTAAAAATCCGAGCTAGGTCATGCAGCGAAGCAAAGTGTGTTTGGTAAATATTTAAAGCAAGTGTGTCTGGTACAAATTATTCTCAAATACTCTGGTCGGTATTTAATCCGACGAGAAATATTTACACAAAACTTCACTACTTTTACAAATTTTCTTCAAAATTTATTTTGAAGATACAGGGTGGGAATTTAGAAACAAGAGAAACAAACTGGAGAAACAAGCTGAGAGCAAAAAAAGAAAGTAGTTCCCAGCGCGGTATCTGAATTTTCAATGAAATTAAGAATTTCAATTTAGAAATATGATTAGTTTGTTAAACCACGTATAAATATCGTCTTTATCACGATTTGTGCACCGAAACACCTCCTAGCAACCCAACAGGCTTTCTCTTTACTCAGTTTCTCCCTTCTGCGTAGTGACGTCATAAGGTCCAGAAACAATGCAGAGTCTAGTATAACATACTCTTCATTAACGGAGTTAATCTCTAAAAAAGATCTCCCATCATCGTCAGCATATCTCGTAAATCGACATCTTGCGTTCTTTGACTGGCCTCTAAGTAAGTGGCTTTCTATACCAAGTGCCCAGGGTAATAAGAATCGGAAATGGGGTTATGCGTCTTACAGATTAGGGGAGTTAGTGGGGCATTATGGGGGCTGGGGGATTTGCGGAAGAGTCTCACAGGGGGTGTTTTTTTTTATCTGTTCCTTCGTCTCAATATCATTCATGTTTATCATTAACTTTAAGGGGGGTGCTTTTTTGTGAGCTGGCATTTATTGCTTTCAACGGTTATTTTTTCTATGGTGCAACTCTTACTTATTTCCCTAGTTTTCCCAAAGCCAACTGTTTCAAGGTATAAAGAGGGGAGACCAGAGTAAGGTGGCATATTTTTGTTTAATTTTTGATGGTTCAAAATCCCGACAATCAATCGCCCAACACAGATACAGAATATAGGTGAAGCAGCAGAAATAAAACTGTAGTGTTTTAAAAACCAACCCAAAAAAAATCAGCGAAATAGCTTCGAAAAAGGATACTTATCCGTTAGCCGGGCGCAAGTGAAAAATCGCCAAATAATGTAGTTTCGTTCCTATCATTCGTTTCGTTTTCCGTTGACTGTTTTGTCATTCGTTTAGCTTGGCGAGTGTTTGGTTCACAATTGGCGAAATTTGTGTCCGGCTAACGGATAAAAAAGTGAAAGGAAATTAAATACTTTGTCGGCAGTTTCTTTAGAAAATATGCAAGTTTTTAAAACCACTGAAATGTCTTTAGAATGGTTGCAAAATCGCTGTAGAAAACTGCAAACTTACATGCTGAAAGGCTACTAAGTCCTATTGCTACATAATAACTGCAGAATTCGGTGCTATATTACAACCGGGTGCCACTCTTCTTGGCGAATGTTTTAGCACTACTCTTGGCATCATAATCTACTATCTTGTATATTCGCCGGGTTGCTAGAAACAGGTTTATCGCCCTAATTGACAACGCTAAAAAAAACAAGTGGCACCCAGTTGTAGTGAAACCCAGAATTCTTTAAGAAAACTGTCCTTAACCCGGGAGGATGCGCGCAGGGCCTGCGAGGCCCTGTCACTTGAATAAACCTTCATAGAAACTCTAATTTTTAAACAAAAATGCTGAAATCCCGTAGATCTGCCTAAAAGATTTCCATCTATCACCTCCTAAAGTTTAAATAGAGTGGGTATGTTATTTTCCGAGTTAGGTTGTTGTTTTTATTGAAATGCTTCGAAAATTGGGAAAATTCGCGCAAGTTATAACCGAAGAGGTGTCCAAAAGTAACTAGTATCTATAATTTTTCTTGTACAAAAGAAAAATTAAGGTAAACAGCACTAAATCAACTGCGCGGAAATCGGCCCCTCTTTGAAGATAAAAGCTAATCTCGGACACTTCCTCCTGAGTGCTGGTGCTTTTCAAAATAGTCTAATATTATGTATTAATAAAAAGCAGTCAACTTAAAAATGAGTTATTATGCACTTTGAACGATTAAATTATAAATTTAAACTTTCCGTAATAAAATTTTTGGATTCACTGAATGTTTAGAAAGGAAAACGGTGTGCAGGGCCTGAGAGGCCCTGCGCGCGTGCCCGTGTAACAGAAAGTAGCGCGCGTCCTCCCGGGTTAAGACTGCCCTTTTCAACTCAATGGTGAACTAAATTCACCATCATTGTAACTAGTTAAGGGTTAGCAAAAATGAATCTAATCATCTCGTTTAAATGAATCCAGGGGGTTCTATCTAAGTTCCCAATATCCAATACCCAACTTCCCCATCCCACACGAGCAAACCCCGTCTCTCCATACACCAAACGATATCTATGTAGACAAAACCACAAAAGAATCCGGTCATTATCAGACGGTCCTTTTTCTGCTGCCCCGGAACCCGAAACCCTCCGCTAACGAGGCTTGACCGCTATTTTATATTGGGAGAAATCTGCCCTCAAGAAACCCATTGAAATCGAAGACCGCTTCTTTTGAAGGGGCTGAAGGACCTCGTTTGGGGATAGTTTGGGGCCCCTTTAAGGTGTTGTTGCATCATTCGAGCCTCGGATGGCTCTTTTTGAGTTTTTATGAACTTTTTTAGCGGAAAATAATGGAGTTTGGAGTGTCAGTGGTTTAAGGCTATCGAACTTTTTTATGTCCTTTGACTTTTTTTATCCAAACTTTTTTGGGACCACTGCCCCCCTTAATTTTGGTCCTTAATTTGTATATATCTATATTTCGTTTTATTTTTAATATCAAATTTTTCTGAAAATTTTTTAGGAAATTATAATTTATAAAGGTTTAGTTCTTTAGGCGTTTTCATGTACTCTGAGGTATAGGAATCTGACAGTATGGAGTTTTGGGTGAAATTGCAGAAACCCTTTGTATATTGAGTTCTATGTTATATCATAATTAGCATTGGTGGTTCTTGGGCTTGAAGCGTAATTGTTAAGATATTTTAGTATTGTTCTTACAATTCATCATGTATTGTTGCTTATGATTTTAAAGTTTTTTCATTATTGGCATTTTCTATTACAACAATGGACACTTTTGTAAAATGTTTCAACAATAGACACTTTTCTTAAAATATCTACAACAAAGAAAACGAATTCATTCGATAACTTTTATGACTATCAGTAACATACTCATATTGCTGAGCTTTAATAAAAGTTGTTAATTTAAAGTTATAAAGTTTTTTTCTGATAATTTATTATTAGAAAGATGTCTGAAGGAAAGACAAGGAGTCTTTTCGGATGCTTCGGCACCACCGAAGTCAGTACTGTACGCACAGTACAGATGATGAGATCTGGCGAGACAGAGCCCAAGCGATCAAGGTTCTCCAAACTGTTCGCCTGCCTCTGCTGTGGTTTAAGATCTCAGGAGCGTGCCACTCAGACTGGAAGTCTTGATACCTCTCCAAAACCCAAGTCAACTGGATCCAGATTGTCCAAAGCTTTCTCATGGATCCGATGCTGCTGCAAGGGTACTGAAGAGCACAAAGGCCCTGAGCCAGTTTCCGAAGATGACCCAATTCCAGGAGGCAATGACAGTGCCCCTGAAGAAAAGGAGATTGCTCCATTGGAACAACTGGAACCAGATGAGCCAGAATTCCCTGAGGAACCGAAACCAACTGAGCCAGAAGTCCCCTTAGGCCAGCCTGAGACAACTCACCCGCTCGAGTCTGCGCAGAAGGAAGCAACTGGCACAGGATTGGATGAGGAACCAATGACCACATTAGTCTCCGAAGTGGAACCTGAGAGTCAAGCCAACCCCGCTCAGCCAGTTCCATCTGAAGAAGGTTCGGGCAAAATCCAGGACCAAGCAGGATCCTCAGACCCCCTTCATGAGGAGAAAAAACCTTCAGGACAAGGATCTGACGATGCCTCGGAACCGGAGACCCCATCACAGAGGCCTCAGTTGCCCAGGGAAGACGGCGGTCTTCTCCACAAGTTGGCCCTGAGAAACGAATGGACAAGGTCCATGTCCGAGCGCCACCGTGAAATAGATCACATCAACCAAGTCCGCTCCAAAACAAGCAAGAGCAAATACGTCGGAGTGCAGGAGGACCTGTTGAAGATGTCCATGGGCCTCTTCTTGAAGGAAAAGAAGACCAAACGCAAGGAGGCAAGACTCAGGGAGCAGCTCTTGAGACGCATCTGGCAGAAGAACGCACGGAGGGCTTACAAAGAGTTCCAGAAGTTAGTGCCTGCCTACAGGGAAGCTGAGTACAGCTTGTGGCAACTGGGCGACCTGTAAAAGTGCTGCCTCTGCACACAGCAAACGGCTCGCGGGTCTCTAAAGACGGCGCTTCGGTGCCACTTAAGTCGACTACTCCCTTTCCAATTCACGACATTTTATTCTAAATTTTAATTTTTATTGTAATTTTATATTTTTAGGCATTTGAATTGATTTTTTATGTTATTGTGATTATTTTGGTGCGTCTAAATTCCAGGTTTTAAATGTTTTTTTATTTATTACATGGATTTCTTGTTAGGATTGATCTTTAAAGTGTCGTGGGTTCGAGTCAGGGAGTAAGTCGCAAAACAACCTAATCACTGAGGTTCTGACCGCGCCTCAGTGTGGAAGGTAGAGGGGTTGTATAAAAGAAACTCTGCTGTAGCGGTCAAACAGGTGTGCACCTGATATCTATGGGTGACCATCTAAAATGATGATGATGATGTTTATGATGAATAGAAGATTAATAGAGCGTTGGTGAAAGAAATCATAAACTTCCTTTAATTTCAGTCTTTTTTAAATGATAATATTTTTAACCATGATATGTTTGAAAATATCCTTGAAAGAAATTTTCTTCTGTGTGCATCCATAGTTCTGTGTACCTGACGAGTTATTGTTGAAATTTGTGTACAGCTTTTATATCCTACGCCATGATCAAAACTTTGTTACTTATAATCAAAAATGAACATTGAAGAAGGAAAATAGACCTTCAAAGTATGGCAAACCTACAACCAAAAAGTAATAGTTAACCTAATAGTGTTGATTTATTGAACTACTTTGTTATCTGCAACGATATTTTGTTAATTTGATTTTGATGTAAATTTATGTTGTTTTGGAAGCTTATAGAAAAAATATGAAGCAACTGTTTTGTGCTGAACGAACAAAGAGTATGACCAGATAAAGCCTTATGCAGTTATGTTCTCAATCTAATACCGAAATCCAGTTAGAAACAGCTATTGTTATGATCTATGGCTAAAATGCACTTCTAAATGTAGTACATGAAGTGTCATCAAATATTCTTGAAAAAGACATCTGCTTGTGCGACAATTTTGTGATATCAATTGTTCACTCTAGAAACTTAACAATATGCTTAAAAACGACTTTTGATTGACAGATATTTTCTGTAAATTAACGTGTTTGATTCAAAACAGTAGAAGATCATATGTTCTGTATTTAAATATTTTAATAACGTTTTAGTTTATCTTGTTCACCACGATAAGAAAAATATCGATACATTTTCCATGAAAAATCGATTCATCAGATTCAAGAACAATAAAACAAGTTAAGCTCCCCAATGCGTCGTCTTTGGTTCACTACTAATATATCAAGAAAATGTTAACCAAAAAGTAACTCACTGAACTATATGTATGGTTGAAAGAAGTTTTACCCCTTTTTTAAGCATTTTTCCCTTGGAATAGGGGAAATTTTCATTGATAGAACAGGTGTTATAAAGACTTAGTTAAGCCCATCACTGGAAAATATTTGGTACCTAAAGGTTTGACTTTTAGAAGCAAAACAGGGACGATGGGTAGTTTGTGAATATGGATAAGATCAGTTTTATGCTTCAACCTTTCTTTTTAAATAGGATACTCAACTATGTATTCCTAAATGAAGTATTTAAAATGATTACCTAGTATGTATTTTGCAACTTTTACATTCTCAAAGAAAAATATGACACTAATTAATTAATGACTCATGTTGTATGATTATGTATTAAAATTGCCCTTCAAACAGGAAATAAAAAGAGCTTTTTAGGGATTTCACCAGATTTTGATAACATAAAGCGATAAATTTTGTGTTAATTTAAATAGGACTGATCGGAGCCGAAAATAATAAAAAATAAAAGAAATTATAGCTTAGATAAAAAAAGTGATTCATTAAGCTTTTTAATGCAAGAAAAAATATTTATATTCTTTATCACTTGTCAACTCCATTTAAAAATAGAAAAGGCATAATTATTTTTATAGAATGGAATAAAAGAGAATGGCATGATAATAATGAAGCTAATATTCAGCCAAAAAAATTAAATATTTTAAGTATCGGAAATTTGTAAGGCTTATGTAGATTTATTGAAGGTTGCATTAAACACGCATTTTTACCTCTTTTGATATTTTTTAGACTACTTTTTATCCTTTAAGGTAAATATACCTACTTTATTTCATCATTTTTTAAAACTTTTCATAGGTATCTCAAATTGGTTTAAATTTAAAATATGATTTAAATCAAGAAATCCCCCATTTTCACTCTTTTAATAAAGAAACTAAATATTTTCACTTGAAATTAGTATTACAATGCACAAACAATGATCTCGCTTAACCCTTTCGATACAAACCCGCCCGAGATTAACATTGAATCCTATGGAAAATTTGGGGCGGCTGGGACTAAAAAGGTTAAAGCACGTTGTTATTATACATTACACAGCCGAGTATTTTGGTACATATTTTAATTATTTTATTTTATTTACCACACAAAAGACGGGTCTTATTTTTATTACCTCGAAGCACGTGTTCGTTTTCTCATACATAAAACATGCTGCGATTCTCACAGAGAATAATTAAACTGTTTCGGTAATTGAATTTTTACTCTTCAAATAAATTTGATTTAAAGGCAACGCTTGGTTGGAATTAATTGAATGATGGTTATTCTTACTAGGATACATTCCCATCAGGCTAAACTCAAAGAAATGGACAATAATTTTACATGCATATGAAGAAGACTCCAAACACTAACTGTGAAAAAATTAGCTGCGGAATTTCATTAGAAGAGGAGTAAATTAGTATTGGAAATTAGGTTCTGAGTTGCCGAACCCATTTAGTTAAGCGGCCTTTCCACCGAGGCAACTTTTGTCGATTCGACAAAAATCGACCATGCGACATGTTGCCCGGAGCATTTCCACTGATGCAACAGAGCGACATCCGTCTGGCAACTCGGTCGCACGTTCAACTTTTCGTGTGTTGCCTGTCTCCCGCTAGTGATGGGAAACAAGCGACTGTTGCAGGCAACACGATTTCAGAAAGTTTGATTATTTATACAATATATCAATTTAAGGATGTGGAAATTGTATATTTGTAAAGTATTTAGTTGTGTAAAGTGTTAATACGCTAATATTATCAAATGGAAGCCCGGTGGCGTAGAGGAAGCGCTTTGCGCTCCCACACCACAGGCCCGGGGTTCAAATCCCGGTCCACGGGCAAGGTAGACTCAGCCCTTCATCCCTCCGGGGTCGATAAAATGAGTACCAAGGTTACTTGGGGAAATCAAGAGGGGGTTAGCATCAAGCTAGCCACTCCTCAGCTGACTGTGACTTTCAAAGTCACACGTTCTGTAACAGTTCAGCTCATGGCCTCACCCAGTGAGGCTAGTTATACTGGAGTTTGAAGGTCCAACGACCTAGGTACTCCATCAAAAATCCCCCTTGATTTTTAATATTATCAAATATTTGTGCACTGAACATTTGTTATTGAAAACTTTCCTGGTCTTTTGCTTTCACTTAGAATTCAAAGATGGCGCCACGAATAGGTTTTTTTTTATTTTAACCAATTTCGCCATTGGAAGAAAGTTTTATGGGATTTTAACTGAAACTCTTCAAAATTTGGACTATACAAATTATGAATATCTACTTGGATCATTTTTTTAGTTAAAAGAAAGATTTAAACCCCTTTCTAAAAACTACGTTAACCAAGATGGCGGACAATCGTGGGTCGTCTTTCATTCGTGCTCATGAGTTTTAAATCATCCTGTATTTTATTATAAAATTCTCTAAAGTAACGTTTATTTTCTTAATCAATTGAGGAAAATCGATTTCAATAAGAGTGCAAAGAGAATTGTTCAAAACTAACTCTTGGTATCACTAGGCAACACGGAGCAACTCTGTTGCTTTGGTGGAATCGCATTCAGAGCAGGCAACACGCTGGTGTTAAAGAAATCTGTATGGATGGTTAGCAGTTAGCAGCCATCAAACTCAGTATAGAGGGCGGTAGTGAAAATGAGTCTTTAAGCACTTCCGGGTTACACTTTGGCATCTTTTCAGAGCGCCAGCAACCGCCAATGTGCGCCAGTGTTTATTATTTACATATGTAAAAACTTATTTTTTGGATATATACTAATATATTTACTAGATATTTTACATCTATGAGCATATATTTCAAGCTAAATAATCAAGATATCAACTAAATAAACAAAAAACTCGTGTAACGAAACTACAGAAACAAAACGTAAATACCGCCAAATTGAGCGATAATCGTAAAATCTAGCAACCCATTCGTATTAAAGTTATTCTAATAATATTTTCTGTGATTAAGTTGATGGATAGAAAGCTGAACGAAATTACTAAGCTCATCATTATCCTATGGATGATACTATTTGGAAAACATTTAAAACTGTACTTTAATCAAAAATTATTTGAGGAAATGAGCCTGTTTACGCCTTTTTCCCATAGAAAACATAAGCGGAGGGATACACCGGAACTATCACTAGAGTTAAAAATGTCAGACTGTTTGTTGTTGTTTACATCGGTTAACCGTCCATAGGGGTGAATTGGACCTCATATCGAAGCTGATTACTGGTATAACTGCACACAAAAACCAGAGCGGACGGCTTGTTTGTATATTTTCTAATCTCACTGTTTTTCAACATCTATTTAATATCAAACAAAGAATTACAAGGTGTGTAGATAATAAGGTATATGAAAATTTTAAGGTAAAAATATTATTTAAGCAATATTTAAATTTTTTATCAGAAAAAAAAATCGTACAAATTCTTCCATTCTTTAATTTTGGAAATTTGCAAACTATTATTAATATTTTAAAGTAATTATTCATTTGAAACTATATAGGATGAAACTTAATGTTAACAAATAATAAAAATAAAAAATATAAACTGTCGATTGGGTTAAAAGGATCTAGGTTGATATTTTTTAGTGTTTTGATGCAATTGTATGCATGCAACATACACATTTTAACTTCAAAATATATTTAGAATTATGTGAAAATACTTATATAAACCTTTTTCCTTACAGGATTGAGATTGTCCATTATTGAAAATACAAGCATTCTTTTTTGTGCTTATAATATTTAATAAATTATTTTATACTTTTTAAAGTGGTTGTATCTTTTAAAATTTTTATGACTGTATCAAAATGTTAATTGTGAGAGTTCAAAGGCAAAAGCTATGAATAGTAAGTGGAGGGGGTTTAAAAGATTTTATTTTTCAAAAAAAAATAGTCAACATTTATTTTTATGTTACTAAGGGGCCTGCCCCCTGCTCGCTATCGCTCACCAACCCCCGTAACTGCTTCGCAGTTCTTTTCAATTGTTCATCTCAACAATCCAGCCTAACACTCTTCTCGACTTAATTAAGCCTCTTGTAATACCGAAAATACCTCTCTTGCTTATAAATAATTTAATTCGTATCATTCCCCTAAATTAACAACAAAAATGTTGCTGAAATACATTCCTTCTTTAGCTTATCAATAATTTAATCGAAATGTTAAGAAATATCCAGCAAGTCTACTAATAATCATCAACCATTTTGTAGAAAAAACATTGTTGAAAATAAAAGAAATTAGACTCATCATAAAAACTCGCCTGTTTCTCTAGTGAACGGCAACAGAAAGAGAAGAAAAAATTAAAACTTTGAATCTTAATAACTCTAAAATTAATTAGAATTTTTTGAAAAACAAAACGCCAATATTTTTGTAAAAAATAATTGTATGTGTGTTTAAAATATCATAGTTCTACTGTGATTAGTTTTTCTTTTATAACGAAAAAACCGAAAACCCGTCAAAAATTTCGAAACTTTAAAACTTAATTACTCCAAAACTAATTCGAAATTCGAAAAAAGGGCGACGAGGTGCAAAACTTCACATCTAAGAGAATGCGCCGGCTGCAAAAAATCATATTTCTGCTGCGAATAGATTTTGCTGGGGGCGAACTCGCAGCAGAAAAAAATAATTTTCGACTTTGACATTAAATAATTCCAGAACTAATTATCTCATTAATTAGCTATTGGAACGAAAAGGACCCTCATACATTTGTCTACAAATGGTCAAAATTTCAATAATTTCCGTTCCATAGTTTTTGCATGGTGACAATTCAAAATTGTCAAAGTGAAGATTTTCTGAAACAGCGGCGGCGACTGTTACTTTTTTTTAATATAGAGAGAAAATTGAAGTTACAGTGCCATATTTTGTTTGTAGAGATGAGTAAAGCCCTGTATGAAGACGTTACTTAAGTAGCGACATGAGTTCAATCGTCTGCCATTGTGGTGAAATGCGCTATTCTCTCATAAAGTCCGCTATGAGGGAAAGGAGTTGCAATAGTTGAAAAAAAAATTGTTTCTTTTCCAACCTCTGCGAGAAGTTGGTTATTTTGAAAGAAATAATAATTATTACTCTGGCTGTTTTATAACTTTAACTTTATTAGGGAAAACTATTTTAAGCATTGTTTATAGCTTTGATTTTAAGATACTGGATGGATATTATTGTTACATTTGTATTATTAAAGATATTTTGAATTAGTTTTTTGAGGCCACGACATGCATATCAAATCTGCCACATAACGAATATCAAATCTGCCACATGCATTAATCAAAAACTATTAATGAAAACTGTGTTGTTTTTTTATAATGACCTGATCACTTTACAAAATCAATACGGGTTGATCAATTTATCGAGTGAGCATGATAAATGCAATACATAACTTGCGCATCATTACAAATATAATTCCGTAAAACTTGATTAGGATAAATATAATTAAATTATTTTAAACTTACCTCACAAGGTGTATTAGTATGAAAATCTATCGCACTGGCTCTGGGCTTAAATACCATTTCACCACAATGGCGGCTGTTTACATGCGTGACTGTTAAACGTCCAATCAAAATCAAAAGCGGCAAAATCAGCAAGATCAAAGTATGTCGCTACTTAAGTAACGTCTTCATCCAGGGCTTTAGAGATGAGTACATTTCATTAAAAGAGAAGGTATGGCATTTTAATTGCTTAGATAGTGGAAAAACAATTCAATGCTTGATTGTTAAATGTTTTGAAATGTATAAAAAAATATAATTAAGCAATAAGGGCATGTAATTAAGGAAGGTAATGCAAGAAGAAACAAGTTATTTCAGTATAATTATAAATTGAAAATACAGCCAATATTAATTCATATTATAAAAAGAAGCTATTTATTAGAGATTGAATACTGACCAAATATAAATTAATTTCTCTATAGAAGCAAATTTCTTGATTTATATAAGGCATCTAATAAACTTTAAAGGAATTTTTATCTTGAGGAAAGGCTTTATTCAGATAACAGAATAACAATTTTTGATTATTTAGTGTAAGAAAAGAAAATACAGCAATAAGGACAAGTAATTAAGGAAGTTAATGCAAGAAGAAACATTTTTTTTTTCAGTTATAGCATTGTAGTGTATTGTCAAGGTAGGTACTTTTTATAGAACATTTTAAATATAAATTGGAATTCCAACCAATTATTATTATTGTTAAAAGCTATTTTTAAATTAAATAGCACAGATATACTTTTTAGGATGTTAAATGAATTTTAATTTAAACATATATCTGATTAGTTTATTGGTATCTATTTTGAAAGTGTTGTGACAACTATAAATAATATTTAAAAATAGATATTTATAAAGGCTATCAATTAAGGATTAGTAATTAACAAAGAACCGTTGAGTTATTTCAGTAAGAAATCATCATAGCTGATCATAAAAATCTTGGAATACATTAATTAAAACATTGACAAGGTTCAAATTATCTACTTGACAAGAATTAGAGTAAAATAATAACGCTAAATTAAAATTTTCATATATTTCATAAAATTCTCCATTTCATTTATATAGAATAGTAAAAGAAATAAGCAACATAATGTGAAGTTACATAGTTGTCACAACGCGACTTGACAGAATGAGACCACGCTGCGATGTCACATCATGGTCACAATGTGAATGAAACCACGCTGTGATGTCACAGCATGGTCACAATGTGAATGAGAACACGCTGTGATGTCACATCATGGTCACAATGTGATACCGGCACATCGTGACGACGATGCGCCGTTACATGGACGTCACTTACACACAAAGAGGTCACGTTGTGACTTCACAGGGAAGTCACAAGTGGTCACAAACAGGGCCGCCGAGAGCCAAGCCGGGCCCCGGGGACGAAGTTGAGAAGCGGGCCCAACCAGTTCTTATTTTGAGTGGGGGGGGGCAAAAATTGTCTTAAGTAAAGGCATAGGCTTAATGCAGTCTTTGAGCATTTCTATGTAAGATTTGAATCTTGATGAAATTAAAAATTTCGTTTTTTTGATTATAGGATGAGTAACAAGCACTAAAGGGGTTCTGGGGGAATCCCCAGGGAATTTGGAAATTCAACCCTTAAAAAAGAAATTTTAAACTCATTCTTGGATACTTTTCATAATATTAAAAGATACCCAGGGATGGGCTTTTTCTGAAATGAAGTTAAGCCTTGGATCCTTCGAAATATTGATTTATCATGAGTATGAAACTTAAGCGAATTAACTCCATTTCGTAATGAATTCTTTTAGGGGGTCTGGGGGTACCCCCCAGAAAATTTTTGGAAATAAGCCTCTTGAAAACTGAAATTTACTCATTTTTGGCGGCCTTCAGGGTGTGTGAACAAATTAATTTCCAAAATATTCAAAATTATATTCCTCTGTACCCAATATGAAAATCTCTGGGTCCTGGCTATGGGGATTGTACCCTCCCTCTCCTCAGGCCTGATCATTAGTTGCAGGAGTGTTCAATGAAAAATATCCCAGTAAGTTAGTTTGTCCAATTTAACTGTTTTCATCTCTCTTTATTTGTTAAAAAAAGAAAATAAAAAAATAATATAATTAAATAATGTAAAATAAAAAGAAAGAAAACCCCAAAGCAAATAACTCGAATGAAAAACACTCATTTTTTACGTTAGGACTTTTCGTATAAAAGCCTTTTGAAATTCAGCCGTTCTTTTTGAAATAAAAAGTAAAAGCAAGGGCGGATCCAGACCAGATTTTCTGGGGGGGGGGCATGTCAGAGTCGGAGGGTTACATTCGAAATTTTCAGAGCCTTAGAATTTTTTTTGAAGAGTGCTTGCTTTTAAGCAGCTTTTTAGGGGTTTATAGTAACTTAGAGGATATCCAGAGCCAGTGCCATTGTTTTAGAAAGTGGGGGGGATGAAACCTTTTTGTAGGGGCATAACAATACTTATGTTTTGCGAGGTGTTTGGCTCCCAATTTTCCGAGTATAACATAAATTGCGAAGCTTTGTTAAAGTTAAAAAGATTTCATCAGGTAATACTAGCTCGAAAGCAAAAGGGGGGTCTGGGGGTCCTCCCCCATAAAATTTTGTGAAATTTGGCTGCAAATAGAAGTTTTTTTAGTCATTTTTGTACATTTGGTACCCATTGGATAACACCTAAAGAGGGCAACTTTCTTGTACTTCTAAAAGGAGAGGAGAGAAATAAGTTCAAGGAGAAAACAGTAAATAAGTATCCATGAGAAATTGATAGGGGGTCTGGGGGGTTACCCCCTAGAAAATTTTTGAAACTTTGCCTCCAAAAATAAAGTTTCAGCTCATTTTGAAAGCATGTAAACCACAGAATTTTCAAGGATGAAATTATAAATAGATGCCAAATTTTGAAAAGGGCTGGGGGTCCTCTCCCAGAAAATTTTTGCAAATGCGCCCTTTTAAACTATAGTATTTTAAAACTTCCCAGAAGAGAACAGCTTCTTTTAAGCGGAAGAATTTTCAAGGAAAAACACTCTAAAACAGATGTCACATGTCAAAATATTAAAGGGGGGATTGGGGGTTCTCCCCCAGAAAATTTTTGAATTTTAGCATTAAGAAAGTGTTTTTTAAGCTATTTGTTAGGGTTTCTCGGGGGGGGGGCCCTGTGGATCCGCACCTGAGTAAAAGTATCTTAAAATTACATAAAATAAAATTTAATCATTTGACGGCAAAAATAAAGCAAAAATGGATGTTACTTACCTAGAGATTATATGCAAATGATGAAACAAACGGAATTCCGCATTCAAGAAACAACACAAAATTTTAAAACTAACTGCAGGCGCCAATCGGGAAAACTAGAAGAATAGTCCAGTAAATCTACTGAAAAAAAGGGTCAAACCGGGAAAAAATTTAGTTTTTCAACGGTTTTCACTTGGGAATGACCTCAATAATAACATACTAAAAATCGGACAAAATCGGTCCGCGGGAAGTTTAATTTTTTTTAAATTTAAAAAAAATGTCCGAAAAAAAATTTCAAAAAATCAATTAATAGTAATCGAGACTTATGATACATGTTTATAGGCTATTTTTCAGTGCTGAATACGAATATTCCAATTAAAATTTTAAAAATTTAAAATTTCAATTTTTAAAAATTATTTAAAAAATTGGATATTCGAAAAAAATAAAACACCGCTCAAAACCACAAAATAAATGCAATAGAAGTAATTCAAACGATTATCCCTTAGAAATGACTTAAATAATGACATACTAAAATTAAAAGAAAATCGGACAATAAAAAGTTTAATTTATTTCAAATTTTCAAATTTTCTGGCCTCAAAAATCGACCTTTTTTAAAATTCTTCTTAAAAACGTTTGAAGCATTTGCCAAGGTCATTTTTCCATGGATATTGTAGTTATATAGCTATATAACATAAAACAACCACAATTGATGATTAAATCAAAAGTTAATTAATTTATTAAAATGAACATTAAAAATGCATATAAAATCATTCAATCCAATATAACAGAAAATATTTTAATAATATTCAGTGACAAATCATCTAAAAAATAATTAAATTAAAAAGAGACAAAATTTCATTTAAAAAAATTAAATTTTTAACAAATTTAAAAATTTTTAAATTTTGTAGTATAGGCATGTGATACATGTCTGTAGGCTATATTTTAGTGCTGTTTACGAATATCAGGCCAATTTTTCAATAAAATTTAGAATAAGTGTGCAAAAATTGAAGCATTTTAAGCAAAAGTATTAAGATAAATGCTTCAATTTTTCCACACTTAATCTAAATTTTATTGAAAAATTGGCCTGATATTCGTAAACAGCACTAAAATATAGCCTACAGACATGTATCACATGCTATATTTTAATGATTTATAAACATAATATTTGAGTAATTTTGATGATTTATCATAAAACTCTCCGCTTACACCTGGCTTATCCTAAAGTACTGCTGATTTTCAAAGGTTTTCATCACCAGATTACGTTTCTTATCAAGCCACCTTTGTCATGGCAGTTTGTATACCCTGGCCTCATACTTGACACCAATTTTTTAAATTCTTAGAGATTCACACATAAAAATGGCGATTCCATTGCATAAGTGAAGCGAGCAACTTGGTAAAAAGTACATTTGTTTTAAACGGTGTTTTTTTTCTTTGTTTCAAACGTAACAACCAAGTTGTTTACTTTGAGTACCATAAATGACAACATCGGGGAAAGAATATAGTGAAAGTGAATTTAGAGTGAAATGAAGGGATCAGCTGGATTAAGAGTCCTCCATTTGGCGACTGTTTACCCACAGCTCGACTAACGAAAACACTAAACCCGATTTTCAAAGAAAAAAAAAACATAAGGCAAGTTACACAAGCTGAAACAATAAATATTAGGTAAAATCCTATTCTATACGATACTTTAACAATTTTAAAAACTGAAATTCATACACATAAACACAGAAGAGCATAGAAAGCACGATAGCGGGGCGACATCTATATATTTTGAATCAACACGTAAAATAGATTTGCAAACACATTAGAACAGTTTAATCACTCTTTTCAGGAAAAATAATTCTTCACTCACCCATTATATTTTTAGTCTTTTATTATTAAGAAAGAAATTATAGTCTTTTTCAAAAATTATTGAAAAAATTATAACCAAACGTATGTTTAAATTTCTAAATTACACAAATTTCTTTGCCTGTAATCAGTATGGTTTCATACATGGCCGATCAACTGAAATGGCTGTGCTAGAATTTTCGAAGTTTATTTACAAAAGTATAAATGATAGTAAATTAACAATAGCAATTTTTCTTGATATCAAAAAAGCTTTCGATAATGTCAATCACTTAATTCTTATAGACAAATTAGATAAAGCAGGTTTTAGAGGTGATTCACTTAAATGGTTTATTTCATATCTGTCTAATAGAACTCAAAGGGTAAAGGTAGCTAATAGTTTAAGTAATTACATTTATATAAATCGTGGAGTTCCTCAAGGATCTATTTTAGGGCCTTTATTTTTTCTTATTTATATAAATGATTTTTGTAAATTAAAGTTATTTGGTAAAATTATAACCTATGCTGATGACACCGTTTTACTGTACTCGTGCTCTGATAAATTTGAACTTCTTAATAAGATAGAGTCTGATTTAATAGAAATAGAATCTTGGTTTTGTGCTAATGATTTAACCCTGAATATAAACAAAACTAAATACCTTAAATCTGCTCCGAAAAAACCGACGTGTTGGTTCCGCTATGTAGATGATACCTTCGTGATCTGGAGTCATGGCGAACATTCCTTATCTGAATTTCTATGTCATTTGAACTCGGTCCACCCCCGTATCCAGTTTACGATGGAAAAAGAGGAAAACCAGTCCATTCCTTTTTTGGATGTACTTGTTGCCAGGAAAAGTGATGGAAGTCTTGAGCACTCTGTATATAGAAAACCTACCCACACGGATCGATACCTAAATGGTTCGTCAAATCACCACCCGGGACAAAAACGGGCCATGATGAAGACTCTTCTCCACCGAGCCACTCGGATTTGTGACCCTTCTCTACTTCACAGGGAACTGCGGCATCTTAAACGTGCTTGCTCGCCAATGGTTTTTCTCAGCGTGAAGTAAGTCGAGCCTTGCATCCTCGCAGAAACATCCCCGGTGTCACTAAAAATCAAGATCAGACTCTTGGCACAGTTTACTTGCCCTTCATCAAAGATGTGACGGATCGCATGGGAAGGCTTTTTAAGCGTCACGGTTTAAAAACGGTTTTTAAACCAACTCAGCAAATTAAAAATCTACTAAGGTCAGCTAAGGACAAAAGAGATCCTCTCTCGGCTACTGGCGTATACCAGGTTCCTTGCTCTTGCGGGGCGGTATATATCGGTACTACGGGCCGTAGCGTTGCGACACGTCTAAAAGAACACAGACGTAGTTGCCGCTTATTCCAACCTGAAAAGTCGGCAATAGCCGAACACGTGTTGACTTCCGATGGCCATGTAATTCATTATGATGAAACTAGAGTGCTCACGACAACCAAGCACTACTACACCCGTCTTCAAAGGGAAGCCATTGAAATATTCAAACACCCTAATAACTTTAATAAAAAAGAAGAAATTCTGCGAGTAAACAAAGCCTGGTTTCCGGTGTTGACAAAAAACATCGTCAACACACAGCCATCGGAGCAACTTGATGACGCAGCGGCAAAACATCAACACGGAGACCAATCAAACGTCACCAAATCACCTCTCTCTTTATTGCCGGTTGATGACGATGAACCACGTGGCTCAGCAGCGCCTTATAACTTTCGACCCAGAAATAGGCGGTAGTTAATACCCTTTGAAAATGCCGGCCAAAGATGCTGGCGAAACGTCAGGAAGGAGTTTTACTTTCACTAGACCACGGCATAATAACCCGGAACCTTCATTTTATGTACATAAAACTAAATACATCCATTTTAGCTTGAGGCAAAGCGATTTAAACCTAAACATCAAATATCACTCTCTGTCTTGTAATAGAAATGCTATAAATTGTCAATGTCAAATTCTTCAGTCTGTCCAAAGCATTAAATATTTAGGATTATTCATTGATTCAAATCTTAAATGGAAAACACATATTAATGAGCTGGGGAAAAAATTACGTTTCATTTTATATAAATTTTTTCACCTTAAAAACAAAGTTGGATTAAGTTTTTTAAAATCTTTATATTTTGCTTGGTTCTATTCGCTATTTAATTATGGAGCTATCATTTGGGGAGGGGAATATAGATCCAATCTACAACCTTTAATTTCAATACAAAATAAATTATTTAAGCTTCTTAATCATCAATCTAATCCCCACAATTTTAGGTTTCTTAATTTGTTACCATTATGACATAATGCATTTTATCGTATTTTACTTTATATTTTCCGCAATAAATCTCTTTGTAATTTTAGAACTAGGCAATATAACACTAGATCATCTGATTTATTTGAAATTCCAGCATTTTCTAAGGACATATTTTGTTGGCATTTCTTTTATCTAGCACCTAAACTGTACAATTGTTTACCTACCAATTTAACTCAAACCAACAGTTACCCTGTTTTCAAAAGAAATCTTTAAATTTTTAATTAACATCGACGACCTGGATCTGTATTTCTCCTTCCTTTGAAGCATATTTTTATCTTTAATGTTACCCAGCTTTTTGCCAGCCTATTTTTTATATGTGATTTTTTGTAGGTTTTTTTTTCTTCTTTTTGTTTTCTTTTCTGTTATTTTCATTACTAAATTGATGTACAATTTCTTTATTACGCCTGGACGGGAAAACATTTTTTCCCCTTGGCGTATCACATATTCTTTTGTATTATCTCATATTTTCTTCTGTTGTTAAATAAAAAGATTGATTGATTGATAATAATTCAATTTTAGAATTATATTCAGTTTTAAGAAACTTCTGTTGCACTCTCAAAACCGGCTTTTGAAGATCTCTTCAAAATGCCTTCTCTAGATTTATTTACTACGCTACTGCGCATGACATACTATTCCGTTCCGGGATAATTAAAACAAAAAGAAAGTCTAAAACGGGCTGAAATAAGTTTTAAAAAAAGCATCTTAATTAAAAATGATGAAATGCATTTATTTTAAAGTAACTATTTCGTTCTTAGTAAGTTCGTAGTTTGTCATTTACTATGCTTAAGCTAATATAAGGCAACTGCGCATGGCCTGAACTATTCCGGATAATTAAAACAAAAAAGAAAGACTAAAACGGGCTGTAATCAATTTTAAAAATAGTATCTTAATTAAAAATGATGAAATGTATTAATTTTAAACTAAATATTTAAAGTAAAGTTTTTTTAAAAACAAAACGCAAGTAAATGCTGAACTATCGGTTCAGGGTTGACTAAACATGGTGGCCAGCACGAGAGACCTACGATTCCACGGCCGATCGCAAGGTTAGCAGAGGGAGAGAGGTTGGCTGCCGTTCGGATTACCAACTTGGCGACCGTTACGCTGTCGCCAAATGGAAGACTCTTATTCCAGCAAATGAAGGTTTCAAAAAATAAGCACACTAAAATAAACAAAAACACAACAAGGAACAACCAATCCACTTAAAACCGAAGCGGGGTCACAAGAAATAGCAGTCGATCGGTTTGAGTTGCATTTTCAATCACATGACCTAACAACGGCCTTAGCAACAGAAGGGTTACAGTTTTTTTGCCCTACACTGCCGTCCTTAGCAAGAAGGGCGTATCTCGGATTTTGGCAATTTTCAGGTTTTTGCATATCTAGAATCTTTGGAGTTTTCTGCACCTTATGATACCTCATTCATGTACCTATGGGTACGGAAAGGTACACAAAAACGCAAGTGAAAAAGGGCGAAACAATGAAATTTCTTGAAATCCTTAGGCGAAAAGTGCTTGTACTGAAAATTTTGATTTTCGGAGATGCGCCCTTCTTGCTAAGGACGGCAGTACAGAGGTGAACAGTTACAGAATATGACACTAGCCGTGGAATTCTTCTACTGGAGCATTTGCAATCACGTGATCCCATACCTAAAACCGCCTTAGCAACAGTTAAAATTCCTTCAGAAGATACACAGTTAAAAGAAAATAACCGGTTGTGACGTCACCTGAAAACACTCCATAGTCGCCATAGAGTTGTAATGCATCCGCTTCACACACACAAAATTACGTTTCTTGTATTAAAGGCCATAAAAATTAAAAATGTATAACTTTTTAAACCATACGAAGTTTTTTGCAACTAATCAATATGGTTTTATAAAGGGCAAAAATACTGAATCCGCACTTTTAGAATTTAATAAATTTGTATTTAACAGTATCGATAAAAATAGGAAAACAGCTGCAGTTTTTCTAGATATCTCTAAGGCTTTCGATAGTGTAAACCACTCCTTGCTAACGTTAAAATTAGAACACGCGGGATTCAGAGGCAATATTTTAAAATGGTTTATATCGTATCTATGTAATAGAAAACAACGAGTAAAAATAGGGAATAGTTTTAGTGATTATACTATAGTTAATCGTGGAGTGCCTCAGGGATCTATTTTAGGCCCTTTATTGTTTTTAATTTTTATAAATGATTTATGCAAACTGAAACTATTTGGTAAAATGATAACTTATGCAGATGACTCGGCATTACTATATTCTTGTGATAATCTCCTAGAACTTAAATCACAGATTGAAAATGACTTAATCGAAATCAGAAAATGGTTTACCATTAATGACTTATCTCTAAATTTAAATAAAACTAAATATATCTATTTTTATCTTAAACAACCATTCATTCAACTAGATATTACATTTCATTTAAATTCTTGCTATGGCTCTTTTAATTGTAACTGTCCAAAGCTAGAACAAGTTAATAGTATTAAATATTTGGGTTTATTTATCGACTCAAATTTAAAATGGAAAACTCATGTTGGTGAGTTATGTAAAAGGCTTCGTTTCGCATTGGTTAAATTTCATCACCTAAAAAATAAAGTTACACAATCTTTTTTAAAAACCTTGTATTTTTCTTGGTTTTTCTCTTTAATCAATTATGGAATAATAATTTGGGGTGGAGACTATAAAACCAATTTATTGCCTTTAATTTCTATTCAGAATAAGTGTTTCAAAATCTTATGTTTAAATAATTCCGACTCAATTGACTTTAAAAGTTTAGGTTTACTCCCCGTGCGACATCTCGTTTTTTATAGAATTACACTTTACTTATTTGGCAATAGAAATATATGTAATCTAAAAAATACGGTTAACCAAATAGGCCAGTCACTAACGACATAAAAAAGGGCGAATCGGGCAAAAAATCGCGTAGTTCCAATTTTTATCTTATGTTGTTAGGACCCATACCAGGAGTTTGTAACCAATTTTGCAGCTTCGAAAGCCCTGTGCTAACTGCACAATCCTCGAAAAACCTAAAAAATTTCCGACTTTTTTCAGTTTTTGGCTCATAACTCATACAAAATACATCCCCCGGAAAAAGTTTCAATTATCATTTTTAAAGTACATAAAATTTGCAACAATTTAAGACCATTCCAAGGTTTGTAAGTCCAATAGATTCCAAGTTGCATCTCTTCAAAAATGAGCAATTTTTTCCAAAAAATCGAAAATTTGAGTGCAAGTCGTCTTTATAGCAACAAATCGGCTATAAAACCCATCTAAGAGGGAAGTAAAGGTAATTAATCTTCAGTGCAGTTATTTAGCTTTAATTTAAGCCCAGAATGAAGTCTGTAGGCCCCATAGTTCTTACTTTATCTTAAAAAAACAAAAATTGGGAAAATAGGAGGAGTGGAACATGGCGATTTGTGGGTATAGTAAAAAAGAAGAAAAGTCGCATAAAATAATGTAACGTTATGAAAATTCGTATTTATTGATTTAAAATATTTCATTTTACCACATACATATATTAATTAATTAATTATATATTATTAATAGTTTTTAATTTAATTAATTATAGTATTTATTGAATTTAAACAAATGGTTCAAAGGAAATCTCTACAGGCTTGTTTCTCCTCCAAAGGTGCAGAAATATCGATGTCTTCATTTTTTCGGATCTTGTCTTCATAGTTTTCTACCTCAATTGTGGGAATATTGTGGCATGACTTTCCCCGATAGAACTTTTAGATTACCCAACATTTACATATTAATTTTTCTTGCCAGGATAAGGCTAAAGTGGTGTAGAAAGGGGACGTCCATAAATTACGTGAGGTGTTTTTTTCGAAATTTTGGTTCCCTCCCTCCCCCTTAATGATATTTTGCTGGACACCCTCCCCCTCTGATTCTCACGTGAGATTTTCTGCATAACTTTTAAATAAATAAATTTCTTTTATATTTTCTAGCCATGCTTGTTTCGTCCTTATCGGCATGACCTTGAATACACAACACACATTGCAAAAGTTTTGATGCGCAAATACATGTTGAAATCAAAAATTATTGGTCTTAAATTGTTATAATCACGACTGACTGGCTATAATGATTCGCTTTTTTCACTGATCTACGCATTTTTCCTAAAACTGTGCTAAAAAAGATAAAAAAAAGACGGACTTTCCAAAAACAAAAATAGTAACGTGAGATTTTATTAGACTCCCCCCTCACCCATGGTGAGATTTTGCTGGATCCCTTCCCCCCTCTTTTTTTGACCTCACGTAACTTATGGACGTCCCCAAATGGGTGAACGCCTGAAGGAATAATTCAAATCCAGGGGAAAATAACAGCTTTGTGTGATGAAACTATATTTAAAGGAAACTACATACAACTTGATTTACCCTTGTTACCATTCTTGAAAAACATGTTTTCCACTATCAAGCCCAATCCATTCAGGAAAGCCCACAGGTCTACATACATACTAACAATGAAGACATTTTTATAAGAACTGCGCTTGTCGAGAGAAGCGTCCTTACGACTATACTCTAAGTACACTATGCATCCTCGGTAACTCGTTTTCCAGAACACAGATGGAGTCGATCAGGTGTTGCTTGTTGTTGTCGTTGGACAGAAAATTTTCTCCTGGAACACCTTGATACCCAGTGTGAACTCTTCAAACATTATGTCACTAAATTAAGAAGCCGAAAACAGACCTATCAATTCTGTATCTGTACTCCTTTCAGCGCCCTTCTCTGGGTAGCCATCAAATGGATGATACATCTGCCACATTAAAAGTAGATGAATGGTTTAGCTAATGGTAAGTAGATACAATAAATTTGACGTGAAGGATTAATTTCGGTAACAGATCATCTATAGTCTCCATTCACCATACGAAAAGGGACTTGCGCCATAAATCAGAAACCAAAGCATACACTCAAAAAACAGTTCTGCTCCCACAACCAGAAATTCGGTTCCCCCAACCACACCGTCCTGTTGATATAGGACTGAACGAACTCTCCGTTTGGGGAGACCAAACCGGTTCGAATGAGAGAGGTGCGGTTGGGACAACCGAACTGTTTGCTTGTGCCAATCGAACCTACGTTCCTCAAGTTTGTTTGAGGTAACCCGACTGTCGGGTTGCCACAAACGGTGTTAGTACGCTTGTCATAAACGGAAAATGTACAGTTGCCGTAAACGGACTTCGGGTATATACGGATTTTGTTTATACAGGATAGTATTTTTAATATTGAATTACCCATGCTTTATTTTCCTAGAAAACATATTTAATACTTTTTTTTAACCATGCTACAACTACAACTAAACTTATTTTAAAATGTCTAAGTTTCTTTCATGTTTACATGTTTTGTTGACTATATCTTAACACTAAAAAAACACTTATAGTAACTTCGTATCTCCGAAGATTCTAATTATCTTAAAGAAAATCTACTAACGAAACTATCCGCTTAATCGATCGTTCTTAAGAATTTGTCGTTATTTTGTCGTATCATAAATGCAAAACTTTCAACGTATAAAAACAACTTTCAACAAGAAAAATCGCTTGTATGTACTTACCTTGCTTTACTTACATCTTCAATTCTGATTTTGAAATAACTAAGAGTATCAATTTTAAAGAAGTTGCAATTGTCATACATGAATCAGTCATGTCTATCATTCTCAATCTATATCAGATTCAAAGCAAAAAAACTTGCAAGATAATATAATTTATTACAAATAGGGCATGATTTTTATTTACACAAAAATAAAATAATAAAAAATCCTGGATTTACCAGCAATTCTACAAGTTGATACATTTTGCTTGCTTTTTATTTTGATTACTTTTCACATATCCTGTGTAGCTAATAGAATTTAAGAATGTTTTAATAGTAATATTAACAACTTTCAACTTTGGGAAAATCAGTTTAAATCTGTTCAGATAATAGAATTAAATTTGGATGAATTACCTCAGAATTAACCTTCAAGTTTGATTTACTGAACAAATCAACCAAACAGTTTTTCAAATACAAAGTGATTTTATTTTTAAAATTTCCATTTGAAATTTCAGAGAATGGAAATGTATCTTTTAAAAATTTCAATCATGGATGGTGATACAGTAGAACTCCAATTAACTGAAGTACCACTTTGTAAACAATGCTGTGGTCATCCAAACCTTGGATTGGTTTTAATAAGAAAGGAAGCTTTCCCCATTTTTAAATGCACTTGAGGTGTTTGACTTCCCATGACAGTACTTACGATTCGGTCTTCATTTTTTTTCTGAAAGTGATTCGGATAATCAGCAATTTGGATAGTTGGAGTTCTACTGTACTGTAGGTTTACTACAATATATTAACATAATATAGGAACTAAGATGCATTTAAGTAAAAGAAAGTACTAATTAGAAAATACAATCAATAATGTTATGAATGCATCAATAATACAAAATCATTAAAAATATTCAAGCACTATAAACCAAGATTTAAACAGTGACAGCATAAACAAATAAATCCTTGCCATCAGTAGTAAAGTAACACAGACAAATTCAGTGCTATGCAAGAGAGCTAATAAAATATAGGTTTAGAAATAAATGAACTAAAAATCTTTTTCCCATCCACCAAAAATTGACTCGTGACAACTGACAAGGGAACCTTTGCGCCTAAATATAAATAGGCCATGCTTCACCTGTGTACCATGCAGGGAGCAACTTCAACTATAAACTTCCATATAATACCACTATTTGCAATACAGGAACAGACACTTTCATCATTACACAATTTATACAAACTTAGTTCTTTATCAGCTCTTTTATGTTTTGGCATTGTCAGAATATATGATTTTACATACACCACAACGTGAAATAAATCTACAAAAAGCTTGGATAAAACACTCAGCACTCAAATTAGATATACTTTTAAATGAATTCCTCTCGTAACTGCACAAGTAAACAAAGCAATATACACTTTAGAGCAAGGGCGGTTCCAGACCAGATTTTCGGGGGGGGGGCCATGTCAAAGTCGGAGGGTATTACATTCGAAATTTTCAGTGCCTCAGAAAATTTTTTGAAGAGTGCTTGCTTTTAAGCAGCTTTTTAGGGGTTTATAGTAACTTAGAGGATATCCAGGGCCCGTGCCATTGTTTTAGAAAGTGGGGGGGTGAAACATTTTTGTAAGGCCATAATAATACTTGTGTTCGCGAGGTGTTTGGCTCCCAATTTTCCGAGTATAACATAAATAAAATGCGAAACTTTGTTTAAGTTATAAAGGTTTCTTCAGATAATGCTAGCTCGAAAGCAAATGTGGGGGGGTCTGGGGGTCCTCCCCCAGAAATTTTTGTGAAATTTGGCTTCAAATAGAAGTTTTTCTACTCATTTTTGTACATTTGGTATCCATTGGATAACACCTAAAGAGGGTAACTTCTTACACTCCTAAAATGAGAGGAGAGAAACAAGTTCAAGGAGAAAACATTAAATAAGTAACCATGAGAAATTAATAGGGGGTCTGGGGGGTGCCCCCAAGAAAATTTTTGAAAATTTGCCTCTAAAAATAAGGTTTCAGCTCATTTTAAAAGCATGTAAACCACAGAATTTTCAAGGATGAAATTATAAATAGATGCCCAATTTTGAAAAGGGCCGGGGGTCCTCTCCTGAAAATTTTTGCAAATACGCGTATTAAAACTATAGTATTACCGGTTTGAGAGGGCTTGAGCCCCATCCAATGTTAGCTGAAGGGGGGCTAAGCCCCCCCCCCCAATATTTTGTGATGTTTGGATATTTTCTGGTTTGGAATCCCCTTCAAGAGCGGTTATTTGGGGAGAGGGTAACCCACAAAAGGTCTCAGAATGTGTTAAAAATTTCTTTTAAGGGTCAAATTTTAAAAATTTTCTTGGGGAGAGACCCCAAACTTTCGAATTAAGCTGAAATGCTACTTTTAACAGAGAAATTTCTAAAATTTTTCTGGGAGAGATCCCCCAGACCCCCATCTTATTTCGAGCTCGCAATAATTACACAAAACTTTTACATTAAATGCACCTCAAAATATTACACCTTGGCGATATTTAAAGGGACATGTAACGAAATTTAATCTATACATCTGATACAAAATTAGGTAATTAGGCACGTAAACTTAATGGTTGTTTCTTTTAATTTTAAGTTTTTTAATGTCTTGTACTGGCCCTCCCCCCCAATATTTTATAAAAGTTGGTGCCTATGGATGTAAAAATATTAAAGGGGGGGTTCTCCCCCAGAAAATTTTTTGAATTTTAACATTAAGAAAGTGTTTTTTAAGCTATTTGTTAGGGTTTCTCGGGGGGGGCCATGGCCCCCAGGGCCCCCCCACCCCTGGACCCGCCCCTGCTTTAGAGCCATCTCTTAAATTTAATGGTCCTGCAAAATCAATTCCACTTACCTCAAAGGGCTGATATTTTTCAATTCGATCAGGAGGAAGGGGGGGGGTGCAGAAATTTCCTGACCAGGACAAGCATTAACCCAATTACAAAATCTACAATCATGCAATATTGATTTTACAAACCATCTGGCTCTTAAAATCCAAAATTTGGCTCTTATTTGAACTGAAGTAACATTAACACCAAATTGAAGAACTCTTTCATGGTTTTTTAACACAATAAGATGAGAAAAATAATTACTAGGCAATATGATAGATTTTACAGAACCCACATCTAAAGAAGATTTGACCAATCTACTATTAACTCTTAATATAAACCCTTATCATCAATTTTAGGATTAAGACCATACAATTTAGAATTTTTATCAACACACTTATTTAACTTCAGATCATTAATTTCTGATTTGTACATACCTTGGGATGATTTAATCCAATAATTCAAAGCAACAGAAATTTCCCTAGTAGATATATGACCTACAATTTTAACATTTGATTTTATGTTATTAATAAACCTAAACACATAGGCAGTAACACAAAGTAATTTTCACAGACAACTAAAGTTTTCAATAAAGTTCTATCACTCCATAAGTATACCACTGCCGTCGGGAAGTGAGTTTTTAGGAATTTTAGCATTCGCGCATCAGCCCCAGCCAATAAAAGTTCCAGTCTCGGCAGGGTCAGTTTCTTTAAAGGGGCTACACGGCCCTTGCAAATCAAGTGCTGGAGGAAATCCCACGTACACTAATGCTCTATGAGCATATGTTGATGCATCACAAAAGATGTGCAGCTGTAGTTGAGGCTTTTCCACTGAATTTGCTAAAGCCAGCGAGGACTTCACCTCGAAGCAGACACAGCCACAAAGAAGCTCTCACTCACTCTGGGGGGCATCCTCCTCTCACGCACGTGAGAGCCGAGGCGGATGGGAGATCAGGTGGCACTTCCTTGCAGTGAGGGGATCCTCGAACGGACCTTTAAAAATACAAAATATCTCATTAATAACTAATTAAACAATGTAGATAATTTTATGATTAATTCTAATTATATGCTAAAAAACACCTGGATCAGCTGGGATAAGAGTCCTCCATTTGGCAATTGTGTCATGATCGCCAACTATACACCATGGGCGCCCATATGTTTGAATTCATGAGAGGGCCAAGAAAAATTTTTGCAAGTTAGCCAGTCAAGCCCGCTTAAGTTTTCTAATGGGAGGTTGGTTCATAATTATTTCTCAGTAGCCTTTAACGTGTTACTTAATGCAAAAGGTGATGTAGGTATGTAGGGGTAAAAGGTATGTATGGGCGCCCGTGCTAATCACTACAACTAATCGTTATATACTGCCAGGAAGGACACTTATCCCAGCTGTGCGAAACTCCTTTTTAAAAATTTTGATCGCTAGAAATAATGTTGAAAAATATGACAGAAAATTGTTATTGCTAAGTAAAAAAAAATAAACAAATAAAAAATTGTGGAAATGTCCCCACTTTTCCACAAATGTCAAATAATTTGTAAATTGCACGATTAACGTCCGACACCAAAACTTTAAGTTTGATACCGTCCCAAAACTTGTTATTATTACACAATTGAATTAATAAAAAGGGATAAATTATTCATAATTCATCTTTGCTCCTGTTGTTGTTGTGTTGAAAATAATAAACAACCCACTGAGCTAAATTTTAGGTTTAGCAATGCAAATGAAACTGCACTTCCCCTTTCATTTATGTATTTAAATACTAAGATTTTACCATTTACTAGCAAATATTTCACTATTGAGTTAACCAAATGTCAAAAATTAAGATTTTACCATTTATACTAGCAAATATTTCACTATTGAGTTAACCAAATGTCAAAAATTTTAGGGTTAACCAATTTTAGAAAGAAGTTTAACCTACGGTAATAACACAATAGAAGAAATTTCATTTCCTGTGACAAAGATTTATTTTCCATTTACTGCTAAGCCTTAAATTAGTGGGAGATAAATGGCGAACACGTGATAACAGATTTTCCACAATTAACAAAAACAGTGGTTATTACCACGACTCCATAAAGCAGAAACGGCTTGGCTTGATTACCGAAAAACTAAATTGAAATAGTACATCTATTTGAATACTAAATAAACATACAAACTTCTAATGCATAAAGGGTTGTCATGAGATGAATAATGAGATGTATTTGTATAGATGCTTTAAAGATAAAATTTACTGTACTTTTAAAGAACACTATGGGCAATACCACTATTTTTTTTTATTTGGTTCAGATTGCATAAACATAAATATAACTTCAAAAATTTTTGCTCTGCAATGCGTACTTATTTTAAAATTAAATTCAAAGTTTGCGTTTTCTTTTGAGCGCGAAATCAAAATTTTCGTGGGGAAAAGTTGTGACGTACTTCCATCCTATACAAACCAGTCGCATTGCCACCGACTGGCGAAACTAAGAAATCATTGTTATGCAGATTTTGATACTTTAAAACACTAGTAGAAATAAAAATATAACAGTATTTTAAGAATAAGAATTTAAGAATATTTTACAGACAAACTTAACATTTAATTAAATTAAATTCCTTAGATGTATAATAAGAGACGAAACTTACATAAAGTGTTACTTTTATTCTTATTTATTTTCATTTTACTAGTGTTTTAAAAAACACTTTTGGAGCCATTCTAATTAACAAGAGGCAAAATCTGCATAACAATGACTTCTTCCATAAATAAATAAAACACAAATCGGGATGAAAAACCAAGAAAACTGCACGAAAGGTATGTAATTTTGATGCTATAAGATGTATTTTTTGGTCCTTTTTGCATTTCCGTCACTCTTTCAGGGATATTTCAGCTGGGAAACTTTTTAAATGCATTTTTGTGCCTTTTTGATAGAAACAAAGAATATCGACAACCAAACAGTAAACAAAGACAAGCCCAAGCAGTCAAAACGAGGTTGTTTGTATAGGATGGAAGTACGTCACAATCGCATCAGCCAATGGGAGAACGATTTGAGTACGGCTCAAATTCCGCGCTTTTAAAATCTTAAATAATTAAGAAAATAAATTTTTTTGGTTGTTTTCATGCAGAAAATCGAATTCAGAACAGCTTTCTTCATAGGGTTACGATATTTATTATTCAAATTTAAAAAATAGTGGTATTGCCCATTATTAAACTAAAAAATAAGAATTGAAAATGAACATTACTTACTTCCAAAAGTTCTCAGGAAGGTAAAACTCTCTGTTTAACATCTGCTCACAACATCCACCCAGAAAAGCTGTGTCATTGGTGTTAGCCTCTTTCCTCATACAATAGGTAACAGCAAAGGACAGAACACCTACAAAAATGTAAAAGGTCAACAGAAACTAATTTGGAACTTGTCGATAGTAAAACAGGTACAATTCCGTTAGAGTCCCTACTAAATATCGCAAATATCCAAATCGAAATCGCTAAATATATCCAAATATCAACAAATTTTTCTGAAATCTTTCTGACTTATTGATCTAATTAAATGTTTTAATTCAGGAGTTTGAAATTATGGTTCAATTCCGTTAGAGTCACCGCTAAATATCACCCGGTTCTTTTAAACTACAAAAAGTAGAAATATTCATAAATAATTTCAAACTCCTGAATTAAAATGTTTAATTAGATCAATAACTATTCAGTTTATTAATAAAAGTCAGAAAAATTTCTTGATATTTGGATATATTTAGCAATTTGGATATTGGCGATATTTAGCGGGGACTGTAACGGAATTGGACCGAAATTATTTATGAATATATTTCTAATTTTTGTTGTCTAAAAGAACCGGGCGATATTTAGCGTGGACTCTAATGGAATTGAACCGTAAAAAAAAGTGAAATAATAGTTCAATTAATCATTATCTGGAACAAATTTGATATAGGTCCTCCACGGCAACTGTCAACTGTAACAGTCGGCAATTTAGCGCCTGTGCTATGGTCTTTCTTTGCTAGGCCGTTGGTAACGGAGAAATCCAAGTTCAAGTAGGGGAGCAGGAAATCAGGGTAGCTAGCTTGGCTACTTAAGCATCCCATTGGTGATCTGACATCTTATGATAAGCTCTAACCGAGGTAAGCCTCGACTCCTAAAACTTCTTCAAGGAGAGGGGAGGGAAGTGGGATAGTTCTTGGCGGGAAGTAACCAGTTTGGCTCTCTATAGTACTTACCTAACCCTAGGCAGTGAATGTCCTGGCTTATTTGGGGTTACACAAACTACCTAGCAAGATAAGACTTTAGCAACTAGAACTATAGCAACAGCCATTCACCGGTCACCAGTTCTTTGGAATTACATCATATAATATGTTCCCATTACCGCAATTGTAATATTTACAAATAAATTATACTGTAATTTGTGGATTATTAACCTAAAACACAACTTAGAATCCTTAGAATAAATTATGGGTGCATTAAGTTATTTCTGTGAACCAGATTAACCCAGCGCAGTTGTATAGCGGCATCTCACCGTTAGACGTAGAGTGTTTTTACACATACAGTTTAAGCAAATAAAGAAATAAGTTCACAGGAAAGGAGATTACTGTTGTACTAATCACAATTACACATTCATACAAATCACCAAAATTGTGTTAAATTAGACAGAAGGTAGTGAATGAATGTAAAATGTAAACAGTTCATGTATTAGCTGACAATAATCTACAGTTTGTCTGAATTCAAAACAGAAAATGTCACATAAATCTTACACATATAACAATTGCCTGTCTTAATAACCTGTGCACATAAACATTTGTCAATCATAAACACATCACTAGAGGTTTGGGTTCAGAATAAAATTATATTTGACGCTACACTATCACTTGTAAAGGCTGAAAAACTATTATAAGGTTTCTTTTTTAATAATAATAAATTTTAAAATACTTATTAGGAATTATATGCTTTCATAACACAAAAATATGTTCGGAGTCTTTGACTCACGCGATCGCCTGAAGGGTTAAGATTTACACATGAAAATATAGTTTTAGAAGTTTTTGAACTGTAAAAACAATTCAAAGCCCACATAATATCAATAAAAACCGATTAATTATGGTCAAAGGAAGATTTTACGTAAATTTTTCCAGTGCAATGGGGGGCCAGGCCCGCCTTAGCCCTTATGTATGCTATACAATACACTTACTAATCACATCCACCAACTTGGCGACTGCTAACCTGTACTTTTAAAGAACACATTATTAAACTAAAAAATAAGAATAGAAAATGAACATTACTCACTTCCAAAATTTGTGTTTCGTTTTCTCCATTTTCATCATGTTAAAGTGTGTCAGATGCTGCTTAATAATAAAACGAATAAAACCTTAATAAAAATGTTCATGTCATGGCCGATTCAAACCGCCAGCCGAGGAACCAAAACTTTGTATTCTTGCGCGATAAAATAATTTTGATTTCACGACGGTATATAGTTCGTTCGTTTCGATGGACGTACTAATTTCTCTTTTTTTCCCATCGTAAAAAACCTACACTTATTATGATAATAAAGTTGTTGTACAAATGTTTAATGAATTGCACTCAAAATTATTAAATATTCGCCCTTTCTGTTAAATGGTGTGATTTTGCGTGTTTAGCCAGTGGATTGAATGCGTTTGTGGCAATCGAACGAGTTCGGTTCCCTGGACCGAACTAAGTAACAGAATGAGTTCGGTTGAACGAAACGGACCGGTGTGTTTTTGGGAAACGATCGGTCTGGTTATGGCAACTAAACCACTATCAACCGAACTGGGTTCGGTTGGTTGAAGACTACCATTTTTTTGAGTGTACAGAGATAGTTTCAATTCTGAAGTTGGAGTGAAAGCTGAGTAAAATCCTGATTTTTGCTTTTGTCGCATATTTTATTCACAAAACAAAGCCCTCGGATGCCGTTATCCGTCTGCTATATAAAATACAAAGCCTTTGGAATATGGAGAGAGGACCTACTTGAACCTGCTGGTTTTGCACTTTAATAGAGCCTGATGCCAAAGAACAAAACCAACTATTCCACATATATCCAAGTGATTTCTTTGACTTATTTCCAATTCTTGTGCCATATGGCATTTAACTTTAACACCCCAAACAATTTCAGTAATGATGGCAGTATTTTTCTGTAACATGGAAACGTATGGAGATATTAAATAAATATGTAGTAAATAATATATCATTCTCCCCTGGATTTGAATTATTCCTTCAGGAATTCACTCATTTCTACACCACTTTAGCCTTATCCTGGCAAGAAAAATTAATATGTAAATGTTGGGTAATCTAAAAGTTCTATCGGGGAAAGTCATGCCACAATATTCCCACAATTGAGGTAGAAAACTATGAAGACAAGATCCGAAAAAAATGAAGACATCGACATTTCTGCACCTTTGGAGGAGAAACAAGCCTGTAGAGATTTCCTTTGAACCATTTGTTTAAATTCAATATATACTATAATTAATTAAATTAAAAATTATTAATAATATATAATTAATTAATTAATATATGTATGTGGTAAAATGAAATATTTTAAATCAATAAATACGAAGTTTCATAACGTTACATTATTTTATACGACTTTTCTTCTTTTTTACTATACCCACAAATCGCCAGGTTCCACTCCTCCTATTTTCCCAATTTTTGTTTTTTTTTTAAGATAAAGTAAGAACTATGGGGCCTACAGACTTCATTCTGAGCTTAAATTAAAGCTAAATAACTGCACTGAAGATTAATTACCTTTACTTCCCTCTTAGATGGGTTTTATAGCCGATTTGTTGCTATAAAGACGACTTGCACTCAAATTTTCGATTTTTTGGAAAAAATTGCTCATTTTTGAAGAGATGCAACTTGGAATCTATTGGACTTACAAACCTTGGAATGGTCTTAAATTGTTGCAAATTTTATGTACTTTAAAAATGATAATTGAAACTTTTTCCGGGGGATGTATTTTGTATGAGTTATGAGCCAAAAACTGAAAACAGTCGGAAATTTTTGAGGTTTTTCGAGGATTGTGCAGTTAGCACAGGGCTTTCGAAGCTGCAAAATTGGTTACAAACTCCTGGTATGGGTCCTAACAACATAAGAAAAAAATTGGAACTACGCGATTTTTTGCCCGATTCGATGTCGTTAGTGACTGGCCTAAAAGGAGAATAAATGAAATTTATCAGATTCCTCGCTTTTACAAGGAGATATATCGTAAAAATTTCTTTTATCTTGCACCTAAGTTATTTAATAGTCTACCTGCTGAGCTACAAAATATTTCTTCCTATCCCTCATTCAAACGTTGTTTACATAATTTTGTAATTTTTTTAAATAATATTGAAGACCTATTTTAATGGAAGCATAATGTATTTTTTTTGCCTTAGCTGTTTGCCAACTTGTAAAACTTTAATTTAAATAATTCTGTCTTTTGTAACTTAATCATTTATTATTATTATTTGTACTATGGTTTGTTTTTTGCATTTTTGAATATTATTATTGCTATCTAATTCAACCCACCTATCTATTTATTTTATTTTAAATATCACTCAATGTTCGCACTATTTTTGGTTACCTGAACGGGACTGTTTCCCCTTGGTAACTTATATTATTTTATATATTTATTTGTAATTTCCATAGTGTTAAATAAAGATTATTATTATTATTATTATTATTATTATTTAGAACAGATGGGCAATATCAACATTAATGAGGAAAATACTACGAAACAATTTCTAATATAATGCGCCACACACAAGGTTCTAAATTAAAAACTTACTTATTATTACATTAGGAGCCATTCATTAATTACGTAAGGATGATTTTGGCAATATTTGACCCCCACCCCCATGTAAGGGTACGTAAGATTTTTCAAACCCCTCCCCCCTATTCTTATGTAAGATTCCATTTCGTTTTTCCAAATAATAAAATGTTAGATTTAAAATATAAAAACAAACATTATTTTGAAAAAAATTAAAGCTTCGATAATATACCAGATCGTCGGCATTTTTAAGTTTTTTGGGGGGTTATGCAATAGTAGTTTGATTAGAATAAGTGGAATTTGTTTACATTAACTTGAAAAATCTTAAGCAAGAATGGGTTTGACCCCCCCCCACCCACAAGTAAGGGTATGTAGAGATTTTTCAACCCCCCTCGGGACCCTTACGTAATTAATGAATGGCCCCTTAACTGTTTCACTGATTACAAAAATATTTTTTTATACTTTTGACTCGATTTGCTTTTTATTGAGCGTTTATCAAGAAGAAAATTTGTTAGTTTCAAGACTTATCTCGGAGGAGGGGTGCCACCCGGGAAGAGAACCCGTGACGTCACTGGGCTTGTTAAAAGGCACTGATGGTCATTTCCACGAAAGTAACAACTCTAACTAATCTCGCTACTTCTGAAAAATTACAAGTTAAAGCAAAATACTCAAAAGTAGCAGCCTGGAATCGAACCGAGGTTACTAGACGCACACTCAAGGCCATCGGTGCTGATGCCATCAGGATTGTTCAATAACATAATGTTATAAAACGACTGATGCGCATGCTTCAACTGTCGTAGTGGATATAACCACTTCGGAAACTGAATAAAGCTTGTTCGTATGCCCGCGTTTTAAATGCAAAAACTGTTTTTTAAAAAAAAAGATTAAACGACAGAGAAGAATCTCCTCGAGTTTGTTAAACAATCGGTTCATTTACACTGTTGAGATATTGGGTTTCGGTTTCTATAAATTTCGTCTCTGATCATTGTTGTACTCGGCAAATGTTATTAGGGGGCCGTTTAAATATTACGCTTTTGGTGGGGAGGAAGGCCAGTGGCGGATTAATGCACAACAAAGGAAAGATTTTTCTTTCGTTTTCTTGATTTTAGGATGAGCACTAAAGGGGGAATCCAAAGGAAAAATTCGACCCTTAAAAAAGAAATTTTAAACTCATTTTCACAATTGAAAGATACCCAGGGATGGGCTTTTTCTGAAATGAAGTTAAGCCTAGGATCCTTTGATTTATCGGTACTACTGCAAATCAGAAAATGTTATTAGGGGGCCGTTTAAATATTACGCTTTTGGTGGGGAGGAAGGCCAGTGGCGGATTAATGCACAACAAAGGAAAGATTTTTCTTTCGTTTTCTTGATTTTAGGATCAGCACTAAAGGGGGAATCCGAAGGAAAAATTCGACCCTTAAAAAAGAAATTTTAAACTCATTTTCACAATTGAAAGATACCCAGGGATGGGCTTTTTCTGAAATGAAGTTAAGCCTAGGATCCTTTGATTTATCGGTACTACTGCAAATCAGAAAATGTTATTAGGGGGCCGTTTAAATATTACGCTTTTGGTGGGGAGGAAGGCCAGTGGCGGATTAATGCACAACAAAGGAAAGATTTTTCTTTCGTTTTCTTGATTTTAGGATGAGCACTAAAGGGGGAATCCCAAGGAAAAATTCGACCCTTAAAAAACAAATTTTAAACTCATTTTCACAATTGAAAGATACCCAGGGATGGGCTTTTTCTGAAATGAAGTTAAGCCTAGGATCCTTTGATTTATCGGTAGTACTGCAAATCAGAAAATGTTATTAGGGGGCCGTTTAAATATTACGCTTTTGGTGGGGAGGAAGGCCAGTGGCGGATTAATGCACAACAAAGGAAAGATTTTTCTTTCGTTTTCTTGATTTTAGGATGAGCACTAAAGGGGGAATCCCAAGGAAAAATTCGACCCTTAAAAAAGAAATTTTAAACTCATTTTCACAATTGAAAGATACCCAGGGATGGGCTTTTTCTGAAATGAAGTTAAGCCTAGGATCCTTTGATTTATCGGTACTACTGCAAATCAGAAAATGTTATTAGGGGGCCGTTTAAATATTACGCTTTTGGTGGGGAGGAAGGCCAGTGGCGGATTAATGCACAACAAAGGAAAGATTTTTCTTTCGTTTTCTTGATTTTAGGATGAGCACTAAAGGGGGAATCCCAAGGAAAAATTCGACCCTTAAAAAAGAAATTTTAAACTCATTTTCACAATTGAAAGATACCCAGGGATGGGCTTTTTCTGAAATGAAGTTAAGCCTAGGATCCTTTGATTTATCGGTAGTACTGCAAATCAGAAAATGTTATTAGGGGGCCGTTTAAATATTACGCTTTTGGTGGGGAGGAAGGCCAGTGGCGGATTAATGCACAACAAAGGAAAGATTTTTCTTTCGTTTTCTTGATTTTAGGATGAGCACTAAAGGGGGAATCCCAAGGAAAAATTCGACCCTTAAAAAAGAAATTTTAAACTCATTTTCACAATTGAAAGATACCCAGGGATGGGCTTTTTCTGAAATGAAGTTAAGCCTAGGATCCTTTGATTTATCGGTACTACTGCAAATCAGAAAATGTTATTAGGGGGCCGTTTAAATATTACGCTTTTGGTGGGGAGGAAGGCCAGTGGCGGATTAATGCACAACAAAGGAAAGATTTTTCTTTCGTTTTCTTGATTTTAGGATGAGCACTAAAGGGGGAATCCCAAGGAAAAATTCGACCCTTAAAAAAGAAATTTTAAACTCATTTTCACAATTGAAAGATACCCAGGGATGGGCTTTTTCTGAAATGAAGTTAAGCCTAGGATCCTTTGATTTATCGGTACTACTGCAAATCAGAAAATGTTATTAGGGGGCCGTTTAAATATTACGCTTTTGGTGGGGAGGAAGGCCAGTGGCGGATTAATGCACAACAAAGGAAAGATTTTTCTTTCGTTTTCTTGATTTTAGGATGAGCACTAAAGGGGGAATCCCAAGGAAAAATTCGACCCTTAAAAAAGAAATTTTAAACTCATTTTCACAATTGAAAGATACCCAGGGATGGGCTTTTTCTGAAATGAAGTTAAGCCTAGGATCCTTTGATTTATCGGTACTACTGCAAATCAGAAAATGTTATTAGGGGGCCGTTTAAATATTACGCTTTTGGTGGGGAGGAAGGCCAGTGGCGGATTAATGCACAACAAAGGAAAGATTTTTCTTTCGTTTTCTTGATTTTAGGATGAGCACTAAAGGGGGAATCCAAAGGAAAAATTCGACCCTTAAAAAAGAAATTTTAAACTCATTTTCACAATTGAAAGATACCCAGGGATGGGCTTTTTCTGAAATGAAGTTAAGCCTAGGATCCTTTGATTTATCGGTACTACTGCAAATCAGAAAATGTTATTAGGGGGCCGTTTAAATATTACGCTTTTGGTGGGGAGGAAGGCCAGTGGCGGATTAATGCACAACAAAGGAAAGATTTTTCTTTCGTTTTCTTGATTTTAGGATGAGCACTAAAGGGGGAATCCCAAGGAAAAATTCGACCCTTAAAAAAGAAATTTTAAACTCATTTTCACAATTGAAAGATACCCAGGGATGGGCTTTTTCTGAAATGAAGTTAAGCCTAGGATCCTTTGATTTATCGGTACTACTGCAAATCAGAAAATGTTATTAGGGGGCCGTTTAAATATTACGCTTTTGGTGGGGAGGAAGGCCAGTGGCGGATTAATGCACAAGAAAGGAAAGATTTTTCTTTCGTTTTCTTGATTTTAGGATGAGCACTAAAGGGGGAATCCAAAGGAAAAATTCGACCCTTAAAAAAGAAATTTTAAACTCATTTTCACAATTGAAAGATACCCAGGGATGGGCTTTTTCTGAAATGAAGTTAAGCCTAGGATCCTTTGATTTATCGGTAGTACTGCAAATCAGAAAATGTTATTAGGGGGCCGTTTAAATATTACGCTTTTGGTGGGGAGGAAGGCCAGTGGCGGATTAATGCACAACAAAGGAAAGATTTTTCTTTCGTTTTCTTGATTTTAGGATGAGCACTAAAGGGGGAATCCCAAGGAAAAATTCGACCCTTAAAAAAGAAATTTTAAACTCATTTTCACAATTGAAAGATACCCAGGGATGGGCTTTTTCTGAAATGAAGTTAAGCCTAGGATCCTTTGATTTATCGGTACTACTGCAAATCAGAAAATGTTATTAGGGGGCCGTTTAAATATTACGCTTTTGGTGGGGAGGAAGGCCAGTGGCGGATTAATGCACAACAAAGGAAAGATTTTTCTTTCGTTTTCTTGATTTTAGGATGAGCACTAAAGGGGGAATCCCAAGGAAAAATTCGACCCTTAAAAAAGAAATTTTAAACTCATTTTCACAATTGAAAGATACCCAGGGATGGGCTTTTTCTGAAATGAAGTTAAGCCTAGGATCCTTTGATTTATCGGTACTACTGCAAATCAGAAAATGTTATTAGGGGGCCGTTTAAATATTACGCTTTTGGTGGGGAGGAAGGCCAGTGGCGGATTAATGCACAACAAAGGAAAGATTTTTCTTTCGTTTTCTTGATTTTAGGATGAGCACTAAAGGGGGAATCCCAAGGAAAAATTCGACCCTTAAAAAAGAAATTTTAAACTCATTTTCACAATTGAAAGATACCCAGGGATGGGCTTTTTCTGAAATGAAGTTAAGCCTAGGATCCTTTGATTTATCGGTACTACTGCAAATCAGAAAATGTTATTAGGGGGCCGTTTAAATATTACGCTTTTGGTGGGGAGGAAGGCCAGTGGCGGATTAATGCACAACAAAGGAAAGATTTTTCTTTCGTTTTCTTGATTTTAGGATGAGCACTAAAGGGGGAATCCCAAGGAAAAATTCGACCCTTAAAAAAGAAATTTTAAACTCATTTTCACAATTGAAAGATACCCAGGGATGGGCTTTTTCTGAAATGAAGTTAAGCCTAGGATCCTTTGATTTATCGGTACTACTGCAAATCAGAAAATGTTATTAGGGGGCCGTTTAAATATTACGCTTTTGGTGGGGAGGAAGGCCAGTGGCGGATTAATGCACAACAAAGGAAAGATTTTTCTTTCGTTTTCTTGATTTTAGGATGAGCACTAAAGGGGGAATCCCAAGGAAAAATTCGACCCTTAAAAAAGAAATTTTAAACTCATTTTCACAATTGAAAGATACCCAGGGATGGGCTTTTTCTGAAATGAAGTTAAGCCTAGGATCCTTTGATTTATCGGTACTACTGCAAATCAGAAAATGTTATTAGGGGGCCGTTTAAATATTACGCTTTTGGTGGGGAGGAAGGCCAGTGGCGGATTAATGCACAACAAAGGAAAGATTTTTCTTTCGTTTTCTTGATTTTAGGATGAGCACTAAAGGGGGAATCCCAAGGAAAAATTCGACCCTTAAAAAAGAAATTTTAAACTCATTTTCACAATTGAAAGATACCCAGGGATGGGCTTTTTCTGAAATGAAGTTAAGCCTAGGATCCTTTGATTTATCGGTACTACTGCAAATCAGAAAATGTTATTAGGGGGCCGTTTAAATATTACGCTTTTGGTGGGGAGGAAGGCCAGTGGCGGATTAATGCACAACAAAGGAAAGATTTTTCTTTCGTTTTCTTGATTTTAGGATGAGCACTAAAGGGGGAATCCCAAGGAAAAATTCGACCCTTAAAAAAGAAATTTTAAACTCATTTTCACAATTGAAAGATACCCAGGGATGGGCTTTTTCTGAAATGAAGTTAAGCCTAGGATCCTTTGATTTATCGGTAGTACTGCAAATCAGAAAATGTTATTAGGGGGCCGTTTAAATATTACGCTTTTGGTGGGGAGGAAGGCCAGTGGCGGATTAATGCACAACAAAGGAAAGATTTTTCTTTCGTTTTCTTGATTTTAGGATGAGCACTAAAGGGGGAATCCCAAGGAAAAATTCGACCCTTAAAAAAGAAATTTTTAACTCATTTTCACAATTGAAAGATACCCAGGGATAGGCTTTTTCTGAAATGAAGTTAAGCCTAGGATCCTTTGATTTATCGGTACTACTGCAAATCAGAAAATGTTATTAGGGGGCCGTTTAAATATTACGCTTTTGGTGTGGAGGAAGGCCAGTGGCGGATTAATGCACAACAAAGGAAAGATTTTTCTTTCGTTTTCTTGATTTTAGGATGAGCAATAAAGGGGGAATCCCAAAGAAAAATTCGACCCTTAAAAAAGAAATTTTAAACTCATTTTCACAATTGAAAGATACCCAGGGATAGGCTTTTTCTGAAATGAAGTTAAGCCTAGGATCCTTTGATTTATCGGTACTACTGCAAATCAGAAAATGTTATTAGGGGGCCGTTTAAATATTATAGTCAGGGTGCCAAGTCAAAAAGTGCGAAATCGCGTATGGCTTAAATGTTTTGATGGTTTCTGATAGAGTTAATAGTGTAGATTTCAAAACCGGTTGATGCCACTCTGCAATTGTTGAGGAATTTTTAAAAATTAAAAAATTTTAAAAATGGCCCAAAACAAATTTCAAAAAATCAAATAATAGTAATCGGGACTTATGATACATGTTTATAGGCTATTTTTCAGTGCTGAATACGAATATTCCAATTAAAATTTAAAAAATTTAAAATTTCAATTTTTAAAAATTATTTGAAAAATTCGATGTTCGAAAAAAATAAAACATCGCTCAAAACCACAAAATAAATGCAAAAGAAGTAATTCAAACGGTTATCCCTTAGAAATGACTTAAATAATGACATACTAAAATTAAAAGAAAATCGGACATTAAAAAGTTTAATTTATTTCAAATTTTCAATTTTTCTGGCCTCAAAAATCGACCTTTTTAAAAATTCTTGTTAAAAACGTTTGAAGCATTTGCCAAGGTCATTTTTCCATGGATATTGTAGCTAGATAGCTATATAACATAAAAAACACCATTGATGATTAAATAATTTTAGTTAATTAATTTATTTATTAAAATGAACATTAAAAATACAGGTAAAATCATTCAATCAAATATAACAGAAAATATTTTAATAATATTCAGTGACAAATCATCTAATAAAAAATTAAATTAAAAAGAGACAAAATTTCATTTAAAAAATTAAATTTTTAACAAATTTAAAAATTTTAAATTTTTTTAAATTTTTAAATTTTGTTGTATAGGCATGTGATACATGTCTGTAGGCTATATTTTAGTGCTGTTTACGAATATCAGGCTAACTTTTAAATAAAATTTAGAATAAGTGTGGGAAAATTGAATCGTTTAAAACAAAAGTATTATGATAAATGCTTTATTTTTTCCACACTTATTTTAAATTTTATTGAAAAGTTGTCCTGATATTCGTAAACAACTCTAAAATGTAGCCTACAGACATGTATCACATGCCTATACAACGAAAATTAAATTTTTTTTAAAATTTAAAATTTTTAAATTTGTTAAAAATTTATTTTTTTTAAATGAAATTTTGTCTCTTTTTAATTTAATTATTTATTAGATGATTTGTCACTGAATATTATTAAAATATTTTCTGTTATATTTGATTGAATGATTTTACCTGTATTTTTAATGTTCATTTTAATAAATTAATTAATTAACTAAAATTATTTAATCATCAATTGTGTTTTTTATGTTATATAGCTATCTAGCTACAATATCCATGGAAAAATGACCTTGGCAAATGCTTCAAACGTTTTTAACAAGAATTTTTAAAAAGGTCGATTTTTGAGGCCAGAAAAATTGAAAATTTGAAATAAATTAAACTTTTTACTGTCCGATTTTCTTTTAATTTTAGTATGTCATTATTTAAGTCATTTCTAAGGGATAACCGTTTGAATTACTTCTTTTGCATTTATTTTGTGGTTTTGAGCGATGTTTTATTTTTTTCGAATATCGAATTTTTCAAATAATTTTTAAAAATTGAAATTTTAAATTTTTTAAATTTTAATTGGAATATTCGTATTCAGCACTGAAAAATAGCCTATAAACATGTATCATAAGTCCCGATTACTATTATTTGATTTTTTGAAATTTGTTTTGGGCCATTTTTAAAATTTTTTAATTTTTAAAAATTCCTCAACAATTGCAGAGTGGCATCAACCGGTTTTGAAATCTATACTATTAACTCTATCAGAAACCATCAAAACATTTAAGCCATACGCGATTTCGAGGTTGACCCCTTTTTTGCCATTTGGCACCCTGACTATTACGCTTTTGGTGGGGAGGAAGGCCAGTGGCGGATTAATGCACAACAAAGGAAAGATTTTTCTTTCGTTTTCTTGATTTTAGGATGAGGAACAAGCACTAAAGGGGGAATCCCAAGGAAAAATTCGACCCTTAAAAAAGAAATTTCTTTTCACAATTGAAAGATACCCAGGGATGGGCTTTTTCTGAAATGAAGTTAAGCCTAGGATCCTTTGATTTATCGTGTGTGTGAAATTTAGGCCTGGGGGTACTCCCCAGAAAATTTTTGGAAATACGACCCTTGAAAAATGAAATTTACTCATTTTCGGCGGCCTTCAGGGTGAACAAATTAATTTCCAAAATATTCAAAATTATATTCCTTTAAGTACACAATATAAAAATCTCTGCATCCCGGGCCCCGGGGATTATACTCCCCTGTCCCCCCTCTCCCCAGGCCTGCATAGAGCTAATTCTAAACTTTTATTAATTCAATTTACTTTAAAATTACTTGGATTATATACTCATTTTCCCGGGAAGTTACATCGGTATATTTTGGTCTTTCACAAAGAAAGAAAAAAAACACCTCCACTTTTTTTCTCCATAAAAATTTTTGAAAACATTTCATAAACACTTTAAATGAAAATCGGAAAAAGAGGTTACCCATTGACTTTAAACACTAAAAAAAACCCTTATCGAGTAAATAATGATAATAATAAAAATTAATTAGTTGAGTCAACCCCTATAGTCACTAGTATTCGCAACATCACAGGTAAGAAGTATCCTTGCCCCCTCCCCTCCTAACATGAAACCTGGCTACGCCCCTGGTAGGGTTGGGAGTATTCTATCCATATAGAGCTCAGCTACTCTATCAATCTCTCCACCTGGCCTTCTAGAATTGAGAAGGCTGAAGGGAGAAATACATTTCTAAATCATACAGCTAATATTCTAAACTGTTCTAAACACTGCTCTTATTGAAAGTTTGAATAAATGTGCTCCAGCGGGAGCAGGTGTGAGGAAACAATCGCATCTTTCGCTTCGAACGGTCTGTTGAAAAAGGAATCGCCATGGCAACCGGGCAGGCAGAAGAGAAAAAGCGCACCTTGCCTTGCGGAGTAAACAACCAACGGAAGAATGGTTTTTTTAGGATCCGTTCAAAATCCTGATATTTCGGACATTTCAGGCAGGAGTCTGTTGCTCCCGCCTCAAAACCGCTCGAGGAAGAAAACTAATCAAACAGTTTTCAGAACTACACAATTAATTCACCCATCAGGCAGGTGTCCTTCCCATCACTGCTGCTTTTCCACACAGAGAATATCAGATTCCGCTCCTACAGAAAACATCTGTAGGAGCTCCCGAGCATTCCATTCTAGAGAACGAACAGATGGCTGATTTCATCGTTTGATCTCCAATGAAAATGTTCTGTAATACCGTAATGAACCCTTTATCCGGAAATCATCCGGCCGGGCCCATCAAAAGTGGTCTCTCTTTTTCAGTAGTTTCATCTCTGGCTGGAGACAAATTCTAAAATCCCCCCCCCCCATTCGGCAGGTTTTCCTATTTTTTTTTTGGTAGCTTAATTTTCACATGCATGAAACAGATGTTCAAGAACGACCCACAGAATTGAATTTTAATGAGCAGGTGTTCTCAGCATCGAGAGATAATTTCGGAAGCGCTTCACTCCCATGTTCACTCCTCTCCAAGCTAAAAAAAAAAAAAAACACACACACAGTAAAAAAAGGCACATTTTCTCTACTTTTTTTGACTGCTTGTTTGTACGAAACTTTTTATTGCGTTTCTCGAGAGTGTTTCGGTAATCGGGGTTGACCTATCTCTTTCAATGAAATAGTCTAAATCAGAGGTTCTCAAACTGTGGGTCGCCAGTCAGTTTTTGGTGGGTCGCGACAAGTTTTTGAATTCAAGAATTTCCTTAGGTGTTGTAATAGCAATTTATTCCAGATTACAAAAAAAAAAACCCGAGTTAAAACCCTGTTTTTAAGAGTCAAATTTCAAAAATTCCTCTGGGGGAGGCCCCCAGACCCTCTTCTGATTGTGGAGCTCATTGTTGCCCCCACAATCAAACAATTTTATACGCGCTTAGGTTTAAATATTTCTCTCTAAAAAGTTAAATCTCTAATACTTGCATGTAATTTATTATAGTAACAAAATAGTTGATGACCAAACCCCACACGTACGAAGCTAAAGTGTTATGGAGGGAATGGGAAAATTAACTGAAGTTGATGTGGGTCGCGTTAGAGTTTGTTTATAAAAAGTGGGTCGTGATGTTGGAAAGTTTGAGAACCCCTGGTCTAAATTATGGTTTTTGATCGTGCTTTTCTTGTGGTTTTGGGGGTTGTTAATGGTAATCGGTATAAATAAGGTAGATTCCCGTCTTCTGTGACTATATTTGTCTAAATAGATATTTGTTTTTTCGCTATAATTAAGGGTTAAAATTGGGTTTCTATTCTGTACTCTCTGACGACTGCTTTGGGGTGCCTTTTCTTGTAAGTACTTATGTTGGGTCTTACAATAACTTTATGATTTCGGGTGCTTGGTCAGTTTACATTAATTTAGTGTTTAACGTGCTTTTTGATCATTTTTGAAACCTTTGGAACATTACAGTGTGATATTGTTATGTTTTCAATGTGTTTTGTCAGTTTGGTCACCCTAAATTATCACAGTATACACTGTTAAAAAAAACATTTCAACATTTCACCAAAATTTGGTGCTTTGTTTGAGCTTTACTGAAGTTGTACCAAAATTTGGTACAAGGGGAAACAGCTGACTGCAGGAGAATAGCAGCTAGTACCAAACTTTGGAGCTTGGTCCCAAAATGAAGATTTTGGTGCTGCCTCCGCCATATTGGATAGGCTTTTTGTCACAACACACTAACCCCCCACTAACCCTACACTGTAAAAAAAAACCCCTAAAAATTGGATTGTGTACTCAGCCGGTATTTTTAGGTAAGTTTTAATACGTTTTAATAAGTGTATTATCATTCATAACTCATCTGTGCTGTAATATCTGAACGACCGCGAGTAAACCACACCACAGACACTGGTCCGAATTCAAATTACTTTAATTCGGTTCTTCTTTCTATCCAACCACTCTATGTACAAACACTATACACACAGGGCCGGATTATCCAATAGGCAAAGTAGGCAACTGCCTAGGGGCCCATCGTCAGCTAGGGGCCCCGTCCCCAGAGGGTGGGTGCCCATATGTTTGAATTCAGGAAGGGGTCCAAGAAAAATGTTTACAAGTAGTAACTACTATTTATATTTTTTTCAAGCAGTAACTAGACTATTTTTATGAGGGGTTGGTTCATAATTATTTCAAAGGGGCCCCTCACGAGTACTTCATGCAAAAATTTTTGCATAAAATACTGGAATTTCAAGCAAAAAGTGGGTGTCTACGAGTCCTCCCCAGAAAAAGTTCTGAAATTTTATTCTTAAGTGAAATGTTTTAACTCATTTGGGTGACTTCTAAAATGGATTGCGAGAGGGGCCTGCACATAGGCCCCCCTTTGCCCTTTTGTATGGGTACCCATTCCACAGAGAATTTCTCTTGAAATGTATCTTTGAGTTAAAATCAAATTTAAAGATTTTTTTGTGCGAGTCCGGACCTAAGCAAGGGGCCCATGAAAAAATCGTTTAAAATGGTTCCACAGACGGACCTCTCAGATTCCCTATAAATTATATCTTTTGCATGCTACAAATGCAAAAAACAAAAACTAAAGTTCTGAAAAAAAAAAGTATTATTTTATATACTTAGGATTCCTAACTTTTTTATGTTCTTTATTCCGGTTCCCTACTTTTCCATTTTCCATAGTTTAAAGCACTGGTGGTTCATACCGTTCATACTAGTTCATACAGAACCCCGGCGGTTCACGGTAAAAAAAATTTCATTAAAATAAAAAAGAAGAAATTTCATAATTTAATTGTAGTCCGCATATCGCGAGCAAAGGTGATGTTTTTCTTTCAGTTCCCTGACAATCCTGCCTGTCAGCTGCTGCCCGGTATCGAATGTTGTTCATGGCCATGGACTGCATACTATCCCGGAAAAACCTTCTCCGTAGCTCGAGGCGAACAGAGGTCCACCATGCCGCCCTTTATTTGGGTTCCATATTGAACACTAAATTCTTACATAAAGTTGAACTTGATTAAATTTTTACCTGTAAATGATCTAAAACTTAACGTGTAGTACTATAAAAAGTACTAAAAGGGGGGTACCTTAGGTACCTGTTGAATAAATAAACCCTCCCTCAAAAACACTGGCTCTATGGCGAACAAGCGGAAACCTTCATGTAACCCAAACAGAAAGGTTCCTGTCCCAAATATCCAAAAAAAAAATTAGTAAAAATACAACTTTTTCAGGTTTAAATTTCACAAAATTTTCTGGGGGAGGACCCCCAGACCCCTCTTTTTTGCTTGAGGGCATGTATTAACCGCAAACATTTTTCATTACGGTTCACAGTTTGGTTTAGCTAACGTTTTATAGCAAAACATTATTGAACATGGTGATAGCAAGCCTTCGTAGTAAAAGCATAATATTGCGATGTGGTTTTAAAACATATTTTATAAAGGTAAGAGAAAAGGGGCCCCGAGGGTGCATTGCCTAGGGGCCCCGACATGGTTAATCCGGCCCTGTATACACAACACAAGGTACAGGCCACACTTCATAAAAAAAAAATACACTTTCCAACACTTCAAAAAATACTCCCAGACACCGCCTAGAACCACACGCACCTTTCACGTGTCTCCTCACCGGTTCTCTCTGTTATTAGGGGCCGTCCCCTTTTTATCAACTCGTTGCTCCTCTGCTCAGTTCCGTTCCTCCCCCTATACCGGTTGGGTCAGAGGGGTTATCAGGAATACGGACCCTGGGCAGAGGTAGCGACCCCTGTGGCCCACTGCCAGACACTACACCCCCCAGGCAAGATTATAATTATCCTTCTATAATTATCGATCTGACAATTAGTCTGGCAGTTCAAGAAACTCTCACTTCCCAAAAAAAAAATCACACTCAAATTACAGGCTAAAACATACACATACATACATCAAAACTAATCACATTACCAATCAAGAACAGAAGTAAAGCCGCCTGGTTATAATACTGGAGCAATACATACACAAATAACACAAAAAAAACCAATCAGACAGACGGACAGGAGCTCTACATATAATCCGGAACACAACATATGAATTACTAAAAGAGAACTACACCAAATCATTATTAAAAGAGATATTTGTCCGAAAGTCATACCAGCCTGGATAGGCTGTCCGCGTTCCTCCCACGGAATATCCTCGGGGATATTCTTCTTGGTCATCTCCGTTAGCGGCCGGGCTACCGTGGCATACCCCTCGACGTAGTCCCGGAAGTGGTTGCATAGGCCCAGCAGACTCCGTAACTGGGATTTCGTGCGAGGTGCCTTCCACTCCTCGATGGCTTGGAGCCTGCCGGGATCCGGACGATGCGCTCCGGAACCGATGATGTGGCCCAGGTACTCCACCTCCTTTTGGGCGAAGACGCACTTTCCGAGGTTAACCGTGAAGTTCACCTCAGGGAGATTTCCCAGCACAGCCTCCAGATGGCAAAGATGAGACACCCAGTCCCTCGAGAAGATCACGATGTAAGCCCGCCAATAGTCTCTGTGGTCCGCGAGCGAGTGATTCATCACCCGCTGTAACCCAAACAGCATGACGTTCCACCGATACTGGGCGCGGTGCGTCTTGAAGGATGTGAAATACCGACTTCTCTCCTCTAAAGGAATTTCCCAATATCCTTTTAGCACGTCGAGACCCGTAATGGCATTGGCTCTGCCTATACAATTAATTAGTTCGGTGGAGTTCTCCATGGGGAAATCGTCACTCCTGGTGACCGCGTTCAGGAGCCTGGAGTCTATACACCTTCGTGTTCCCCCATCTTGTTTGCTAACACATACTATGGGGTAAGCAATCTCCGCGTCCCAGGGTTCGGTTAAGCTCAACTTTTCCTCCCGAAATGCTTCGCCCAACGTTTCACCCTTCTTTTGCTCCTCCCTAAATAGGGTAGCTTCGGTGAATTCAACTTCCACTCTCAAATTCTCCTCGTCCTTTCCCAACTCTTCCACCTCTCCCGTCTCTACCTCGAACACTACCGGAGAGTCCGATAACTCATCAGGTACCGTACCTCCCGTTTCCTCCACTAAGGGAACCGTAGACCCAGCCTGAATCAGCATCTCATATGTTTCGGGAGTTAATAAACAAGGGGTGCTCAATTTGTCTGTCACCGCCATCACTGTATTCCCCCGGGAGTATAATCTGCCATTGTCCTCCCTCAAATGCACCGGAATGGTACATAACTGAGCCCTCACCTCTTCTCCGAAGGCCGACCTCAAAGTTATCGCTCCCCTTCGATTACCTACTGACCCAGGAACCAAAGAGGACTGTATTACCGAAATTTCGGCCCCTGAATCGATTATTGCGGGTACTTCCTGTCCCTCTATCCAGAGAGCGACTTCCCTCAATGTTTGACATTTTCCTGTCATTTCTTTCTCCCACTCAACCCTGGCCACCAAATGGTCTTGTACTTCAGAAACTACCACTTGGTTAATTCTTTTCGGACTCCCGGGCTCTCCATCCCGTCCTCTATTTTGAGGGCAATCACGCCTTCGGTGATATATCGATTTACACATAAAGCAGCCCTCTTCGCGGGGTGTTCTTTGATCCCAACCATTCGCACTTTCAGAATTGCTAAACCCCTTGTTCCTATTTGGGGACTTTCTTTCCCTCCACTGTCTACCTTTTCCCTTGGATCCGCGTCTTCCCCACCCCCCGTCAGCTACGGCACATTCATAGTTGTCCACCTCCTTCGCCAACTTATCCGGTTTCAACCACTTCTCCGTTTCCTTTAATAGAATATAAGTTCTTACCTCCGGTGATAAACTGTCTTTTATTTTATCTGCTACAATTAAGTCTTTCATATCCTGCAGGGTTTCTATCTCTCTCGATTTGAGGTATAAATCCAACGCGGCCCCTATTCTTATACCATATTGCACGAAGGTCTCGTTAGGCCTAACCCCCATGCCATCCAAGTTATTCTTGTGTTGTATCGGGGTTATTCGAAACTCCTCCAACACCAATTTTTTTATCGTTTCATATTCCACTGTCTTAGTCCCCACCACAAAAGACTCCAATGATTTCACCTGTCCCTTTAACGTGTGTAAGACCAATTTCCCCTTATAATCGTCCGGGACGTCGTATAAAGTGAAAATCTCCTCTACCTCCCGGAAGAAAAAGGGCCATTCCTCAACTCTCCCAGGTAACCCCGGTAATATCCCCATCGTTAATTTCACATACTCCATAAACGGGTTTTCCCTCTTCGTTCGCGCTACCTCCCTACCCTTCTCATTTTCTACTGTCTCTTTTTGCTTTCGTTCTTCTATTATCCTGTTAAGCATCCTCTCAACCTCTTCCGCGTCATAACTTGGGTGCGCTTTTATTAATGTTTTTATCGCACCTATTGTGCTCTCCTTAGCGACCCCAATCTCTAGCTCCCCCGCCAATTCCAAGAGATCGGCCTTTCTGCCTGACCCCAAAAATGCCATTTCAACCTACAAAATACACAATACAAATACAATAAAACTAACCTATAGAATTAAACGACTCCTGACCCCAGTCACCGAGGAGATAACAAAATCCAAGGAAAACTCACCTCAATCGTCGATGTATTCAGATTGTAATGCAGCCGATTCCCGTCGACGCTCTGGTTCCTTAAGAGAGCGTGTAATATCTGAATGACCGCGAGTAAACCACACCACAGACACTGGTCCGAATTCAAATTACTTTAATTCGGTTCTTCTTTCTATCCAACCACTCTATGTACAAACACTATACACAACACAAGGTACAGGCCACACTTCATAAAAAAAAAATACACTTTCCAACACTTCAAAAAATACTCCCAGACACCGCCTAGAACCACACGCACCTTTCACGTGTCTCCTCACCGGTTCTCTCTGTTATTAGGGGCCGTCCCCTTTTTATCAACTCGTTGCTCCTCTGCTCAGTTCCGTTCCTCCCCCTATACCGGTTGGGTCAGAGGGGTTATCAGGAATACGGACCCTGGGCAGAGGTAGCGACCCCTGTGGCCCACTGCCAGACACTACATGTGCTATTACCATTGTTAAAAGCATAGTATGCTGAAGTGTAGTATGATTTTTATGTTTTGTTGTTTAAAGTTTTTGAAAACAACGGGAAGTCCTCTCAATTACGATTGCCAACAAAAATTACAGAAAAAGTTTTTTAAAAATGATATATACCAAATTAAAACTGGAGTAATAAATTTATTGTGAGTTTTTAACTTTAATATCACTGGAGCCATTAGTTTCAAAGTTAAAAAGAATAAAACTGGAGTAATAAATTTATTGTGAGTTTTTAATTTTAATATCACTTTCATAAGTTGGTATTCTTATTTGTTTAAAAGGTTTGATAACATACAGCTCACAGCAAACGATAATTAGAAGGATAAAATAAATTGCGTTTCGGCAACATAAATTTATTTCATTCTGTTGGAAAGACTTACAGCAAAAGCGACAGAGTCGTGAGAATTCCAAGTAAGTTTCACTTTTAATTGTTTCTATTTAATTGGTATAATAATTAAGATACACAGAAAAAATTATTCTAAAAGATGCATTAAAACTTTTGTTCTGATTATGTTGGAGAAATAAAAGTTTTTTAATAATTTAATTGCTTATGTTAGAATGTACTGAATGTCGATTTTGATTATTTTTAACCCCTACTAATTTATAAACATATATGCTGCTTATCGATTTATATTTATATTTTTCTTATATTATTTTCATGTATTTTTTGTTCATTTTAGTTTATAACTTCATCACGCTTTAGTTTTTGTAATTACTATATCTATGCATGTTTCGTTCACCTACATGGATCGTTGCGATCCCAGGTGATAGATATTTTTTCTTGTTCTATTTTGTGAAAAGTGCCCGAAAATGAACTTGTGTGGGATCTTTTGTTGTTGTTAAGAGAAATAGTAGATATTGTTTTGGCTCCTGTGATTAATTTGACTAACATTTCCTATTTGACTGATATAATTAATGATCATCACAATTTGTTTAAGATGTTATTTCCTGATGTTGCATTAAAGCCAAAGCATCATTATCTAGTTCATTATCCTAAACTCATTACAGAATTTGGCCCATTGATTTGTTGGAGTATGAGGTTTGAATCTAAACATTTATTTTTTAAACGGATAGCTCAGAATATTAAAAACTCAATTAATCTACCATTCTCTTTAGCAAATAGGCATCAAAAATTACAATGTTTTTATAATTGCACTTCTTCCCGACACATTGGCAAATTTAATGCTATTACAAATGCTAAACCATTTATAGCAATTGGATATTCGGATGACATAAAAGAGGTTGTGGAAGGTTTTTCTGATTTTTATGTTGTTTCGAAGATTAAAATAAAGGGTTTGTTGTACAAACCTGGATTGTGTGTTCTGGAAAGTTTTAAGAATGATGATCCAGTTTTTTCAAAAATTATTATTATACTAGTCGAGGATGAAAATGTCAGATTTGTTTGCCGTTCATTTAGTACCGAAACTGTTTTTCACATTTTAGGCTATAAGCTACTTGAAATGACAAAAATTAAAGTTTTGTCATATGATGATTTGATTGATAAATACCCATTTACAAGTATAAAGGCAACTGTGTTATTATTCCGAAATACCTGTTATTTGAGCCTGACCCCTGATATCCTGCGAATTTATTTGTGTATGTACACTACCCTATAGTAATGGACCAGACACCAAGGTGTTATGCTTTAAATGAAAATAGTTGATTGGAAGCGATTGACTTCTACTCAGTTTTGGAAATTTGTCTCCAAATATTTCTATCTCAGTTGTAGATTTTAACTGGTCCCCAGATCTTTAAATGTTGCACTAACTTATCCCCAAAAAATTTTTTAGAGATGGTTTTGAGACTCTAAACTGGCCAGAGCAAAAAAAATCACATCCATGTCCTCCTGCTTGAAAGAGGGAGGCTACGACATGGCTGAAACCTTCCTGGAAGTAAATTTCTTTTATTTCATGAATTGTGAGAAGAAACTGTCCAAATTGTTCCCATAGTCTTACTTTAGTTCCCCACACCAAAAATTGTACTCCAGAAATTGTATGTCTCAGGGTTCATAGTTGTCCTATAATTCCTATATTTATGACCCATGTCCTATATTTTTCTCCAGTTAAAACTTATTTTATACCAAGTTCATCAAAATGTGAATCCTATACCTAATAATGTGTTTCTGAAAATCGGACTAAGTGTGCTCCAAAACTATTTAAAAACATGTTTTTTAGAGTCAAATTTATAAAAATTTTCTGGGGGGAACCCCTTTGGTATAAATTTAAACAAGGATATTTCACAACTTTCTTCAATTATGTGAGAATTTTTAAGTATGTTTATTTAGGTAACAATACATTAATCTGTGCCTTTTTATTTGAAGTAATTCAAATTCTAGTTTTGTAATGTTACACAAAAAGTTTTACTGATAGAATAAGTTTCAAAATTTGGCAAGTATGCAGTATATTTTGCTTAAGAGGCAAAAATAAATTAGAATAGGTATGTATGTCAATCAACAATAGGGGTAGTGAAGCATCAATTTTTAAATAGCATATATATTTAAAAGCTCCATATCCTTTTAATAAGTCATCTGTTTTTTTATTCAAGTGTTATAAAAAATGCTATTGATTTAACATTTTAACTGTAAAGGTTTCAATTTCTAAAACAAATATTTTAAGTTCTTAATTTGCAATTTAGATTTTTTTTGACGTGTCCTATATTTTTGAAGCAAATGTTCTATATTTTTTCAAACTGTTGCTATGAACCCTGGTGAATAGACTTGCCTCTTAAGTGGTCACTTACAACATCACTTTTTTCAAAGTCCCAAGTTTATTTCTTTTCAAAATATTGTCACAATTTCGCCCAGAACTAACAAAGGAACCTTACCAGGGGATGTGGAAGCATTGAAATGCAAATTAAATTGAGATACAGTTGATATTATGCAAATTGTCTGGTGTCCAGTCCATTACTGAAGGGTAGTGTTTTTGAATAGTAAATGTGTATGTGGTTTCCTATTACTAGTTGCATCTGCAAAGAATTGAAAAATGTTAGATTTAAGCAATTGTTCTTAATTCAGTGATAGCAGTTGTCCTACAATGCTACAGGGTTCCCACTGTCCTTGAATATCCTTGATTTTTCTGTTAAAATTAGGTCCTTGAAAGTCCTTGAAAAATGCAAAAGGTCCTTGAATTTTGAATCCACTCCAGCAGCCTTTCGCTGATTTATCTAAATTTCCTTTCCGCATTTGACACTAATGATGTTTGAAACCGTAAAACTATGGTAGTAACGCCCTATACATCGGTTCTGCAAGTGAACAAACTAGGTAGAAAATTAAGTTGGAGTCAGTAGGCATTTTAAAAACAACTCCAATTGCTCTAGAAAGATTATAATTTTTAAGTGTCTGCAAAAAAGGTCCTTGAAAAATTTTGTTGAGGTCCTTGAAAAGTCCTTGATTTTCAATGTTTTCAAAGAGTGGGAACCATGTGCTAAAAAATGTCCTATAATTTCCAATAGTGGCGTTTGTCGCATAGATATTTAAAAATCATCATCGCTAAGTTTTGCTGTTCTGTTTTTAAAAACAAATGTAAATAATGTAATGTTTTGTATCTAAATGTAATGTTTTGTAACTAATAAATGTAATGTTTTGTAAGAAATAAATTTAATGTTTTGTAAAATGTTTTCAAAAATCAATTAGTTCTGTCTTTGTTTCTTTGCCTGATGACTGGTCAAAAAGTGCTTCCTCTCACATTCTGGATAAAAACAACTTTGTTCTGGTCAAAAACTTGTGATTGCTATGATTTTTCTTTGGAATTGCATTTTTTATTTCTCCGTTGACGTTTTATCTTTCAGGGGGTTTTATGCAACAAATTTTATTTTTAATTAATTATCACATCCAACTAACAAATGAAATTCTAAAAGTAAATTAAACTGCACAAAGAGTACAATTTTGTATGTCATATTTTTGAAGAATCCTATAATTTATGAACTCTGCTGCTATAACTGTTAATTAAAACTGTTTACCTTAGACAGGGTAGCCTTTGTATGTATACTTGTATTATTTCTGTTTTCTGATTATCAAAATAAAATTTTGTGTATTAAAAAAACCCTACCTCTACCTTCGGCTGGACGCTAATAAAGGACAAAATTTTACTTTTTTTTCTACAAAGATCTCTCAGATCCTCTCGTGAAATTTCTCGAACAGAAAATTGAAGGGATTTTTGACCATAAATAACTCATTTTTGATCAGCACAAGCAGGGCCCGACTTACAAAAGTTTGGGGGCCCAGGGCAAAAGACCCATTTGGGGGCCCTTGGACATGTCTTATAATAAAATTTAAATTTATTTGATTTAAAATAACAAAATCAATCGTCTTTAAACCAAGTGTAAACACTGCGTAAAAATCTGTTCGTTCTAAAGCTTTATGAGTTTATTTTACATTTTCTTAGCTTTTTGAGCATTTTGGGGCCCCTTTAAAGAGGGGGGCCCTGGGAAAATGCTCCGAATGGGCTCTCAGAAATCTGGCTCTGACCACAAGAACTTAACGAACGAAAAAATTATTTTATCAATGTGACCCCCTTGGCTTAAAAAAGGGAGTCCAAGAAGGGTAAAAAGGAAGAAAAAGTATATCTTTTAGGCTGGGCGCGTACTAGCGACTAAAGTCACGGCGACCAGGATTACTAGTATCAAAAATATCACTAGAAAACAATGGATCTCTGTGAAGAAATTCTTTGCAATCGGCCAAGAGTCACGTCGCCTAGTGCGCGCACTCTAAGGGCGAGCGCGCACGGACGACTTTTGTCACGGTGACAAAGACAAAAACAACGTTGCTAAGGCCGTTGTTAGGTAAAGTCATGTGATTGAAAATGTTCTATTGTTTTCTAATGATATTTTTGATACTAGTAATCCTGGTCGCCGTGACTTTAGTCACTCGTGCGCGCCCAGCCTAACTTGTTTCAATAGCCAAGGCAACAATTTTGTCTTTGTCACCGTGACAAAAGTCGCTCGTGCGCGCACAGCCTTAAATGACTGAAAAATTTTTGGTCTTGTAGAATCTACTTTCTCTTTTCCCTTTCTTTTTAAGAGGGGGCCCTTTCCCCTCGAATCCGCACCTGCAGAAACACACTACGAATATTCTGAATAAAATTATTCCGAATAGAGATGGGTAAAAAACGAGTAGCACTTCAAAATTACCCGCTACAGGAGAAAAAAAAATGATGTATGTAGCAGCTAAACGTGTTAAATAATAGCTGCTATAGATTAGCCAGCATTTGCAGGCTCTCGATTGGTCAAATACTATACTGCTTGACCAATGAGAATCGTCTAAATTGAGCAGTTGACGAAAGGTTGGTTGTTTTGGGGCGCAAGGTCCCTATATCGGACATTCCGCGCCAAACACAAGAGTTAAGAAGATATTTAAAATTAAATGTCATGTCTGTTTTCAACCAATATTAAAATATGAAGCTTATTAAAATACTTATAAGATGCGGGCGTGAAGCCCGTTGTCGAGCGTAGTCTATACCCCATTATTAAAAGGTTAAAAACAATTTCAGAGACGCCAGCATCTTTTCAATTGTACATATGATTAAATGTCATGAATTATTCTAATGGCATTTAAAAACTGAAATAATGATGGATGATGTTTTTGACCCAAAAGTTCAGTTGACGAAAGGAAAACGCAATCATGTCCAGCATCTAAAAAATAGCGCCTGTAACCTCAACGAGTTAACCTAACCTAATTTAATTTTCACTAACTTTTACGTTTTCAAAAAGTTGCAGATTTGCTCACTTCTAATATTTATACCATACCTCGTCTACAGGCCACTGCCAGGTAGACAAGTTGAACACGATAAGAGGAGGATGCTTGACGTCAGCTGGTCAAGATATATATCTGCGACTTTAAGGAGTACCTGGCCGCTGAAAGCGGCCTCCACCTCCGATCTTGCAAGTAGAATGTCTCTGCATTAGTCTTTGGCACGTATATCTTGGGTATATGTTTTGGTAGAGTAGATGATACTTGATGACACTTGCGGGATTAGATGATTCTTTGACTGGCTGAACAAATCTATTTCATTTTAGTTTTCATAAGGAATTATGCTGTATCGGGGTCTCTTTTGGCTTGGTGGTTCAGTTGGATCAAATTCTGGAATTTTCTTTAAGGATATATTCTTGTGGTTCTTGATGTTTTCGAGGAATTTTACTGTCGAGTTATAGACGAATTCTTTTAGAGTGGGGAGGTTGAGAGCTTTACGGATGTCCTGATTTATATGATACCACCTTGATCTTGTAATTTTTCTTAGCTGCATGTTTTGAAGTGCTTCAAGTTTCTTCCTCTACTAAATAAAATCTTTTATTGAGTGCACAGCAGGCGGAGCCTGCTTTTGCTCAGTGTGTGTTACATGCCATGAGTGGTTACAAATCTTGAGAGAGGTAGGAGCACGAGATGCATTTTAAGAGTACTGAGGTAGCCCAAAGGGGTTTGGGGATCTTTGTGGTTTGGATTTTATTTACTGTTGATTATTTTATTACTTAGGGCTTGCTGGCGCAGGGAGCACACGCGTGGTGTCATTGCACCGTGCCTGGGTCTGGCTGTGAGTAGGGGTGGGGCAGTTCTAGGGAGGGTTGAGAGGGACGCGATGATTGAAGCGGGATGATAAGTTGGTGTTCGAAAAGGGCATTAAGTGTCTATCACTTAAGGAGTTGTGTACTGTTTGGGAGGATATAAAGTTATTTGGGTGAGAGTCTAATTTTTCGAAGAATTTAATTGAGGCCTTTTCAATATATAGGGACATGGGTTCTATTTTTAGGTCATTATGTAGCACGTCATTTCTGACATACCAAGGGGCATTAGTTATTATTCTGAGTATTTTATTTGCATTACTTCTATATCTTTTATGTGGGAGTTAGATGCAATGGCCCATATGGGGCTAGCATAAGTTAGGGCTGGTCTTATTATTGATTTGTACACTAGTAATTTATTGGGGAGTGATAGTTTGGCTTGTCTATTGATTAGGGGGTAGGTGAGTTTTAAGCTTATTCCATATTTTTTCTTGATGTGTTGGCAGTGGTTTTTGAAAGTTAGTTTTTCATCGAGGATGACACCGAGATATTTTACTTGCTTTTGCCATGGGAGGTGGTCCTTAAAGAACTTTATTGGTGGAGGGTAATATTTATGATGGAAGGGGTGAAAGATTATGACTACAGTTTTGCCTGTATTGACAGCGATTTTCCATTGGTTTAACCACTTTTCGAGGGGAGGAAGGGATTCTTGGAGCTTTTTCCTTATTGTTACCATGGAGAAATACTGGGCAGTCAGTTAGTGCGGTGTCATCCGCGAAGAAAAAGTGGGTCAAGAGGGGAGATTTCGGGAAGTCTGAGGTATATATGTTGTACAGTATGGGGGAAATAATAGCTCCCTGTGGAGTGCCAGCAAGCAGTTGGAATTGATCAGAAAAATGATCTCCGATTTTGACTCTGAAGGACCTATTGGTCAGGAAATGTGCAATCATGCGAATTAAAAATAAGGGGAATTTCAGTTTTAGCAATTTATAGATGAGGCCATCGTGCCATACCCGATCGAACGCTTTCGCAACATCGAGAAATATTGCTCCAGTGTAGCGGCCGGAATTGAACCCTGATTTGATGGTGTTCACCAGTCTGAGGAGTTGATGGTTGGTTGAGTGCTGGTCTCTGAATCCAAATTGATCTGGAGGAATTATATTTTGTTCCATGCAGTGATTTTTTATGTGCGTTAACATTATTTTTTCCAGGATTTTAGAGAGTGAGCTTAGTAGGCTTATGGGGCGGTAATTGCTAGGCTGTTTTTTACATTTACCTGGTTTATGGAACACTATTATAGTGGCTTTTTTCTATTTTTGAGGGAAGTAATTAAGCTGTAGGCATCTATTCAATATTTTGGTTAAGTTAGTTATGGCGTTTAGGGGAAGGTTTTTGAGCATTTTGTTCGTTATCTTGTCTGGGCCAGGGGCTTTTTTGGTGTGAAATTTCTTGATTATGTTTACTATATCGTAAGGGGAGACTAGAGAGGGTGCAGGAAAAGCTTCGGTGATGGTTATGAAGGGTTGCACAATGCTTTTTACCATTCGTTCGTGCTGGGGATCAGATAAGTGGAGGTTGGGAGTGAAAGTTTGCTCTAAGGTTTTGCCGAAGAGGTTTACTTTCCCCAGATCGGTGAACACCACAGAGCCAGAGTCTTCTAAGGGGGGAATTGGGTCGTACTTTTTGACTAGTTTTTTGTGCAGTCTATACAGGGAATTGTCTTCTGCAGAGAGGGTCTTTGAGGAGCGTATTCCAAGTGTCATTTCGGTAACTTGTCAGCTGTCTGTCTATAGTTCGTTGTAATCTGTTTAATTCTGTTTTATATGGAGGATATCTGGTCTCTTGCCACCTCTTCCTCACTCTGTTCTTTATTTTGATTAGGTTTCGTATGGAAGGGGGGATTTTGTCGTTGAACTGTCGAAGGGTGGTAGTTTTACTTGCGGAGTGGAAGGCCGAGATTATTGAGTTTGACAGAGACTCTACCGCAGCATCAATTTCAGGTATAGTTTGTATTAAGGGGTTTCCAGGGATTATAGAGTGGGATATTTCATGGAATTTGGACCAGTCAGTGGTGGTCAGGGTTGTTTGCTTGGGGGGTAGGATAGAATTATCTCTTATATTGAATATTACAGGATTATGGTCACTGTTCAGAGCTTGCATAGCCAGAGTTTCCTCCGAGGATAGGCCGTTAGAGAAGCCAATATCCAGGGTGGAGCTCGTATGGTTGCTGAAATGGGTAGGAGTTGCGGGGGCAAGTATTTCAAACAGATTGTCCTTTAGGAAATCGTACAGGATATACCCGTCTTGGTTAGAGGTACCGCGATTCCAGCTTGGGTGTTTACAATTAAAGTCACCGAAGATGAAGAATTTGGGATGAAGGAGCGTTAATTTGAGCAGTTCATTCACATCCAGTTTGTTTTTAGGGGGCTTGTATAAGGAGGAAAAGAGAATGGCCTTTCCCTGTATAGCTTGCACTGCAATGGTGGAGTTTTCGAACGAGAGGGAGTCAAAATGGAGCGGATGGTGTCTCAGGGACTTTTTTATCAGTATCGCCGTGCCACCTCCGCGATGCGTGAGGCGATCGCTGCGATAGCAGATATAATTAGGGATTTTCAAGGTTTTGGACGGAGTTAAGTGAGTTTCCTGTATGCCAATTATGTCGGGATCTATTTGGGGTATTAGGGCTTTTAGATTTTCTTTTTTGCCTGACCCTGAGACACCATTCGCATTCCAACTTAATACTTTTAATTTTTCCCTACGAACCATTAATTAACCCAGATTGACATGACCTGCTGGACGATCGAGAGGCCTTTGACGAGCATCTCGGGGATGCTTGTGGATGAGGATGAACATCTGCTTCATACAGTCCCACAGGAGCTGAAGTTTTCCACTGGGGAGTGGGCTTGGCGTTGGTGCTGTAGGTTGGCTGTGCGGCGGTGCTTCGTTTCCAGGTTGATCGGCAGATGGCGCTGTTAGTATGTGCCCATGTAATGCGTCGTTTCCCTCGCTTCTCTTCTCGCCCCAGGGGTTTCGGCTGGTTTGGCTTTTCTTGATATTTAGGGGGTTCTTGGGGCATCCCAAATAGTTCGCGGGGTGGTCGCCATGACAGTTGCAGCATTCGGCGGGAGCGAGGGGGTCTTTCCGGCATTCCTGAGTGGGATGGTTATCCGGGGTTTTTTTTGTCGGGTGCCGAGAAAAAAATGCCCCAAAAATCCAGAGGCTAAAATGTTTTTACATCAGAGAAATAGGGTGGAAAAATTCGTAAAAACATTACTTAATTTATTAATAATATAATAAATGGTTGAAAAAATATTCCGTAATTAATTTTAAATTTTGAAATAATATCTAGTCGATAAAAAAAAAATTTCTTTCATAAAAAAAACCACAAGCTTAATAATAAATCCGAAACGTAAATAAATGATTGTTGCAGTATTAGTTTTGTAAACGCCCGATAGATGGCAGCATGAAAATTCTAATCTAGGAGCTAAAATGTATTTTTTATATCAAATATCAAATAATTAGGGTGAAAAATTTGTAAAAGCCGTTATTTAATTTATGAATAATATGTTCAATACAGGGAAGAAAGACTGACACTACATTTTTAAAAATCAATAACTCAAAAAAGATAAAAATACATGGTTTCTTGCAATTTACTCTAAAGAATATAGAATTTTACGACATAAACCCCCGATATATGGCAGCACTATTTTCCATTATCTCTACTATAGACGACATTAGTGTGACGTCACTTGCTTTTTTGGAAACGTTGATTCTATCCGTGATTGGTTCCGTGATTGGAAGTAAATCCGTACGGAACCAATCACGGATGGAATCAACGTTTCCAAACAAGCAAGTGACGTAATGACTAATGTCGTCTATTCCCTGTCAGGGGATTTGGGAACAACGATTTACGAAAATTTGTGTCATAAAATTCTTTTTTTTTTTCAGGGTAGGATGCAAGAAACCACGTATTTTTATCTTTTTTAGTGTTTGAATTATTAAATTTTAAAATGTGTCAGTCTTTCTTGGGACACCCTGTAATAAATGATTGCAAAAATAATCCCTTATTAATTTTAACTAATTTAAAATTTTGGAGTCTTTAAAAAAATTGTTTTCATAAACCTTAATGCGAAAACGTTGCTTTTACATCAGACAAATAGGGTGAAAATTTCGTAAAAACCATTACTTGATTTATGAATAATATATTAAGTAATGAATTATTGAAAAAAAAATCCCTAATAATTAATTTAAAATTTTGGAGTCGTTAAAAAAAATAGTTTTCAAAAACCACAACCTTAATACTAAATCTGAAATTTAATAGTAATTGATTGTAGTAGTATTAGTTTACCAGCCAACCGATAGATGGTAGCATCAAAACTTCTCCGCTGTTGGGTGAAAGTAAAATTGCCCTGTATGGTAGCGCCATCTCTCCGATATAAAAAACAACATATCCTGTGCGTTAATTTTAATTAATTGTGTTCTTATGAAATTTATCAAAATTCACAGATAAAAATATTGTGGGATTGATTAACTTTTAAATATTAAAAATCGACTCCCGAAGTGGCAAATTGATGTACTGAAGCGTAACGCATTTTTTTTTTTAAACAAATACAATCTACATTGTAGCTAAAATAATTCTGAATATTGTAATAAAATTGTCGGGTAAAATTGGTGTTGAAATATTTAACTTTAAAGAAATTAATTAAAAAGTTAAATATTAATTTAATATTTTTTTTTTGGTGCGATAGTTCATTATTGAACATCAAAATATCCATAATTTGGCTTTTTCGTTAAATCCGGGGATTTATTAATCAGGTGCCGAGAAAAAAAAAAGGACCCCAAAAATCCGGAGGCCTAAATGTCGCTTTTACATCAGAGAAATAGGGTGGAAAAATTCGTAATAAACGTTACTTAATTTATTAATAATATATTAATTGATTGAAAAAATAATCCAAACTTAATTTAAAATTTTGGAATAATATCTAGTAGATAAAAAAAAATCAACCACAACCTTTATAATAAATCTGAAATTTAATAAATGACTTTAGCAGTATTAGTTTGTAAGTCACCCGATAGATGGCAGCATCAAAATTCATTTTCTGTGAATTCAAATTTCATTCAAATTTCATTTCCGTATATTTAAAAATAGAAATAAAGCCATTTTTCTAGTAAAACAAATTGTTCTAATTTCAAAAATCAGCATTTTATGTACCAACTGACGCCACTTAACTATTTATGACTTAGCAAATGTTTTCTTTTTAAAAGACGAACTTTTAAATTAAATAAAATAATTATTAAACATCTGAATGAAAACATTTTTGCGACAAAAATTCTTTTTCAACCATCTTTATTAAATAAAAAAATAATAAAATGCGGGAATTGTCCATTTTGTTCCTATGAATTTTATCAAAATTTCAATTCTCTCAAAAATGTGCTGTTAACTTTACTTTAACATACTGGGATTCCTTGAAAATTCTGCCGCTTACAATGAGCCGTGTTCTTAATCCAAAAAGGTCTCAAAATAAGCTAAAACGCTATTTTGAGGGAGAAATTTCCAAAATTTTCCCCCCAAAAAAATCCCAGAACCTTTTAATTATACTTTGAAATCACATTTTTATGACTAAGATTTATTTTTTTTTTTTTTTACTATTTTTTAAGATAATTTAAGAAAAAAAATATATTTAAACATTTCATTCAAAACAATATTTAAAAAATCAATCCATAATCCAGTTTATTAAAATAGTAAATAGCTTACCGGATCATAGTGATATTTTCTATGACAATTTTTTTAAACTTAAAAAGGATTTTCAGACAGTTGATATTTATCTTTAAATTCTGTGTATTTATTGTACCCTACCATGCAAAGGGATTTTTTAATATGTTTGATAAAATTTATTTATTTATAAAATTCTGAAATTAAGTTCACCACAAAATTAAAATAAAAAAGACCAGTCATCTAAAACTTGACGCTAAAAAGAAAATATTGTTTGTTCAAAACCCCTCCCGAAACTAAAGTCTAGTTACGCCCCTCCCAACCAAAAACTGAATTGACCCCCCTGATAAGTTTAATAAACCCCTCTTTTTAGTTCATAACATTCTCCCAAAACGCTAACTCTAGCTGTTAAAAATCATAATCAGCATAAAAAACAGCAGGAAAAATCAACCACAAAAATTATTCATTATTATATGCGAGCTCAACCTCATAGCTTCATTCGCCGAACTCTCCACCAATCCTCTGCAGAAGCGCTTGACTCCGCCTTTTTTTCGGGGCGTAACTTTAAGGCGATCGGCGAATCAGAGAGCTCAGATTTCGGAAAGCAGCCGTCCATTTCGGAAGTCCTGGATTTCGGTAGGAACGACTTTAAGGTCGATTTTCGACCCGTTATCGAGAAAATTCCAGGAAAAAAACATCACACCACGTAGAAAAAACCCTTCTAAATCGATTTAAGCCATTCCCGATTAATTTAAACCGATATTTAGGGGAGAAATCGTCGTTTTAGCGAGAGATGTCGCTGAAAAAAGCTTGGCGGTTTCGTCTTGGCGCTGCCGTTTTCATCGAAGCGTGTGTTTGTTCTATGCGAGAGGGGAAAACGCGAGGCGCCGGAAAGGCGATTTTCGCCAGTTCTGGCGCCGCGTTGGCTGCGTTTGAGCAGATGCATTTGTTGAGCTTTCTGCTTAGTTCTGACGGTAGGGTTATATTGTGAGAGATGGGATCTTTTTTAATCAATGCCGTTTTTTCGCTCGTTGAGAAAGGGAAAGCAGATGGCTGTCAGAAACGTAGCTAGTGGATCGCGGTTTTTTAATTAGATTCTGGATGAGTTTGGGGATGTTTCATTTACGCAAGAAGTTTAATAAGTAATAGAAGCGTGGGTTATATTTTTCGGTAACTTGATCAGAGTTCGTTCTTTTATCAGGCATGAGATTTTTCAGACTTTTGGAGGATTTTCAGACTTTTTTTTTAGAATTATGTTGAAAATTTCAGACTTTTTAAATTTAAAAAAAAAATCAGCTTATGAAGTGAAATTTTTGACGGTGAATTTTGCTTGTTGTGAAGGAAGCAGATGTTTTGCGTTAGCTGTTTAAAACGGAGCTAAATTAGATAGAGCATAGGTGCTGAACTCCGACTCCTTCATACCTTTTGACTCCCTATGGAGAATTTGTGACTCTCCCGGGAGTCAATTCCGAAGTTAAACGAACTAGCGCGAGTGAGGTCGGCTGTTTCCGAAGGTATAATGAATCGTACATTCTTGCCAAGATCAGGCACTAGCCACTAGACTAGTCACTAGTGATTTCACAGGAGTGGTTTGTAACTTTTTCAGATTGCTCCACGATTTCACAGGAGTGGCTCGCATATTTTTCAGATTGCTTCGCGATTTCATAGGAGTGGTTTGTAACATTTTCGGATTGCTTCGCGATTTCACAGGAGTGGCTCGCAACTTTTTCAGATTGCTTCGCGATTTCACAGGAGTGGTTTGTAACATTTTCAGATTGCTTCGCGATTTCATAGGAGTGGTTTGTAACATTTTCGGATTGCTTCGCGATTTCACAGGAGTGGCTCGCAACTTTTTTAGATTGCTTCGCGATTTCACAGGAGTGGCTCGCAACTTTTTCAGATTGCTTCGCGATTTCACAGGAGTGGTTTGTAACATTTTCAGATTGCTTCGCAATTTCATAGGAGTGGTTTGTAACATTTTCTGATTGCTAAATATTAACTTGAATTCGTTCACCCCTTTATAAAAATACATATATATATATATATTTTAGTAATAAAAAGTGGTGACTTTTTCCCCAATTGGTGTTTATTCATAATTTCAGTGATGTTAGCCCGATTGTACAGTATTGGCAGCAAATAGAAACATCCGAACTTTACAGAAAAGGAGATCCCAAAATATCCCGATTCCAAACCTTTTCTCGATGCATCCCCAAAGCTCTCCCTAGATGGCGCTGCAAAGAGCGAGTTCAACCCCAGTAGAAGAAATAGCAGTCGCATTTAGAGCATTTTCAATCACATGACCTAACAACGGCCTTAGCAACAGAAGGGTTACAGTTTTTTTGCTTTACAGAGGTTAACAGTTACAGAAAATGAACTAGCCGTGGAATTCTTCTATTGGAGCATTTGCAATTACGTGACCCCATACCTAAAAACCGCCTTAGCAACAGATGAACAACGGCCTTAGCAACGGATAAAAGCCCTACAGAAGATAAAGAAAATAACCGGTTGTGACGTCACCTGAAAACAGTCCATAGAGTTGTAATGCATCCGCTTCACAAAATTACGTTTCTTGTATTAAAGGACATAAAAATTAAAATGGATTTAGAATAGATGGGCAATCAACGAATTATTACGAAACAATTTCTAATATAATGCGCCACACACAAGGTTCTAAATTAAAAGCTTACTTATTATATTAATTATTTCACTGATTACAAAAATAATTTTTTTTTTACTTTCGACTCGATTTGCTAAATATTGAGCGTTTATTGAACGCAAGAACATTTGTTAGTTCTAAGATTTACATTGGTTCTCACTGACCAACACAGGGCCAGTGGACCGCTTCTGTGCATTTTCGATTACTCGCACTTCAATCATCGCTACTATTATTGGGGAAACAAACACCTTTGTTACCCCAAGTGAACTTGGTCCTCACTTTATCGACCCTCATTTTATCAAAAAGGCCACACCCAACCCGGTTTGGGCCTTTGGGGTAAAAACCATAACTTGTTCGTATACACACGTTTTACAGAGAAGATCTTCGGTACCAGTTAGGTACCGAACACCACTTTCAGGGACCATTAGCGTGTTGAGAAAGCTAGAGGTTGCAAACTTCACTCTCGGAAATCTCGTCATGTTTAATAATGAAAAAATTGCATAAATCAGAGATACAACATTACCTCCACCAGTTGGTCTGAGCGAAGGTTCCAGAACACTTTCGGGAACAGTGACGTCATAGGGTGGACTCCAGAGGGCCTTTCGCCACATCTTCATATACCGGGGGCAACTGTTGGGGACATGTCAGAATGTTAGTTATACACATCGGACGAAATGACAAAGTAAAATTTTATTAAGTAAAAATAGGACGACTGTCAAATGTCAGGCTTCTAACGATCGTAAGGCTGGGCGCGCACGAGTGACTAAAGTCACGGCGACCAGGATTACTAGTATCAAAAATATCACTAGAAAACAATGTGGATCGCTATGAAGAAATTCTTGGCAATCGACCAAGTGTCACGTCGCCTAGTGCGCGCACTCTTCAATCACTCTTCAAGTGTTTCAATAGCCAAAGCAACAATTTTGTCTTTGTCACCGTGACAAAAGTCGCCCGTGCGCGCTCGCCCTAAGTGTTAGAAAAAGCAAATTTCGGGATTTCGGCTGTAGAGAAATTTCAGATATTCGCCCTTAAAATATACACTGCAAATGCTCCACACAAAAATAAACACTTTATAATAACACAAATTATAAGGAATTGCCTTATTTTATTGCCTGGAATAAAATAGTACGGCAGGCTAATACGACTAAAGAAGAGAAGAACGCCATTTTGGTGATGCAGATTCTTTGCTCTTTTTAAAGATTTTGCAACTGTTCATTACTCGGGTGTTTCCAGCTTATTTCATGCCCAAAGGCACAACTCGAAAGACGCAAATTTAATATTTGCTTGATTTTGGGGGGTGGAATTTTTCGTAATTCACAACCGGAACTCAACCGAGTAATTTCGTCCGAAAATGACCTTAGAGAAAGTCAAAAGTAGAGCCAAGATATTAAAACCACCCTCAAATGAATCAAAGAATAATAGGATATGATTTTCAACACGCGCCTCGAGATTCAAATGTAATCGCACTAATTCAACGTTATCATATAATATATCAACGATATTCGATATTTCAACGACAAAAATTATTGAAATAAAATCCAATCGTTATTCAAACCGACATCAAGCCAGAAATTTCATTTTCACTCGTTATACAACCAATCAAAACAGTCAATGACGAAAATGACCTTAGTGAAAAATAAAGCCAACATTTTTTTTAAAATGGAAAAATTCTGCCTATACAACTAGAAAAGTTTCCTGACCCTATGACGTCACTAACAAGCAAAGTATAGTTCCCGGTGTCTGAATTTTGAGTGAAATGAAGAACGTCAATTTAAAACTATGATCATTTTGTTCACCCCATAGCGTCTTTTAATTACGATTTGCTTACTACTCCTAGCAACCCAACAGGCTTTCTGTTTACACAGTTTCCCCCCCCTTCCGCATAGTGACATCATAAGGTCATGAAACGTTGCAGTGTAGTATAAATATTGGTCACCAAAACAGCTAGGCATAAAATCGTCTAGTTTCAAAACCAGATAAATAATTTTTTTTTCAATTTTCAGTTATTATGTTATGTTCAGATTGTTAAAATAGAGATCTAGCATATAGCCAAGAGTGACTCATCTGGTTTTGAAACTAGACGACTCAATTAACGATATTTTACGGACAAATAACGGTTTTTAACCAAAAATGGAAATTCTGATGGCACAGCTTCGGTGAGTCCTCCAGCCGCCATGTTTACCCACAACTTAATGTGGTCATAATTTGAGCTGTAGGTAAACATGGCGGCTGGAGGACGCTTATCGAAGCTGACTATACCACTAGTTACTTAACCCTGGAGAAACAAGCCGAGATGAAACAAGGAAACCTCCTAGCAACCCAACGGACTTTCCGTTTACTCAGTTCCCCCCTTTCCGCACAGGAAACTTTGCAGTCTATACTTGACAGCAACGTTTCTTGAACCCAGTACGCGAAAGGAGAAAATGGGTAAACACAAAGCCTGTTGGGTTGTTAGGAGAAGTACGCAAATCGTGATTGAACTTACGTATTATCCAGTCGACCGTGACGCTTAATCCGAAAACGTTATCAAATCCCATTGACTTTACTATTACTGTGTCGCTAAATTAGACGGCCACTGAACGGTCGACGGGATAATACGTAAGTACCAAAATCACTATAAATACAAACAAAACTTAAATACATACAAAAGAAAACAGTTTAACAAAATAATCCTATTTTTAAATTGAAGTTGTTTATTTCACTCAAAATTCAGACACCCGCACTACTTACATAACACTACTCAAGCATAATGAACGATATTTAACGGACAGATATTTAACCAATAATACCCAGAAATCGTCAAAAGAGGAACTTACCACAAACGGTGTCAGTCAAGTTCTGGGGGTAAAACACTGGCTCAGCACTTTCCACCGGTGGCTCCAAGGGATGGGGCAGTCTCCGAAAGCACCTTTTGGGGAAATCATCATCGACCGGAGCACCCCCAACTCCCCCGGAGTCTCCTCGGGGGGTCGATCGCCCCATCAGCAAAAGAAGGTCTTCTCTGCCCCGACAACACTCCATCATCAGTCAGCTTCGACCACCTGCTGTATATCCAAGTTCTTTTCCAACAACCTTTGAGGACAACATGGTTGAGGACATAATAATAACAGCGAGGGTCGCTTCAGTCAGCTTCAGGCAACCTGTTGTCTCTCCATGACAAGCCTTGAGCTGGAGGAACTGGGGCACAACTGACGCTTGGTTCGCTTTGAAGTCCCGTGGTCTTCAAATCCCGGTCCAAGGCAGACTCAGCCCTTCATTAAAATGAGCACCACCAAGCTCACATCCCACGTTCTGTGGCCTCACCCATCAGTAAGTTCCCCTTTGACGATCGGGGTTCGAAAGTGTTTCGAAGATCAAAGAACTGGGGGATCAGAACTGGGAGCCCAACCGACGTCTGTCCATCGCATTTGCTCGACCACTGCAGTTGAGAACCTTCCCCCTTTCACGACACTTGTTGTTGATTTCACCGCACTGCGAGCCCCGTTCCAGAAGAGGGCCGCTATTCAGGCCACCTGTTGTCTTCGAAGTCTATGACGTCAGCCTCCACAGAGCTTTCTTCAATTTAGGACAAGTCGATCGCTGAGGGAGGGCTTGACACAGAGTTCCCTTCTTTCACGTTGCACTTAAACGTCCACTTGTTGATCTTTTCGCCAACAACTTCACTCCGTGTCGATCGGGGGTTCACCGTAAATCGACTGATGCTTCAAAGATTAAAGAACGACCACATCAAAACACGACCACTGGCTGCTTCCTCGCCTCTGGAATGGTCTTTGCCATCCAAAGCGAGGAATCGAGTTGAGTTGCAATACTCCCTCTTTGGTGCAGAGGGTGGATCTTTTTTTCTTCACAGTGAATTCCTCCTCTTGTTCACTCAAATTCAAACCTTGGGGGGGCTGAGCGGCCTGGTCGGTTTACACGCTGCCAACCACGCTAGCAGTCTGCGCACTATAATCAGCCGTCGGTTCGATTCCGGCCTTTACCCTGGGTGCACTTTCTCTCTCAGTGTCAGTAAAAATTCTGTTGTGTCTGTCTTTCTTGACGAAGGTTTATAAAAGCGGATCCTTGAGATCAAGCACACAGACCGGAAAATGTACGTACCCACAATCGAATCCAATCCAAGTCATGCCCGGAATCGAACCGACGACTGCTGGTACAGTGCGCATCAAACTGCTAATACAGGGTGGTTACAGTAAAACTTTACTAAACTTTACAAACAACTTTAAAATTCTCTACAGACAAAACTACAACTGGTCGAAAAAATCTGAAATTTTAAAGAGGACATTTGGAAGGGACGGGAATTTTTTTAAAACGAAACAAATTGGTAAATTAATTAACTTACTTAAGTTTTTGCTTTGGATTGCGGACCGTCACCAGAAGTCCTTCAAAACTATCATATCAGACAAGAAAAATGAAATTATAAATATCCCTTTTTCTCAGCAAAATTGCGTACTTTCTTAAGGGATGGTTAAAATTTTTTTCTTAAGTGTCTGATTTGATTGCTTGAATACCTTCTAAACTTCGGGTGACGGTCTGAAATCGAAGACAAAACCTTAATTAAAATAATTAATTTACTATTTTTTTTTGTTTCAAAAAATTCCCATCTCTTAAAAATGTCCTGTTTAAAATTTCAGATTTTTTCGACCAGTAGTAGTTTTGTCTGTAGAGAATTTTAAAGTAAATAGCTATGTTATTTTGTAACCACCCTGTATATAATAAATGAATCGCGGTCATTTTGAAGCACTGACTTGAGCGACTCGATGTATTATTTTTGATCGGATGGCAACGATCACAGAGAAATATCCTAACAGAGGGTCCACGAGGCTATTTTCAAATGCGTTACTGATGTGAGGGCGCCACACTAGAATCTGGAACATATGCCGGCCGCTTAAATCTCTCGCCAAATTAGAACTTAGCGCCTGCGCAAAAAGGTGTTTTCAATCTCCCATAGGCAGCCGGCGAACGATTCAGACTGGATCCAGACGCTAGTGAGTTTAGTGCGATCCCAGCGCCACAATTCTCCCAACCTGTAACAAGATGTCATGATTTTCGATTTCCATTATGGCCTATGGCCGTGGACTCTCTGTTTTAGTACTCTGTGGCAACGATCATCAGAAGGTGTTGAGGAAGCAGTCGAACGAACTCTCGCGAGATTCGCTCTTCGGACAGCCTCTCTCAATGTCTTCCGCTGTGTTCGAATATTCGAATGTGGTCCCCCCAAGGGGTGTTTCTCGTCCGTCCAAGGAGTGTGCGAAGAAGACCTCTCGAGCGGAGGGTGGGAAAAGAGCTACAGGTGGAAGGATGGACAGTCTATCCCCTACTTGGAGGGTGTTGAGAAGGATGCATTCGGCGAAAGCAACAGGTGAAGGAACGCTTGCTGTAGTATTCGCGTACGCGTAGTAGTAGACTTTCTATATAATGATAAGGGAGATGTTTTTAATGTAATGATCCAAACAACAAGCCAAATTAAATCAGAATGCTATAAATAAAATTTCATGTTTACTTTAATATCATATTTTTAGAGATGAAAAAGAAAAATTCAATAATTTCCTTACATAACATTCTATCTTTCCAACATAATTAAATACTTTTGAATTGGTAACAAATTTTTTGAATAACAAATTTATTTACAATTAATCAAATCAAATAGAACAAGAAAAATATCTATATCACCTGGGATTGCAACGATCCATGTAGGTGAACGAAACATGGATACATATATTTACAAAAACTAAAGCGTGATGAAGTTATAAACTAAAGTGAACAATACATGAAAATAATATATAGGAAAAATATAAATCGATAAGCATCATATATGTTTATAAATTAGTTGGAGCTAAAATAATCAAAATTGACATTCAGAACATCCAAACATAAGCAAATGTTTTCAAAAACTTTTATTTCTACAATATAATCAGAACAACAGTTTTAATGCATCTTTAAGAATAACTTTTTTATCTTTTATTAATACCAATTTAATTATCTCTTAGAATAAAATTTAAGCCAACAACAAAAAAACATAAAAATCATATTATACTTTAATAGTAGTACTCAACACTTACTTTTTAAATGAATCCACAGCAATCCAATTTCCACAAGTCACGACAACAAATCGACAAAATGGCCGATGGAGGACCAAGAATCTCGATTCTCGGTTCAATCAGGCCGCACCGAAACCCTTAAGATCTTTCACCGTAATCTCGGTGAAACCATATTTTCTTCGGTGGCAACGATTTTGCATCGCACCGAAATTCTGGTGCAAGCCTTAAAATTTCAAACATTTCACCAGAATTCTGGTGAAATATTGAACTGGTTTTTTAACAGTGTAACTGTTCATTATCAAGGTTAGTTCATTATTATTTACTAGCACAAAACCTCCTTCGCTTCATTCGCCGAACTCTCCACCAATCAACTGCAGCGCTGATAGACTCCGCCTTTTTTTCGGGGCGTAACTTTAAGGCGATTGACGAATCGGAAAGCTCAGATTGCGGGAGGAAGCCGTCGATTTCGGAAGACCTGGATTTCGGTAGGAACGACTTTAAGGTCGATTTTGGTGCCGTTATCGGGAACATTCCAGGAAAAAAACCATCACACCATGTAGAAAAAACCCTTCCGAGTCTATTGGTACCATTCCCGACTCGTTTAAACCGATATTTAGCCGAGAAATCGTCGTTTTAGAGAGCGATGTCGCGAAAAAAAGCTTGGCGGTTTCGTCTTGGCGCTGCCGTTTTCATCGAAGCGTGTGTTTGTTCTGGGCGAGAGGGGAAAACGCGAGGCGCCGGAAAGGCGATATTCGCCAGTTCTGGCGGCCACGCTGGCTGGATTGAGAGCAGATGTTTGTTGCGCTTTCTGCTGCAGTTCTGACGGTAGGGTTATTGTGAGAGTGGGAATCTTTTAATTAATGCCGTTTTTCGCTCGTTGTGAAAGGGAGAGCAGATGTTAGAAGAAACGGAGCTAGTGGATCGCGGTTTTAATTAAGATTCAGGATCAATTGGTTGTTTTTTTACGCAAGAAATTTAAGTAATAGAGAATGGACAATGGGCAATTCCCGCATTTTTATTTATTCGATAGAGAAGAGAGGAATATAATTTTAATTGCGATGCTGATTAACTTTTTAATTTAATTTCGAATTTTAAAAAGGGCGCGAAAACAGCATGTTGTGACGTTATTCAATCCGAAGTGTTAGTTTAGGATTCAAAGCCATTGTTGATTTTTTACTTTAAAGTAGGCCAGGTCTGACGTCATTCAATCCTAAACAAGTGCAAAGCGATTGTTTTTTTATTTTTTTTTTATTTTGAAATATTGAATAAACTTATTTTTTAATAAACTTTTCGTGTCTATTTTTGAGTTTAAAACCCTTTTTCAGGGAAAATGCATTTTATTTTCTGTTTTCAAAAAATGCGGGAACCAGCTTATGAACTGAAATTTTTGACTGGGAATTTAATTTTTCAAAACTCAAGTTGATGGGACTTATGAGGCTCTCTTATTTTCATGTTTGAGTCAATTTAACACAACAGCTAAACAGTAGATACACAGTAGAACTTTTAATTTTAAAGTGTAAGAATTTATTGTTGAAATTAATGTTGGCTAATTATTATTAGTTTTTGCGAGTTATCCTCATTTTAAGAGATAAAATGTCAAGTTTTCAGACTTTTTGCTTTTGTGCCAATATCATCCCTGTTACGTCGATTCGAATGTTCTGTGAGGATGGGGGGGGGGGGGAATTCTCAAAACGCCAGAAAAGCGATTCGTCGCCCCTTGAGTTGATTTGATTTGATTTACGAACGACTGCGCCAGCTGTAGTGAGAGCAGATGTTTTATGCGTTCTCTCTTTGCATATTTACCATGATATTTACCCCATGGTGGGATCAGGTGGGTTTGGAAGATTGTTATGGCACTAATTAAAGCAATTTGAGGGTTTTAGTTCCAGTTTCGGAAAACAGCTGATATATTTTGCTCTCTTTATGATTAGACTATCATAGTCGTTGGTACTATTAATTTACTCATTATGTCATTTAAAAAAAGAGTTCAAAAATGTAAAAACATTTGAAAGTTTTTGAGAGTTTACACTTTTGACAGGAACTTCTTCTGACACACGCTGTTTTTATTGCTGCTTACAGAATTTTTTTTATCCATAATAAGAAAAAATTAACAATTAAAATATAAAGTTTTTTGTTGAATTAATTTTCTCAAAATATTAAGAACTAAACTGTCAACCTTAACCGCGTTAAGAATTATCTATAGGTTGAACGGAAAGTCCGTATATTCATTTTAAAAATTCATGTAGAAAAATAATCGGATTAAAAATTTGTGACATCGGTTGGTCGGGAGATTTTTTTTTTTAAGACTAAAATATTAGTTCCGTTATGTATGATTCACGGGGTTCCGTGTTCGATTCTCAGATTTTCATGACACTCAGGGCCCGATTTAGAAAATTTGGGACACTAGGCCCAACATGCAGGAAGGGGCCCCCACGTTACGCGGTACCTGTGTTATCTCAACCAAAATTTACTATCGTCAGGGTTAGACAGACATGTTCTCGGTTATCTTTTCATTTTTTACATTGCTAAAAGGTTTGGATTTGGATTTTCGTTTTAAAAAAGAAATGAAAAAACATTCTAGGAAGTAATAAAAAGTTATTTCTACTATAAATTTTTGTTAACCTTTTAAAATTAGGGGGCCCCAAGGCCCGGGCCTAGTGGGCCTAATGGTAAATCAGGCCCAGATGACACTTCGTATGCTCAATGTATGCACAAGAGTAAAGAAAAATACCAATTTTATCTAATTCTATCAATTTGTTTAAGAGTTAAGGATGCACTCAAAAAAATGGTAGTCTTCAACCAACCGAACCCAGTTCGGTTGATAGTGGTTTAGTTGCCATAACCAGACCGATCGTTTCCCAAAAACACACCGGTCCGTTTCGTTCAACCGAACTCATTCTGTTACTTAGTTCGGTCCAGGGAACCGAACTGGTTCGATTGCCACAAACGCAATCAATCCACTTGCTAAACACGCAAAATCACACCATTTAACAGAAAGGGCGAATATTTAATAATTTTGAGTGCAATTCATTAAACATTTGTACAACAACTTTATTATCATAATAAGTGTAGGTTTTTTACGATGGGAAAAAAAGAGAAATTAGTACGTCCATCGAAACGAACGAACTAATACCGTCGTGAAATCAAAATTATTTTATCGCGGAAGAATACAACGTTTTGGTTCCTCGGCTGGCGGTTCGAATCGGCCATCATGAACATGATGGAAATGGAGAAGACGAAACACAAATTTTGGAAGTGAGTAATGTTCATTTTCAATTCTTATTTTTTAGTTTAATAATGTGTTCTTTAAAAGTACAGGTTTGCACCAAGTTGGTGGATGTGATTAGTAAGTGTATTGTATAGCATACATAAGGGCTAAGGCGGGCCTGGCCCCCCATTGCACTGGAAAAATTTACGTAAAATCTTCCTTTGACCATAATTAATCGGTTTTTATTGATATTATGTGGGCTTTGAATTGTTTTTACAGTTCAAAAACTTCTAAAACTATATTTTCATGTGTAAATCTTAACCCTTCAGGCGATCGCGTGAGTCAGAGACTCCGAACATGCTTTTGTGTTATGAAAGCATACAATTCCTAATAAGTATTTTAAAATTTATTATTATTAAAAAAGAAACCGTATAATAGTTTTTCAGCCTTTACAAGTGATAGTGTAGCGTCAAATATAATTTTATTCTGAACCCAAACCTCTAGTGCTAGCATGATGTGTTTATGATTGACAAATGTTTATGTGCACAGGTTCTTAAGACAGGCAATTGTTATAATTGTAAGATTTATGTGACATTTTCTGTTTTGAATTCAGACAAACTGTAGATTATTGTCAGCTAATACATGAACTGTTTACATTTTACATTCATAACATTCTGTCTAATTTAACACAGTTTTGATGATTTGTATGAATGTGTAATTGTGATTAGTACAACAGTTATCTCCTTTCCTGTGAACTTATTTCTTTATTTGCTTAAACTGCATGTGTAAAAACACTACTTCTAACGGTGAGATGCTGCTATACACCAGCGCCGGGTTAATCTGGTTCACAGAAATAACTTAATGCACCCATAATTTATTCTAAGGATTCTAAGTTGTGTTTAGGTTAATAATCCACAAATTACAGGATAATTTATTTGTAAATATTACAATTGAGGTAATGGGAACATATTTGATGTAGGTTTTCCATGGCGATAATTCCAAAGAACTGGTGACCAGTGAATGGCTGTTGCTATAGTTCTAGTTGCTGAAGTCTTTAGGCAGTTTGTGTCCCGCCAAGAACTATCCCACTTCCCTCCCCTCTCCTTGAAGAAGTTTTAGGAGTCGAGGCTTAATATTGTGGTGCCGCACAGTGGATCAGCATTGTATTGTTTTAGCGTCTTTTGTTAACTTGTGGCATCACCACCTTTCCTCGTGTATAAAAGCTCGGCATCATTATTGCCAAGGCACTCTGTTACGCCAGCCTCCAGAGCATTCATTTTTTATAAAGGATTTTTAACTAATAAACTTGTTTTTAAACTTTTGGCTTTTCACTCAATTGAACACGCACTAGCGTTTAGCCTTTATCCTGAGGTACACCAAGCTTATGCAGGGCCGCTAATTGTCAACAGCAGTTAAACACATCTCAACTCACGTCCAATTAATGAAAAAAAAATTAGTATTAAAATTTTTTAAGAGGATATAAGAAACATCAAACTTTGGTTTAAATAGTTTTTGACACTGACCCCCATCATCCATAGGATAATGATTTTTTTTTTCTAATGGCAGGTCGTCTAATGGAGTCGTTTATGACATTTTGATAGAGTGTTTGTTTTTCCGCATACTGTGTACTAACAAGGAAAAACTCGTTTTACAGGCGTCTTGATGATGTGGGAAGTCACTTGTCCAGGGGGTGACCGGACTTGGACTTGGAGTCGATGTCCCTCCACGCTTTCCGAATTCCATCTTTTTGCTGGCGCAGAGAAGCAAAAGTGAGAAGGTATGTAGAGCATGTATTTATTTTTTATTTTAAAATCACCTGTTTTATTTATCTTCATAATATTTTTGCATAAGGTAAGAAAAAAATCAATGTGAAGACAGAGCTACGAAAGTTTCAAAAACTGAAACTATTTAAAAATGGTTCTATTAGTCTATTAGAAAAATATATGTGTGGGGTTGCTAGAACAAATTATCATGTCCCTCGACATCAATTTACGAGTAAGGACTGCCAATTGTGACAATTGGAACGTGAAATAATTTGATATTTCAGGCGTATGTTTTAAAATTTTCGTATATCACGAATATCTTTTATAAAGTATAAGTTAAGGAAAGTTAAGGAAATAATTTAAGGAAATTTTTAAAATTGCCTGGTTTCAATAAATAAATTTAGCATTTTTCTAATTTTCAAGTCTTTAAATGCGCATCTCCGTTCTCCTTCCTACGAAATTAAATCTCTAATGCACATAAATTAGCACGGTTGCAAATGTTTAGAAAAGTCATCTGAGGTTTCCTTGGTTATAATGTGGACTGAATATAATCTCTTAAGATTAAACCCTCTTGATTCAGGCTTGAGATTTAAGATTTTCCTCTTTCCCAGTCATTCTCTTATTAGATTAAATTTAATATATTTATAAAATATCAGGGAAAATCATACCAGATTATCAGGGTAAACTTGGAATTATCAGGGAATTTTGAAATAAATTTTTTCTGTGGCCATTCTAATTAATTAATTTAATAAAAGGATGGGAGCGAGGAATACCTAAGTAACATTTCATCCGTGGCATTTTCCCCGCATCTGCAATTCTTTAAACTAGTATAAAATTTTCAAAAATTCAGAGGGTAAACCTCTAACTCTACCTTATTCAATATTGAATCCGGGGGTTCTCCTCCATCACCCTCTTGTGTAACTCCTAAAAACCCCCCGTCACCCCTTTTTACCCTAAGAGGGCATTTTAGGGTGTGCCTCTCGAAACATGGAACTTAGCGATTTTAACCAGAGAAAAAGGACAAAACTGTTCCATAATATAAGAGGTAGATATATCAAAGAGGAGGGTATGGGGGTTCCACATAGAAAAAGTTTTAAGTTTTAGCCTACCAAGAAGTGTTTTAGAGGTACTTTCAAAGGGTTTTAGGTGGAAATCTAATTGTATTAATTTTCAGAAGGCTTCGTGGGCTTCACAAAAGGGCACCAATTGACTCCAATTGGAAAAACATTAGATTGTTTGCGGGTTTTTCTATTGATTTTGATGTAGAGAAGGTCAAAAAGGAAGCTTTAAGTTCATTTACATTGCCCGACTTTGTAATTTATTGGGAATAGAATGTGATAGTATACCAGAAAAATGTTTTGCTTCTATTGCAACTGCCCTGTCTGATTTTGGTACTTTAGAATCTACTATATCTTCGGATTCTGATGAGGATGAATCAAAGTTCCCCTCTTCCTCCATCAGAGACTCAGACAGCTGAAATTGAATCGTCAGTTTTAAAAAGGGCCAAAAAATGACAAATTGACTTTTTGCGCTCAAAAATATCTCCAGGCTCCGCTCTACACATGAGTGCAAAGAGGGGGAAAATAACTACCCCCTATCAGTGGCGTAACTAGAGATGGGGGGGTGTTACTCCGACCAGTCAACCCCTCCAACATATTACTCTCTTTTGAAAAGTGTCTCATAATATAGGTATAATATATTTCTTTTTTTTTTTGCAAAACTTCCGAAGGGAAAACTTCATCTAACAAGGAAACGTTCTCTAGGGTGAACTCACAGAATTGGACGAAAATTTTACAGGGGTGAGTATATGACTCAAAACATCTTCTGTAAAAAAAATTAGCTGCTAAATTACAGTAGAAAATCTGTAAAAAATTATTAAAAATTATCATATTTAACGCCAAATGTAACCCTTCTAGGCGAGGATGCTTCCTTTGGCTCTGTGCCAAAAAATTCTAGAATAAACTGGCCGCGTTTTCTCTGAAGTAGTTTAAATGAGCGAATAAAAAAAAAGGTTCATCAAATGCAAAAAAGGATAAAAATGAATTAAAGGAGGAAAATTAAATTAAAGGAAAGGAAATTAATTAAAAACTGTTGTTTTAATGGATATTCTGAAGTACTTTTAACAAAATATCTCAATTTCACGTTAAATACAAATTTAATAATTCCATCTGATAGAAAATTCGCCAAGTCGCCAAGTGGTGTTAACTGAATGTGGTTGGCATCTCAGAACCCAATTTTCAAAGTTAATTTACTCCTTTCCTAATGAAATTTAGCAGCTAATTTTTTCACAGTAAGTTTTTTTTAGCCATCTTCTTATGCCTGTAAAATTTTCATCCAATTCTGTGAGTTCACCCTGAGAACGTTTCCTTGTAAGAGGCTTAACTTTCAAGGGAAAACACAGTATAACAGACGTAAAAATTTTAGAGGGGGGTTTGGGGGTTCTCCCTCAGAAATTTTTTAAAAATTCGTCTCTCAATATAGTGCTTAAATTCATTTTGAGGCCCTTTGGGTTAGTTCCTAAAAGAACAGTTCCTTGTGAAGGGAAAAAATTTTCATGTTATAGAAACTGTCTATGTAATGGAGGGGGGGTTACAACCCCAATAACCCCCCCTCGTTACGCCTATGCCCCCTATCGGCAGATATAGCCCCTTGAATTTGTGAAATCCATGTCCATTCATTGTATTTTTTGATTAAATTTCAAATTTAACTTAATTTGTCTTTCTTTTCTTATTCTTTTCCTGTACACTTAGCCAAAATATAATTTGATTTCAAATTAAAAGCGTTTCTTTTTTTAACCAATGAATGTTTGATTCCATTGATATTCACTTACTCCATTGATAGCGCCTTAATGACGCAGTTTCATAATAATTTTTAATTTTATTCGTCTTAGTCTTTCTATCTTTCACTTTTTTTTGTACTGTGAACTAAGCTGAAATATAATTTAATTGTCAATTTAAGTGATTTTTAAGATTTTTGTTCAGCTGAAATTCCATAAGGTTGAAGAAGGGAATAAGTCCATCCTCTTGTTTTAACTGTAAAACATTTTTAAATACACTTATAATTTTTTCGATGATTGTTCTGTATTCTTAACAGTGTCATGAATTTCCTGTAAAAATTTGGTGGCTATAGGATAAAAATTCTATTATTTATACAGTTTCTTTTTCGATTTTCTCAAAACTTCGTTTTCGGACTTATTCCTTTCTTGTAACTGACTATTCAATTAAAAGTCCTGAATCTGTAATGCCTAGTTCATTTGGAGGATCTAAATTTAAGCTTTAATTTCCGGGATCTTTCTCTGATTTCATCAGACATTTCTCTGATTTCATAGTGGTTCTAATAATTTTTCTGTTAAAGTGTTTTTTGACGAATTAGATGAGTTTTTTAGCATTTATAATGTGGCTAATAATGTCCAGAAATTACTATTTTTTAAAAAAGTGTTTGGTAAACCCAGCTAAACTGTACGTGCAATCTTTACGAGTTGTCAAAACCTACGAAAAACTACGTGATGCTTTGTTTAAGGAGTTTGACTATAAAATAACAAGTATAGATTTACATAATCTTCTACAGAAAAGAAAGTTAAAAAGTAATGAGAGCTTACATGACTATTTTTTTTAGTATGAGGGAGTTGGCATCAAGAGGTATTATAGAGGAGATGTCTATTATTGAGCATGTAGTAAATGGTATTCCTGATTCTACAAACAATAAAATATTTTTGTATGACAGTAAGAATCTCATGGAGCTTAAAGAAAAGTTGAGAATATGTCATTATGATTCATATATCGATCAGATGAATAAGCTCATAATAAGTAAACATAAACATTGAGTCATAAAGAAAAATTTTTTAATGATGTTTTGATAAAATATATTTCAATAAAATACTAAACAGCATATTTAAACTTCATTAAAAAATACAATATCACCGAGTTTCGTATATATACAGGGTTATATAATACAGGGTGTTTCAAAAAGTCCGTGTCGCGGCTTTTATTTGGAACTAACGTCTCCTAGGGTCATGGAAGAAAGGTCCACCCTTAAGTAAATGACCCTGGAGAACCCATTGATAAGTGATCATAAAAATGTTTAAAAAAAATAATTAAAAAAACTAAAGGAGATAGAACAAAAACTTCAATACAAAACAATTGTTGGCAAAGTCACAATGAACACACAGCAAAGGTTTTCAAGAAAATATCTCAAATAATCGAGGAGATATTAACGATCAAAATTAGCGGTTTTTTTTAACCTTGGAAAAAGCGACCGTCCCTAACTTGAAAATCCAGTCCAGTTCAAAATTGGGATATATTTTATGTTTAAATTCAAAATCGTTGAAATTCGTCGACATGAAATCAGAGAAGTTTCTAAATTTGTAGACGGCCCCTTTTTCAAGGATCAAAAAGTGCTAAATTTGACCGTTAATATTTCTTTGAATATTCAAGATATTTTCATAGAGAACCTTTTTCTGTCTGTTCTTTATAATTTTGCCAACATGAGTTGCATTGAAGTTTTCGTTCTATCTCCTTTAGTTCTTTTAATTATATTTTTTTAAATTTTTATTTCGCCGCTATGGTCGCTGTGAGACTTATCACTGGATTCTCCAGGGTCACTTACCTAGGGGTAGACCTTTCTTCCATGTCCCTAGGAGACGTTGGTTCCAAATAAAAGCCGTGAAACGGACTTTTCAAACACCCTGTACAAGAAGGAAAATATAAATTGCAGTCTTTCAAAAGAGAAATCCATTGTGGGAAAAAAAGTTTTTAGAGTAACAGTATTTTTAATAGAAATTAATAGCTTAAAAGTATTTTGTTTCATTAAAATTTATTTTTTATTAAGGGGACTCAGTACCAAAATTTGGTCAAAATATCGAATTTGAGATTTTGCAATCAAAGATTCTAAGTTTAAAAATTTTGAGATTTCTGAGGCCTAGATAGGCTTAAGAAGCCTAGTTTTCTATCCTTAAACGGCTTTTTCTCAAAACAAAGTTTTTAATGTTTAAAATCTAAAGGCTTTTTTTTCTAATAATCCAAACCAATTCTAACTTCGTAGTCATTATCAGTAACACCTGTTTAACATCTTCAGGCATGGATTTTATAATACATTTATTACAATTTTTTTTACCGAGCATTAAAGTGGAAACTTAGGGTATTTTTTCGAAAAAAATGCCAAATTTAAGAGTTTTTTTATTTTTCAGAAACTATTATAGATAATCAAATTTCCATGCCTACAAATGACTATATGTTTGATTTATGTTCAGAAAAAAAATCAAGTCAAAATAACATATAATAAGGGAGGAGTTACAATTTAACCCTTTATGTCCCGACGGGACTTATAAGTCCCGCTTAATATAAAGTCGAATAAAACTAAAACTATTCCATGAATTCGAACGAAACTTTTCAGTCCATACCGTTATACCTTCTTCTAATGATATCTAGATGGCAGCACTACCTAGACCATCAATTTCACTTAGATATTTGAGATCGATTTAGTCTTATGCTGTACTTTGGACCGCCATTGTTGCTGCAAAACTCTGCTCCTGTTTATAAGTGTCGTATCAATAGATAAATAATTGGTAAGTACTTTATACTTTTTCTACCTACTCATTATGAACTCTCTTGTAATTATAATTAAAATCAGAATCAATTGAGTGATTTTTTCAATTTTTATACATTATTTTTTATGTGGGACTTAGAAGTCCCGTTGGGTCTTATCGATCCTGGTACAATTTTAGTATGATCAAATTTCTAGAATAGTACTATCTTTTTTTTTAAATTTTGTCATTGCATTTTTGTTTAATTTATTTTTAGCACTTGAAAACATAAAATAATCCTTATTTATTCCAATTTTTAGGATCTTGTTAGTTTTATTATTGAGTATTTACCATTTTTTAGATTTTTTCCCGTATTACAACTCTATATTTGATTTCTTATATTTATAGAATAATGAATAGAAGAAGAAATAGGCCTGACCCCGGAAGAAATTAAAGCCATCTGGGATGAATTGCCATCTGATGTTGAAACACAAGAGGAGGACAGTAGTTCTGATGAATATCATATTCACCACAAGATGAAACGAATATTCTTTGTATAAATGAAAAAAAAAATAACTTTTTTTTATTGTGTACCATGTTTGATTAAATAAAAATGTATTATTTTTCATTTATATTGAATGTTTTTCATTTTTCATACTGAGTCATTTCATAAGTCCATTCATATGTTCATCTCATAAGTCCCAACGGGACTTATAAGTCCCATGTAATATTTTATGCAATTACAATTAAAATAATTATTGTAAATGAATGTTACTTCTTTTGTGCCTTTCTGTAGTTAGTTTAAACATATAAAAAAATATATTGCACAATTTTTCTGAAAATAACATAATTTGGGACATAAAGGGTTAAATGTAGGGTAATTTCGGGCATTTTTTTGAAGTTTTTTGTAATTCTTTTAAAAAATAAATTTTTGAACTCGCTTTTTTGGCTAAATATGAATTAGTATGAAGTAAATACATAATTTAAAACCTTAAAAGATAATAAAATCCAGTTATTAGAGAAAAAAATTTTTTGGTACCAAGTCCCCTTTAAAAAATTGTTTTTTAGGTGTAGTAATGCCTGTATGCACCACTATCTACTAAAACTTTGAATGCTTCCGAATATCCATATTCCGCCGCTACACGAATTGGAGTCCATTGACGCCAATTATCTGCAATATCCATATTTGCTCCTCTCCAGATTAAGAGCTGCAGTACATGATGTCGATTTCGACTGACTGCGAGGTATAGCGGTGTACATCCGTGGACACTACACTCATCTAAAGCAGCGCCGTTATCTACCAAAACTTTAACCGCTTCCCAACATCCAGAGTCCGCTGCGCTATGAAGGGGCGTCCATCCACAGCAATTTTTAGCTTTCAAGTCCGAACCATTGTCGATAAACAGCCGGATTATATCAAATCGGTTGTGTTTAGCCGCTATATGAATTGGCGCTTCTTCGCTGCGATTTACAGCATGTAGAGAAGCGCCGCATTTTAATAAGGCTCGTACGACTTCCAAACTACCGATTTGGCTGTAATGGTTTTTGGTGTTCAAATACGCGCTGTCGAAGTGATATTCGGCACCGGCTGCGAAATGCAGGACAGTCGCTCCCGCGCAGTCGGCATTGACGTCGATGGTTTTTGGTAAGTTAGAAAGCAACGTCTTGGCCATGTAATAGTTTCGCGTTACGACGGCCACTTGCAGAGCCGTGAGTCCATCGTCGTTCCTCTCATTCACTAGCTTAGCAGGGTAGGACCGCAGTGTCTCGAGGATGTAGCTTTCGACGATTAGCACGGTATTATTGTGTTTGACCACCAACTCATGAATCAGGGAGTTTCCATAGGGATACTTGACGTCATAAATTGAGGACTGGGGCGGTTCAGTTGGAGGATCCATACCTGCAAATTCATTATTATATTAGCCGCGTTCACAACAGACAACCTGTTCGACCGGAGAAAGAGCTAAAGAAGTAGGGGAAAAGGGATCTCCGAAAACTAACCGTGAGGAAATAGAATAGCCCGTTTACAAGTGCACTCGTCTAACTCGTCCTACCGGTAGAAAGAATCACGTGACAAGCTCGTAAGCTCGTAGAAATACATTAAGGTGGACACAAGTTAGAGCCGAGCTCCGAAAGCGAACAGCCGCGAACACGCTCTGCGCACGCGCAGCTCGTAGCACCTACTAGCTGCGCGTGCGCAGAGCGTGTTCGCGGCTGTTCGCTTGCGGCGCTCGGCTCTAATTTGTGTCCACCTTTACGGGAAGCGAGCGAGCGCTCCCTCTACAGGCGGTTAGTCCAATTAAAACATTTCATACTGCTATGGCCCAGGGGAGAATTTTCAACGGATGGTCCGGTGAGGTTTTCCCTAGCGTAGGGAGAGCGGTGGAAGAAGAACCGGTTTTCTCTGCCTTTCCCCGGTTAGAATGGTTGGTGTGAACGCGGCTATTGAAGCAAAAAATTTATCGTTTAATTATTAATGATGCACACACACAAATTTAGCAATTAGTGATAAAGCAAGGGAACACATAGGGTTAGGACTTCAGTACAGAACGAGAGGCACAGATTTAAATTGAATACGGCACATTTTAACCGGGAAACCAGAAGACATTATTCTGTTAACAGGGTTGTGGATATGTTACACAGGCAATGTGATTAATCGGCCATTATTAATAAAGCCTTTAACACAAAGGGTTTCAATATATTCAGAGTTACTTTGGAATAAAATTTTATAAAATAGTAGAGTCGAATAATCATCCTAATTATTTCAAATTAAATTTTAAGGGACATAGAAAACCACTTTTGAATATTGTCCATCCGTATACTAGATTTTCAAAATTTTATTTTGCTTGGGCATAAAGTACGAATAATAATAAGTAATAACCCTCGTACAGAACTTTTATTACAAAACGTTGGTATGAAGTTCTATGAAATGTAAGCAAATTAGGGGGGAAATTTGTACTAGGCCCCCGAAAGGTTTGGGAACCCCTGGAATAGATTAACTGTACTAAATGAAATCTTGTTGAAATTATACTGTGAAATAAATATTTTCTACATGAAAAGTAGTTTAACAAATTTCTGAAATAAAATTGAAAATCGAATTACTTTTTATTTAGTATAATTAAGGCGTTATATTTTGTGTCCGAGTGCCATGAAAATATCTTCGAGGGCCGCGAGTTGGACCACACTGACTATAGATGAAAATACAAAAATAAGTAGGAATAAAAATATCTAAATATCTTCGAGGGCCGCGGGTTGGACCACACTGACTATAGATGAAAATACAAAAATAAGTAGGAATAAAAATATCTATATTTTTGTACAAAAGAAATAAATTCTTTCTTAAATTCTTTTTTTTTTTGTGAATAATATCAATAAATCAATTTAAAGTTATGAAAAGTGTTGACTGAAGATTGAGATGATTTGAAATAATCAGATTTTTTTTATTTAAATCAGATTTTTTTTATGTAAATGAATTAACACTTCTGTTCACACACTTCAAAGCCTTGGATGACCCAAAATATGGTCGTAAAATATTTTTCAATGGCTGAAATAACTTCTAAAGAATGTGTAGAATCAGCCAGTTTTTATCCTGATTCTATAACTCTAACACAACCGGAGTTATGATGGTTTAAAAAACTTTCCAACAGTGATCCGATTCCCCCCGTTTTACGGTACATTACTAAATTAATCACGCCTGAATTTTGTGTAAAAATTGAAATCAATCTTAGTTATATTGATTAGTTAAATTAATTTTATCCATTAAAGTAATATATATGTTTATTTCTTAAAAACAGTAAGTAATTAGTGATAAAAAAAATAAAATCAAACTATTGATATTAAAATAGTATTAGAAAAAAATTGGATAGGGAAACAACTAAAAATATTAAAAAGAACCCTTTGGATGAAAATTATCCTAACATTTTAAAAATATATAATATATTTTTAATATTTATGATTTTAATCATAGAGCATTTTCAATCACATGACTCGGACCTAACAACGGCCTTAGCAACAGAAGATGTTACAGTTTTTTGCCCTACAGAGGTTAACAGTTACAGAAAATGACTAGCCGTGGAATTATTCTATTGGATCATTTGCAATCACGTGATCCCATACCTAAAAACCTCCTTAGCGACAGATAAACAACGGCCTTAGCAACAGTTAAAAGCCCTACAGAAGGTATACACAGATAAAAGAAAATAACCGGTTGTGACGTCACCTGAAAACACTCTATTGTTTAGTTCATTAATTTTTTTATTCCAAACCCTTGCTATTTACCGCATTTTCAACAATCAAGGGTCAATATGGTAATAACACTTGTTTTTGAAATTGCGAGCATATGCATATATGCTAAATGTATATAGTATAAATAAAAGGTTTAAAAATTATAATGTAAATAATGTTGCAAGCCATTTTTGAAAGCGTACAACTAATAAATTTCTTTAAATTGTGGTAGTTTAACATTTCTGATTTAAATCACACGATTTTTTAAAAACAAAAACAAGTAATTTAAATTAAGCAACCCTGATATTTTCCCCCGTATTTCACATGTATATCTAGATCAGACATCTTGTTCAGTTGAAAAAAGAGCACAGCAAAAAAATACATAGGGCGAGAAAAAAAACTAATTTCTATTACTTGTCAGTTTACTAAATTATTTTTCTAATTTATTTATACCATTATATTTATTTAAACGCAGCTAATACATTAAATATACTTCTTTGCACATCTAATTAAATTTTTTCAGACCAATTATCTCTTTTAGAGAATTCATAATAAAAACCCTCTTTTTATGTCCCAAGGTGCCCCACCTTGGGACAATTCCAATAATAACATAAAAACTTATTTTATTTTGAAAAATATAAAAATAAAACATTAAATTATGATAAAGCTACACTTAGGAATCTTAAACTGGTCATCAATAATATTTTACATTCAAAATTTTTCACTGATTTCGTCATTTTTGTTTTGATTTGACTGATTTTTTTGTTTTCTTCCAGAAACTGTTTTGCACCAATTTCTTAATTATAATCCCCTTAATTCTTAAATTATTTAATTTTTTAATAAGAAACTATTTTCGTTTATTCTTGAAAATTTTGGGGTATCTTTTAACATGTCCCAAGGTGCCCCACTTGACACTTTGGATATAAAACTTAATTACTCTTTTAGGTTTAGCAAAAAAATTTCTTTTTCTTTTCTAAAATATTAATGGATACTCATATATTTTAATCTCAACATAATTATAATAGCATAGATAAACCTCTTTTATTGGAAAATTTCTTTTGAAAATACAAGTGATTGTAACTTTGCACCACGCAAAACAAGAAAACTGATATAATTAATAATCCAGACTCACCAAAGATTCCAAAACACGTTGAAGAGTAGATTTTTAGGATCCTTTATTAATACCTATAAGAACGAGTTCATAACTATAAAATTAAGTCTGAAAAGTGGAGTGTCCCAAAGTGGGCCGTGTCCGAAGCAGAACCACTCTCCCCTATTATAAAATATAGTATAATATTATTGACATTATTATCATAATATTTACATATTTTGCATTTTTAATTACAAGAAAATCACATCCCTACTCTAATAATAGACCGGGAGCCAGCAACATATTTTGTCAGTCATTTCCTCTCAAGCGATATTTGGTGGAAAATTTCAGGGAGTTGTATCATAAAGCCTGGTGAGCGTCAGCTGCTTGTCCGTGGGTGGGTTGAGCGGTGGGAGCCCCCCAAACACTCCCCCCCACACAAAAAACAACACAATGAACAACACAATAAAACTAGCCCTAACTTGAAGTATTGTGGAAACCCAACCGCTTCATTCATTGATAAGAATCTTTGAGGAAGACGCTCCAAATGTTAAAACGACCAGCTGCCGTCTATTCCACCGCCCTACAGCCAGCTGACGAATTTTTTTCTTCTAGATATTGGGTCTACTATAATGTATCAAAGTTTTAGCCGGGAGGAAATGACTAAAAATTTTAATTTCTTTTTTTGTGTGGGGGGAGTGTTTGGGGGGCTCCCACCGCTCAACCCACCCACGGACAAGCAGCTGACGCTCACCAGGCTTTATGATACAACTCCCTGAAATTTTCCACCAAATATCGTTTGAGAGGAAATGACTGACAAAATATGTTGCTGGCTCCCGGTCTATAAAGTTTTAAGAGAAATAAACTAAGATTGAGCTAAAAGGTTAATTTAAGGATTCATGTTACTACAGAAAATTTTTTGAATATCCATAAATTAAATGCTTAAATCAACTTGATTAAAAACCTTTATTCAAGAAAAGTACCTTTTAGATTTATATGTACTACCCAAGAATGTATTTCTCCTTAAAAATTCAGAAAACATGGTAAAATTTTGTAAAACCCCCTTCAGAACTTTAATTAATTCGATACTTAATCCAATGGTTTAGGAAATGATAATTATATGCGACTTTCTTACTGCCTAACATACTTAAAACCTTATCCCCCCAAGTAAAAAGTTGATAACCTAATTTGTGAAAAACCAATAAGAATATCAAAATAATATAATAAACTGATTCACAACAAAAGTTTAATAGTCCACTGAAAATAGAGTTGAACCACTGACAAATTGCAATAAAAGTACAAGATTTCTAAAATTAACCCAAGATTTTAACAGAATCAAATTTAACAATAATTGCATTGATCCAATTCCAGCGCTTATGCAGTTTGGAAAAAAAGATAACAGTAAGACATACTACACTAATTATTAATTATTAAATTAAATTTAAAATCGAGGTCTGAGACGCCTGAGATCAGGGGGTTCGTCCAACGTCCCACACCCCTGATGGCCTTTCTGAAGCTGTCGTATAAACGACAACTGAACCCCGAGGCCATCATTATAATTTTGAAAAACACCATTACAAATACAAAAATCAAAGAACATACCACAAACTCACGAATTGAAATCCTCCCAATAAAGCCTAGCAGAAATCAAAACCAGCAAAAACACCAAAACCTTCACAGTTGCAGTTATTTTTTTCCTCTGTTGCAAAACAGATTCGGAAATTCATTTTCATCCAAATTCCCTTCAAAAATGTAAAGTGCTTTTTTTTAAATCATTTCTATTATTGCAGATGCGTTTTATCCTATTAATTTGATTATGATATATGTTATAGAAGATACATGGAGCCAAATTGCTTTGAAAATTTGTTAATATATTTACCTTAAATTCAAAATCTCTTCTTTTGTCACATATTCCAACCATCGCAACTCCGTCAGCAATATCAATCTTTAAATCCAGAAAATTAATCAGTTTGCTATTGTTATTAGTTTGCTTCAAAGTATATTCCTTTGGATATACCTTTAGAATTTAGAACCTTTAGAATTTCACTAGAACTTAGATTTTCACAAATCTGAACTTCCCATCAAGTTCCATTTTTCCATTCAAAAATCCCATCAAGTTCAGATTTGTTACTTGCAGCACAGATTGCTATAATAAAGTCTTTAGTAAGAAGTTTTTTAAATACCTTGAAATAATTATGTGTAAAGTGTTGGAAAAGGAAGATAGTTTTATTATTAAAAATAACATGGATGTACTTGAGTTTATGGAAAATCGAACTTTTGAAAAAATCTTCACATTTGATTTTGAGAATCTTTTTACTAGTATTTCGCATGGAGATCTGGTGGAAATATGTATAAAATATTATGATCTTTATTTGAAGGAAGAACTAATTGAGAGAGACGAATGGATTGATCTAATAAAGTTCAATATTTACGAAAATTATGTACATAACGGAATTGATTTTTACAAGCAAGTAAAAGGTATCCCAATGGGAAATAGTTTTTCAACGGCTTTTGTTAATTTATACCTGCATTTTTATGAAAGTAAAATTGAGAATGTGGATTTGGTTTCAGCTTTTCGATGTGTTGATGATTTAATTGTTTTTGATCCAGATGATATATAAGTGAAATTCTAAAGGTATATAAAAATTCTTTAGATATATCCAAAGGAATTAACTTTGAAGCAAACTTATAACAATAGCAAACTGATTAATTTTCTGGATTTAAAAATTGATATTGCTGACGGAGTTGCGATGGTTGGAATATATGACAAAAGAAGAGATTTTGAATTCAAGGTAAATATTTTAACAAATTTTCAAAGCAATTTGGCTCCATGTATATAACATATACTATATAATCAAATGAATAGGATAAAACGCATCTGCAATAACAGAAATGATTTAAAAAAGCACTTTACATTTTTGAAGGGAATTTGGATGAAAATGAATTTCCGAATCTGTTTTGCAACAAAGGAAAAAAATAACTGCAACTGTGAAAGTTTTGGTGTTTTTGCTGGTTTTGATTTCTGCTAGGCTTTATATTGGGAGGATTTCAATTCGTGAGTTTGTGGTATGTTCTTTGATTTTTGTATTGTAATGGTGTTTTTCAAAATTATAATGATGGCCTCGGGGTTCAGTTGTCGTTTATACGACAGCTTCAGAAAGGCCATCAGGGGTGTGGGACGTTGGACGAACCCCCAGATGAGAGTCCGGCGTCTCAGACCTCGATTTTAAATTTAATTCAATAATTAATTATTAGTGTAGTATGTATTGCAATAAAAGGTTTCTCAACGGTTTTCACTTAGGAATGACCCCAATAATAGTTACATGGGAGGTTTATTTATTTATTTTTTAATTTTTAAAAAATGGCCTACAAAATTTCGAAAAAAATCAAAACAATAACATAGACATGTGATACATGTTTATAGGTTATTTTTGAGTGCTGAAACCCAATATTGCCTTTACTTTAGAAATAAAAATAAAAATTTTAATTTTTAAAATTAATTTGAATATCACTAGCTATATGAAAAAATTATAACCCCCCCTAAAAACCTGACAAAAAGGTCAAAAGAGATAAATAACACGGTTTTCAGTTAGAAATGACCTAAATATTAACATACTAAAATTTGAAAATTTTACGAGTTAAAGAAGTTTAATTTTTTTTTTTTTTTTTAATTTCCTTTTTTTTTTTTTTTTTTTTTTTTTTTTTTTTTTTTTTTTGCGAAAATTGCATTTTTCTCCAAATTGGTGCCCTCAACTTTTGAGGCTTTTGAAAAGGTATGAAAGGTTGAAAAGGTATTGTGGTGGATATTGTTCACAGAGAGTTAGTTATATAATGGGAAACCGGTGTAATTTACTCTTAAGTAGCTAATTAGTAAATTAATTTAATAAATTGATTAGTCACAGTCAGCTGAGGAGTGGGGGATACGTCGTTTTCGTCCTCGGACATTTGGTCCCCGGACATTTCGTCGCCGAAGAAATTTTATCGATTAGTTCCTCCAGTGTTACCAGTAACATCGACATCCTATGAATATGTTTATTAGGGTGACCCTTAACAGTATGGGGATTTTTAAAAGTTAAAAATATGCTGCTCCCACCCCCTAACTTTGTGCCAATGAACAAAAAAATGATAATTGCAAAATTTCAGCCAAATCTGATAATATTAAGGCGACCCGCAAACGGCCTAAAGTTTTGAGTTTTTAGCTATTTTTTTGAAAAAAAAAAACAAAAAACCCAAGATAAAATATTCACAATTTTTTACCAATTTTTATATGATGAACTACCCTTGCTAGAGATATGATGGAACAGGTTTGGTGTTTGTGTCACCCCTCATTTAGGAGTAATAAATTTTTTAGTGGTTAGCAATTGTTGTAAAGTTGTTTTTCTTGCATTTTGAAAACTACTGCTACTCTACAACCGCTTAATTTAAACACATGAAATTGGGCTCATTTTGTTCGTAATTTTAATCTCTTTATATTGATGGGCATTATGACCAACTTCCTTTTTTTAAAAATTCCAAAATTTTGAAAAAATTGAAAAAAAAAATTAAAAAATTTAGAAAAAGTTTTTGAAAAATTTTTGAAACAAAACATTTGATTGCTTTTTACCGTCTAATATATACATTTTTACCAAATATCAAGACAGAAATTGAATTGGATCACATTGGAAAAAAATGAAATTCACCGTACATTTTGTATGTCCCTTAATAACCCCCTAATCAATAGAAAAATAATGATAAGCTCAAGAAAAACTGGTAAAATCTTCGAAAAGGTTCATATGATTCAAGACGTGCAAAAAATTCGACACACATTGTTTAAACAACATTTTTAAGCTAATTTTCAATAAAAATCTTATTTCCAGAATTGAGATGAAACCTTATTAAAGAAATTATATTTATTTAAAATTCCTAAATATTGTTCTCATATTTTCCAGCTCAAATGTTATTACAATTATTTCAAAATGATAAGTGTAAAATTGCAGAATAATCAGACAATTTGAAGGTTCAAAAGACTTGAAATTTTGTGATTTTGACCGTAAAGTTATTCTTTTGAATTTAAAAAAAAACTTTATATCTTTTCATTATTTTCTCATCTACTAATTCCTTCTAAATCCTTGCTAGACCCTTCTTATTGGAAATATGATCCTAAGATCCTTTCTACAAAAACGGAATTGAAAAACTTGGTAAAATTGTTGTTGTAAACGATAATGCAGAAAGGGGCATAAAACTGATTCATGATTATACAGGGTGTCCCAAAAAAGACTGACACATTTTAAAAATCAATAACTCAAAAACTAAAAAAGATAAAAATGTGCAGTTTCTTGCCCCCTACTTGTTAGGCCAAAGAATTTTCATCCCAGAATTTTCGATTTTAGTTCCAAAATTTTAACTAGATGGCAGCACAAGAATTTTTTTGAGGGATTTAGGGAAAAGGTATCGGAATAATCCCTGTTACTTGTGATAGGAAAACCAAAGTTTGATTAAGAATCGATTCACAGAATCGAATGTTGTTCGATCCTGAATAGTGATGGGCGATTTTTTGAGGAGTTAACTCATTGAACTAACTCCTTAAATTGAGTGACGGATCAAAGAGCGAGAAAAAAAGAGTGGTAACTCAGTTGCAATTTTAAAAAATTCCTTTCAAAAGTTTTTATTTGTGATACTGCCCCTTGAAAATCGCAAAGAAACACGAGAGCACGCCTGCCACTACCGTTCAGCATCAACGCTCACTCAGGCCCTTCCTTTCTCTATGTTCCTCGCTGCGCTAATGAATGACGAACGTTGAAACGATTACGATGAAAAGAGATTTACTCACTCTTTTGGGAGCAGTGAATACTGCTAATACTCGTTATAATTTTTTTTGTACTTTAAAAAATTGTATTGAATTAATTCTCTTACTTAAGAATTAATAAGATGATTATTAATTTAAATAAAGCCTGAACACTTTTCGGCTCTGATGTTTGAAGAGTTGAGTTTATGTGTAATGGCATTCGCCGTTTTTTTATTCACATTTTTAACAGATAACAATAATGAATTAATTTACGCTTTTGGAAAAATATTATAAAATGTTTATTTTTTCAATCTTTAAGTTTAAGAAAATCTGGAAAAATTTAGATTAACATTTAAAAATTTTACGATTACAAACGATTGCCTAAGGAGAATTTCCTTAAACGTAGCGTTTAATTTCAAGGTAAGTGAGTTAGTGAGTTATATAAAAGAGTTAACTCTTTTTGGTGAGTGAGTTGCTCAGATCTGATCCCAAAAAAGAGTTGGATCGCCCATCACTAATCCTGAACGAATCTTATTCGATTCTCGGAAGATTTAAGAATCGATCTAAGGAAAATATTAAGATTTGGGCACAGAGAAATATCCTAACAGAGGGTCCACGAGGCTATTTTCAAATGCGTTACTGATGTGAGGGCGCCACACTAGATTCTGGAACGTATGCCGGCCGCTTAAATCTCTCGCCAAATTAGAACTCAACGCATGCGCAAAAAGGTGTTTTCGATCTCCCATAGGCAGCCGGCGAACGATTCAGACTGGATCCAGACGCTAGTGAGTTTAATGCGATCCCAGCGCCACAATTCTCCCAACCTGTAACAAGATGTCATGATTTTCGATTTCCATTATGGCCTATGGCCGTGGACTAGGGTGGTTACAAAAACATCAACTTCCGAATTTCTTCGGTGGGAACCCCCTAAAATGTGACAATAGGCTAGAAAATAAGATTGGCAAAGTTTAAGCTCAATCGGATAATATTAAGACCCGCCTCATTGAGGTCAAAGTTGAGAAAAAAAGCGAAAAATCGTAGTTTTTCGCCCATAAAATCGGAACTATTTGTCCTAAAAATATGGTTCGCGTCTCATTTCATAGTAAATTTTATTGGCTTCAAGTTAGATTCCCTAAACTTTTTTTACTGAAATTTCTAGAGCGAAATATCAACATTTTGTCAGGTAAGGTTGAAGAACTCCCTGTAAGTTAACTTTCCAGCAAACGAGTAATATTTTCTAATTATTCAATTAAAAAGGTTTTTTTTGAATTTTTTTTTGGTATTTTTCACTTCTTGCATCAAAAAGACTTCTATAGTTAGAAGCATGGGTGGATTTAAGGGGGTCATGGGGGCAATGCCCCCCCCCCAAAAAAAAACTTTTCAGGAAATTCCGTTTTTATTAGCTAAATTCCGTTATTTTTTAAAGCCATCGGGGACCATCTTGCCTCCCCCAAGGTTTCCAGTGTGCCCCCCAGGGACCACCATTTAAATCCCACATGGTTAGAAGTATTTTCAAAAGAATATGCAACAATTAACACTTTGCAACAAAAAAAATGGGTCAAAATGCCACAGAAACTTTGAAAGCAGATTCCTATGTAAAATGACCCCCTGAATCCGAATCCAACCTCCGTTTTTCTCTATCAGCTTCAGATTTTCGGGGAACAGCCCCTCCCCCTTTTTACGTTTTATCGACGACTTTATAACTTTGAACTAGATTTTCAGGGTCAAATATCATTGTTTTTGTCTTCGAATTGCCCCCCAGGAAACAAGAAAGGTTCAAATTAATAAAATATGAAAATTTGTAAGAAATGGATAGGTTTAAGGGGTAATTAACCCCCTAAAAACGCAAAAAATCGTTAAAAACTGTAGGATTTGTTATACCCTATTTATTTCACTTATTTTTGAAGAAATTCATTTTTAAAGGGTCCTAACCGTTTCCCAAGGACCCAAATTTAATAATGATATGCAGCAATGGTTTTTAGGAAAAGCTGTTGAGGAGTTATCGCCCCCGAAGCACCCATGGAAGCGTTCGGAAGCATCTCTGAACCGCGCTAAAGCTCGCGCGCTCAGGAATTAATGTTCATGCTTTGAAAAGTTAAAAAATGAGAATTTTTTTATATTTTAAGACTTATCTTAGAGTAAATTCTTTAGATCGTCAGTAACTGACCGGTTTATTGGTCTATTTAAGTCTTGGATTAATTTTGACTTTGAGGGGGGTATTGCCCCCCTTGACCCCCCTTAAATCCGCCCATGCTTTTAACTAAAGAAGCCTTTTTGATGCAAAAAGTGAAAAATACCAAAAAAAAATTCGAAAAAACCTTTTTAATTAAATAATTAGAAGATATTACTCGTTTGCTGGAAAGTTAACTTACAGGGAGTTCTTCAACCTTACCTGACAAAAATGTTGATATTTCGCTCTAGAAATTTCAGTAAAAATAATTTAGGGGATCTAACTTGAAGCCAATAAAATTTACTATGAAATGAGACACGAACCATATTTTTAGGACAAATAGTTCCGATTTTATGGGCGAAAAACTACGATTTTTCGCTTTTTTTCTCAACTTAGACCTCAATGAGGCGGGTCTTAATATTATCCGATTGAGCTTAAACTTTGCCAATCTTATTTTCTAGCCTATTGTCACATTTTAGGGGGTTGGTTGGTTGGTTGGTTGGTGTTACATATATTTTCAGGTATGTGATGTGCTTGATCTCAAGGATCCGCTTATACACCTTCGTCAAGTGAGACAGACACAACAGAATTTTTACTGACACAAAGAAGGAAAATACACCCAGGGGCGAGGTGAGAATCGAACTCACGACGGAGCAGTGCGCAGACTGCTGGCGTGAAAGGCAGAGAGCAAACCTAACGGGCCATCCGTCCCCCCATTTTAGGGGGTTCCCACCGAAGAAATTCGGAAGTTGATGTTTTTGTAACCACCCTACCGTGGACTCTCTGTTCTAGTACTCTGTGGATTTGGGTTACGCTTTGAATCAGTTTGACAACTAAACCAAACTGTGGTCCTCCCCTTAAGACGGATCTCGCATATTTCAGCCAATATTTTTCAAATTACTGAATTTGATTTTGTTAAATACGCATTATTTTTTTCTAAATAATTGAAATCCAAATAAATTCTTTAAACGTTTGTTGCGGGAATGAGAAGTTCAGATTATTGGTGTTCTTTGGAAGAACAGTATATGGTAGTTTGTGCTGCGATGCACATAACAGGGGTGATTGTGTTCCGAGTGAATATCCTAGATTACCGGGTTTTCTATTAAACTTGCAAGTTCCTATGGCGGATGTTGGTCGGATAGCGTTGGGTGGGAAAATTGGTTTAGTGGGGTAAAATAGGTCTAGGGATTTTAACAGTTTATATTTATAAAATTTAATGTTTTTGGCATGCTTCTTTTTGTTGAGACTCAAGTAAAATCAGCATGCCAAAAAAACATTAAATTTTATAAATATTAGCCGAGTTCACAACAGCCATTCTACCGGACGAAAGACAGAGAAAACCGGTTCTTCTTCCACCGCTCTCCCTACGCAGGGAAGAAATAACCTGACTATCAGTTGGAAATTCTTTCCTGGGCAATAGCAGTAGGAAATGTTTTAATTGCATCAACTCTCGTAGACAGCGCTCTCGCTCGTTTCCCGCATATCTACGAGCTCACTCGCTTGTCAAGTGATTCTTTCTACTGGTAGGACGAGTGCTCTTGTGAACGGGCTATTCAATTTCCTCACGGCTGGTTTTCGGAGATCCCTTTTCTCCTACTTCTTTAGCTCCTTCTCCGGTTGAACAGGTTGGCTGTTGTAAACGCGGCTATAAACTGTTAAAATAGCTAGACCTATTTTACCACACTAGACCCATTTTTCCCCACCCCACCCTACTCATAATTCGATAGAGATGTGGGTACATTACATACATATGCTAGTAGTGATGGGTGGGGTAAAATAAACATATGGGGTTAAACAGACTATGTAAAATTTATTGTTTTTTGACATCCTGATTCTTCTTGAGCCCAAAGAAAAATCAGCATGCCAAAATAAAAAAAAAAATTATAAATGTATTTTGTTTAACCCCGAAAGATCATTTTTCAGCCAACCAACCCTATTTTCACTAAAATAATAGTTTAAAGAAGTTCCGCACTTCCACTGAAATTCTTGCCAAATTCGTCCACTTATTTAATTCCGAAAATAAATGTAGTTTAAATTTAGTGTAGCTTAGTCTGATCAAGCCATCGGGGCCCTTTCTCAAACACCAAGTCAAATTTAATATCCTCTCTATAAAATGTTATCTCAAAGATTCTAAAACTTTGATTTTCCTTTAAAATATTTTACATAACCATCCTCTGAAAAAAAGCAGTGAAAAACGCTTCATATAGAAATTTTAAATAAAAAAGTTTCCGGTGATTTAAAATGTGTATAACCCCATAGATTAATCAATTAATGGCGCAGCCTTTGTCAGAAATCATGTTCTAATTTTCCATGATATTCCTTAAAAATAATTTCCAATTAGAACTCAAAGTTCGATTTCCCAAAGATTTTATTATTTAGAATTAAATCCTAACAATATCTCCTCTGTGCCATAAAAGATCAATCAAACAACCAACTAGCTAAAGCATTTCAATCTAATTCGATTCTGAAATCGATTCTATCTCTCAACTTCGATTTTCCTACCACGAGGCAGCAGGGATGCCTATAAGCATACTGTACATTAGGGTGGTCGCTAATAACATGGGGAAAAATTTTTTTCGTTCAATTTTTCGCGGCACCCCCTCAAAAGGTGCCATTTGATGTCAAACTAATATTCTGAAAGTTTCAGACCAAAAAAATAGTATTTCGACCCCGCGCCCAGCCGTCAAAGTTTCGTAAAAACGCTATTTTTCACTAAAAACTGCACGTTTTTCACCATAAAATTCGAACCGAATATAGTAGAAAAAAAGATAAGGATTCATTCTTTAGATAATTTATTAAGCTTTAACTTTTCTAATTGAAACTTTTTTCTGTGACCCTTAGATCAAGAGATATAAGGGGGATTCCTTACCCCACCCCCAATATCAATCTTTTAAGGAGAGACGGGATTTTTTCTTTTATTCATTAAATACTGTTTACTGGTTTAATAACATGAAAACAATCATTTTTTAACCATATAAGTGTGAAATTTTAGGGTGTAAAGTGAGAAGAATTTTTTGAATTTTCTTTTTTATTCCAGATAACACTTAATAAAAAATACACTAAAAATTATAAAATATGTTAACTAAAAGCACACATAGCACATACAAAATTAGGATTATTATTCACATCAGAGCAACACATTTAAATTTAACATTTAAAATTTACAAAATATAATGCAAAATTAAAGAGGCAATGGTCTAGAAAGAGTAGGTTTTTTTTACGTCCGGGTATAATTTTCTACACTAAAAAACAACTTGTAAAAGGTATTGCTTCTGTTCTTCGTCTTTAATAATTGATGTATTAAATTCTTGCACTAGTTTTATACCTCTTTCAGCAGCATCATTAACAACTTTTAAATTTTTCACAATATCAAATCCTTGTGAACACTCCAAGTTAGTGCACCACTCATCTAGATCAGACTTTAAAAACTGTGTCGAAATACCTTTTAAAAAAGTTTAATGTAAATGGAGCATTAAAGCTATCTAGTTCTTTACTTAAAAGAGAATGGCAGTCATTTAAATGCACTTTTCAACTTCACTGTTCTATTTTCTTCATTATAGTCTTGGTCCACATCATTTTTTTGTAAGACAATACTTTTAATGCCATGTTAATTTTTATATCTTTATTTAGGCTTTATAAAAAGAACTAAATGCAATTATTTCAGGGTTTAAATATCATAAGTGGTTTATAAATTTAGAAAGTGCAACTTCTGATACTTCAGTTTCTGTTTTTTATAATTAATTAATGATTTAATTAATTTTAAATATTGATTCAGAGCTAATATGGGATCAGGAGCGTTAAACCACACTTTTACATAAATATTTATGATGAAAACACAGATAGTTCTAATATTCTAATTGCTTCCCTCACTTGAGGGTAAAGAAAACTAGTTTCTAAAGCTGAACATTTTTTAAGCAATAGATTGCTTTAGCCAACCATCTAGCGTGATGAGGAGCTCTAAATGATATCTAATATGGTTTTCAAAATCCAATAAATATCAAACACAGAAGTAACAGTTCCCTATAGTCTTCTCTAGGATGATATATTGAGTTTTGCATCTGCCCGGTTATGCACTTCATAGAAGTTGTACTTACAAAATTTATAAACCACTTATGGTATTTAATCCCTGAAATAATTGCATTTGGTTTTTTGATAAAAGCCTAAATAAAGATTTAAAAGTTAAAATGGCTTTAAAAGTATTGTCTTACAAAAATGATGTGGACGAAGACTTCATTGTTCTATGAAGAAAATAGAACAATGAAGTTAAAAGTGCATTTAAATGACTGTCATTCTCCTTTAAGCAAAGAACTAGATAGCTTTAATACTCCATTTACATTAAACTTTTTCAAAAGGTATTTCAACACAGTTTTTAAAGTCTGATCCAGATGAGTGGTGCACCAACTTGGAGTTTTCAAAAGGATTTGATATTGTGAAAAATTTAAAAGTTGTTAATGATGGTGCTGAAAAAGGTATAAAACTAGTGCAAGAATTTAATACATCAATTATTAAAGACGAAGAACAGAAGCAATACCTTTTACAAGTTGTTTCAAGTGTAGAAAATTATACCCGGACGTAAAAAACCCTACTCTTTCTAGACCCTTGCCTCTTTAATTTTGTATTATATTTTGTAAACTTTAAATGTTAAATTTAAATGTGTTGCTCTGATTTAAATAATAATCCTAACTTTGTATGCTATGTGTGCTTTTGTTAACATATTTTATAATTTTTACTGTATTTTTTATTAACTGTTATCTGGAATAAAAAAGTATATTCAAAACATTCTTCTCACTTTACACCCTAAAATTCCACACTTATATGGTTAAAAAATGATTGTTTTCATGTTATTAAACCAATAAACAATATTTAATGAATAAAAGAAAAAATCCCGTCTCTCCTTAAAAGATTGATATTGGGAGTGGGGTAAAGAATCCCCCTTATATCTCTTGATCTAAGGGTCCCACAAAAAAGTTTCAATTAGAAAAGTTAAAGCTTAATAAATTATCTAAAGAATGAATCCTTATTTTCTTTTCTACTATATTTGGTTCGAATTTTATGGTGAAAAACGTGCAGTTTTTAGTGAAAAATAGCGTTTTTACGAAACTTTGACGGCTGGGCGCGGGGTCGAAATACTATTTTTTTGGTCTGAAACTTTCAGAATATTAGTTTGACATCAAATGGCACCTTTTGAGGGGGTGCCGCGAAAAAAATTCGCACTTTGATTTTTAGCGACCACCCTACTGTACATGGGCCCTGGCACTTCTCACTTAGGGGCCATCCATAAATGACGTCACGCTCAGAGGGGGGGTGGGGGTTAATCAATTTGTGACAGTTTGTGACAAGGGGGAGGAGGGGGGTTTCAAAAGTTGTGACATCACATCCTCAAAAACTGAAAATCAACCAAAAATAACAAAAACAGAATTTTTTCCTAAGATTTCTATCCAAAAAAATTAATTTTTGATCGATTGAAAGCGTGACATGTGACATAGGGGGGAGGGGGTATGGGGAAGTGTGACAGTTTGTGACATAGAGGGGGGGAGAGGGTCAAAAATGGGCAAAAAAAGTGTGACATCATTTATGGACGGCCCCTTAGGAGCGTTCTCGAAATTATTCTTTTTTTCTTCTGCCGCTTTTTCGCTGATGCGCCAGCTGTCATTTCACTTTTCGTATTTACCTTCCCTCTTTTATGGCCTCGTTATGTTTTTTTTTCAGTCAGTGAGACACGTGCATCTTTGTTTTGGAAATTTACTGATTCAGTTTTCGACAGATGTGCGAATAGACAGACACGTTTTTTCTTTGCTATAGGTATATAATATCGTCGATGGTTTTATTTGCCAAGAATATTATACTTTATATTTATCTAGCTGTTTTATTTTTTTTACTGTTAGTCAAATTGCTTCATGAGAACTGCATTTAACCTTGTTTTAAATATTAAGAAATAATTAATTGCAATTTGTAGAATGATCAAAATTTGTTGCAATAAACATTTTAAACTTCTTTTAGGAAGTAAATGTTAGCAACAATATTAAATAATAACTTAAATTTTGCTTGAACTGATGAACTATAAATAACTGTTATACTTGAAATATAAATAACTGTTTACTGAAAGAAGACAATTTACTGATGAATAATTAAGTGTAATCATTGGTTGGTTTAAAGAACCTTAACTCATGGTAGAAAATTATGATCACCTCACAAAGCTTCCTAGATGATAGCTATTCAATGTTTATATTTTTTATTCATTCTTTACTATGCTAAAATATTTAAAACATATTTCATATTTTTAACCATTCGAGCAAATGTTGTTTTCTGCATAAAGCATTAAAAGGCAAGAAATTTGTTAAAATGAAGTTATGAATAATAACACTGTTAAGTTGGAATCTAATATTTATATTGTTGTAAACTTAAATTCAATGATAAAAAATTTTAATTGACAAATTGAAATTAGTAATAATACATATTGGTTTTGTTGTGGGAGGACAGAAAAACAATTACATAAAATTTTTAGTTTTAAATTTTCAAAATAAAAATGTGAATCAAAAAGCTTCTAAAATCATTTTTAAAAATTAATTTTATTTAAAAAAAAAACAATTAAACTCTAAATATAAATAATAAGTAATTTTAAAAAAACATGACATATATTCTTTTAACATTTACACATAATAATTTAAAATTATTTACATTTTTATTTCAATTATGCTGTAAAAAGTTAAGTATTGCATTGAAGTAATAATATTTTAATAATAATTAATTTAATTATAATTAAATTAGTTATTATTAAAACATTTCATTCAACAAAGTTCATTTCAACAATTCATTCAAAAACGAAGGGGGAAGATAAGAGCTTTCAATCGTCATACTACTTAATACCACACTGAATTAGCAATATTTTCCTGCGCATCGTAAACAAAGTAAATAAAAAAAGTGACAGCTGGCGCTTTCGCGAAATTCGGCAGAGGAAAAAGAAAATGATTGACTGTCGGCTGGCGAGGCGAAAACGCTCCAAAGTGAAAAGTGCCACGACGCAGGTACAATATACTTATACGCAGCAGGGATCCCGCTGATAGTTTTTTTTTTTTTTTATTTCCAATGGCAGAGCACAACACATACACACACTATGACCGGGGTCATCGCTCCAGACATGCCGAAATCAGTACTTACTTCTCGTTACCCAGTGGGCACCTGTGGACCGAAGCCACGGAGGTGAAGTACTGTTGCCCACGCCACACACATATTCGCAGGCACAACCCCTTTTTACAGGGGGGCCACATTCATTCATCACACATACACAAGGACAGAAACTAACATCCATGCCAAACGGGGATTCGAACCCCAGACGTACGGCTTCGCAGTCAGATGCTCTAACCACTAGGCCAGTACGTCGGCCGATAGATAGTTTAGATCCCGCTGATAGTTTATCTCTAAATTTCAGAAAAAGTTATCGTGCTGCCATCTACAAATGCATTTTGAAACTAAGATTTTGAAATTTTGTGTACAAAAATTCTTGGCCCTCCTAAGACGGATGCAAGAAACCGCGTATTTTTATCTTTTTTAGTTTTCGAGTTATTGATTTTTAAAATGCGTCAGTCTTTTTTGGGACACCCTGTAATAACATTCTTACAAAAAATTAAACTGATAAACAGTTTGTTTTGAAGATTAAGACAGAAAAAATACCCATCGGCAACTTAATCTTCTCTATAAGAAAAAAATGTTAAATAGATTTGTTGTTTCAAGTAATGTTTTAAAACTATAGAAGTATTCATTTTCGGAATAAAAATTAAATTTCCATAAAAGTAGTTTGCTATTGAAAGAAATGTTGTAGTATTTTATATTGTTCATGATTTAAGGATTTTTCCAAACTTCAAGGCATTTGAGGATTGCCTTGTAATTTTCCTATTCAACTAAAACTTTGCCGAATCAGTTTTCATTGATTGGAACAATATTACGATTACGGGTAAAAGTGTGACATATTTTAACTTTTTAAAAAATCTCATGAAGCTAAGGGCCACCCTTAAAATCCCAGCCTAAAAGCAGAATTGATTAGAAAAAACAGCTAAACAGCCTTTATAGAATTAGTATCTTAATTGCCTTAACCATCCACTTAGCATTAGCTATGAGAAGCTTTTTAAAGAAATAAAAATTAAAAATCACTTGAATTATTCGAAAGTCTTCTAAAAAAGAACAAAAACTTGGAATTAAAATTACTTCATTCAATAGCAACACTATTTTTTAGAAAAACTAATTTTTGTTCATTTTGTATTGATATTTTTAAGAACAAAATATTCTATTAAAGAACTAATTTAGTTTTAAACATAAATTAATAAGTTGGATTAAGGTTTTAAATGGTAAGAAAAGTTATATGAAAATAATTATTACTGTGGAATTTTAAATAGAAAATATTCCTTTCATAAGGTTCCATCTCAATTCTGGAAATAAAGATTTTTTTATAGAAAATTAGCTTAAAAATGTTCTTTAAATAATGTGCGTCGAATTTTTTGCATGTCTTTGAATCATATGAACCCTTTCGAAGATTTTACCAGTTTTTCTTGAGCTTATCATTATTTTTCTATTGATTAGGGGGTTATTAAGGGACATACCAAATGTACGGTGAATTTCATTTTTTTCCAATGTGATCCAATTCAATTTCTGTCTTGATATTTCGTAAAAATGTATACATTAGATTAGACGGTAAAAAGCAATAAAATGTTTTGTTTCAAAAATTTTTCAAAAACTTTATTTTTTAAATTTTTTATTCAAATGTTTCAAAATTTTGGAATTTTTAAAAATAGGAAATTGGTCATAATGCCCATCAATATAAAGAGATTAAAATTACGAACAAAATGAGCCCAATTTCATGTGTTTAAGAGTTAAGGGGTTGTAGAGTAGCAGTTGTATTCAAAATGCAGGAAAAACAACTTTACAACAATTGCTAACCACTAAAAAATTTATTACTCCTAAATGAGGGGTGATACAAAAACCAAACCTGTTCCATTATATCTCTAGCAAGGGTAGTTCATCATATAAAAATTGGTAAAAAATTGTGAATATTTTATCTTGGGGTTTTTTGTCTTTTTTTCAAAAAAATAGCTAAAAACTCAAAACTTTAGGCCGTTTGCGGGTCGCCTTAATATTATCAGATTTGGCTGAAATTTTGCAATTATCATTTTTTTGTCCATTGGCACAAAGTTAGGGGGTGGGAGCTAAACATTTCGAAAGTTTGAAAATAAGGGCCACCCTAATGTTTATACGCATGCTCCGGATCTTTGCGATCTCGGACACGATTCTAGGTATCACTGCTATCTCTAATCAGCACAAATGTTAAGAGTGACCGCAATTGTAAACACTGCGTAGTAGTGACAATGCCTCGTCAAGAGGAATCTAGAATCGTAATTTTATTTTTTTTAATTGATTTAAAAAGGGTTTTATACTACTACACTTCTGCACGTGCAAGACTTTTTTCTGGGCTGATTTTCAGTGCTGATTACAGATATTTCATCAAAACTGTGGTTTGAAAGATTTTAAAATTTTTTAAAATTGATTTAAAAAGGGTTTAATACTACCCTCCTGCACTTGCAAGAGTTTTTTTCTGGGCTGCTTTTTAGTGCTGATTACAGATATTTCATCAAAATACTGGTTTGAAGGATTTTAAACTTTTAAATTAAAAAAAAAAATTAAATATTAAAATCTTTCAAACCACAGTTTTGATGAAATATCTGTAATCAGCACTGAAAAGCAGCCCAGAAAAAAGTCTTGCAAGTGCAGGAGGGTAGTATTAAACCCTTTTTAAATCAATTTAAAGAAATTTAAAATTTTTAAATCTTTCAAACCACAGTTTTGATGAAATATCTGTAATCTGTAATCAGCACTGAAAAGCAGCCCAGAAAAAAGTCTTGCAAGTGCAGGAGGGTAGTATTAAACCCTTTTTAAATCAATTAAAAAAAAATTAAAATTTTAAAATCTTTCAAACCACAGTTTTGATGAAATATCTGTAATCAGCACTAAAAAACTTAATACTCATTTCTTAAAGTATTAATTAATATTAGATTTAAATAAATATTTGGTAGTCTCATTTAGAGAATTTTCTGTCAAAACAAATTTCAATTTTTGAACTTAAGAGGATATTTTTGATGCAACTGATACTATTAAATATAAATATGTTAGCGAAAATAATTTAAGTCCATTTTACGCAGCACAGCGCATGCGCCTCATACTTCGTATGGCTTGGCAGGGAAAACATTGCTACAGGGAGAATCACGTGAGTGGCTCTAGCTCATCCGATATTCCTTCGACCGTTCAGGTCAATACATCATGTTTTTACCATGCCCCTAAATTATTTAAAAATTTATCAATCAGTTAAATTCGTGCTAATAATTAATTACACTTCTTTCAAAAGAAAGTTATTTGAATTTTTAATTAAAATTGACGTGGATCTATACTTCGCACTTCTTTCAAGCATTTAATTTTACTTTAAATTGTTTTCCAGTTTACTGCCAAATTTACTCTTGTGTTGCTTTTGTAGAAATTTTTTTTTTGTTTCTTTACCTTTCTTTTAATATAAAATTGTCACGTAATTTTTTTTTGGTTGGTTGGTTGGTGTTACATATATTTTCAGGTATGTGTTCTTGATTTTTTTTTTGTACACCTGAACCACGGCTTACTAGATACTTATACAGGCTAGCCGAGTTTTAAACAATGAAAACCATTTGACAACTTTTCCCGCTTGGAGCGCTATAAGACCTACCTATATCACCCACCGCCTTCAACACTGTGAATATGCTTTGCCAGTTTGTCCAATAATGCCATCTGGATTTGCAATGATTTCCGTACTCGGCTAGCCTGCATAAGTATCTAGTAAGCCGTGCCTGAACGGGACATCTGAGTCCCCTAGGTATGACATTTGTTATTGTTTGTAAAAAATATTTTGGTTAATAAATATTATTATAAAAAAAATAAGTCAACATAAACATTGAGTCATAAAGATAATTTTTTAAGTTATTTTCATAACCTAGATTTCAACAAGACACTTAACTGCATAATATTAACTTTTTATTCAAATGCGCATTTTCTTAAATGGTGGTTGACCAAGATTTGTTGCATTTATAAGCTCTCCGTCATCACTGTCTACGGCATTCGCAAGTTTGGAGTTTAAATAATCAACAATTTCGATGTAATTTCGATCCTCTGCAATTCTAAGCGCCGTGTTACCACGCGCATTCACGGTATCCAAAGCAGCTCCGCTCTCCACTAAAACTTTCACCGTTTCCAAACAGCCAGAGTTTACCGCCGTGTGAAGGGGAGTCCATCCGACCAAATCTGCAGCATTCAAATCCGCACCTTTGCTGATTAACAGCTCGAGCACATCGATTTTATTTCTACTTGTTGCTAAGTGAAGCGGTGTACAACGACTGGGACCACCGTCTTCCATAGCAGCCCCGCGTTCCACTAGAATTTCGACGGCTTCCAAACTCCCGCGAGCCGCCGCGATATGAAGAGGAGACCACCCACAGTTATTTTTAGCATTCACGCGCGCACCTTTGCCGATGAAAAGCTCGAGTGCGTCGGTTTGATTCAGACAAGCTGCGAGGTAAAGCGGTGTGTAACCGAATACCCGTGTATCAGCTGGGAAATGCAAGCCGTCAGTTCCGCTTTCGGCATCGACATCGACGGGCAGGCTCGACAGCAACATCCTGGCCATGAAATAGTTTCGCGTTATGACAGCCAGATGGAGAGGTGTGAATCCGTCGTCGTTCCTCGCATTCACTCGATCGGCAGGGAACGACCGCAGTGCGGCGCGGATGCTGCTTTCGTCGCTTGGCTCGGGATTATTGTTGCTGAGCACCACCTGATGAATCAAGTAGTTTCCATGGGGGTACTTCACGTCGCAAGCTAAGGATCGGAGAGATGCTGGTGAAGGCCGTTGGTCACCTGTTGTAGAATCCATACCTGCAAATTTGTGAAGCAAAAAATTTATCATTTAACTATATTAATGATGCACATACACAAATTTAGCAGTGTTTCTCAATGTTGGGGCACACCGAAATGAGTTCAATTTTATGGGAACATCCTTATGAGGAGCGCTTAAGAAGGTTAAGTTAAATATGTCCACCATGGGCGTCATTCAGGGCGGGCGGCAATTGCCCCCCCCCCCAAGGTTTCCACTCTTAAGTGAAAAATTGCTGAGAGTTCCTTGAAAATTTTGTAACTTGCCCTAGGAGCCTCAGATTCAACTCAAAACGTCCCAAAAAGGAGTCGAAACAATACGTTTGAGGGTCAAATTTCAAAATTTTCTGGGGGAGAACCCCCAAACCACCTCCTGACCTTTAATGTCTGTTATACAATGAAAATTTTGCCGCTTACAAGAAGCAGTTCCCTTTGTGAACCAAAGAGTTTGAAGCCCCTAGGAGTCTGGTTTAAAGGGGAATTTTCAAAAATTTTACTGTGGGAGATCTCCACCCCCCCCCCTTGAAAATTTGACGTTTATTTATAACTTTTTTCCCCCAAGAAAATTTAATGCTTTACAAGAAACTGTTCTTTTTGGATGTAACCCAAAGAGCCTCAAAATGAGCTGAAACACTACTTTAAGAGGCAAATTTCAAAAAATTTTCCGGGGGAGAACCCCCAGACCCCCCTTTAAAATTTTAAACATATATTCAGATACAGTATATTTCCCTTGAAAATTCTGCCGCTCGCAACAAGCAGTTCCCTCTGGGTGCTCCCCAATGAGGTTGCAAAGGAGATAAAACACTAGTTTAAAGGGAGATTTTCAAAAAAGATTCAGAGGGAGGACTTCCGGCTCCCCTTGAAACTTTGATGCTTATTTGTAACTTTTTTTTTTCTAGAAAATTATGTGGTTTACAAGGGACTGTTCTCTTCGGATGTAACTTAAATGTTGTAAAAATGAGGCAAAATTTCAAAATTTTTCTGGGGGTGACCCCCAGACCCCCCCCCTCCATTTTACTTAGAGCTCCTGATGTTGAGTTACCCCCCCCCCCCCCAAAAAAACAAGTCTGGTTACGGCGTGGCTAAGCCCAACTTAAAAAAATTCCTTGCCCCCCCCCAACCAAAAACTGAAATGACGCCCCTGATGTCCACTCTAGAGAAAAGAAGGGTTATACCCTATTCGCACTGCGCGGATAATTAAGGGGCCCTTTATTTTCCGCTCCCCCTCTATCGGCGTCGAACCACCCTTTAGCGGAGCCAGCTATGCTGATTGCTTTTACATTTTTGCGGTCCTTTAAATAGTTCCACAAAGACTAGAACAGCTACTTATTATCAAAAAGTCTTCTGTCATTATTTTTTTGTGAAAGTATTAGAAATAGGAAGTGTAATGTATAATTATTTGGAAGTGTGTACTTGTGCTGTCATCTGTCACAATCACTAATAAATAATTATACACTTGATTTTACAAAATGTTTCTGGCACTAGATGTCTACTTCTTACATGATATTTTAAAGAATGAAAGTGTTTTTTAATAATGTGTAGCTGTTCTAGAATTTTTGGAACTATTTAACGGACGATAAAAAGTGTAAAAGCGAATCGAATCTCGGTCATTTGCCCCTTACCAGTGCGAACGCCGTTTGCACGAAAGGGCCCTATCCGGGAAAGTGCTCAATGCTATAAAGGGCCCTTTAGGTGCAGTGCGAATAGGGTACTAGGGGGGGGGGTTGGTTCAACTTTTTCAAATGATAAAGCAAGGGGACACAGAGGGTCTGGACTTCAGAACAGATTATAGAACGAGGGGTCACAGTCACAGATTCAAATTGAATAAGGCACATAATATTAACCGGGAAAGAAGAAAAGAGTTCTAATGGAGTAAAGGACTTTGAGGAAAAAGTTGTCAAATTCTGGGAACCCGGTAGTTTGAGTTAAATGGACCAACCTTGCTGGGCTTTACGCTTGTAGTTGGTTGTCAATATTTGCATTTATCTTAAGGAAATTTGTGTTGCAAATTAATTACCAAAATAATTTACTTGCAATTGATTCTTATTTTACATTAACTATTAATGAATTGAATTAATACTTTGATTGAATAGAATCAGTGGTTCCAAAAGTGGGCGGTACCGTCCCCCATGGGTGTTGAAGTATTCTAGGGAGGCGGTGATGAGTTGATAGAAAATTAAGGGGAGGGGCGTTGATAACTTTAAAACTATTGCTTAATGTCATTTTTATGTATAACAAGTATTCGAAAATCCATGAAATGAAAATTTTTTGAAGATCCATAAATTAAATGCCTAAAAATCAACTTGATTAAAAACCTTTCTTTATCCAAGTAAAGTACCTTTTAGATTTAACGCAAGAATGTATTTCTCCTTAAAAGTTCAGAAAACATGGTAAAATTTTGCAAAACCCCTTCAGAACTGTAATCAATACAATTGTGTTTAAGATAACTTAATAGTAGGGGAGCCCAGAGTGTTTTTGGGTAGTAACTCGAGCGCGTCAGATAATCATAGGGGAGATACCTAGCATGCTTTTGAGTAACTCCACCAAATATAAGCTCTCTATGTTGGTGGGTAAGTTTAGAACAGCCCGTCAGATTTGTAAAAAAAAATTAGTTAAATGGACATACTCGAGCGCGTCAGATAATGATAAGGTAGGTTAGTTATGATTCAAACCAAATTTATTGTACAAAGACAAGTACAGAAAAACGAAAGACACACAAAGAACATCAAAATATACAAAAATAACAAATACACAAAGAAACAACAAAGAAAGAAATTAAATATGTGGTATCATAAGAGCCAGCGGCTCGTCCTTGATACCTATAAAAAAAGACACTAAAAAAACTGCAACAAAAGCTGGGCTGACTATTTTAGTATTTGAAATAATGCTTCAGTGTTAATTTGCTCGCTTAAAAATTTATATATGCCAGATTTAAATTCAAGTTTATTGTTAGTTATCTTTAGATTTTCGTTTAACTTATCTCTCATATAAAAGCCCACGTCACTCACTGACTCACTGACTCACTGACTCACTGATTCTGGAATGGAACGCTCGCACACTATGATGCCATCTCGCAATAATAATCATAATCATAATCAGAAAAATATAAAAGCCCACGTCACTCACTGACTCGATGCCATCTCGCAATAATCAGAAAAATAAATAAATAAAAGTAATTAAAATTTTAAAATAATATAATAGCTTTTAAATAAATATCTTTCAAGAAAGTTGGTTTACTTAATAAAGGTTAAAAAGTTACTTTTAGGGAAGTTGGTTTCTAATTCAACAATAATAAATTATTAAAGTTAAACTTCTTATTTAATGTATAATTAATAGGAACTTGAAGTAGTAACGAGCGAAGCTCGCATAAAAGGCTAGCCTAGCTGTAAGACCCGGCTTTGCCGGGTCGTAACAGCTAGTTAAATATATAAGGTCCCAAAAAAACATGAGATTTATGTAAAATTTCTTTATTAGTCTTAGGTATGAAATAACTTCCTTTTGTATTCCTAATTTCAAAGTTGCTGGTTTTTATTTGATAAAAGGATTTATTGTTAAATCTAATTTGTTAATTTGTTGTTACCAGCTAAAAAGTGTACATTTTCTAAAATCTGCCGATTTGAGCGGTGGGTAAGGGAGCGGGAGGGTTACAAAGTTGCAAAGTAAAAGCCAAGACCGGTAAGACGCTATCGCTCTTTTTGAGAAAAATGTACGAAACAAAATGTTTATAGACTAGTAGCCAGGATACTAGGCTCAACTAGTTGTAAACTGTCTTGGTAGCCAATCTGACGCGCTCGAGTATGTCCATGCAACTAGTATTCTTTCAAATTTTGACGGGCTGTTCTAAACAAACCCACCAACATGGAGAGCTTATATTTGGTGGAGTTACTCAAAAGCATGCAAGGTATCTCCCCTATGATTATCTGACGCGCTCGAGTAAATCCACATTTAGCATCATGGGCTCCCCTACTATAACCCGTTTTATACCAATTTTTTTATTTCGTTCAAATTTAAAAGAAATTGTATTTTCTAGGGTTAATTTAACATAAATAAACCAATTATAGCAAGATTAATTTGAAAAGTTTTATTTTTTTATATAAGAAATATGGCCTGTCCTCTAAATAGGACACTGGGATAAAGGGGATAAAACTTGAAATTGCATTTTAAGTTTCTTTTCATTAAGGGAAAGCAATTTTTGGGTGAATATATTTCTTTATCTATATAATACTTTCATATTTATATGAAACTTTAATTTCCATTTAAATTTTTCTTAAATATTGGTGAAAAAATCCCAAAATTAGCCTAAAAAGCGTTTTTGGTTTTCCCTTGCAGCAGTATTTCCAGTTCTAACCTCCAAAGACCCAGAAATGACATTTCTAATTAATCTTCTAGTATTTCCTTCCCTTTTTCACATTTCTTATAGCTTTTTATATGCATTCCTTCCCTCCATAAGATTTGGTCGTAACACAGCAATTTGAGCATTTTTCTTCTTTGAACTAAATTATTTAATTACTAGCTGATATACCCGCCGTTGCTCGGGGGGGGGAAAGGCTTTTCAAACTGTGTGTTAAAATAGATAAGTATTATTTTCTTCACTGTATTCCTTTCCGAGGCGTCATTTAGGTGCAACCAGGGCCGTAACCAGACTTTTGTTTCGGGGGGGGGTTTTGACTCAAACATTTTCTGAGGTACCTCCTTACGGGTACTTTTATATGTTAAGTTTTAGATGACGACACTGGATTGAAATTTTGATGCACTAAATTTCAAAATTGTATAAACAATATGAATTCGAAGTAAAAGGGGGGTCTGGGGGTCCTCCCCCAGAAAATTTTTGGAAATTTGCCCCTCAAAAGAGTGTTTTAGCTCATTTCTGAGACCTTTTAGATTACACCCATAGAGCACCACTCATTGTAAGCAGCCGAATTTTCAAGTTAAAAAGAAGATATATTGTAATAAATGGCGAAATGTTAAGGGGGTTTTTAGGTTTCTACATCAGAAATTTTTTTGAATTTTCCCCCTAAAAGTGGCATTTTAACTCATTTTGAGACACTTTAGGTTACATTAAAGAGGACCACTCCTTGTAAATCACACAAGTTTGAAGGAAAAACCGTATACTTAATAGATTTCAAAATTTCAAGGGGGTTTGGGGGTCCTCCCCCAGAAAATTTTTGGAAATTTTACCCTTAAAAGTAGGGTTTTGACTCATTTCTAGACCCTTTGGGTTATACCCGAAGAGGATATCGCTCCTTGTGAGACATAATTTTCAAGAAAAATAGCAGTATAAAAATTGATGTCAAAATTTCGGGGGGGGGGGTTTGAACCCCTAACCCCCCCCTTGGATACGGCCCTGGGTGCAACTGCCCTCCTCCTAGGACCTAGGATTCCTTTTTGATGCCATACTACTTCCTTAAGATGTAAAAAACCCTTTATAAATGCCACCTGTTTAGATTTAATGTGTGAAATCCCATCCCCGTTTATTTTTTAAAATAAACGGAACACCAATTTCTATAGATAAAACTTATTTCCCCCTCATCCAGCCAAATTTTAAATAAAAAGTAATTCAATACACAGACTTTTCTAGGATGTTAAACAAAACCTTAAAAAAAACACGGTTTAGAATTAAAGTGTTTATGACCATTTTTTATAAGTGAAAATTTTTTTAAATCAGGCCGAGACCCCCTGAACCCCCCTTTGTTGATTTATCACCAACTCATTCATTGAAAGAAATTTCAAACATGAAATAAAAGTAAACATCATTTGAATCGACACCAACTATTGAAAATGCCTCTGATAAAATGTTGTTTAATAATGAACTTTGCTGGAAATACTTAAATTTGATTAAATAGAAAAAAGAATAAAATGTTTCAGTGGAACGGTTTTTGGTTATCCTAAAAAAATATTTAATCTTCAAAAATTATTTCTTTATCAGTTTTAAAAAATTCACCTGTTATAAAACATTTTTAGATAAATATTTCTAACAATAGAGGTATTGCGTCACCTGAAAGGAGCAATAACCGTTATTAATTTAAAATTGAAAGATATGTGAATAAGGATTTAGAAAAGAGCCGAAAAATGCTGCTTGGAATGCAATGATTTTAAAAATTCTTTTTTGCAAACCTTCCTGGTTGTGTGAGGAACAACATGCTAAAATTTCACACCAATCACATTAATAATGTGGGTGCTAAAATCCAAAAACTAAAAACTTGAGTGAATATTTATATCCCCGTGCACACTAGGGTGGGCCGAAAACACACTTTATTTTTTATTTATGTTCTAATAGCGCGGAAAGGGTGCTACTTGGGTCCAGTAAGAACGGTGTAAAATAGTTTTTCAATTGGATAATATCTTAGGCTCCCGCATCGCACTTAAAGTTTGAAAAAATTGATGACTTTTTTACAAAACAACTAAAGAACCAAAGATTAAACTCTCAAATATTGCTCATGATTTTTTTATGAGGAATTAATATAGTTTTAGACATAATGTCTCAGGTTTCATTCTTCTATCACTCTTTTTTCGTTAGATATAATTTTTTAATGTTCAAAGAAATTATGTAAAGTTGTTTTTCCTGCATTTTTAAAAAGCTAATAACTCTAGAACTATATTAGTCCCATTTTGTTCGTTAATTTTTTGTCTTTGATTTGGTGTGCATAATGACCATCATTTTCAAAAAGTTTTTTTCAAAATTTAAAAAAGTGAAAAAACAATTTTAAAAAAATATTTTTTTTGAAAAATTTTTGAAAAAATATTAAAAGCATTTTAACTCTTTAAATGAACATTTCTACCAAATTTCAAGTTGAAAATAAAATTTCATCTTGTATAAAAAAATAAAAATAATCGTAATTTAGGCAAGTCCCTTAGACATTCCCTAAAATTATACAACAAGAGCGATTCTCTCATGGAGAGTTCATAAAATCGCTTGAGGGTGTTTAAGAACAGTGTAAAATATCTTTTTCCCCTGCTTTGCACTAGAAATCAGAAATTTGGGTAAAAATAACCAACTTTTACTTTAGTTTATTTCTATAGCGTTTAAATCTGTGTTTTCCTAGAAAAATTGCATGATCTTAAGTGCAATAAGGCTATAGACCTTTATTAATTAAATAAATATTTAATTCTATTCTTAATTAACCCTTTGGTCACCTATTCTGCAACATTTGAGTAGCAGTATTGAAAAATAACTTTTCTTCCTGCATTGAGAAAAATTGTCAATTTTTCTCAAATTACGCTGAGTAAAAGTTGGTTATTTTTACCCAAATTTCTGAAATTCTAGTGCAAAGCAGGGGAAAGAGATATTTTACACTGTTCTTGAACACCCTCAAGCGATTTTATGAACTCTCCATGAGAGAATCGCTCTTGTTGTATAATTTTAGGGAATGTTTAAGGGACTTGCCTAAATTACGATTATTTTTATTTTTTTATACAAGATGAAATTTTATTTTCAACTTGAAATTTGGTAGAAATGTTCATTTAAAGAGTTAAAATGCTTTTAATATTTTTTCAAAAATTTTTCAAAAAAAAATATTTTTCTAAAATTTTTTTTTCACTTTTTTTAAATTTTGAAAAAAACTTTTTGAAAATGATGGTCATTATGCACACCAAATCAAAGACAAAAAATTAACGAAGAAAATGGGACTAATTTCAGGCTTTTAAGTTGTATAGTTCTAGAGTTATTAGCTTTTTAAAAATGCAGGAAAAACAACTTTACATTATTTCTTTGAACATTAAAAAATTATATCTAACGAAAAAAGAGTGATAGAAGAATGAAACCTGAGACATTATGTCTGTAACTATATTAATTCCTCATAAAAAAATCATGAGCAATATTTGAGAGTTTAATCTTTGGTTTTTTAGTTGTTTTGTAAAAAAGCCATCAATTTTTTCAAACTTTAAGTGCGATGCGGGAGCCTAAGATATTATCCAATCGAAAAACTATTTTACACCGTTCTTATTGGACCCAAGTAGCACCCTTTCCGCGCTATTAGAACATAAATAAAAAATAAAGTGTGTTTTCGGCCCACCCTAGTGCACACCCTCCAAAATGAAGTATCGAAAAATCCAGAAATTACTTTCTTTGAAATACCCTCAAGAAGGTATTACCAACAGTTCACTTTGTAATATCGATTTCTCGGTACTGTTTTTTTTTTCGAAAATGTAAAACTTGGTTTATGCTCAGCATAAACGGGTTTTTGGAATATTCAGACCCCTTAAAATTCGAATATTCAAAATCTGAAAAATGCCTTTCTAGATATTGTTGCTATGTACTTTCCTGCGAAATAACGAAGATCTGGGGTCTTTTGGGACGCCGCTGGGCTCTAAAACGTCGAAAACGCTCCAAACCCCCCTGTGGGTCAGAAAAAAGAATTTTCGAAAAATCCCTTCTTAGTGCGCGTATACACCGTAAGGTCTTCCACCCTACCAAGTTTCGAGTCTTTAGCCCCGGTAGATTTTGCTGTGCGTTGATGAGTGAGTGAGTGAGTGGTAAAGCTCTTTTATTATTATAAGACTAGCTGGTATGCCCGCCGTTGCTCGGGGGATAAAAGGCTTATCAAACTGTATGTTAAAATAAATAAGAATTATCGTTTGGATGCAATAGAGTCAACAGTCTTCCCGCTAGGATTCTTTTTTGATGCCATACCACTTCTATAAGATGTAAAAAAATGCACCCTTTAAAAATGCCAACCTGTTTAGATTTAATGTGTGAAATCCCCATCCCCGTTTTTCAAAATAGAAAAAAAGTCAGGGGACCTTCTGAACCCCATTATTTTTTTCTCTTTAGTCCTTTTCTCCCTCCATCCATTTCTGCAATTGGTATAAATGTATATTTGAGGCAAATTTCTCCGCCTTCGCTTCACAATAAAGATATATTATTAAACAGCAATGTCTATAGATAAAACTTATTTCCCCCTCATCCCGCTAAATTTTTATAAAATACAAAACAATTAAATATACTACATACTTTTATACTTTTTTAAGATGTTAAACAAAATCTTAAAAAAAACGGTTTAGAATTAGTGTTTATAGCCATTTTTTAATAATGATGTATATTTTTTTAAATCAGGGGGAGACCCCCTGAACCCCCCTATGCTGATTTATTACCAACTCATTCATTGAAAGAAATTTCAAACATGAAATAAAAGTAAACATCATTTGAATCGACACTGAAAATGCCTGTGATAAAATATTGTTTAATTTGAACTTTGCTGGAAATACTTAAATTTGATTAAATAGAAAAAAGAATAAAATAAAATTTTTCAGTGGAACGGTTTTTGGTTATCATAAAAAAAATTATTTAATCATTAAAAATTGTTTCTTTATCATATTTTTTAAAAATTCACCTGTTATAAAACATTTCAAAATAAATATTTCCAACAATAGAAGTGGAGCAACAATAGAGAGTCATGGAAAGAGCAATAACCGCAATAAATTTAACATTGAAGGCTAAGCATAAGAATTTAGAAAAGGGAACAAAAAGGCTCCTTGGAATGTTTTGATTCAGAAAATTCTTTTTCGCAAACCTTCCTGGTTGTGTGAGGAACAACATGCTAAAATTTCATAACAATCACATTAATAATGTGGGTGCTAGGATCCAAAAACTAAAAACGGAAGTGAATATTCAAACCCCCGTGCACCCCCTCCAGAATGGAATATCGAAAAATCCAGAAATTACTTTCTTTGAAATTCTCTCAAGAAGGTATTACCAACAGTTCAATTCGTAATATCTATTTCTCGGTATTGTTTTCTTCGAAAATATAAAACTTGGTTTATGCTCAGCATAAACGGGTTTTTGGAATATTCAGCCCTCTTAAAATTCGAATATCCAAAATCTGAAAAATGCCTTTCTAGAAATTGTTGCTAGGTTCCTTCCTGCGAAATAACATAGATCTGGGGTCATTTGGGACGCCGCTGGGCTTAAAAACGTCGAAAACGCTCCAAAACCCCCTGTGGGTCAGAAAAAAGGATTTTCGAAAAATCCCTTCTTAGTGCGCGTATACACCGTAAGGTCTTCGACCCTACCAAGTTTCGAGTCTTTAGCCCCGGTAGATTTTGCTGGGCGTTGATGAGTGAGTGAGTGAGTGGTAAAGCTCTTTTATTATTATAGATTTCAAAGCTTACTCACACCTTAGAAACTTTTATATTGACATGTCTCAGCAGTTATGAAACGCTAATTAGTAGTGTTCGGCCACTAGTGGTCAAAAAATAGGCAACTACCAACTACTAACTAGTCTGGGAAATTGTAGTTGTAACTAGTAGTTAACTATTTTTTCCTGGGTCTAGTTGCAACTAGTAGTTAACTATTTCCCAAAGTAGTTAACTACTAGTTAACTAGTTTATTTAATTTCATAATCTACTTTTTGACAAAATTCTAATACATATTTCTTATCTATGTCACAATAAACGTTCGCGCAAAAATGGTCTTAATGGTTAAAAATGGTCTGGTTATGGTATTTGAGTAGACCTTTGATAATAGTTTTAAATATCTTTTTAAATTTTAAATAATTTTTTTTTGAAGTAGTTGAAAATTTTAAAGTAGTTTTAACTAGTAGTTAATTAAAAAAGTAGTTGAACTACTTTAAACTAAAAGTAGTTAAACTACTAGTTAACTACTAGTTGATCGGTAGTTAACTACTAGTTGCAACTAGTTCTAGTTAACTAGTGCCGAACACTACTAATTAGAGGAAAAACGATTTTTCTAATTTTATACGATTAAGGCAAACGCTTGGATTGTAAACATATCGTCCCACTGTCCTATTTAGAGGACAGATACAAACTAATAAGCTAAAACTCTCCTAATTGAAATAAAGTTTTAAAAAAAAAAACCAGTATGATAGATAAAGAGTACATTCACATAAGGAATGCCCATCCAAGTTTTCAAATTGATCTGAAAATAAAAATTTTGAAGTTCCAAAAAAAGATGCAAATCTCGCTAACTAACGCCTGTAAATAACTCAATTTTCAGTAGGGGGCAATGTGTGAGCGACATATAATTCATGTTCCCATCCCAGGTGAAAAAATTGTCCCAATAAATAACAAATAATAGGACAGTGGGATAAAATGGGAATCCAATGGTTTTTAGGAAATGATAATTATACGTGACTTTCCTATTGCGTAATATACTTAAAACCTTATCCCCTAGTAAAACGATAACCTAATTTTTTAAAAAAAAATAATAATTTATTTTATTTGTGTACAATGCGATACAATCGAAAATAAGGGTATTTGTTTGGTGAAAAAAAACCCAATAAGAATATCATATTAACATAATAAACTGATTCACAACAAAAGCTACAGTTAGTTGGCTTGGGCAATGAACTCTCGAAACTCTTAACAGATGGCAACCGAATGAATTTAACGATTTAACCCTCGTCCCCGAAAAAGCAAACCACGTGCTCAAGCACATTGTGTGTGACAGCACAATCCAAACTAACGACGGTCCCCTGATCGTATAATAAGTTTAATAAATGACAAAACCATATCAAGTTAAAGATTATTAATGTATTATACTCAAGAACGCATGAATTATTTTAAAAACTCACCAATTTGTTGATGTAGCTCCACAGCTGCTCCCAAACACGACCGTCTCGCCGGTGTAAGAAGCCTGCCAAATGCGCATGCGTGACTTTATTGCTAGTGCATGATAACGCATCAGGTGGGGAGTGCCAACATTTGGCAACTTATCGCTTTTGACGGGTTTGTTTTTTTACACTCGTGTTTGTTTACTTTATCTCTGGTTCACTTTATATCTCGTTGCGCTTAGCTTAGGGAACATTAACGAACGTTTTATTATCATGAAAAGAAAAATCTGGAGTATTTTAAACAACAGTATTTGTTAAGTTTGTCCAGTTTACTTATTTTTCATCAACACTTTTTAATTAATAGATTTACAAGCCTGAATATTAATAAAAACTATAATTATTGTCGTTTTGTTTTTTGGATTCCGGTCACATATTTTCCGTCTTGTGTACGACTTGTTATAAAGTCCCTCTCTAATTGTCTTAAAAAGATCACTATATACATTTTTATAATAAACTAAGTAGAGTGCATAAAATATACATTTCTTGAGAATCATATCTTTGGTTATGAAATGGTGTCTTTATGAATTAATTATATTTGCTTTAAGTTTGAGTTAATTTTTTTCTTAAAATAATTTTATTGTTCTTTGTAGTACCACAAAACAAATAAATCTGTACTTTGAACCCTCCAAAGTCTGAGTGCTTATTTCGCAATGCTTTTCACATTTTTCTCACAGCGGTGAAAGAGCAACTCAACCACGTGTTGTTGTGTTCGATCAAGTGGAGAGGAGACGTTTATCTATCCGGTCGCCAAATCTGTGCCTGAAACGCATCGCTATAATAGGGTTGCAAAAGAAGAGAAACAGCCACGCATGCGCATTTGGCAGGCTTCTTACACCGGCGAGACGGTCGTCTCCCACACAACTATTCAATTCACTTCACCTCCGATCTCCTTGAAGTTGTAAGGCAGTGAAGGGGGCAGAGGTCAGACGATGTCCCTAAACCAGAAGGGGGTGGCAGCTGTCCAGAGGTCCAGCGCCATCGTTGGCGCCAGCCGGAAATGCTGCGCGGTTCACACATTTAAATCGCAAATGCGAAATTTCCGCAGTTTTTAAGTAACACACGAGAAAAAAACTAAATTAAATTAATTTATTAATTTAAATTCTCCTTTCAAGGTATTTCGTACACAGGAATTTAAATAGGTTTTTTTTTTAAAACATTTCACAAAACTTATTATTTAAAGATTAATTAAAGCAATTAGCTCCAACTGTACTTTCAGTAAAATAAAAATATTTATTTCATGTTAAATAATAATATCTATTTTTAGTCTTTAGCTAGACACTGGTAATTAGGAAGGAGTACATTCTACATTAATTTTTATTTTATTTCAAATGCTTTTTTTTAATACAGGGTGTCCCAAAAAAGACTGACACATTACATTTTAAAAATCAATAACTCAAAAACTAAAAAAGATTTAAGTACGCGGTTTCTTTTTCTTGCTCTAAGACCAAGAAACCTAAGACCAAGATTTACTCTAAAGACCAAATAATTTTATGTCACAAATTTTCGTAAATCGTAGTTCCCAAATCTCCCGATAGGTGGCAGCCTTATTTTCCATTATCTTTTATGGGAAGATTGATCCTTTTATACTCTGTCGGGGGATTTGGAAACAATGATTTACGAAAATTTGTGTCATAAATTCTTTGGTCTTCAGAGTAGAATGCAAAAAACCGCGTATTATTATCCTTTTTAGTTTTTTAATGGACTCTAACCGCCTATCTGGTTCGAGACTTCACGGAACCAACACGTGACCTACAACTGAGCTTGCAATTGGTTACCACAGATACTACACTAGTAGATCTACTAGTGTAGTATCTGTGGTAACCAATCGCAAGCTCAGTAGGTCACGTGTTGGTTCCGTGTGACGTCAGACGGTTAGAGTCCATTAAGGCCCCGTTTACATAGCCCACCGAAAATGCCGTGTAAAATGCAGGATTTTGGGATTTGGAGGGGAATCTGAAAATGTGCTTAAAAACCCGTTTACATAGCCACTCTTGAAATCCAGGGATTTGACGTCACTGATCACGTGACTAGTCGAAGTTGTTACGTAAAATCGATCCCATCATGCCTAGAGTTTTGTTTATTTATATTTTGAAAAATATGAAAGACAAAAAGGTCAGCAAATGTCTCTAAATAACCAACAAGAACAAGACAAAAAGAATATGCTGGTTATTTAAACCAAAACTTGAATTGATGATTAATAAAGTATCCCGATTGTTTTAATTCGGGTTTTCTTCACAATTCTCAAAATATTAAGTTCGTAAGATGCTGAATTAGATCAATACATTTTAGAGGGTAGAAATTACTTTTATAACCAACAAAATAATTAATGTTAAATTAACAAAAAGCTTTACACTGATAACAAGAGCGAAAATTTCGATTGCTCTAACAAGCAATACTTTCCAAGATTCCATGGATAGTTAGGAACCTGCATATAAACAGAACACATAAGATGGATTTTATTTCAATAGTTTTTAAAATCTCTTGCATCTCTTTCCTCAGAGGAAGTCATTAGTGTTAAAGTGTAATTTGTAAAATTTTGGTTTGTAATAATGTGTAGAACTGACTGATTTTATAGATTAAAAAAAAAGAAATTCTTGTTACACCATTTAAAAATCTTGAGTTTGATTATGTTTTAGCATTTACAAACCTTGATAATGAATTTATTTAAAAAAAAGACAATTTAAATCTATTTTAAAGTTTATGATAGGATAATTATCAAACCGAAGAAGATTTAAAAGGCAACAGTTTTATTTTACACATAAAATATTAAAAATTGTACTATGTTTCGAGGATACTTTGATCCCCTTTGTCAGCAAGATTGAAATCTAACTAGAAAGAAAGAATTATCCAACTAGTTTCAATAAAATAAATCAACTCTGTCTCCTTATAAATCTCAAATTCAGATTTTAGAGAATTCAAAATTGTGTTTGGTATATTTGGTGGTAGATCACATGGGTTCAAAAAGAATTGGTACACAGTAAAAACCTGAAGACAAAATAATTTATGCATCAAGTTACAACTCGCCTAACCCGTATTCCCTTTTTTGTTATGTGAACAGAAGCAAGAAAAATAAATCTTACAGTAAATAGTACTACATATCAGAAATGTTAATGAATATTACTCTTCTTTGTTTTAATATTTACATGATACGTAAAATCACAGCATGTAATAAGTTGCCATAATATTTTAAATCTGATTACATACATTAAAGTGGGTAATATGTACTGAAAAAATTTTTACTCTTTGTACATACCTGTTCTGTTCTTTTCAAACAATGCAATTTGGCATGTGTATTTCAATTTCTATATATTTTAAATAATTCAAGGATGGGTAAAAGGAATTTAAAGAGATAATTTTATTTTATAAACTGTATTGTTTTATTTGAATTGATGACTACGACTTTGGATGGGTGAAAAATGTTCAGATAAAAGGTTTTCGTTCACATCAAGCACGTAACACATCAAGAAAAACCTCCAAAAACAGAAAATAATGACTTATGGTTATATAGTGACAGCCCAATATAAGAAGGCATTTTATAGTCTGTTCTCTAAATTCTTTGCTAGGTATGGTGGTTGGGAACGAGGAAATTAAAGTTTGAGTAAGGAGGGGACTTTTTTGTTAACACACCGTAACTTTGAGTGCCTTACACTTTTTGAAGGTCATGTGCCAATTCTTCAAAAACAACAGAATCATCACCTGCCAAGTAGTGATACCTATATGATATGGAAAAATTAATTTTTGATTTTAAAAGTTTTTTTTTGTCTTACCAAAGGTTTTAAAGAACTATTCAACATAAGAATAGAAATTAACATTAGACTAATTCTTAATGTCCAAGAAAACAGAGATTTTTCTAGAAATATAGGTTTTTGGCATAACAATGATAGTCATATTAATCACATATTATATTAATATTAATCATATTTATTTTGTACATTAAAAGTATGTACTGTAACAAATTTAATTACCAAAGAAATCACAATACAGTTCTAAATTTTATTACAAATGAATATCTTTAAAAAAATAATAATGTAATGAACAAATAAAAGGTGAATGAATATTACAAATAAAAAGGGGTAAAGACATAGGTTGGTAAATTTTTTCCCATGATGTGACTGTTAACCGGGAAAAATTTGTAATTGATGTTTCAAATAAACATTCAAAAACAAACCTCACCCAGTTTGTTTAAGTTGTCGACCAACAACTTTTTTAAAGTTAGTAAATTCAATCCAGGGGTATCCAGTTTCCTTCTCCTAAAATCAACACATAATTAATAAAAAAATAACAAAATACTTAAAAAATATCAGGACTAGGAACTAGGACTTCCACTAGAAACTATTTTATTTTAGTACTTATCCGTTAGCTGGGCACAAATGTCGCCAAATGTGAACCAAATGCTCGCCAAGCGAAGCAAATGACAAAACAGTCAACGAAAAACAAAACAAATGCGCCGGAGGCATATGTTCTTGTGCAGGAGGTGACCGTTGGAACAGAGAATTCCTTAATTCATTCTACAATATTTGGTGATTTTTTGCTTGTGCCCAGCTAATGGATAAGTAACTTTAATTTTTCAGTTTTGAACATGTCATATCACACTTCTTCTAAAAGTTCTCACAATACAAAATAAAGTTAAAATACAAGTACATAACAATTTGGGCGTTACTTGTGTATTAAGGTGTAACCAATTTCCCAACATTGAAACGTTTTTGAAAAAAAATTCAACAATACACTGATTTTCATTTTTTTGGCAATAGTTTTATCCTAACACCAGATCAAAAACAAAATATTTTAGATTGAACTCAAACAAATTATAGCAAAATTTTGGTTCAATATTCCGGCATTCGTCCCGCTTAATATCGCCAAGCTGTTTAGAAACCCAAATATGAGAAATATCCAAATAAATCTGTATACATAACACAATCTTTCAGTAGGACACTCTTCTGATGAATCGGGTAACCGAGAAAAGTTTGTAATTGATGTTCCAAACAAACATACAAATACAAACCTCACTCAGTTTTATGTGAAACCTTCTTCTGAAATCAAACATAAGAATTCACAAAAATTAACAAGATAGTTTAAAATTGTTTAAAAAAAACCTTATATTCAAACCGAAATTTTACTATGAGTATAAAACATATCAGGACTATTACCCCTCTAAACCAGGTATAATTTGTTTAGTTTTCAACATGTCTTATCACACTTTCTCTATAAATTCTCGCAACTTTAAATTAAGTTAAAATATATAAGTATCCATAACAATTTGGGTACTATAATTGTGTACTAAGCTGTCGACCCATTTGCTAACAGAAACTGTTTTGAAAAAACTTTCTTATGTTTATTCTTCTTCTTTCTGTCTTTTTAAAAACTTCTTTATTTTTTTCTGGTAATATTAACACTATATAAAAAAACATAAAGGTTTAGATCGCACGAGACATTTGATGGATTTGAACCCAAATTTCCTGACACTTAAGTATGATTTTATCTGCATGTCACATTTGTACACTTGATAACTTTAAGAAAAATGAAAATTGTCGACAATCTGAAGTGAGTACTGAAGTTGTCAGTAAGTAAGAAGAGTAAAGAAGTCAGTGAGTACTGACATTGAAATACTGAAGTGAGAGGGCAAACCATGTTAAGTATAGTTATGTTGTTCATCAAGAGAGAGGTCAGATGAAGTTACATCGATGAGATAACTTTAGTTGTTATCAATGTACTACATTAGTTTTAAAATGATATGGTAAATTTTAACGAGTCCTTTATTCCCTGTTATGAGGTTAAGATGGCATTATATAAAGTGAAACTGTGTACTATAAATTATGATAACCATTACCAAGCTATTATAGAGCTGAGTGAAGCTCAATTTTGTATTAATCATGGCACATGAAAGACCCACTTTAAGCATTTATTACCTATATAAAGTATACTAATGTGTGTGCTTTAGATTTTGCAAAACTTAAAAACACCAAAAACCTAGCATTGGATTTATAGTTTTGTTTAAGTAAAAACATCTTTCTCCAACATGGTTGAGATTAGATACAAGTAATACACTGTTTAGAATCATATTTTTAAAAGATTTATTGTAGTGGAAACAATATCCTTCCAATTTATTAAGAAAACTTAAATATGCACACATAAATTTTACATAAAATAAGGGAAATTAGAATTATAATAGTGTTTATGTTCGGTAAACAATCATAAAAGTCTCCGATTCAAAATTAAAAATGACAAGGAAAAACTTACTTTATTATTGTGGCGGAAAATCCTATAGTCGATAAAACTGGATTTGTAGTTTCTTAAAGTTAATTTAACAATATTTAATGCGAAAAATAATAAAATTTCTCAACAAGTAAGCGAAATCAACAAAGATGGCGGATTTCTGGAAGCGCAATGTATCATGGGAAAGGAGGGTAAATAGAAATCCTGCATTTATCCCCCAATCGAGGTGGATCTTTAACTTCCTCCATTTCTCCCACCCTACTTGGGGATTGCAGGATATTGGAGAGCTAAAGTTCCGGCATTTATCCTGCATTTTGGCCTATGTAAACGGGCCCTAAAAGTCTTTAAAATGTGTCAGTCTTTTTTGGGACACCTATTTCACTCGGAAGCTTATTATTGGAAGTTTACGATAAATTAAAAACTTTATTTTTTGAATAAACAATGACCAAATGATCATCTTATCGGGGGCACTCGTTCCCCTTGTACCCTTCAGACCCCCTCCTCGGGTAAACATTTACTTCTTAATTTTGCTAGTAGATGGCTGCACGAGCAAAAAGTTTCTTGTATTCAATTTTTGTTCTGTACTCTAAATATTGCACCTCTATTTTTTGTTTTTAGCTAGACACTGGTAATTAGGATGAAGGAGTATATATTCTGCATTAATTTCTTTTTCTTTTTATGCGTTTTATTTTAATAATTTATGTTTCACTCGGAAGCTTTTTATTGGAAGTTTACAATAAATTAAAAACTTTATTTTTTAAAGAAATAATGACCAATGATCATCTTATTGGGGGCACTCGTGCCCCTTGTACCCATACTTCAGCCCCCCTCCAGGTATTGCTTTTCTGACTACATCCTTTCTCGGGTAAACATTTACCCGACTACGATTACTTAATTTTCCTACTAGATGGCGACACTAAAAAAGTTTCTTGTATTCAAAGCGGGAAAAGCGAAGAATGAGGCTTTTTTGGTTGCCATGGTTCCCAGTTCAAACTGCGCATGCTCTCCATTGCGCACGTGCCGTCAAATTTTTTCTCTGGGTTTTTTTTTCTTCCGCTTCCGGTGCTATGTTTATCTAAACATCACGTGTTCTTCTTTGTTTAGTGTCATGCATTTTAATGGGTGCCGGTTGTATCCGAACGCTTTTATTTGTTCGTGAATTTCGAACACATGAAATTATTGAAAATGTCATCCAAACAACATTCCTCCCTCGATTCGTTTTCTGAACAACCAACCAAATATAAGTGAGTGAAACAAGTATACAAGCTTCTATTTGTCCTGGTGTACCTCTACAGATAGCATCGCGACGGAGCGAAGAATTGGTGTTGCGAGAGAAAACGGAACATTCTATTCTGAAAGTGATAAGGGGAGCAGAAATAATCGCCCTCTCCACATGACTGTGTGATAACCCCTGGTATAAAAGAAAAGCCGTGACAGAACACTTCAGCTCAGTTTCAAAATGGAGAAACAGAGAAAAGAAGATCTCGTTTTCTTGGTCCCCGAACCTCCTCCCCGGAACAATAACCGAAGCCACTTGCCTTGGATCCTGCTCCTCACCGGATTCTCCATCCTTTTCCTGTCTTTTGCTGGTTATTACTACACCAAGTCCAACTTCAGGCTTTTTCGATTCATTGCCGACAGAGAGGATAATTGTAAGGAGCCAACCTGCTCTGGTATTGCAGACAACGACAGATTTGACTGTCACCCTGAAGCCGATACCACATCAGACAATTGTCAGAAGCGGGGGTGCTGTTACAAATCCGCTAGTGTCGGATTGTCCGATTTTCCTCCGCTGAAAGTGCCCTGGTGCTACTATCCATCCGATTACGCTGGCTATGTTCTTGGAAAAGTCGTGCAAGACGGAAAGACCATCAGAACCACTTTGAAGAGAAACACCCCCTCTGGATTCCCGAACGATATTCAGACTTTGAACGTTTTGGTTTCTTTTATCGATGACTGTAGGGTGAGAGTTAAGGTGAGAATTTCATGTTAATTATAGATATAATAATTCAGGGTATTTCTTTGTTTAAATTCACAGAGGAGATTGTTGGAGTTGCTTGCTAGTAGAAACTGTCAGTTTTGAGGTGGATAATTTAGTACTTCAGCCACATTTGTTAGCATTTTCGTTTTTTTTGGGGGTCCATTCTCAGCCATCTTGAACGAGCAGGCCCGGACAGCTACAAGGATGACTCATTCTCGGAGTATTTTCTTCTGTGACTGTCTCGTCGACTGGTGTGAGGAGCTGGGAAATAAGAACCACGCTCTTTCACCACCTCTGAGGAGACAAAAAATACTCTGAGAATGAGTCATCCTTGTCCGGGCCTGTGAAAGAAGGCTTTGGTCCATTACGTAAACTACGAAAGCCATGGAAAACATGAAAGAATGCACGAATGAGGACGCTATGGGTCTTATCTGAAAGAAAAGAATCCCTAGGAGTTTCCTAGGAATCCCTAATTCCTCCTAGGAATCCCTAAGGTATCCTAGGAGTTTCCCGTTGTTTGAGATATTCTTTGATGTCTTCTGTGGCTTCCGTGTATATTGCATTTTCATTTTTCTGGGGTACGACGTCATTAAGTTAACTATGAAGCCAGGGAAAACATAATTTATTGAAGGGCTGTAAAAATAGAGGCCCGGCTGGGATAAAAGCCCTCCTGCCACCATGTTTACCCAAGCTCAAATAATGACAATACTTAAGCATACTGCTGTGAGAGCTGTGGATAAACATGGCGGCCGGAGGACATCCCAATCCCATCTGTGCCAAAATAGATTTATTACTAGGATTTATTACTAGTGAAGTGAGATGATAGCATAACAGTAGAAGCTCTTACAATGAACCCAATTTACTGCACAACTAAGTTTGCCAAGAGAGAATATTTGTTGTGAAAAGACGGCACAGCTTTGGTGGTCCTGCCATGGCCAGAACCGACAACTGGAAATTTGGCTGGGACACTGCTGGTGACTATTTGCTATGAAGAATTTATTCCAAAGCTGTGGTAAAGACGTTGAAAATTTTGATAAGCCAAAGCTATCTATCTTTTCTCTAGGTTAGGTGACAGAACTAGCTCCCTATTTTGATGCACACATAAATTAAATAAAATATTGTTTCAAAGAAACATTTTGGTAAAGTTTTGAATTAAAATACAAGTTAGTAGTATGCTATAAATTATTTTTGTGTTTTGTCCTGGGATCACACAAGAAAAAGGATTTGTTGGTTGGGCAACTAACTGGTTCAATTCCGTTATCTGTCCACCATTAAAAATAGCTAAGCTAGTTTGGGTGCCAAAAGAAAAAAAATATTTCTAATTTTTATTGTTTTTATTAATATAACAGGGTCTTTTAATAAGTTTGTGTGCAATGTTTTGTAAGTTTGCACCTGTTGTTTCTTTTCACAATCTGGTTTGATCGAAACATCAAACCAGATACATGAAACCATCAAGCCTTTTTTGTTTAAGAATAAGTTTGCACCTAAAACAGCCTTAGTGATATTTAACCTGACAGATAAAGGAATTATACCAGCCAATTCATGCACAGAGCTTATTGTTTATTTAGAATTGTTTATTTTCAAATTTGAGTGTGATGGGAAAAAACAATTTAGGAGATACAGCAGATGATATTCTGGTTACCGTTTCGGTGAGTTGGAAAATGGTCAATAAGTTAGTGCCTACTCTAAAAAAGACATTTTATCTTCATATCAATATAATTTATACTGAAATCATAACTGCACATTATTTTAAAAAAATTAATTTGTTTATAATCTGATTAATTATTACGTGTTTTGTGTTATAGATTACTGATGCAAATGCCGTAAGGTTTGAAGTTCCTATACCCATCCATGCCGACCCTCAGCCTCTGCAAAAACCGTGCTATGATATTTCTTTGGATCCCAAAGGAAAACTTTCTATCATCAGAAAGTCTTCTCAGACTGTTGTGTAAGAAATTTTCAATAACCTTAGAAAGTGTTTAATTAGTTTACAGGGTGTTCACATTCTTAGTATGATCAGCTGGTGTTAAAGCGCTATACTTGGTGTTGCCCGGGTGTTATAAAGTTAAAGCAAAGTTCAATTTACCCTGCTGTAGAGAGGCTTTGCCTGTACACAAGCCCTTTTGGTCTATATTAACCTTAAAGCCCTGTTTAGAGTAAGAACTGGAAAGAGAATACAAAAAAAAATCCTTCTAAAACTTATAAATAGAATGGCAAGGCTTTCTGGGGCAAAAAATCTTTACCACTCTGAGAGTAGGAGAAAGATTCTTCAACCAATCACATAATACGTAATACAAACATACTTCAGCATGTTCCTATTTTATATGCCATGGATCTGATATTTCTATTCTTAACTATTCATTGTATTAGGTACTATAAGTATTGGCCTTTGACTAGGAGGGATAATATTATTTTGCATAAAAAACACTCCAACTGACCCTTTCAGAGTGAATTCCTTGATTTTCTACTTCCTTTGCCCATTGAATAACACTTCTAAAAGGTCTCTTATGGAATGGAATGGTGTTCATCTATGTCATTGCATTCTACATTATCTCTTCCCTACTCATGTGTCATAATTCCGTTATCCTACTGAAATCAAATATTTCTTGCTAAAACAGAGAATAACTGCTGTCTAAATATGACTTCTACAAACTTCTGGTTTTAGTTTCTAAATTCAAGAACATAGTTGTTAAAAGTATCTCATTTTTGTTTCCCAGTTTAATATGAGATGGGTAATGGAAAAGAATCATCTAACTTTGTTTATAGTAATTTAGAAATTAACTGAATATATCTAGCAGTGGCAGCTCGTCCATAGGAGCACATGAACCCCCAATAAAAATGAAATAAGTCAATAACAACATAAATGAAAAACTAATAAAAACCTATTCTGACTTGTACCTTATTCAGGATGAGCTTCCACACCATCTTCTGTTCTAATTGTGATACATTTACTTAATTGTATTTTCTAAATTTAATTGTGAACCCCCATTTGAACTACCCACCGACATCTACTAAAGTTTGTAGTTAGATCTTTTACCTCTTAGCTTTTATTTTATAAAGTCAACATATTTAGGTACTCTTTTATTCTAGATTTTCAACAAATTTGTCTCAGCTGGTTTATGCCGATCAGTTCCTTCAGCTCTCTGTGGATCTCCCATCTCCAGATCTCTATGGAATTGGGGAGCATTACGGAACTTTTAAGAGAAACCTCAATTGGAAGAGGATTACTATTTTCAACTCGGACAGAGGACCGACAGTAAGGCAGTTTTTGATGCTTTATTAATGGTGTTTTATAACTTGGTCTTTTACATGGTTCATTATTACATGTTCAGGGGTGGAAAATCTGCTCCAAAATGGATGCCTTGCTCCAATCTGCTCCAAAACCAGCAAAATCCACATTTTTGCGCCAAACTGCTCCAAAAACATGATTTTCCGTTCAATAGTTCAATTTGATTCAAATTTTGAAAATCCTACCAACAGGAAACGAGCCAATCTTCAGCCATCATGATTACCATCCGCGGAATCGCGATTTTCTGCTTTTTCTCTACAAAATATGAGCCTTCATCATCTAAAATAGGGATGCACAACCTGCAGACCGCGAACTAATTATTATTTTTCCAGATAATCCCTACTATTTTTTACCTTCCAGACTATTTCCAAGAAAAATCACGAGTTATTGTGGGAAAATCGTGACTTTCGCAAAAGTTTTGTTTTGCTCCGGGAATTAACATGAAAGTGTCCCTAATGCGACAAAAATGCTTGATATGAAATCACCAAAAGGTGCTGCAAAAATGCAAATTGGTATCAACCCTGCAAATTGATATTCGTGCAACCCTGATACGAAAACACTAATAGGTGCTCCCAAACTGCTCCCAAAATTGATTATCCTTGCTCCAAAAATCGATTAGCCTTGCTCCAAAACTGCTCTAAAGCTGCTCCAAAAATGAATTTTTGGTTTTCCACCCCTGCATGTTGTAGTTTGTTTTTGTCTTGTCATGATTTTCATTATTGAATTTATTTCACATTGAAATTTCATTAATTCATTTAACATTGAATTTACTTCCGGAGGGGGATTAGAGCTCAAAACATTTTGCTAAAGTACAGTAAATCCATCATTATTTATTCCCAGAATTTTCTTAAATTTCTCAGATTTTGAAATAAAGATTCAATTCTGTTAACTATACCGGTATTCCCAAGAGCTGTTTTGAGAACAAGATTCAAGTATTGCCAAATTTTTATGGTTGTCATTGATATAAATATACCTTTTTATTCATTAGATTGCTATTTTTTTAGCAATATTTCTAATAGTTTTCAAAACAGCTTGGAGATTTTTAATGGGACAGTTAACGGAATTGAACCCAGACAATTTTCTAAGTTTGTTTACAGTTACCTTCATATCTGGGTTGTAGAATTTTTTTTCTGTTGGGGAATTAAAGCTCAAAATTTTATTAACTTCATTAAAATGCATAAATCTATCGTAACAAATTACAAAAAAATTTCTTTTCTATAAGGGAAGAGATTAGAACAAAAGAGTGGTGATTTTTTGAAATGAAGATTAACCACCTTTTCCCAACATGTTGCATCATTTTCAAGACCTTAAAAATATTTATTCCATTAAGAAGTGTTGTAATTTTTAGAAAACTTTTATTGTATGCTATTAAGAATCTTAATTTTTATTAGCCTGACTATCCAATATATGGAGCTCAACCCTTTTACTTGTCGTTGGAAAAAGACGGCAAAGCCAATGGACTGTTCCTTCTCAACAGCAATGCTATGGGTGAGATTTTTATTTTACCTTCAAAGCTATTTTTCTATGCCTAATTTCCTGGTCGAACATAACTTTCAGTTTATTTTTATCACGCATCAATTGGCATCTTTGATAAGATAACGGTACTCTGCAAATAGTTTGATATCTTAGGATTAAATTTTCTGCAACAAAAGAATTGATGTTGTAGATAACATGTTTATATGATTGTTCTAGATATGCAATGTTATTGTGTCTTTGAAACAATAACTGTTGATAGCATTGATTGATTTTTTATCCATTCATTATTAAATTCTTTTGAGTTTATAAACTTCTATAATGATAACAAAAAAACCTAAAAATGTATGCTAACATAGATGCTATGTTTTATTATTTATCATCATCTTAACCCTTAAGCAGTGTGGTAAAAGCTGTCATGTATCTACTGTAGAAGGGTCTCATACCTTGTTCCCTAAAAAGCATTTAAATTTGATTAATGCAATAAATTAATGAAAGATTCTTTAAATAATTGAAGGGTTTGGTGGATAAAGGGGCTATGCTACATTTTTTGAAAATACAATCTAATTCAATGTATGACAGATACAGGTAAGTAAATGAAACTTAGTACATTAAAAAATAGATGTCATTAGACTAATTTCATGCATTCACTCAACGACAAAACCAGAAAACGAAAAAGCTGTGGACAACAGTAAAACTTTGAACCTAAATTAGGGTTTTGTTACATAACCCCTTCATGTCCCAAGCCCTTCAATTGTTATTTATACATCTAAAATTTACATTGTTCAGTTCTTATAGTGAGGTTTGCAATTTATATTGACATTTTAGACCAAGAAAAGCTTTAGTCTCAATATTGTCCGTATGAATCTTGGCAAATTACACCACTGTCCGACTAAATATCCTGCCAATCATCAATATTATCTTTTAATTAATACTTTTAGCCACTTAAGGATTACTTTCTAAATTCTGTTTGCAAAAATTCAAGGAGAATGATAGCACAAATGCTGTGTAGGAATCTATGAGACCCAGTGGGAAAATGCAGATAGTTGTATTGAAACAGGAAATATTAGTTGGGGGTGACCTGTTGATTTGGGAAGAAACTCTAAGAAAGTACTGATAAGAACAAAATTCAAAATTAGTGATAAATCTGTTTTTTTTTTCAGTCAATCCTGGTTTTATGAAAATAAGGTCCTGCTTTTGCGATACTGTAAAGGAATAACTTGGTAAATTAATTATGATAGAAGCACAAAAAGAACATGATTTACAGTGAAAAGTATTATTAAGGGTCTGTTTATTGACGTAAATTTCTTTTAAACAGACCCCCAAAAATGTTATGTAACTTTAAGTGTCACTGATATAGTTTTTTTACTTATATCCATGAAATACTTACCATTTTCAATTTCAGATGTCATTCTGCAACCAAAGCCAGCAGTTACATTCCGCCCCATTGGCGGGATCCTCGACTTTTTCGTCATGCTCGGGCCGACTCCCGAAAATGTTGTCCAGCAGTACACCAGTCTGGTGGGACGGACATTCATGCCACCCTACTGGAGCTTGGGCTTTCAGCTCTGTCGCTACGGTTACAATTCGCTCAACACGACCAAAGAAACGTTGAAACGCACCCTCGATGCCGGAATCCCAGTGGTAAGCTGCTTTTAAAAAGTCTAGTGTAGTAAAACGGATCCAGGTTCAATTCCGTTAGAGTTCCCGCTAAATATCGCCCGGTTCTATAGTAGTATAAAAAGTAGAAATATTCATAGATAATTTCAAACTCCTGAATTAAAATGTTTAATGAGATCAATAACTATTCAGTTTATTAATAAAAGTCAGAAAAATTTGTGTTGATATTTGGATATAATGTGTCCGAGAAAACCGGCTGATATTTAGCGGGAACTCTAACGGAATTGAACGCAGACCTGCACAATTTAATCTGTAATTTGTCCCAGATTGTGCTAACTTATCTTTACTTTATGAACCAAAAAAGGCATCTGTACTGGAAACAATCAATGTTTACACAAATTTTAGGTGGCTTAAAATTCAACCTCATTCAAAATATTTTAAAAACTTTCAATCAACCCTTAATGCTTTTTTTTGGCTTTTCATTTTTTGTGAAGATGAAAGGGAAGACATGACTAAGCAAGGGAGGTTAAATTTAGTTTCAGTATAGCTCAAGTCCTAAAGTTATTTAAGTTAAGATATTGTTTTCAACAGAAAGAAAAGAGTCTGTATCTAAAATGCTTAGGAAGTTACCAGTTTTGTGAAAGTTTCACTAGTGAACTTTTATTATAAATTTCAGTAAATTGGTATTCAGCTGTAGTGCAGTAAAGGTTTTAGTGCCCAAGATTTCCTCAGATAACAATTACTTTTGTCCAAAATTTCCTCAAAAATGTCTCCATATTTTCAACAAAATTTCCCCAAGAATGTCCCATGTTCTCATTCCAGTTTAAGTTACTGGTAAAGAATGTTAACTCAAGTGGGGTGGACAAGTTTAAAAGAAAAGTAGACGAATACTGGAAATCAGGGGAGGGGGTTGAATTGAATAGACAGGATCAGCCTTGCTGGGCTTTTAGCCTGTAGTTGATCGACTATATTTATTTGTATTTGTATTTAAAACTAAGAACTGTGTGCTTTTTAAGTAAAACTTTTAAGTTGCTGAAATGATAAATCCATAAGTGGTTGTATAATTTAAAATGTATAAACTATTACCTTCAGTACCCCAACTGAAGTGTCTACTGATGCTGTTTTAATGTGCCTTTTTAATTTCATGCCAAAGACACACACACACACAACTTTTTTTCATACATTTCAGTAAACCTTGCATTTAGAATAACAAATTGCAAAGTAGGAAAGATCTCTGAAATCTTTTCAATATATCAGTGGAGCAGGAATTAAAGTTAAAAGATTAATTTTTTTTAAATTAAAATTAATGGATAATCAGAAGTTTTTTAGTGTTTCCATCACATTTGAATTGTGCAAACTGCACTCTGTAATAAAGAATTAAATAATAAAGTATGATCATAACAAATTATGTTTGTATAATACTTTTGCAAGTTTATTGCAAAATTATTTTACTGAAATTTATATTTTGTTGTCTTCAGTTTTTATAAAACTCCTATAAGCTGATTTTTCACTTATTTGTATTTGTTAAGAAGAAAACGTATCTAAGGACAAAAACTGTTATTCAGTTTAACACACAGATGACATTTAAATAGAAAAACACTAGAAAACAAATACATAACATAACAACAAAAATTAGACATGTGAGTTGCAGTTCTTAATAATCAGTTCAAAAACTTTCCATTAAAATTCCATTGTAAACATTAATGATTTCCAGGGGGAAAAAGGAATCCTTTAAATTAAATTTCCTCAATATTATAAATTTTTACAATGAAACAGAACTTTACAAAATGGCCAGTGGGAGGTTGTATGCAAGCCTGGTGGAAAGATATATAATGAAATGAATTTGTTAAAAAAGTAACTTATCTGAGAACCAAAACCATTATTCAGTTTACACACAGATGACCACACAGAGTTTAAAAAACACCCTAAAATACATAATGTAACAAAAATTAGGCATGTGAGTTGCAGTTCATAATCAGGTCAACAATTTTCCATAAAATTTCTTTCCAAATATTCTGAAGAAAAAAAAAGGAATCTTTTGAATTAAATTTCCTCAATATTTTAGATTTTTACAATGAAACAAAACTTAACAAACTACAAAAAAAAGGCATGTGGGGGGGTTGTATGTAAGCCTGCTGGAAAGATATGTAATGAATTTAATTCTATTCAATTTAAATTTCTATTTCCGTGTTGCACTTTTTTTTTGCATCACAGTAAATCAATGTGTAATTTAAAAGTGAATGTTTCTGAAAGAAAACCTAATGAAATTTTTGCCTTTTTATTTACAAAATTTAGATAAATTTCAACTTAGACGACGTGGAATGTTATTTTTAGATTTAAAGTGAAGGCATTTTATTTAACATAACCAGACTCTTACCAATGTGTATTTTTTGTTATCTTTATGTTTTGTACATTATTAAATCTCTTAGTATTTTGTTTTCATCATTACAATATTTAATCCCCAAATTTGTGACTGCCTTCAATTTATGTGATGTTTTTTTTTTTGTGTTTTTCTTGTATAGTTTTTTAAATTGGAAAATAAAGTAATTGGTCCCCTGGTGTTGAATATGTTATTCCGTCATAAATTTCTGTAATTAATTTGCTATGTTTACTATGAAATTCATATCAGTGATTTCTTTTTTTAGCAAGTTCAGTGGAATGACATTGACTTCATGGACCACCATAAAGACTTTACTTACGACAAGGAGAACTTTGCGGGTTTGCCAGAATTCGTAAATGAACTGCACAGCAAAGGAATGAACTACATTTTGATGACTGTAAGTCACTTTCATATTGCTTCCCTTTTATGAATCTGATTGTGGTATTTAAATTTTTAAAAAATTGTTCAAAATTTTTACATTGACAGGGCTTAAGAAATTAGATAATAATTGACCTGTTCACAATGACTTGCCTAAGTCCAAAATTGAAAAGAAAAATAGACAAGCATGGAATTTTGGCTTTGCTATTTTGACTGGTATTTAAGTCAAAAGTTCAGCAATTGGCCTTTAAGAGGAGCCTATAAAATGCTTTCTTTGTAGAGATAACAGAATCTGTGTTAAAGAAAACCTTACATTACTCAAAACTAAGTTCTGTTGATTTAGACAACTGTCATTCTGAGCAGCTCAGTTGAAGTGACACTTCATTCTTTGATAAGAGAAAAAACAAAACAAAAAGATATATATGTTTAGAAAATTCACTGATATTTAAACTTATGGTAATAAATTTTTGATAATTTTCAAATTTAGGATCCTGGTTTGAGTGCTTCTGAGAAACCTGGTACTTACCCACCTTATGATATGGGTATAAAACAGAATGTTTTCATCAAGAATTCCAATGGATCCGTCTTTCATGGAAAGGTATAATTCTTTAGCTTTATATTTTAATAAGTGGGTGATATTTTTTCTACTATGTAAGAAAGTATTTAAATTTTTCAACACTTTTTAAAATGTCTCTGACTTGTACCCTTCATTTTTTCTCATTTTAATAAATTTTAAGGTTTTATTATCTTAAAATGCTTTTAATAATAAGGGTTGATTTTGCAAAAATCAGCAATGCTAACTTTTACTTAGTTTTTGGATTTAAAAATAATGGGCATGTCTATATGCAGTTGAAAAATTTCAATTAGAACATAAAACTTAGCTTTTTATTTTGTGGATTTACTAACAAGAAGTAAAATTAGTAAATTTAAAGCTTTAACAAAAACAATATTGTCTGTTGGAAATTGTTAGTATTTAAAATAATTTATGATATAATGAAACATCATTACTACAGCAATACTATTGTTTCTGTTCTATCATTTACATATTGAAAATTAACCAAAATACTTTTGATATGGAAGATTTATAGTGAAATTATTTTGTTGCAATCAGTCTGTATATTTCTATTGATTAGGTTGTGTTAGTTTAGGTGTAATTTCTAATCCATAGTGCCTAAAATTACATAACAATATTTCACTGCAAGCATAGATAAATTTAAAGTATCATATAATTTAATATTTTTCATAATAAATTCAAGCATCTTAAATAGACACAGTGATGGAAATATGTTTAAATTATAACTACTGCATTATTAAATTATTTCTTTAATGATAAAACATAGTTGTAATAGGCTTTTAATTTATGAAAAGTGACCATAACAGTTTTACTAACTGAAATTAAATTCCAATACCTGTTTTTCTTCAAAATTACAATATACTTTTTCTTTCATTATTACTCTGCTGAAATCAGAAATATAAACTCCAACTTACATTCTACTAACACTTATTTAATGCCAAAAGCCCGAAACGAAATTTTTAAAAGACATTTTGCCTATTTATCACCAAAATTATTCGAAAGCTTGCCTAATCATATCAAAACAGAAAATCTCCCTTAAAATTTAGGAAACTTTTAAAAATTATTTATGTACTCAATAGATGACATTGAACAATATTTTTAAATAAATGCTCACAAAAATAAAATAATCTGAAGCTTACACAGCATCTCGCCATCAAAATCATTTATACTTCTAAAATTTTATGGTTTTGGGTTTACCTGTATTTGTGTATTATTAATTTAACTATCATAATTATGTTTTCTTTTCAGTTATTTATCTTTTATTTAGAACTGATATGATAGTGTATATTTAGCTGACCATCTGTACGAGTCATATGACTCCTTGATGACTTATATATTTTGTCTTTTTCCCCCCTCTTTCGATTTATTTGACCTCAGTATTGTATATTTTCAGTTAATTAAATTGATTTTATTTTATTTAGGTTTGGACTGATGGCGAAACGGTTTATCCTGACTTCAGTCATCCTAACTCAAGTGACTACTGGACAGTACAGTTTAAGAATTTCTATGAGGAAATCAAGTTTGACGGAATTTGGATTGTAAGTTTAAATATGCTATTTGTTATAGGTTCAGATCACATTATTATATGTATATTAGAATCACACAATTCACTCTGCAATGCATGATTTTGAATTTCCCTCTTAATTTTGGATTGAAAGGGTTAAAATATTCATTGGGTTTGGGTAACAAACTAGTAGTTAAAAGGTTTAGTAATTTAAATAGTAAATTAAAAGTGCTTATCATGCATTCATCATTTTTTTTTATTCATTTAACAATTGCATTAACTTATAATGATATTTTTTATTTTATTGCTTGATATAAAAGATGTTTTAATGCAACTGAGTAACTGAGTAATGTTACTGAGTAACAATTCAAATTAAATGTATAAGGTCATCCAAAAAGTTCCATTGGTTTTTGCAAAGATTAGTGTTTGAAATTAATTTTTGAAAAACTAGTAATAGGTGGAGATTTCAAACTAAGATTAGTTGGATTCAGGTATATTTATAAATATAGTGAAGGATTTTGGTAGTTTTGTTGATGTTATTTCTTTTCAAAATGGCAGCTTTAAGGAAGACCTCAAATGGAGATTTTCACAACATTTTATTCTGTTGCCTTAAAAACTGAAAAGAATGCATGATTCATGGATAAAAATAGTTTTGCTGTATATTGAAAATGTTTCTATTAAGTAGTGTTCGGCAACTAGTGGTCAAAAAGTAGTTAACTACCAACTACTAACTAGTCTGGGAAAATCTAGTTGCAACTAGTAGTTAACTATTTTTTCCTGGGACTAGTTGCAACTAGTAGTTAACTATTTCCCAAAGTAGTTAACTACTAGTTAACTAGTATATTTAATTTCATAACCTATTTTTTGCCCAAATTCTAATACATCTTTCTTATCTATATCACAAAAAACATTATGCTTCGCTCAAAACGGCGCTTTATTTCTGGTTATGGTATTTAAGTACTCTACCATGACATTGGAGTTATAAATAGCAGTGTAATTTTTCTATATTTTGATAAAAATTTTAAATATTTTTGAAATTTTAAACAAAATTTTTTTTTAAAGTAGTTGAAAATTTGAAAGTAGTTTCAACTAGTAGTTATTAAAAAAAAGTAGTTCAACTACTAGTTAAACTAGTTTAAACCAAAAGTAGTTAAACTACTAGTTAACTACTAGTTGATCGGTAGTTAACTACTAGTTGCAACTAGTTCTAGTTAACTAGTGCCGAACACTACTATTAAGATATCATAGTTTCAAGATGATTTAATTAGTTCAAGATGGGAAATTTTGGCTTTAAACCAAACCAAATGGAGATTTTCATAACATTTTATTCTGTTGCCTTAAAAACTGAAAAGAATGCATGATTCATAGCTAAAAAGAGTTTAACTGTATATTGACAATGTTTACATTAACATATCATAGTTTCAAGATGGTTTCATAAGTTAAAGATGGAAAATTTTGGCTTTTAAACTACATAAACTGGTAATTTTCTGTAGGTTTTTTAAAGTGCATCCTCATTCCACAGAACATATGAAATGAAGAAAAGACATGTTTCTTAAATCGTAATGCTTGTAAACATTGAAAGTCTTTTTCCATAATATCATTGTTTCAATTATTTTCTAATTACAACAAGGATTTGTTTTTGTTTTTGTATGAAGCAAAGAATTAATTGCTTAGTTCACTTATTGTTAGTGTAGCGTAGCTAATGTAATTTTTGTTAGTTAAAATGTTGTGCATTAATTATTGCACTAGTTTCTGGACCTATATTAAAAATAATGAAAAATACTGCATATTTTTAAATACCTGAGCCTATCTGTTAGCTTTCTTACCAATTTTGATGACTGTTTTTGTGCTAATTTCTTTCAAATGACTAAAAATTACTGAGGTAAGTTTTCCACAATAGACGTTATGTTTGAAACTTTTCATTTTAAGCTTATCAAACCATCTTGAAACTGATACCTTAATGTGAACATTGTCAATATACAGCAAAACATTTATTAGCCATGAGTCATGCATTCTTTTTAGTTTTTAAAGGGACAGAATAGAATGTTACAAACATCACCATTTGGAGTTTTTTTTTCAGAAGTTCTTTTAAAAAGAAATAGTATCCTCAAAGCTACCAAAATCATACACTATATTCATAAATATACCTAAATCAAAATCACTTTTGTTTGAAATCTCCACCTATTACCAGTTTATGAAAAACTAATATCAAATATGAAACTTTGCAAAAACTAATGGAATTTTTTGAATGACCTTAAAGATTTTTACATACCTGAATGCAATCTATCCTTAAAAATAATGGAAAATACTTCAAATTACCAATGAGAGGAACTAACAGGGATGAATAACTAATATAAGACTTTGGAAAGAAATTTTCATTTCTATTTAAACAGGTTCTGAAATAACACTTTTTCAAAAGAAACTACATAATCTAGTAATATTTTTACTTGTTAAATTAAATAGTAAATAATAACAATAAATATATATTGGCAAAAAAGGCCCACTGGCCCATACACCAAAATACTAATCACCCAAAACAGACAAAAGACAAATTGAGCATGAAAACAAAGCAAATAAATAAAACTTGAATGCAATTTCCAAAAATAAGAACTCCCAGGAGCCTTAAAAACAATTCCCCAACAGGAACTGGTTCAACCTTTGGGATGATTTAATAAAAATTCTCATGATTGTAAGTGAGAAAAACATTGAAGTTATTTTGGTACCTAATAAAAGGGGAAAGATACTTTAATCTGTAAAAACGATACATAAGGACAGTACAGAAATAAGTGTTCCCATGATTCTGGTTTGCCTAGATTACAAAACTTGCATTTGTCTTTGGGGTTTTTACTTGTTATACTCAGTGTAAATAGAATCGACGGTTGACCTTGAGTTTTTTCTCAATGTATTTCTTCTGCATTGCCATGGTAAAGAATGAAGTCTAACCGCCTATTTTATTTACACAGACTATAGTTCAGTATGTTATGTCTTATTATTGATAAATTTGTTCCGAGTAAGAAACAGACGGTTTATTTTTCAGGACATGAACGAACCCTCCAATTTCTATGATGGCCGAAAAGATGGCTGCGACAACTCCAGCTACGAAGACCCATACTACCTACCCAACGGAAATCTGCCCCTGCGCCACAAGACAATCTGCATGACTGCGAAGCACTATTCCACCATTCACTACAACGAGCATAACCTGTATGCGTATAGGGAGGCTGCTGCAACTAACCAGTGAGCAGAATTTTGATCTCAGTTGCTAGTAAAATTTTGTCTGCACAGAAATTTAAAGTGTGTTCATTTCCAAGGGCCCTGCGCATTGTGAGGGGCAAGAGACCCTTCATCATTTCTCGAGCCACATACTCTGGACAAGGCACCCAGAGCGGACACTGGAGCGGGGACATCTCGTCTTCGTGGGAAGATCTGCGCTACAGTGTCGCATGTGAGTTCAGTTTCCGATTGAACCGTCAGTTAGAAGAAGGGAATAAGTCCAAAAACCCAAGTTTTTCAGAAAGTTGAAAAGAACTGTATAAATAATGGAATTTTTGTTGTATAACCACCAAATTTTTACTGGGAAATCAGGACCCTATCAAGAAAACAGAGCAATCATCGAAACAAGTATAAGTTCATTCTAAAGTATTTTACAGTTGGAAAAAAGTTGATGGACTTTTTCAACCTTGTGAAGGAAAATCTTAAAAACCTCTTAAATTCATCGTGTAAATTATATTTCTGTTTAGTTCACAGCACAAAAGTGTGAAATAGGCTGACTAAGACAAATAAAATTCAAAATTATTAAGAAACTGGGTCATTAAGGCAGTATCAATGGAGTAAGTGAATATGAATGGAGTCAAACATTCCCTTGGTAAAAAAAAATTAAAAGCACTTTTAAATTTTATTTTGGCTTAGTTTGCAGCACAAAGAATAAGAATAGAAAGACAAATTCACTTTCATTCCAAATTAAACAAAAAAATACAATGAATGGATATGAATGAATGGAATCATAACTTCAAAGGACTATATCTCCCTATAGGGGGTAGGTATTTTCCCTCTCTTTCCACTCATGGGATTGTTTTGAGCACAAAAAGTCTATTTGTCATTTTTTGGACTTATTCCCTTTTTCAAACTGATGATTCAATTATTCTCTTGTAAAATTTAAACAGGGGAAAAGTATGTTTTTTCTCCTAAATTTTTCTTCTAACTCCCGAAAAACATCTATCCAAAGGCAAAAAGAAGTTTTATTATTGATTTGATGGAAGCAATTGTTTTTAAATCGATAGAATTCCATTGAAATATGAAATTCTATCCTCTTCTGCAATTCTTTGTTTCCTATACTTCATTCTGAACTCATTCTGCCTGTAACATGTAAAGTAAGGTTAATAATTATTCAGGTTACACCTTCAAAATTTTTTTGTAATTTGCTCCTAAAAACTCTTTAAAAGTTTCCTGAATTTTACTGTGTTAGATAGAGTATGAACCCTGTTAAGAACAAGAATTTTTTTTCAATCTGTAAATGTTCCGGATTTTGGAAAATTTTGGAATTACGGATAAAAGGTTCTTTACAAATACAAATACTGTCTACCAGCTACAGGCTCAAAGCCCAACAAGGCTGGTCCTCTGTTTATTAATTCACCAATTCCCACTACCTGTCCAATTTTAGCTTAAACTCTAAATAAAAGGTTCTTTACTCTAATAGTTTTGCAGGATTTTGAGTTGAAGTCAGTAGCACCCTTGTTTAAGTCACAATTGAAGGGGTATGTGGAAAAAGAAGGTAATGAATTGCTAGAATAAAAAGACTCAGTTAAATTTGTCTGTCAAAATACTGGCACATGGGGTATGCAAAAATTGTGCCACTCTTGGGTAATTGATTGCAAAAAAAAAGTGTTGTATTCTTATCCTATGTTATTACTTATTTTTACAGCATTGCTGAGTTACAACTTGTTCGGGATGTCGATGATAGGATCCGACATTTGCGGATTCACGGGCGACACCACGATTCCTCTGTGTGCCAGGTGGCAGACTGTGGGGGCGTTCTACCCCTTTTCAAGGAATCACAACAATCTTGGTTCCAAAGTGAGTGTGCTTGATTTCCTTAATTGATTACAATCTCACACAGGCTTTCAAGCTAAGTTTATTCAAAAGATAATTTACCACTGTTATACCAATAAAGCACACAGTATTATTATTGTCAAAACACACAGTGTTTGTGATAAATTAGTGAAATAATTAAGAGGTAAAAGTGGTGTGATGAACTATTCTGATTTTTTCCCTTATGGTTTAAATTTTCTGTTTAAAATAGAGTTATGATATCCTATTAAAAAAGAATTTGATTGATCCAAATCACAGATTTTTAAGTTAAAATAATTTCAATGTTGAGACATTTCTACTTTTCAAACAAGTAGTTTTAAAAAAGAAAGCATCATGGAGGGAGATAATCTACCAAATCCTTGGGATTTATGATTTGGTTTTAACCAGGGTTGTTATATTTAACACATTTGGTTTAAAATACTCTTACTTAAAACAATGTTAAAAATGAATGGTTTAATTCTATCTTGCATCAATTTCTTGCTGCCATTTTTTACATGAAAGTTTTTGTATGTTACTTGGATTTTTTCTCTTTCTTTATTAATAAAATTAGATTAATTGAGTCAATTTAATTAAAAATTTCATAGTACTTTAAAATGTTTCACTTTTTTCTACTTCAATAATGTTTTCTTTAAATATTTCATTTGAGAACGTTAGTGTGGGAAAAATTTTCTGTTTACAGTTAGTTGATTTCCCTTTCTAACAATTCCACTTGATTGTGTTTAATAACAATAATAATAATGAAGAACAAAAGGTTGATGTATTTCGTGTAGTTTTTGCTCAACCACTTGTTTAGAAAGTAGAAAGTTTATTTTTTTGAATGGGGGTTAAGTTAACTGTCAATATGTCTGCCAGGCTAGTGACTAATTTTAAATTATGGGATAGCTATAAATCTTTAAATAGAACAAATAATTAATTATTACTTAGTGTTTTAAATTTATTATTTCCCCCTTCATTTTTTAAAGTAAAATTTATCTTTATTTTATTTTTACCCAAACTAATTTAAAATGTTCTAGCTGGAGAAAAAAACATTTAAAACATACACTATACAGGGTGTCCAGTCGTAAGGCTTATCACGGCCTTTGCTCCTGAACGCCTGGAGCTATTTCCATGAGCGTGGTGCCTACCCCGAGTAAAAGGCCTATGCGCTTTCCGATGAAACCGCTTTTAATGCCCCCTAGCGGCAAGTTGAGGAGTTAGCGTACCTATCTTAAAAACTATTAGAGGTACGAGAAAAATGTCAATGATAAAGTTGTAGAGCATTGTCTATTTTATGCAAAATGACACCCTGTACACAAAGGTTAAAAGAACAAGTCCCAAAAAAAGAGCGTTTTTTATCCGCATTTAGTACACATAGCCCAACTTATTCAAAAACGACGCATTTTTGAAAAGTCATTGTTGCGTTTCATGGGATTAAATGTATGAAAACGCGGATAAAAAACTCGCATTCTGGGGGGTTTTATTCTTTTAATTTTTGGGTACAAGGTGTCATTTTGTATAAAATACACAATGCTCTACAACTTTATCATTGACATTTTTCTCGTATCTCTAATAGTTTTTAAGATAGGCACGCTAACTCCTAAACTTGCCGCTAGGGGGCGTTAAAAGCGGATTCATCGGAAAGCGCATAAGCGTTTTACTAGGGTTAGGCACCACGTTCATGGAAATAGCTCCAGGCGTTCAGGAGTAAAGGCTGTGATAAGCTTTACGACTGGACACCCTGTATATCCACCATACACTACATTTTTAAAATAAAAAGCAACACTGATTTAAACAGGAACAAGATCCGGCGTTTCTTGGACCCACTGTAGTCGAAGCCACTAAGAACTCCTTGTTCATGCGCTACTACATGCTGCCATATTTGTACACCTTGTTCTATCGAAGTCATGTGTATGGGGACACTGTCATCAGGCCGTTATTCTTTGAGTATGCATTTGATTTTCTTAGTGTGTGTGACTTTTATACTTTCTCATCTATCAGAAAACTGCTGGTGGTAAGGGGGTTTGTTTGTTGTAACTTGTTTTAATTTGTTTTGTTATCACACTAATTATGCTAAGTGTTAATTTATATCTCCAATGCCTCTCTATAACTATTAGATTTAAATTCGATTTAATCATTCTGATAGTGAACTGATAATAGGGTAAAAGCACTAGTTACAGACAGGTCTAAGGATTTTTTTTAGTTTTTTCCATCTTCTGGCCACTAATTAAGAGTTAAGAAATTTATTAAAGGACCTTAAACAACTCCTGGATGTATTTTAAATTTCTCATATTTTAAAAATTTTTAAATTTAATTTTTTTTAACTTTAATTTTGTTTTTCCGAAAGGCTTTTTTTGCACTAGTTACAGACATACCAAAAATTGAAATCACTAGTTACAGACAGGTAGTAGGCCCAGTTACAGACACGTTTCAGAAAAATACGAAATTTTTTAATTTTACAAAAAAATCATTACATTTTATCACTTACTTTTTGTATAAAACTTGTTTTCAACTTGTGGAACATAATTTATATACTATATTGATGTACATTTTTCTACGTATAAGGGTTTTACATGAATCAATAAGAAAAGTTTTATCACACAGTCTTTTTGTTTTACTTGGAAAAATTAAGTGGAATCTTAAAATATTTAATAATTAGAAAAAAGGCATAATAAAAGTACAAGAAATTAAATTATAACCTGGAGAAGGATATATGAGTACTACTTCTAAGGAAGGCCCTCCTCCAAAAGAATAGATAAATCTAAATCTATTCTTTTAGCAATCATAAGAATTTGTAAAAAACTTCTGACAAAAATGTTTTCTACTAAAACTATTTCTGTATTTTCAAACAAATATTTACTTAAAGACATTTTTTACTTCTATGAACACTTTTAATACATTTCTGTTTCAAAAAATCTAGACAAAATTCTTTCTTAGTTCCCTTACTTTTAACTAAATTATTTTTTTAGAACATTTATAATAAAAAAATATCAGTAAATTTACTTTTTTAAGTTTGATGTAGGTAACTGAACAAATATAAAAAAGAATTGATTTTGATCGCAAAAACGACTTGTCTGCCAGGTTATGTGAGATGTATGTCGAACATAATGACTGGTAATGTGATGTTTTCCCTTAACACCCAAGGGTGGAATACGTTCTCTAAATATTCATAGAAAATATGACTCGTCATCCAGCCAGAGTCGGATTTTCCCAACCCCACTCATCTGGTACACTCTTACCAACATCATCAAGAATCCTTTTATATTTAAAGACAATAAGAGGGGGAGCTAATTGCCCCGAGTTACCAAAACGGTCAAACATTCCTTTTCATTTGAATTAACAACCTGATAAACGTTTTTTCGCCTTTGATTGCCAAAACCCTATTTCCTTTAGGATTAAGGAAGAAGGCACTCTCATCGCAATTGAAAACGCGATGTGGGGTATCCAAAATTTTATCATAATTGCAATTCTCTAGATAAAGGTGAATTTCACTAAACCAATTTTCTATGCTCTCTTTCGTGATGCTTGAGCGATTTAATGTTTGTACATTTTTTTTCTAAAATTAAGAGCTTAATTAATTTTCAGATAAATTTATTCAATAAATTCACTTTTATTATAACAATTTCTATTAAGGAAAGCAAAACATTTTATAGAACTAAAAGGATTATCAAAGTAATTTTAATAAATTGAATGCTAATGTTTTTAAAAGAAGACCCACATAGAACTTTTAAAGACTTAAATATAGCCTATGTTGTTTCTTGATTCTTTTACTTATATGAACCAAATTTCGTGCTAATGGAAGAAAACTGGGGATTTTTTAAAAAGACAAACATACACATAAAAATGTACACTATACGCCCACAGAGTTCTATTATACAATATGAATAAAGAATTAAATATTTAAAAGATATGAATAGCATTAAAATAATATTCTTATTCTTAAGAACATTGAAAATATTCTAATGAGATTAATTTTATAACTAATTTATTGCATTCACCTTTTATCGAGTAAAAAGAAATTATCCGTCCATAATCATACTGATATACTTGGTAAAATAAACAGCGGTAAAAAAAATAATGCAAGAACAAGTTATCAAAAGATCAAACAATAATTAAATGTTAAAACAAAACTAAAAATTAATCATAAAAAGAACAAGAACAAAAGTAAATTAAAACTTATAATTAAGAACAAAACCTATGCAATTTGCAAAATTGACCTAAATCTATCATTAAATTAAATTTCCCTCTAAATTACTTAATGAATATTAGGTATATTTAATTCATGGAACTTTTATTTTTATTAATTTATAAATTATTAAAACTTTAATTAAATAATTTAATAAAGCATAAATAGCTAGAAAGCAAACAGGGATAAACACAAAGTCCTAGTGTCAGACACCCTTTGGGCCAGTTACAGACACCCATGTCTGATACTGGTCTACGTTAAAATATCCATTGACCCAATTACAGACATGGGTGTCTGTAACTGGTATATTAACGTTTTTTGGTATGAGTAACAGACACCCCCCTAAAATCCTTCGGAATGAGACTTTTAAAAAAAATCAAAAACAAAAATAGGATTGCCAAGACCTAAAAATGCAAATGTAGAAATTTTTTCCCAGAAAAACCAGTTATATAAGTAGAAATCGCAGAAAATTAAAAATTGAACCTTATCAAAACAGCTAAGCGACCGCCATGAATCACGCCGATCCGCTACAAACTTTTTAGAAATTGTATTCTAACTATTTTAAAACTCTTTTTTACGAACTTTTTCTGCATGGTCATGAGTAAAACATTTATCCCTTCAGGCTGAAAAAAAATTTTGATCGCTAGCACCACTAGAAGGCTTATTATTTAAATTTAAAAGCAAGACTGTCTGTAACTGGGTACCCTGTCTGTAACTGGTGCTTCTACCCTATATATACAGTGGGTGGCCATTGAATTAGGGACACTTCTCGGATTTCAGTTTTTTCAAGTTTAACGACTGCATTTTTCAGCAAAGTTATTTATTTTAAACCTCATGGGTATTTTTTATTTACAAGGGGGTGTTCTTAGGATAATAAATACAGCAGAACTATTTTGTAAAATAAGTATTTTTTTTATTTGTAATAATTGTATGAATAAATAGAAATTTGATGAGAAAAATCTCAGTATTTTGTAATGCCGCCTTTTGCTGAAATTACTGCTTCTACGCGGCGGGGCATGTTCTCTATACATTTTTTGGACAAGAAAACAGTGCTTAGAATATTTTAAACTTATTTTTTAAATTAGATTGTATTTTCAAAAAATGTAACATACCCCCTTCATCCACCAAACACTTCAATTCTTATTAATAATTTAAGGAGTTTTAAGGAAGATTAATTTTGGTTAAATTCCGTTAGAGTCCCCGCTAAATATCGCCCGGTTTTTTGGACTCATTATATCCGAATTTCAACGAAATTTTCTGACTTTTATTATTAAACTGAATAGTTATTGATCTAATTAAACATTTAAATTCAGGAGTTTGAAATTATTTATGAATATTTCTACTTTTTATGCTACTATAGAACCGAGCGATATTTAGCGGGGACTCTAACGGGATTGAACCTTAATTTTAATTAAGGAGTTCCCTTAGTCCCTTAAACTTTTTATTCTATCTATTTTAATTTCTTAACTCAAAGTTTCGGCTTATTCAAACTTTCAGTCCCTTCAGTTTTGAACTATTGTATCCAAATTGCACTTTTTTTTAGTTATGCATGAGTATTAAAAATATCTATTTAAAAATAAAGGGGCTCTACTAAGTAATTCTTCCCACTATTAAAAAAATGTGTAAAGGATTCTAGTTGGCAATAGAAAACCTTTAGTGTGTTCTGAACTAACAGCTAATTTTTTTGTAGAACTTAATGAAAATAGTTAAATTTTCCTTTTTAACTTTTTCAGGTATCCTGAAGACAAGAATGCCCGTTCCGCAGAGGAGCAGTTCTTGTGGGGACCAGCGTTGATGATCATGCCTGTTCTTTATCCTGTAAGTACAAGTGGATTTGCATTTATTTGAGGATTTTGAAAGGAAATAAACTAATCAAGCAGCCATGACAGTTTTCTATTGTCATTGTGAAGCAAACCCTCTGTTTCAGCATACCAGACAGGCTTTGTGCTGTAAGGACACAACTCCAAAACCTTATATCTCTAGTAATAGTAGTTCCTTGACTAATTTAGAGCCAGGGGTTTAATTGAGGGATTTAAAGGGTTAGCTTTGGGGTTTAACCCCCCATTTTCCTTGAAAACTTTGTGAACTTACAAGGAGTGGTCCTCTTTGGGTGTTACCCAAAGGGTCTCAAAGTGAGTCAAATCACTTTCCAAAGTTTTAAAGTAAAATAATTTTGTGGGATGTTAAAGAAGGATCTGATGCTTACCTCAATAAATATGTAAATTGTGATGCTGAATCCTCAGAACTGTTATGAAATGTAAGGAGGGGGGTTACTTTTTAATGTTATAACTCATTTTTGGACATTTGGGACTCTTAGGTGACAGCTGGGGCAAACTACTCTTTGATTCGCCATAGCATTTTTGTGAGCTTCTATTTCAAATAACTTTCCTAATGAATCCAAAAACTGACTATTTCATGCATCTTCCATTTAAATTTCAGGAAAAAATGAAAAAATTCATTCAAATGGACAATTTCATTTGAATGAATGAAATTCTAGAACTAGAATCAATCTTTAAATTATAAATGGTCAATACTTTGATATTAAACTTGATCTTGAACTAAATGTCCACTGAAATCATACCTCAAAATCACTAGAGGTATCAGTTACCCCTTAACTAAAGAAAGGCAAGCCTTTTGAGTTGTGACATAGCAAGGCTTACCATATTTTCTTAAGTCCAACCCAGGATATATTTTTGAAATTACTCAAAAAGTACCATAGATTCATCAACAATTAAAAAACTAAGTAAAAAACATTCAAACTAAAAAAACTATTAAACTAGTACAAACTATTTAAACAGAAATATTAAATTGTATTAGTTCATTTGCACTTTCCACTTCATTGTAGTACTTTTTCCTCAAAAGTTGTTAATTTGACTTAATTTCATCATAAAATTCACAGTAAATAAGTTCATAATTCATTTTTACAATCAAAAGATTTTTTACAGACTATGCAGAAAGTCTACCCCCTTCAGCAGACCAAATGTTTCTTACAATTGAAAAAACCCTCAGCTGTAGCAAACTCAACTACTATTTTAGAAATATTAGTATTTTTAACACTGAAATATTGTACAATTCAAAATTATGTACTCTGTAGCTACAGATAGCTCAAGAACTTACAGAATACTTTATTTTTCAGGATGCCACCAGTGTCACAGCTTATTTCCCCAAAGGAAAATGGTACAACAAAGCCGGAGCCCTCATAGAAAGCAAGGGCGAAAACATAACGTTTGCCTCTAATGTAACAGACATCCAACTGGCCTTCAGGAGTGGTTTCATCGTCCCAGCTCAGCTTCCTGCTATGACCACTACAGAAAGGTAATGGAGATTTCTTTTTGAACACCAGTTTACCAATAACAGGAATGAGATTTTCAGACTTTTGAAGGATTTTCCTATTTTTTTAAACTTTTCTTTCTTTATTTTTTGAAAAATTAGCTTATGAACTGAAATTTCTAAATGAGAATTGCATTTTTAATTCAAAGCTGATGTTCTTGACGTATGAGTCTCTTTTATATGGTAAATTTTCATATTTGAAACAATTTAATATCAGCCTCTATAGCCCTTCTGTTTATGTGAAAAATCTTAACTGCATAAGACAATCTACATTTAGCCCTACATTTTTGCAGTGATTTCAATAGAATTTGCGAATGTAATTTGATATAATTTGTCTAATTTTTGTGAGTTCAATTCATTCAATGAGTTATTTTTTTCTTCATTTAAATAAGAGTTTCTAATTGGTAGTTTTTATTTCTTTCAAATCATTACTACCTACTGTAAAAGGTTTAATTTTGGTGTAAGAATTTATTGTTGAAATTTATTATTAGTTTATTAGTTTTTCAGATTTATTCTTAATTTAAATTTAAAGCTAAAAAAATTCTGTTGATCAAATGTTGTTCACAGTTTTCCGGACCTGGAAAAAGTGCCCGAACCTACGAACCTGGTTCGGGGGAAACACCTGCCAGCTCCATAGGAGCAATGCATTAGGTTCGGGTAAATTTTATTAGGTTCGGGGGAAGGTTACAACTTTTTCCAGGTCCGTAGTTTTCAGACTTTTACCTTTTTTGTCTATCTCATCCCTGCAATAAGTAAAAACAATCATCTTTTAGTGTGAAATTTTATTCAGTGCCATTATATATATATATATATTTTTACAACTAATACTATATATAAACGTTGATGATAAAGTTACCAGTTTTGTTCATGATTGATTAAACTTTTGATTTAAGGTAAATGCAGTTTTCTTACAAGCAATCTTAGTAGAAATTTAAATTTTGCTAGTCTTGTTGTTACCCTGCTTGATGAATATTAAAGATAGTTGATAATATTTAGATATTTATGAATATAAAAGAAACATTATTTGACGTAATCATGATCATGTCAAATCTGTGATGTAAGATGATATTGTGATGCATCACTATGCATTTGACTTTAACTTTAAAAAAGGAGTACTCCAAATGAATGTCAATTTTTAAATTATAAGCGTTTACTGCAAAAAAAAGAGAGCATAGAGAAATATAGTTCCAAACTACTAACTCCCTGGCATTACAGCCCGTGCTCGACTATGGCCACTCCAACAATTTTCCTCCAAAGCCCTCTAGTTCCAAACTACATGAAACTTTAGAAATAAAAATGTAATGTAGACAATGTTTTAGAATGTAACATAATTTATTTTTTTATTGTGTTACAATTTTTAATTGGTCAAAAAGGTGAATGAAATGAATTAATATTTTTATTTAAGGGGTGTAATGTTTTTGAATTTCACGTTATCAATAACTTGTGCATTTTCTTTTAGCCGGAAGAATCCATTCGTTCTCTTTGTTGTATTGGATGAGGAGCAAAAAGCAAGCGGAGAATTGTATTGGGATGATGGAGATTCATTAGGTAAACAAGGTTTTAACAAGGTTTTTACAAACTTTAGGTTTTAAACATTTAGAAAAACCTATAGACATCAATCTGTACTGCAGTTGACTGCTTAATACTGGGGCAAATCAGAAAGTATTTGCCCCTATTTTTTATTTTCCAAAATAAGGTTCTTAAAAAGGCAAATACAAATATACAGAATATTTTATAAATCTTTACATAATATTCCATAAACTTTAAACAATTGATTGCACTTTAAAGCACTGATTCGTTCAACTGCCTTATAAGTTTTTTCTAATTTCAGAAACTTATGAGAAACGCAACTACACCCTTATAGAGTTCACAGCTGCAGATGTAAGTTACATTCAGAGTTTCCTTTAGTTTAAAAGCCATGATGACTTGTTTTTACTCGACTTGTTAAACAATCTGTATTCAACAGGGTGCTCTGTACAACCGTATATCTGTGAGTGGCTATAACGACAGCATGCCTATCAGTAATATCAACATGGTTGGGTTAGCAAAGAAGCCAACCAGTGTTACTGTCCATGATGTTAAGTGCAAAATGGTGAGTTTTTCTCTACGTTATTTGTAATTTAATGTAAGGGGACATGGTACCTTTTTAATGACAAAAAAAAAAAATTTAAATTGAAACTAATCTCAGCATTTGTCTATCACCCTACAAATTTTCAAAACTTTTGAATGAAAATTATTCCAGCTGTAATGAATTTCATGTTTGAGAGAATACACTTCTCTAAACTCGAACTTCAAGGTAGCTTTTCTCAGAACCACTGTTTCAAAGTTTAAAATGCTAAGGCTTTTTATCTATTGGACTAAATCTCTCGAAATTTTTTCTGGTTATTGTTGGGAGCATGCTTAACAAAAATTTGTATGGGTCATTGGATATTCATGCTAGATTTGTTTTAAAAACAATTGCTGAATTGTGAAATTTAGCATTTTTAGGTCTTTTTTGGCTAGTTATTCAAGGAAAAAATCATTTGCAGTACTCAAAAGGGTATGAACCTTAAACCAACCTATACCAACTTAAAGTGAAATAATGATTGTAAAACTTTTATTCTAAGTTATAAATTTATCCCTTTAAATAAAAAAATTTATTTAGTTACGCTTTTCAATTTCAGATACCGAATAGTGAAGACAAAGATGTGTTCAACTTTGCACCCGATCACGAGATGCTGACTGTGCCAGAAGGAGCCACATGCGTCGCACAAACAGTTGGAAAAGATGTAAGTATAATCAAAATAATATGTAAGAAGGTATCCATAATCTAATACAGTCAACTATGCTTATTGTGATAATCACGGTTAATGTTATCAAACAGAGTATGTTACAAATTGACCGGTCCTAATCACTCCTATTTAAATTAATGCAAAATATATCGTTTTATGTGATCAATATATCACTTAATGTTATCAAAACTGGTGAAATCACCCAAGACCCTCCTTTTTTCCTGTTTGAAGGCCAATTTTAATACATAAACATACAAAATGAGCCATTTATTTATTAGTAGTATATGCTCCACTCTCATATTTGTCTTTAAGAATCTATAATTTGCAAATTACAAACTAGGTAATCGTTTTTAATACTTCAAATAAGACTACATAGTTTTGAATCTAATGCATAACTCTAGTTACACTGTTTGAAACTTTCTATAGAATCAAATCGCTTATTGTTATCAATTGGATATTGTTATAATTCTACTCTTGGATAAAAGTGATCACATTAAGCGGAGTTGACTGTAATTATGTAAGCAAATATCCATAATCTAATATGAATATTTTGGACCCTTTTCAGACTTTCTTAATAATGATAACTGTTGTAGTTTAATTTGTTTACATTTAAAATAAGATAATTAGCTTTTTATTATGTCTGTACAACAGTACACAAATGCAAAAAGATCACACAATAACCATTTTTCCCACATTTTTTTTAAATTTCAAATTTAAAAACACATTTCTTAGCATCTCTTTTAGTAAAAACAGTTTTGGTTTTGATTTAAAAAAAAGCGGTTTAATTAATTATAGATCCAAATTAAACATGTTTGGTATCAAAATGGCCAGATTCATTTAAGGATTATGCTTTTAAAAATTTTTTCAAATCTAAAATATTTGCCTTTTTTTTTAAAGCAATGATGGCAAAAGACTTTTTTAATCAATATGGCTCACAATTTTTATGTTTATTTAGAAATGCCAGCTTTGTATGCAACTAGCATTGTGTATTTGAAAATACTTCTTAATTAAGTTATCACTCTTTACCTTTAATTCCTTCTTCTTATCTCTCTGATCTGGATCAGATCAGATAAATGAGGTTGTTCGCCTTAAAAATATCAAGGACAAAAGAGGGTCTTCTATTGAGGTCCTCTCCCACCAAGTTTACACATTTAATTAGGTGTTTTGCAGTGGTTCGTTAACTTCCTTAAGTTCTTCCTAAGTCCTTGGGTCCTTAAGTTTACTTAAGTTCCTGAGAATTGGGTAAATCAAAATATGTGATTAATTTTAGATAATGTGAATGTGTTGTACCATATACACCTAGTTACCCTAACATAAATTTATTTTGTTTCAGGGTCTAACTATAGGAATGACCGATACATCACTGCTAGGAGCTGTTGACGTTAAGTGGAGTTAAATCTAGATTGTGTCCTCTGTTTTTAGTGAACAATTAATTTTACTTAATCTTGACACAATCTGTAAATGATTGATCAGAGTTTTGTTTTCCAATCAGTGCTATATATTGTCTTCAATCTGTGATATGATCTCCAGTCTCGAGGATTGTTTTCAATTCGTTCTATGAACTATATTTTTTACTAAAAGACGGGCTTTCAATAAAACCTTCTCTGAGATTTACAATGAGTTAAAAAATGATTTAAAGTGCTATATATCTTAGTTGCTGTTGACAGAGTATTAATAAATTGGAATGTTTTAAATGACTGTTTTTTTTTTTCTTATTCAGGATGGTATGTGTTTCATTACATAGAATTGTGGCCAAAAGAACTAAAAAAAATGGACTATTATTAATAGATCTGTATTTTCTGTAGTAAAAGAGGGGAAAATATTCTTGATTATATTTTATTCACAATGCCTTAGTTGATAAATATAATTAGTGTTTTAATAGAGAAATAGTTAAGAACAGATATTTTCTAAGACAATAGATTTTATGAATTTCTTATTATATTAGACCTTAAAAAGTTATTATTGTATTTATTTAAACAAAACTGTCTAATAAACTCTTATACAGAGGGGAAATTTTACTTATTGTTGCTGGCTTATTGCTTGCTTTCAAGAAGCCGCTTAAAATAGATATATTAAGTTCATTAATAAAGAAAAAAAAGCAATATCAAATAGCTAAGTTTTAAGCTTTAAAAAAATATAGATCTAAAGTTTCATGACTAACTTCTAATTTTGTGACCAAAAAACAGTGTTTTAAAACTTTTATGCTGGAAAGTGCTCCAACTAAATCTATAAGCTTATACATGTTGATAATGTAACCCTCTCCTACCATCTTAAATGAAAAAAAAAGTAAGGGTTTTGTAAGTGCATAATTTGAATATTTAGTTTTTTATTGTTCCTGAAAAAAGGAAAAAGTGACTTATCTGGTTTTGAAACTAAACGACTCAAATATACTTCATTCATCATTATTTTAAAATCAGACAGTTCTTGTTGTGGTAAATATGTAAGGGAATCCAGAAAAAATGACTAAAATATTATGTATTGAACTAGAATTTATACAGTTCTATGAACTCTGTGGAACAATATTTTAGTCTTCAAGCATTATGAAAACTTGACTAAAGGTAAGGTGACCCCTAGATATAAGGTTTTAACCCAAGAAGCACAAAGTTTCAAGATTTGTCCAATTTTTGTCTTGTATGGCCATATTTCGTTTACTTCTAGTAACTTGACATATTTGGTATGACCTGGGGAAGTCTGCCTTGATTCAAATGGGCACATTAAATGTTGCTGATCTATTTCATCGCCTTGGATCTAGGGTGCTTATTAGGTACTATTTCTTAAATTTGTCAAGTTTAGTAATCTATTCATAAATATCTTAAGCCATCATTGTAAATTTTGCCAAAATCAAGATCTGCTACTATTAGGACAGCTGCTTTAAGGGCATAGCTTAAAGGAAAAAAAATACAGAAGTATTTCACAAGTCTTGCTTGCCTAATTAAATTACCAAATTTGTAAATATTGCTTTTAAAAAGCTGTTCGTTTGTAAATAAAGATCAATCAAAAACTATTTCACGTTTCTTTGAATCACAATGGGTATAAAAAATTTATTGGAGATTCTTAACAGACTGTATATTTTAAGTGAATTATTGCAAGTTCTCTTGGTACTTACGTATTAACCCGTCGACCGTGTCGCTTAATCCGAAAACGTTATCAAATCCCATTGACTTTACTATTACTGTGTTACTGTGCCGCTGAATTAGACGGCCGCTGAACGGTCGACGGGCTAATACGTAAGTACCGTTCTCTTTTATTTTCCAAATCTATAAGATGGTTATCTTAGATTAGAAATAGATAGGATTTTTTTTACAGGAGATCCCAACTAGACCCTTCACTTGTAGGGCTTCAGTTTTAGATTCTGTGATCAATAAGCACCTTGTCATTTCTTTCACTGAATCGTAGAAGAGGATTTATTGAATGTGATCCGATCGCATGTGTAGCTTACAAGGAAACGTTCTCAGCGGCTAAACTCTCAAAAAATGGACGAAAATCTTACAGGGGTCAATAGATGTGACACAAAACACATACTGTGATAAAATTAGCTGCGGAATTACAGTAGAAAAGCTATAAAAAATTCTTAAAAGTCGTACTTAACGTCAAATGCAAACCTACTAGGCGAGAAATGCAGAGAAACCGCCAAATTCTTAAATGGAACTGGTCGCGTTTATTATCTAGCAGTCATGGGCAAAGTACGGCCCGCGGGCCAAGTGCGGCCCTTCGGACGAGTCAATCCGGCCCGCGGCAAGTTTTTGAATAACCCCTACAATTACAAATAGGACAAAATGTTTTTTATATGACCACCATTTAGCTACACTACTGCGAATCAGCTCATCCCTGTTTATACCAGATTATGAAGAACTTTTAGAATCTCAGTATTAGAGTCATCTGTCACATGCGCCTTCCTACTCTTCTAAAGAACAATCAATTTTGTAACTTTTTTTCCCAAATTTTTTAAAATTGTAGCTTATAATAGTATAAGTTGTGTGTGATGTAAAAATCAACTCTAAAAATTATCACTCATAAAAATTTGTTTTGTTAATTTTTTTGTTTCCGGCCCGCCTGGATAATTTTTTTACTTTCTCTGGCCCTCCCCTTAAAAACTTTGCCCATGTCTGATAGCAGTTTAAATCCGCATACCAAAAAGGTTCATCAAATGCATGCCAAGTCGCCAAGTGGTGCTAACTGAATGGATTCGGGAACTCAGAACCCAATTTTCAATATTAATTTACTCCTCTTCCTAATGAAATTCCGCAGCTAATTTTTTCACAGTAAGTGTTACGAGTCATATTCTTATGCCTGTAAAAGTTTCGTGAGTTTAGCCTGAGAACGTTTCGTTGTTAGCTCTCAAATGTTTTGAGTTCTGTGAAAAGGGATGCAAAAAAGCATCGCATATTTTGAGTTGTGAATCTACACAAGGTAAAAACAGGGAGATCAGATCAGACCTAAATTATTTTCTTGATTTTCCCTGCTAAACACTTTTGTGGTCCAACAAGTCTTGAGTTCTAAAAATCAAAGTGAGTGAAAGAGGTTTGATTAAAAACATGAATTTATTTAGAAAACTTTCAAGGATTTTCCGATGTCTGTGAAAACATGTTGTACTAAGACAAGATGGCTACTTTGATCAATATTTCGGCTCTCTAGATCGGGTCAAAATAGTTTTGTTCTTTTTACCTGCGGAAAGGCAAAGTTTAGCCTGCATCACAGTTAAAGTTGTGCCGGACTTCTTTTAGGCTGATCAAGCCAGGTTTTTGCCCATTCGGAAGTCAGTCTTGTTGTAACTGGACCTTTCTGAACCTCTGTGAAAAGTCGGTTCGCAACAATGTAATTCTCGATGAATAGATCAAGATCCTTTTTAACACTGGATTCTTTATTTGACTCAAAGTCACTAGGCCACGTTGTGGTACTAGTAGTATCAGAATCTAACGAGCTGTCGGTACTAGTATCTGAATCTAGTGAGCTGTCGGACGAATAGAAATCGTCATCAGAATATTCAGATTCTGGGAACACGGTGGAAGCGGAATCATCAGAACTGGTAGAGCATGAATCATCGTGATCATCAATCCACCCAGATGAACTGTCTGATGATGAATCTGAACCCATGACGTCATTCGCATCAAAATCATCATCGGAGTCGTCTAAGTCGGGATGTACTAAGGCAAAGTCGTGCTCAAAGTCACTGTCCATCGACTCGGTGGAAGTCGCAGTCAACTCTGACGAGTTGGACAGTTCTGATGATGAAATGTCGGAAAGGCCGTCTGATGGGACGTCGCCCTCCCAGCAGGAATCAGAATATCTTCTGATGCGCGACATTTTTCGGCCCCCTGAAGAAGATGAGATGTGCGTGGTTCTGTAAGGTAAACAATTGAATAATTTTGTTTGCATTTGGGCTGTATACTCGACAGCACCGTTTACTGAACCCAGTACGTCACTACGCGGAAGGAGAAAGCGGGTTAACACAAAGCCTGTTGGGTTGCTATACTAGACAGCAACGTTAGTTGACCCTATGACGTCATTAATAAACAAAGTACTAGTTCCAATCGCGGTGTCTGAATTTTGAGTGAAATGAAGAACGTCAATTTAAAAATATGATTATTTTGTTAAACCCATGCATATGTAATGCCTTTTTATCACTATTCGCGTACCGAAACTACTCCTAGCAACCCAACAAGGTTTGTGTTTATCCATTTTCTCCTTCCGCGTAGTGACGTACTGAGTTCAAGAAACATTGCTGTCGAGTATAGACTGCAACGTTACCGCATCTTATGACGTCACTAGTTCAAACTAGTCATTCAAACTAGTTTATGAACTAATTACAGATAAAAGCATTAGAAATACACGTCTACACACACGTTAGATATACGTAGTTGTCTCCAGGATAACAAATGACAGATCTTTTTCTCTGAAATGTTTATCTTAAAGATTCGAATTTGATTTTTGAACGATTATCTTCCTTTTTTGATGCATCAGAAGCTGTTGCACTAAACGTATCAATCTTTTGAAATGTAATTCTAATTTATTTTAAACTAATTAGCGATGGGAGCATCAGTAAAAAAGAAGGAATTCGTATAAAAATAATTTGCTTCTGTACAGCGAGAACCTACTTTGTCAAAATACTTTTGAACGCAATGGAGTGTTATTTTTAATCAAATATTTTAAATTTCAAAGCAGTAGATTTTTTTTTTAGGATTAGGGTCCATTCAAATATTACGTTAGCATTTTTTGGTCATATTTGACCCCCTCCCCCTTATCAACAAATAAATATAAGCAAACTGCAATACTTCTCATAACTATAGGTAAGAAATTAGCCCAACCCCTCCTTTGTTCTTTCTTGTACAAAAAAAAATATTTTTTTGGTTAAATTTTGATAATATATGCAAGAAACTAGAGATTTTCTAAAATGCAGCGTTTGTAACATCTTACGTAAGTATCACTAATACCCTTCCCCCTTGTCAGAAAAAATAAGCAAAGATCAAACCCCCTTAGCTGCTTACGTAATATTTGAACGGCCCCTTATTCCATTCATATACTAACATCATAAAGACAAAATTTAATTAAAAAAAGTTCAAATTTTCCTGCCCTTTTTAATGGATATGAAATAGAGTCTGAAATATAGAGCTATATAAAACCATACCTATAAATGCTCCTGCTCGTTTTCAAACTGTGTAATCACTAATCAACTAATGTCTCTGTAGCTTCACGAATGTTCTGTCTTGCAGGAGGTTTGCCCAACTCGCGTGAAATTTACCGATAAAACAATTATCTTATAGCGATCAAAGCGGAGTTGGTTGGCTCATTGTGTAATTTGCGATTGCCTTTCTAAATAATGTACACAACGGGCGCCTCGCGAGAACTCTGTGGTATAAAGCAGTAGAGCGTATACAGAAATTTATTTCGGGAGGGGCCCTAAATACCCTCTCAAAAATTTAGTCAGTTTTAGGCCCAGAGCTAGAATTTTGCTCTGGGGGAGAGGGGCAAAAAGTATTCCTAAGCCTCCCTCCACTCATTGCATTTTTAATAGATTCAGTGTAGCTTTTTAATACAATTTTTGGCATGATTTGTATCTTGATACAATGCATATTTAAAAATAAAATTGTGAATAATAAAGTTCCTAGCCAAGGGTCTGTTCAAGGAAAATTTACTACCTTTTATAGGTACCTTCACAAATTCACCATTTGATAAATAGGATAGTGTCACAAATTCTATTTTCTATAGGAATTTCTATAGGAAAGTTCTCTGGATATAAGCTGTTTTATCCTAAATTTAAAATTAATAAGTCATTCTAAACAAAATTACGATTATTTATTGATGTTTTGAAGATAATGTACTAAATGTTTACGTTAATTTTTTATATTCTAATTTTAAATTTTTTCCAAGTTTATTTAAATTTTCACAAATTATTTTCACAAAATAGGTAGTTTTTAAAAAAAAAAATCCTAGACAGACCCCTGCTACCACAAATGGGGTCTGGGGGTCCTCCAGAAAATTTAGGGTAATTTGACCCATAAAAACAGGGTTATAACTCGTTCTAGTACACTTCTGGGGGTCCCGGCCCCCCTCTTCCCCCTAATATACGCCACTGGAGTGAAGTAGAACTATATTGTTCATTTCAATTTTGTTTCAGTCAGTTGTAAGAATAGAACGGAAAACTTGAGTAGCAAGCATACTTTCCACTACGCATCTGACACCTGTAAAACCGGTTTTTCCGTCTTGAAAGGCAGTATGCAGGAAAGCAAACTTTTCTTTCTTCCTATTCAAATTTTTTTTTTCAATAAACATATTTAACTTCCCTTGCACCACCAAGTATCTCACGGGGTTTGCAGAAGAGAGAGTATTCATGAGCTGCTCATGAAGAAAGTGGTACAAGTCCAAAAATACAAAATTTGAGAAACACATGGATTTGGATTTCTGATAAGATCCTTTACCTAGTGTGGTAGTCAAATAAGTCAAAAGCCCAATATAATTGGCCTGTAAGAGCTGCTTAAAAAACATATTCTCCATAGCAGCAACACAGTCCCCGTTAGAGAAAACCCTCAATTACTCAAAACTTCGTTCAGTGGACTTATACCACTTTCATTCTAACCAGCTCAAAAAAAATAAAAAAAAAATTAAATCAATCCACAATAAAATAAATTGTAAGTTAAAAATGAATTACAAGAATACAGAGTGTTTTCAGGTGACGTCACAACCGGTTATTTTCTTTTAACTGTAAACCTTCTGTAGGGCTTTTAACTGTTGCTAAGGTCGTTGTTTATCTGTTGCTAAGGCGGTTTTTAGGTATGGGATCACGTGATTGCAAATTCTCCAATAGAAAAATTCCACGGCTAGTCATTTTCTGCAACTGTTAACCTCTGTAGGGCAAAAAACTGCAACATCTTCTGTTGCTAAGGCCGTTGTTAGGTCCGAGTCATGTGATTGAAAATGCTTTATTACAACCAAGTTAGGATCCCACTGGACAACAACCAAAATTTTAATCGTCATATTTTAGTTAATTTGAAATGCTTAACATTTAGTTTATTTCAAACATTATTTTACTATAACTGATAGAAAATAGACAAATATTAGCCAGGAGGTGAAAACTTTTTAATTAGGTCTCATGTGATGTCAATTTTAATTATAACAATATTCTGGAAGTTAAAGCTTGTGATTGCATGCTATTTAAACCCAGTTTTCATACATCAAAGTTTGAAAATTTCTTTTTTCTTCTGAAAATAGAAAACTTTTTTTTATCTCTAAAATCCAAATGGTTTTTTGAAGAAACCCAATATTTTCGTTATTGGAACTGGTTAGGAAAACTTACAAATCGTAAAAATATAAACATTTTCCTCGAGCGTATCTAGAAAACCTACCATAATTAAAAATACAAAATTTGTATTTACTTAAAAATTATGAATGAGCCATTGTACGGGAAATATATATTTTATATTTTTTTAGCTTTGCAGAAACTTTTATTCCCTAAATTTCACTCTTTAAAACTTGAAGAAAAATCAAAATTTATCTTATGAAAAGGTTATGACATTTTCTTATGAAAACCAACTGCTCTGTAACTTATCAGCTAATGAAAGTAAGAAATCGAGTTGAGCATTTGTAAAAAAAAAAAACAATGCACAATAGAATGTTTGCAAGCCATTCTGAAAGAAAATGAAAAATAAAACAACTCTTTTTCCGTTTACTCTTTGCTAAGCAAACATTTAACTTCATTGAGCAGATGTTTCTATGAAAATAAAACCCATTCATCCTAACCTATGTTCCTAACGCATAAAAAACGGAAGTTGCTTGAAATATTCAAACGTAGTTTTAATTATGGTTTTAATAGTATATTTTCTTCTAATTCTTTTGGAAATAAAATTTATCAATCGAATTGCATTAATTAAATAACTTTCATGTAGAATTTCTGAGCTTAAATTATTTTCAAGTTCTCTTTAAGTTACTTCTTTACCTTTGATTTTCTTCGACAATTATGGTTTTAATAGTATATTTTCTTCTAATTCTTTTTAGAAATAAAACGTATCAATCGAATTACATTAATTAAATAATTTTCATGTAGAATTTCTAAGCTTAAATTATTTCCACGTTCTATTTAAATTACTTCTTTACCTTTGATTTTCTTCGACTTCTTTTATGCTATGGTTCTGAAACATTTCTAAACATAAACAAAATTTATACATAGTGTTTTCAGGTGACGTCACAACCGGTTATTTTCTTTTAACTGTGTACCTTCTGTAGGGCTTTTAACTGTTGCTAAGGCCGTTGTTTATCTGTTGCTAAGGCGGTTTTTAGGTATGGGATCACGTGATTGCAAATTCTCCAATAGAAGAATTCCACAGCTAGTCATTTTCTGTAACTGTTAACCTCTGTAGGGCAAAAAACTGTAACATCTTCTGTATCTAAGCAAGACCCTCTATATAATGGCCACACAACTCGGACGGGTGACGTCACACTTTCCGCCACCTTTGACGTCATATGCAAAACGACGCCATGTTTTATACTTTTTGACTTCTTAGCACTGAACAAGGAATATTCGTGTTTTTGTTATTAACATTAATGTATCGATGTAAAAACATACGCCGTGATATTAATTTTTAATGGCTATCGCTATTCAAACCAGAATTTAATAAGTAGAAATCTGAAATAAGCATAAAGTATCAAAAATGTCTTTTAATTTAACAAAATTGATGGAACAACAAACAAAAACGTGATGCCATCTGAGAAAAATGTGAAAATACAAATCAGAAGAATTAACTAGAACTTAGTGCTACTAGTGCATTTCCCGCAACAATAAATATAATGCTTGTTTCTCATCAGTTTAATCTTATAATAAATTAAAGAATTTAGTGTAATTAAATAAATTGTTTACTGTTGGAAGAATTCGAAAATTCAATTATTTGTTTTAATTTTTAATAGATTTTACTTTTCATTTTACTAGTGATTTTTTTTTTAATTTCCTACTTCCTAGATAAACTTAATATTGTGAGAAAAACCTACATGACATGTAATCATTATTTGCAAACTGAACTAAATGCTATGTTAGTCCTAAGGCTAAAAAACTGAATGAAAATACAAAAAAGCTGTACAAAAGGGACAAATTTTTGATTCTAAACGAAAGATTTTGAGTTTCCAGAACAGTATTATCAGCCTTGAAGGCATACATAACGCGAGGAGTTAAGAAAGTAAGTTTTTATGCTCCATAGACTTAACATGGGAAATTTAGCGGTTTTCCGCCACCTTTGACGTCACAGTGACGTAGTTGTCAGGCTTTGTATATAGAGGGTTTTGATCTAAGGCCGTTGTTAGGTCCGAGTCATGTGATTGAAAATGCTCTACTGACACTCTTTTAATAACGAATAAAATTGGAAATGATTGGAAAATTAATGGAACATTGAATTATAAAATTAAAATATTCGAAGAACATCTCATGAAAGGATTCGTGGTGTTATCCCATTAAAAAATTCGTGGTGTAATTCTTATTTTTCAAATAAAAGCGAATTTTTTTTCAGAGTATAAAAACTGGCAACGGAATCAAGCAAAATTATTATCAATTTGAACTGAAAGCGGTAAAAATGGAAAACTATTTCCATGATTGAGAATAATTATTTATATTTTTCGAAATAGAGGTAGGAGGTCAATTATATCATTTTTAACTTAAGTTAACTTAATTAATTCGCTGAAATAGATTGGAAAAAGAAAAATTATTAGGTACTTTAGGATTAGCCGATCGAAAGTTTTTTGATAACTGGCCAAAAATAATCGAGTATAAAAAAGAGCACTGACTATCTCACTTAGCAGTGTTGGATTTTAATTTTTGCTATATTTTTATGTGTAATTATTTGTAAAACGTCGCTAATAAAGTCCTATTGGCAATATTTGCGTCGGGATAATACTAAAGCACCAGATATGATATTTGATATTATAGAGCATTCGCACATGACGTCACTTGGAGGACAAAATCAACGTTGCTAAGGCTGTTGTTAGGGGCGGGAACTAGAACCATCCAATAGGAGCATTCGCACATAATGTCACTGGAGGAATAAAACAACGTTGCTAAGGCCGTTGTTAGGCAGAGTCATGTGATTGAAAATGCTCTATTGCATAGGAAAATAGTATTAAATGATAATAATAAGCGATAATTCAGTTCAGTAATGAACTTTCTTATGAATATCTGCCTATCAGAAGCTTTTGAAGTGAGATAAGTTTTTTATGTTTTATTGCATTGTTGACAATTCTGTTTGTTTTAACTGTTTTAAAAGCATACTCTAATTTTTCTTGTTGTCCACCTACTTTGTCCTTGTTTGCTAATTGCACTGAAAACCTAAATATTTTACGCAATTTTGTTTACAGTTTAAACTTAAAGTTTAAAGTTTTAAACTTAAATTGTCAAGCAAGAAACGTTGGAGTCTAGTAAAGTTTATAGTTTATTTTCTGTCATATTTGACGAGTAAGCACCTGGCAGAGCATCAACCAACACGTATCGATTCAAATCTCGCGGCACGAGCATCGATATATGACTTCAAAAAACGCCGACGCAAATCAATACATGATAGAGATAAGACCGAGAAAGCGAGGCTCTGTAGCGAGAGCAACGCACAATGCAGATTATTGTTCATCTTCAGTTTTCTTATCAACATCTGCATAGGGCTATAAGAAAGGTGCTGTAACTGGATCATAGTGTGAGTGTATAGGGTTTTCTGGAGGACCTAATCTTGGTCTGATCATAGGGGAAGAATTAAAAATGACAGTTTTAGACATCTCTTTATTCTTATATTTTTTTCCCAATGTTCATTTGCTGAAAAGGGTTCTTCGTGGGAGGTTGGGTGATAGTTACATTAAAAAAAACTTGCTATGAAGTGTGAAACGGAGATGTGAAACAAGTAGATTGGCGCAGAGATACATGATAAGTCAGTGTTATTCCTAGGATTTTTTTGGGGGGGAGTAAAAATATTCCTTGACTTTTTTAGGAGGAGTGAAATTCAATTGTGAGGAGTGAAATACGGAAATAGCATTAACTACATATACAGAGACAAAATTTCGATTAAAAACGCTTACTTTTTAATGGACAAAATAAAATTGAAAAAAAAAAATGAGGATGCTTTTTTGGGTTTCAACCCAAGTCCCTATATAAGCATCAGATCAATAATTGAAAAAAAAAATACTATGGCTGTATGAAAACACAATAAAAAAGTATGGTAATTAGGATGCCGTGGCTGAAGGTTTAAGCTAAACCTTTGTGAAAAATTCAAAGAGTGAAAATACCCCTGTTTAGTTTTTTAAAGAGTAATTCCGATTTTCAAGGAGTGAAATACTCTCTCAGTCAGAGGAGTTAAAATATCTCTGATAACAGTGTCAAATTTTTCTCTCCAGGTGGACTCTGAGCTGAGGCTCATCTTGGGATAAATCAACCGATTTTACTAAACCTTCCTCGGACTTGGTTGGTGTTGTGTCCATCCTGAATTATAAAAAGAGGTAAGTACTTACTGTGACAGTGAGTTTTTAAATGGTTTAAATCAGTGGTTCCCAACTCAGAGAAGTCCGCGGACCACTAAGTTTATAATTGGAACCTTCACGGACCACCCTGTTACTATAGCTTAAAATCCATTATATACCCTCACAAAATTGCAGGATGAAAGTTTATATTCCCTAATTAAGAGTGTAAATTTATATGATGCTATGAAATACAGTTATATTTTAAGAAACATTTAATTATATCTTTTGTTATGATATAATTAAATCTTCTGATGGTCGAAATTTTTTCAGAGCACTATTGTTAACAATTAATAAGTGGGGACTATTATCCCCACAAACCACAAATTACTCAGCCGAAAGTCATCGTCACGGATATAATTCCATCTTTTCTCGTTCATTTCGCTCAAATTTGTATTTATTGGATTTTTGTGCTTCGCCGGGCCCCTTCACGGACCACTTCCAAGACTCTCACGGACCACCGGTTGGGAACCACTGCTTTAAATTAAAGATAATGTGCCCAAAATTTTACATTTTCTTCATTTTTGAACTGGGGATTTTATTGAAAGAAACACAAGGAAATTGAAATTCTAAATTCAATCGTTTTTTTTTTAAAGGTTTTCCTTCAAAGGTTTGTCTTAAAGTTTATAATAATTTCTTCAGCCCACATCGCGTTTGAGTTTTTTGTAATGAATAGAAAAACAAAGGTAACTTGTTACATGTCAAATTTTTGTTAAACTTATAAAATTCACTTGTTAAACGTTAAAAGGATTTAAGATTATAAAAGTATACTGAGATTTTTGTAAACTAATTATCTTTAATACATTGATTGAAACTTGAATGTTGGTTAAAATTTTAAAACGATATCAGATTGCTAAATTGAGGAGCCTAGAAGCCAAGGGGTACAAATTGATAATGAGAAAAAAAAGGTTAAAGTTAAACTCTCATTTAAAAATTATAAGTAATTTTTTTATACTTATGAAAAACTATTTTGCACCATACAGTGATTCACTTGAATCCTTTTACCCAGCGTTAGAAATTGGGAAGAAAAACCAGTGGTCTTGCGGACCAGTGCTTTGCCAATATTACTGGTCCGCAACAAAAATCACTGGTCCGACAAATTAAAAAGGACCGGTTTAAATATATAAAGTAACTACTGCACTGAATGTGTAAAATAGCAATGCACCAAATAGTAATGTTAAAAATAAATACATATTAATAATATTTTTTCTTTTTCGCTGGGGGCTCCTATATCACCACATTTCGGGTTCTGTCAAAAATATGTACTTGCTTCACAAAATGCAATCATCAAACGCACTTCAAGTATACCGCTATCACTGAACAAATCGTCTAAATGATTTTACACGTACTCGAGAAATCACTGGTCCGGCGGACCAGTGATTTTGTGATTCCACTGGTCCGAGCCGTTTTTTAGTTGTCCCGGACCAGCAAAACACCCCAATTTCGAACGCTGCTTTTACCACAACAATATTTGACTCCACATCAACTACTTAGTGCACTTAACTCCAATACTAAAAAAGCTGCACTTGTACTCCTTGGCTTCTAGGCTCCTCAATTATTCTGAGTTTTTTTTAACCCTTTCAGTCCTAGCCGGCCGAAGTTCTCTTAGGTTTCAATAGCTATCTTTTTATCTTTTTTTTTTCATTTTTTAAGGAAAAATTTGCAATTACCTAAGGATATTTCTATATGCAACATAACCTCTTTTCATTAAACTATCAGAATGAATCAGCGCTGCCAATATGCAACAAAACACAGAAATTTTTTCTCAACCTCCATATGAGACAAATTCCCTTTTTTCACACCCACCGAGAAAAATATCAAAATTTTGGGGATTTTGTAAAATGTATCACTCAAGATCCCCTTTTGGTACCACTGGTGGGTATGAGGGTCCTCCCCCTGAAAAAAATTTGACCTGTAAAAGTAGGGTTTTAACTCATTTTTGAGTACTTTTTAGGACAATTTTTAGTACTTATGAGTGATTTTTTGGGTCCAAGGGGGGCACTTTCCAGAGTGAATCCCCCCTGAATCCGCCACTGTCTTTTTATCATTTCCTTTTTATAATTTTAAGGAAAAATTTGCAATTAACGGTATTTAAATTGCAATAAAACCTTTTTATTAAACCATCAGAATGAATCATCCCCACCAATAAATATGCAACAAAACTTTGTGGAACTTTTTCTCAACCTCCATATGAGATAAATTCTCTTTTTTTCACACCCACAAGGGGGGGGGTGACAATGCACACTTGCTGGGGGGGGACGGTGGAACACCCCAGGTTCGGGGATTGGGTGCGAACGAAACGCTTTTTTATTCCATCAAAAAGGGAGGGAGGGGGGGGGGAGATGATATCAGCGATCGAATCATTTTTTTTCTAAAAACCAACCCCGGTGACTTCTCTCCCCTCCTATTAACACCCGAAATTAGAGCCTCATATGATTATTCCCCCGGCGCTCGATTGGCCGGAGGGGGCCTCGGGACGGTCCAATCGGAAACGAGGATACAAATACCGCGGGAAAGCAAGGGGGGAGGCAGAAAACGTCCGAATAATTGCTTCTGGCAACGAGACAACCGTAGGGTTGTTAGGTGGAGAGGGAGCTTTGGACTTTTATTGAGAGAGTGGCTCATACGGCGGGTTAGTAGTTGTTTTTACACTAAAGAAAAAATATGGTATACCTGCCTACTATCGTAACTAGGTACAATTCCGTTATCTGTCCCGTTAAATATCGCCAAGCTGTTTTATAAGCCAAAGATAATGAATATCACAAGCCAAACGATTATACCAATACCATTGTGAATTGTGACTAAGGGGGGGAAGAAGGGTTCAAGAATTGTGACATCACATTTTGGAAATCAACAAAAAAACCAAATTATATATTTTTTCTGAAAAATGTAGTATATGAGTTGCTATAAAAAATTCATACTAACAAAGTAATAGTTAACTTCGAATTTTTAAGGTTGGGCGCACTTCAACTTAAATGAAAATATTTAGTCCCACATTCTTACCAACCTTCTTCTAAACATGTTAAGAAAACATGAGATGTGACATGATGTGATGATGTGACATGATGAATGTGTCAAAAATGCGTTGAAAAAAGTGTGACATCATTTCACAACATCAAGTAACTTCTCATGTTAATGTTAGTGTTCGGCAACTAGTGGTCAAAAAATAGTTAACTACCAACTACTAACTAGTCTGGAAAATTGTAGTTGTAACTAGTAGTTAACTATTTTTCCCTGGGACTAGTTGCAACTAGTAGTTAACTATTTCCCAAAGTAGTTAACTACTAGTTAACTAATCTATTTAATTTCATAACATACTTTTTGGCAAAATTCTGATACATCTTTCTTATCTATATCACAAAAAACATTCATAATTCGCACAAAAATGGTCTTTATTTCTGGTTATGGTATTTGAGTACTCTACCATCTTAATTAAATTTGTTACAGTACAATTTTTTGTATATTTTGATAAGAATTTTAAACAGAATTTTTTTTTAAAGTAGTTGAAATTTTGAAAGTAGTTTCAACTAGTAGTTATTAAAAAAAGTAGTTCAACTAATAGTTAAACTAGGTTAAACCAAAAGTAGTTAAACTACTAGTTAACTACTAGTTGATCGGTAGTTAACTACTAGTTGCAACTAGTTCTAGTTAACTAGTGCCGAACATTAATGTTACATACGGCATTTTGCCACACACTCGCACACGTTGTCACGCAGGGTTTCACACCGATGCTCACTCTATTTCATAATCCCTCTACGGAGAAACAACAGAGCGAGAGAGAGAGAGAGAGAGGGGAGAAAAGCTACAAACAAAGCCGTGGGGGGGAGAGTGGAAAATTTGCACTCCCGAAAAGACAAACAGAGGAAGAGCAAAAAAAAAAATATCGTCTGCCGGGGGGGGATGGAATGCGGCCTGATTGGCGGTGGGTGATTGAGAGAAGAGGAGAGAGACAAAGGGAGGGGGGGGGGAGAAATGTAAGCCGCCTGAAATGCGCTTTTCCCGAAGTCGGATTTCGCAGCGGTGTCAAGAATGCTCCGTGCGGTAAACCTTAGTAAAGAACAAAGTAAAGAAGAATTTTTAGAGTAATGTGACATTTTAATTGTCAGTTTGAAAAAGGGAATGGGAAAAGGGAACCAAAAACCAGGTTTTGAGAAAATCGAAAAAAAAACTGCAAGTAGTGGAAAATTTCGTTGTACAACCGCCAAATTTTTTACTGTGAATTTAGGACTCTATTTAGAATGCAGAGAAATATCTGAAAAAATATTCAAAAGATTTTACATTACAGGAAAAGTTGATGAACTTTTCCCCACCTTTTTCAAACTTATGAAATTTCAGCTGGAAAAATCTCAAAAACCACTTTAATCGACACAATTAAATTATATTTCTGCTTACTTCAGATCACAAAAGTAAAAATTAGAAAGATTGTAAAATTAAAAATGAATATGTAACTGAGTCATTAAGGCAGTGGTATCAATGGAGTAAGTGAATATCAATGGAGTTAAACAATCAATGGATAAAAAAAAAAGATAAAAACACTTTAAAATTGAAAACATACTTTATTTTGACTTAGTTTGCAACACAAAGAATAAGAAAAGAAATAAAAAAAATTAATTTAAATTTCAAATTTAATAATAAATACAATGTTTTAGGACATCGATTTCGCCAAATTTAAGGGGCTGTATATCTGAATATAAGGGCAGTTATATAGTATTTTTTCCCTACTCTTCCTTTCAAGTGTCGATCAAACCTTGATGATTTCAAAAAAAGTAAATTTGCCATTTTTTTGGACACATTTAAAATGAAAAATTTTATTATAGTAGTAGTCGTAGTAGTAGTAGTCTGAGTCTACAACTACTATACTCAATAGAATATTGTCTACTATAGTTTACTGAGTCTAGTATAGTCAGAGATATTTTTAACTCCTCTGAGAGTATTTCACTCCTTTAAAATCGGAATTACTCTTTAAAAAACTAGACAGGAGTATTTTCACTCTTTGAATTTTTCACAAAGGTTTGGCTTAAACCTTCAGCCACGCGGCATCCTTATTATCATACTTTTTAATTGGGTTTTCATACAGCCATAGTAATTTTTTTTTCATTTATTGTTCTGATGATTAGGGAGTTTTATTGGAGTTTGTTTGATTGGAACCCAAAATAGCATCCTCATTTTTTTTCCCAATTTAATTTTGTCCATTAAAAAGTAAGTGTTTTTAATAGAAATTTTGTCTCTGTATATGCAGTTCATGCTACTTCCGTATTTCACTCCTCATATTTGAATTTCACTCCTCCTAAAAAAGTCAAGGAGTATTTTTACTCCACCAAAAAAATCCTAGGAATAACACTGAGTATAGTAGCCTGAAACAATTCCTTAAATTATGAAGAAATTCCCAAACAAATTCAAAACACTAACACAAGGCAATAAGAAGTTAAAGTGTTCCACCTACCAACACAACAAAAGTGATGTTATTATGAGTACAGAAAAAAAGTGTTAATAAACGTGTTATTTATTTTTATGTTGAGCGTTTACAGTGTAACGCCCCAGTGTCCCTCACATCGCCAAATGTTATCGTAACAATTTTCTTTCTCCACGTTAGAAAAGAAACTTTTAGGGTGGGGGTGGGCTTCCATTAGAACGTCCCGAAGAAGACAATGGTGAGGGGGGGGCTGACCTCATTAGGGGTGGTCGGAAATAGAACGTCCGCGCGACGGATGGGACACCCTGACACCGGAGCGCGGTCGCACGTTTGTCGCCTGTCACCATCGCCCCCCCCTTCCGATCGCTGAGCCAAGGGGGAAAAAGATACTTTTTTTGGTATCTTTGGGGACCGTCCATAAATGATGTCACATTTTTGACCCCTTTCCTCTTCTACGTCACATTTCACACCCCTTATGCTGCTCCAAGGGGGGGGGGGGAACTTTTCCACTTTTCCATACCATTACCTTTACCTTTTGAGAAAAATGTCAAAATTTTGGGGATTTTCTAAAAAGTATTGCTCAAGATCCCCTTTAGGTACCGTTGGGGGGGTGATGGGGGTCCTCCCCCAGAAAAATGTTTGAAATTTAACCAGTAAAAGTAGGATTTTAACTCATTTTGAGTACTTTTATTAGGTCCAAGGGGGGCTCTCCCTGGATCCGCGGCTGCCACTATGTAGCATGTATCCCTCTCCTATCAATAATATTTTAGCCACAAAGTTCTCAAGAGCTTGTGTCCACATGTTTTCGTTCAAGTTGAGGTGTTCCCAACATTTTTATATTTCACAGTTTCATTTTTTATAGTACAATTTTCATAGTATAATTTCAATTTAATAAGTAAGGTAAAGAGTAAAAAAAAGGCAAATTGACTTTTTGTGCTCAAAAAAATCTCCAAGTTTCGCTCTACACATGAGTGAGAAGAGGGAAGAAATAACTACCTTTTTTTTTCTATATTGTGTATTCTTATTTTTATTATTAGATTAAATATGTTTCATTCACCTGTATGAGGTGATCTCCCCTCCCTGGTGATACAAATGATATGTTTTCCATTTTTTGTAATTTTTTAATATTTATTATGCAATAAATTGATTAATTGATTGATCGATTGATTATAGGCAGATATGGCCCCTTGTATTGGACGAAATGGATGTCCTTTAAATGTCTTTTTTATTTAATTTGAAATTTTAGTTAATTTTTCGTTTTTTTTCTTATTCTTTGTTAATAATTTTTACTTTTTTTTTTATCATACAGTGAATGTTGGACTACACTAATGCTTCATTGATATTCAGTAAACTGTTTTAATGGCTCAGTTTCATAATACTTTTTAACTTATTTGTCTTAGTTTATCTATTTCCCACATTTTTTTACTGTGAACTGAGCAGAAATATAATATAAATTGTCAATTTAAGTTGTTTTTAAGATTTTCCAACTTTTAACATAATTTTTTTTCAACTGTACAATATCTTGGAATATAAACTTATATTTTTGATGGTTGTTCTGTATTCTAAATCTAAAGTCCTGAATTTTCAATAAAAAATTACAACCAAAATTCCATTACTTATAAAGTTTATTTTTTTCGATTTTCCTAAAACTTGGTTTTGGACTTGTTCCCTTTTTTAATGGGATGATTCCAATTACAAAATAAGTTAATTCCATTTCCGATTTTTTCCGATTGATTCCGATGACATAGTAATAATTTCCGATGAAATCTAAATAGGACAGAACCAACTATCCTGAAAGTAAAGCATTTATTTTATGGATAACCTAAAATAGAGTGTTTTCAGGTGACGTCACAACCGGTTATTTTCTTTTAACTCTGTACCTTCTGTAGGGCTTTTAACTGTTGCTAAGGCCGTTGTTTATCCGTTGCTAAGGCGGTTTTTAGGTATGGGGTCACGTGATTGCAAATTCTCCAATAGAAGAATTTCACGGCCAGTCATTTTCTGTAACTGTTAACCTCTGTAGGGCAAAAAACTGTAACATCTTCTGTTGCTAAGGCCGTTGTTAGGTCCGAGTCACGTGATTGAAAATGCTCTATGGATTTTCTAATAGAGTAGTAATGAAGGGTCAAAAAATAATAAACGGTAAATAAAAAAAGAACGTGCAACTACATTACAGAAAGTTCCCCTTGTATGCCCCCCCTTCTTCAAACTAGGGAGCAAAACATGAAATAGGAGGAGTCGATATCAGTCAAACTTCTCAATCACCCCCAAAAACATAAATATGGATTTGACAGAAAAGAGGAAGTTCTCCGCGTTAGTGCGAAGTATATTGAGATATTTAGGGTGGTCATTTGGGAGCACCCAACATGGCAGAAGGTATAATTTGTTTTACAGGATGTTTATTTATTTCATTTTTTACGCAGTTTCTGCTTCCTTGTAGTGACGTCATAGGGTCAGGAAACGTTACTGTCTAGTAGGGGAGAGTGGGGCTCCTTGGGACACTTTTTACTAAATTATTTTTCTAATTTATTTATACCGTTATGCTTATTAAAACAGAGTTAATACATTAAATATACTCCTTTGCGCATCTAATAAAATTTTTTCAGACCAATTATCTCTTTTAGGGAATTCATAATAACAAATTTAAAGAACTTCTTTTTATGTCCCAAGGTGCCCCACCAGTGGCCCACCTTGGGACAATTCCAATAATAGTATTATTAGTAGTAAACTTATGTTATTTTGAAGAATATAAGAATAACACATTAAATTATGATAAAGCTACTCTTAAGAATCTTAAACTGGTCATTTATAATATTTTACATTCAAAAATTTTCACTGTTTTCTTCATTTTTGTCAGGACATAAATCACTGATTTTTTTGTTTCCTTCAAGAAACTTTTTTGCTCCAATTTCTAAATTATAATCCTCTTAATTTTTAAATTATTTAATTTTTTTAATAAGAAACAATTTTATTTTATTCTTGAAAATGTTGGGGTATCTTTTAACATGTCCCAAGGTGCCCCACTTGACACTTTGGATATAAAACTTAATTACTCTTTTAGGTTTCGCAAAAAAAAATTTCTTTATCTTTTCTAAAATATTAATGGATACACATATTTTAATCTCAACATAATTATAACAGCATAAATAAACCTCTTTTATTGAAAAATTTCTTTTGAAACTACAAGTGATTGTAAGGCTGGGCGCGCACGAGTTGACTAAAGTCACGGCGACCAGGATTACTAGTATCAAAAATATCACTAGAAAACAATAGAGCATTTTCAATCACATGACTTTACCTAACAACGGCCTTAGCAACGTTGTTTTTATCTTCCAGTGATGTCATGTGCGAATGCTTCTATTTCCCGCCCCTAACAACAGCCTTAGCAACGTTGTTTTTGTCTTTGTCACCGTGACAAAAGTCGCCCGTGCGCGCTCGCCCTAACTTTGCACCACGCAAAACAAGAAAACTAATGTAATTAATGATCCAGACGCACCAAAGATTCCAAAACAAGTTGAAGAGTAGATTTTAGGATCTTTTATTAGTACCTATAAGCACGAGTTCATAACTATGAAATTACGTCTGTAAAGTGGAGTTTCCCAAGGTGGGCCATGTTCCAAGGAGCCCCACTCTCCCCTAGTGTTCAGCACTAGTTAACTAGAACTAGTTGCAACTAGTAGTTAACTACTAATCAACTAGTAGTTAACTAGTAGTTTAACTACTTTTAGTTTAAAGTAGTTCAACTATTAGTTAAACTACTTTTTTAATTAACTACAAGTTAAAACTACTTTCAAATTTTCAACTACTTCAAAAAATTTTTATTTAAAATTTATCAAAGGTATTTATCAAAGGTAGAGTACTCAAATACCATAACCGGAAATAAAGACCATTTTTTCGCAAAGTATAAACGTTTTTGGTGATATAGATAAGAAAGATGTACTATTAGAATTTCGCCGAAAGTAGGTTATGAAATTAAATAGACTAGTTAACTAGTAGTTAACTACTTTGGGAAATATTTAACTACTAGTTGCAACTAGTCCCTGGAAAAAATAGTTAACTACTAGTTACAACTACAATTTCCCAGACTAGTTAGTAGTTGGTAGTTAACTATTTTTGCCCACTAGTTGCCGAACACTACTCTCCCCCTATAGCATAGTAAGAATAAATTTTGATAAATTGTTTATTCTTTGTCGTCAAACTTCTCCCTTTAACTCTGTTTGACACCGAGACATTCTCATCAAATCCATCGATTCAAAACATCTCTCTCCCGAAAACCATCTCATTGTTTCCCTTCACTTTAGAACGCCGTTACGGTCACAGCATCATCCATCTCGCTTCCATTCAGCCATCGCGTTGCCATTAATCGGAAGAGTAATATCCGAACCTTATTACTATCCCCGTCCGCCCGACGGCATCGGACGATAATTTAGAAAGAAGAAGAAGTGAAAAATGGGATTCCCCCTCGCGAAATGAAAGTTCTCGAGATTTATCCCTCCCGAAAAAATCGATTCCGATGATGACAAAAGAACATCGATTGATTCTTAAAGCCCCTCCCTGATTGGTTGTGAAATCTCCCATTGTAACAGCCAATCGAATAACTCACAGTCTATGTGGGGCACGTCCTTTTTTTTACCTTTCGAACCATTACACCGGGGGCGTCATTTTGTGGGTGGGGGGGGGGGTAACCTCCCCCATTGAATCCTACTTATGATATATTTTTCTGCAAAAAACCGGAATGTGCAAAAAGCCGGAACATGTTTTCAAGAGGCAGATTTTCAAAACAATTATAAGGGGTAAATGTTTACATTAAATTATAAGGGGATACACTAATTTTTTTTTGCCATATTTCTTGGAAAAAATAGGCAGCTGGATTGCCCATTTTATCCAAATAATGTTCCTGGAAAATAATATCAGGAACGTTACGGTAAAATCAATCAAAAATACCAGTATAGTACCAGTATTTTACGGCAATGTTCCTGTTATTTTCCAGAAACATTACTTGGAAAAAATGGGCAACCCAGCTGCCCAAATTTTCTTGGAATGTGCCAGGATTTTTTTTTACAGTGTGGAGAAAATTGGGAAAGAAAACTGCTTTTTGGAAACTTTATTGATGCTACAATAGAATGCAAGGTAAAATTTCTACTTTAAAAACTTTCTTGATTGAATTTTCGCTGAAGAAATTCCACAGCAGGCAATTTTCAAACACTAAAGGTCTACTGCTACAGACAATAGATGGAACTGATACATACAGCTATCAATTCATATTTTTTTCAGATATTTAAATTGAAGTTAAAATAGAGAAATGTGGGTATGCCCCAAGTTCAAATATACCCCCTCTCCGCTTCAGGTTTTTAAATTACAATACAATATGATATTTTGACTTCATGTGTAAATATTTCACGTCATTTTCTTCTGCACAGAAATTGGGCAATATGCGTGCGGAGAGAAAATAATATTTATATTAAGGAGAGAAATTCCGGGGTGGGGGTTTATGCAGTGCTATAATTCTGGAAGGGAATGCCTTTCACAGCTTAGAAAACCTTTTTTTATTTTTAGCAAGTTTAGAGAAAAATAGTTTTAGTTGATTTCAAATGTAACAGTTCAAATGTAGTAAAGTTCTCTGACTTCTACGAAATTTTAAATACAGTCAATCCCGTTTAATGTAATCAGGTTAATTTGTAAATCGGACATTGTTATTGAAATGGACAGGTTTTTATCACTCCCATTTAACTTAATGTAAAATTATACTTTAACCTTTTAGTCTGGTCTGTTAACCGAAAAAATGGACACATTGGACAAAGTTACCAAATTTTCAAAATTTGTTCATTAGAACATAAGGAAAGATTTTACGTGAGGATTCATATGAAATAGCCTCCATCTTGGATTTTATGGGCGCCATCTTTGATTGAAGAATTTTCTTTATCTCAAGATTCATTGGACATATAATCATAAACAAAGTATCAAAATATATGTTTATGGGGTCAACAAAACCGAATATGACATTTTCGAATCATCAAAAGAACAATTAACCATTAAAAATACACTTTCTATTTTCTGCTACTCGTACATTTAACCATAACAGCTCAGTTTACCTATTTAAAACATTACCAAAATTCCCAAACTTATAAAATATGTTATTGTTACCATAAGAAACAATTTTAGAAGAAGAACCACCGGATTGAAACGGCCATTTTGATTTTTTTGGCCGCCATATTGGATTAAGAGAACCTGCTGTATCTCAAGATCCACTGCACATATAATCAAAACCAATGTGTGAAAATGTATGTTTTTTGGATCAAGAAAATCGAAAATGACATTTTCGAACTATTTAGAGAACAATTTAATTGTAAAATTACGCCTTCCATTTCTCCTTGAAATTAAACAGCTCAGTTAATCAATTTATAAGCCAGATAAAAATCCCAAAAATTAGTAATATGTTTGTAACACTATAGGAAATAATTTCAGAAGAATGGTCACCAGATGAAAACGGCCATTTTGAATTTATGACCGCCATATTTAATCATAAATACTTGCTATATCTCGAGATCCACTGCTCATATAGTCATAAAAAAGGTGTCCAAATATATGTTTCTTGAGTCAAGAAAACCGAATATGTCATTTTCGAACTTCTAAAAAAACAATTTAATTAAAAACATTACACCCTCAATGTCCCATTAAACTTGACCAGCTAATTTTAATCACTACCAAGACAGAAAAAATCCCAAAATCTCCAAACTCACACAATATGTTCTTTATAAAGTTAAGAACAAATATAGAAGGATAGACACTTGAAAAAACGGCCATTTTTAATTCTAGAGCTTCCATTTTGGATTGAAAAGACTTAGTGTAAATCGAGATCCACTACGCATACAACTATAAACAAAATGTCGAAATGTATGTTTCTTGAGTCAAGAAAACCGAATATGACATTTTCGAACTCTAAAAATAATAATTAATTGAAAGTAAAATTGCGTGATTTTACGTCACAATTACGTATGACTGGTCACTAAAACAACTCCACAACAACTCCCAAGCCAGATAAAAACACCAAACTTGCACAATATGTTTTTTGCAAGGTTAAGAACATGTTAGAAGGGTCTCCATTTGTAAAAAACGGCCATTTCGAATTTTACAGCAGCCATATTCGATTTACAGATCTTTGTGTAACTCGAGTTCCTCTGCGCATACAACCAAAAACAAAGTGTCGAAATATATGTATTTTGGGTCAAGAAAACCGAATATGACATTTTCGAGCTCACAAAATAACAATTTAATTAATAAATCCGCCTTCTAAGTTACTATAAACTTGAAATAATCTGCTGCGAGATAAAACCATTACAACAATGATGCATCAGTTGCAGCGTTCATCCATTATTAGGTTGTTATTGTTTAATTTGATCAACAAGTTTATAGTAACTTAGAAGGCGGATTTATTAATTAAATTGTTATTTTGTGAGCTCGAAAATGTCATATTCGGTTTTCTTGACCCAAAATACATATATTTCGACACTTTGTTTTTGGTTGTATGCGCAGTGGAACTCGAGTTACACAAAGATCTGTAAATCGAATATGGCTGCTGTAAAATTCGAAATGGCCGTTTTTTACAAATGGAGACCCTTCTAACATGTTCTTAACCTTGCAAAAAACATATTGTGCAAGTTTGGTGTTTTTATCTGGCTTGGGAGTTGTTGTGGAGTTGTTTTAGTGACCAGTTATACGTAATTGTGACGTAAAATCACGCAATTTTACCTTCAATTAATTATTATTTTTAGAGTTCGAAAATGTCATATTCGGTTTTCTTGACTCAAGAAACATACATTTCGACATTTTGTTTATAGTTGTATGCGTAGTGGATCTCGATTTACACTAAGTCTTTTCAATCCAAAATGGAAGCTCTAGAATTAAAAATGGCCGTTTTTTCAAGTGTCTATCCTTCTATATTTGTTCTTAACTTTATAAAGAACATATTGTGTGAGTTTGGAGATATTGAGATTTTTTCTGTCTTGGTAGTGATTAAAATTAGCTGGTCAAGTTTAATGGGACATTGAGGGTGTAATGTTTTTAATTAAATTGTTTTTTTAGAAGTTCGAAAATGACATATTCGGTTTTCTTGACTCAAGAAACATATATTTGGACACCTTTTTTATGACTATATGAGCAGTGGATCTCGAGATATAGCAAGTATTTATGATTAAATATGGCGGTCATAAATTCAAAATGGCCGTTTTCATCTGGTGATCATTCTTCTGAAATTATTTCCTATAGCGTTACAAACATATTACTAATTTTTGGGATTTTTATCTGGCTTATAAATTGATTAACTGAGCTGTTTAATTTCAAGGAGAAATGGAAGGCGTAATTTTTCAATTAAATTGTTCTCTAAATAGTTCGAAAATGTCATTTTCGATTTTCTTGATCCAAAAAACATACATTTTCACACATTGGTTTTGATTATATGTGCAGTGGATCTTGAGATACAGCAGGTTCTCTTAATCCAATATGGCGGCCAAAAAAATCAAAATGGCCGTTTCAATCCGGTGGTTCTTCTTCTAAAATTGTTTCTTATGGTAACAATAACATATTTTATAAGTTTGGGAATTTTGGTAATGTTTTAAATAAGTGAACTGAGCTGTTATGGTTAAATGTACGAGTAGCAGAAAATAGAAAGTGTATTTTTTAATGGTTAATTGTTCTTTTGATGATTCGAAAATGTCATATTCGGTTTTGTTGACCCCATAAACATATATTTTGATGCTTTGTTTATGATTATATGTCCAATGAATCTTGAGATAAAGAAAATTCTTCAATCAAAGATGGCGCCCATAAAATCCAAGATGGCGGCTAATTCATATGAATCCTCACGTAAAATCTTTCCTTATGTTCTAATGAACAAATTTTGAAAATTTGGTAACTTTGTCCAATGTGTCCTTTTTTTCGGTTAACAGACCAGACTATTTTAAACGCCGCAATTCAAATTTCAAATTTAAGGCTCTGATTTTTGGCTAAAATGGCTTGTTTCATCATTACTAAAACCAATCTTGACATTTTTTGGCAGAAAAAAAATCCTAAGTAGGATTTTCAGGATGTTCCCATTTGGGAACATCGGCGTTTGGAGTGAAGTTTTTAGGGGGATTTCCAAAAGGCATATATTTCAAAATTAATTGAAGTAAAACTACTGAAATAGGTTTCTACTCAATAATTTTGAACATTTTTATCATATTGGACTGTTTCTTCATATTTAATTCCCATAGTTGGACAATTGGGTAAAATTTTAAATATTTTCATAAGAAAAAATTTACATATTTATTACATGCGTGACACTTTTCCGAATATTTTTACTGCACAATGGGTAATTTTTCGGTATAAATAATACGAAATAATGTTCCCATGCGTTTCAAAGCTAAGCAGTTATCTTTCTGGGTGAAAAATAAGGTTTAATTACTGTTCTATCTGGATATCTAGCATAAAATCCATGAATTGCATTCAAATTTAATTAGCTTTCAAAAGTGATAATCATAACTATCTCCATTGATTTGTTAAAGCTGCGTTTCTCATGGAAGATTCTAAACTAAACAACATATCTCTTACATCCAACTTACGTTAGAAAAGTGTTTTTAAATGTACAAACTTTTCATTATTTTCAAAATTCTTCAAATTTATACCTAAAATTTCTATGTAGAAAAGAGAACTTGAACAAAATAAGTACCCAAGTCCTCAGAAGTACTCCAAATATGCCCTCTGCATAACTCATAATAATAATTACTGAAAATTAATTGGTCAGGGAGTTAGAAAAATATACAAAAGTAGGAATCTGCTATGAAGATTTGGCATTTATTCCTCCATAAATCAGGAGAAAAAAAATTAAATTATAGATTTAGAAATTTAAAACATCATGATTAACCTGTTTAGATCCTTTGAGACAGAAAAGATTAAAAAAATAAGGATAATAAGAAATAGCTTGAATTTTTACACGTTATGAAAATCCCCTCAAAAACTATACCCCAAACGCCGATGTTCCCATTTGGGAACATATACGTTGAATTGGTAATTACTCTCCAAAATTGGAATATGGAGCTATTCTTCCAAGCCAATTGAAAAGATGTGTACTTAAGCTACCTAAACACAGCATAATTATTTAAAACTAAATTTATTTAAATTTACCATAAATTGAAACTTGTGCAACTTTTGGAAGAGCCAAAAATCTGTTATTTTGATATAAATTCCTCAAAAAGGATTAAATTGCACGGTAAAAACTTTAGCATGTAAAATAACTTCATATCTTTGAGTTTCTTACTACCAAGTATCAAATTCCTGCATGAAAAATTAAGTGGTGAAAAAATTCCCTAAAGTGATGTTCCCATTTGGGAACATCGGCAGGTAAAAGGTTAACCATTTCAGACCTAACCGCCCCAAATTTCCCCTTAGGATTTAAAAGCAATCTCGGATGGTCTAGTATTGAAAGGTGAAAAGTTCATGTGATCAACACATCGCTTATAAAACTAAAAATACTTTTACTAAAAATACTTTTAAAAGTATCAAATACTTTAGTAAATTACGAATTACTTTTTCCAGTTTCAAAAGTCAATTTAAGTAAAAAAAAACCCTACAAAGAGAGTCATTAATATATTAGAATTATATGCTCAACCGTTATACTTTTTCTAAAAAAAATATTTAAGTTGTAAAACACATACTATAAAATTGTTTCAGCTATTTCAATTTGAAATAGATTATTAAGATTATTCCAGTTACACTGCTGATTGTGATACTAATAGTTTATTATTTTTAACCGGATATTGTTTTTAGTTTAATCTTTGTCAAAAGCGATCACATTCATAGCTGCCAAAACTTCCTAGTTAACCGGAAGATTTTAGTTTGTTATTATGTTATGAACAAATCGTCTACCTTTTGTGTTTTATCCATATCTTATTGATTATTGTCGTCCGATTCTGGTGTTTCAAATTTCAGACATTTTAACTCAGTCGCTAATTGGAAAATTTATTAGAAAATTTAATATTATCCGGCTAAATTGTTGGAATTGGCAGTTATTCATATTGAACGGAGTTAACTGTAACGCATCGCTATTTTAAAATTCTGTCGACTTCGCTTAGTATGGTCACTTGTCCAAGAGTAGAATGATAACAATATCAGTTATAAACAGTGTAACTAAACTAGAGTGTTTGTCCTAAAATCACAACTATGTCGTCCTAATTGAAGTATATAAAACGATTACGTAGTGAGTATTTTGCAACTTTTACATTCTTAATAAAAAAATATGAGAGTGGAACATACAAAACTAATAAATTAACGACTCATTTTCTGTGATTACGTATTAAAATTGGCCTTCAAACGAGAAATAAAGGAGCTTTTAAGGTGGTTTCCCCATATTTTGATAACATCAAGCCATGTATTGATCACGCAAAACGGTACATTTTGAGTTAAGTTAAATAGGAGTGATCGGGACCTGTCAGTTTTGATAAAATTATCCGATTGATAACATCAACACTGTGATCACATCAAGCGGAGTCGTTTACAACATTTTGTTAGTGTAGTTTGTTTTTCCGCATACTGTGTACTAACAAGAAAAAACTAGTTTTACAGGCGTCTTGATGATGTGGGAAGTCGCTTGTCCAGGAGGTGACCGGACTTGGAGTCGATTGTACCTCCACTTCTACAATTCCATCTTTTTGCTGGCGCAGGGAATCAAAAGTGAAAAGGTATGTATTGCATGTTTTGCATTGTAGTGCATTTCATTTTACAATCATGTGTTTTCTTTTTATCTTTATAATATTTCACATAATGCAAGAAAAAATCAATACGAAGAGTTAATTCTACGTAAGTTTCAAACACTGAAACTATTTAAAAATGGTACTATTAGAAAGATATATGTGTGGGGTGCTAGAAAAAAATAGCGTGTCCCTCGACACAAATTTATAAGTAAAGGACTGGCAATTTTGACAGTTGGAACGTGAAATAATTTGATATTTCAGGTGTATGTTTTAAAATTTTCGTATATCACGAATATTTTTGCCCACTTAAAAGCATAAGGGATAATTTTACTTTTTCTACAATGTATGTGTGGGATGCTAGAAAAAATTAACATGTTCCTCGACACAAACTTATAAGTAAAGGACTGCCAATTGTGACAGTTGGAACGTGAAATAGTTTGATATTTCAGGTGTATGTTTTAAAATTTTCGTATATCACGAATATCTTTTATAAAGTCTAAGTTATAATTTTACCTTTTCAACAACAGGGATACCATATTTTGTGTGTTCCCTCAGATTATCGAAATTTCAATATAGGCTCTTATAAGAGTTTCAGTTGTCATATTAATCTGTATGTTAACATCTGTTGTTAATCTGTGATTGGCATAGATAGATTCTTTATTTTTTTTGTAAGAAAATATTGAGTAAAACGTTAAGGGAAATGTTTAGGTATTTAACTGACCATACTATATTTGTGTCAAACTATAAAAAAAGTTAAGATAAATGTAAATACTAATCTAATATAAGATCTGTGATGATATTATATTTTTTGTTTGTTCTTTATACAGGTATTCTACTATGCGTTTTTCATTTGGAGGTACATTACAATTTTCAAATTATAATGTTTTTAAGTTTTTGCGTTTCTTGCCGTTTGATACGGGTATCAAACTATATAAACCCCGCAAAATTACCTACAAAATACGCTTTGAAAAGTTAAACCTCATAGAAAAAGTTTTTTGATTTTTGAGAACTAGATGATATAAAAATATTTTTAACGCCCCAAATGATTTCAAGTTCTTAAAATTTTTGAATAACACGTTTTTATTTTTAAATACTTTACCAAATATTTCCAGCTTTACCCGGAGTCAATTACTGCTTGACAAAGAATAGGATAGATTACTCTTTAAAAGTGATTCTCTGAGCGAGAGAGATACACTTATGATGGTTGACTTTTTTGATATGGCTGAAACTTACACCAAAGGTTCTCTTTCTAGTAAAAAGTGAATAAGCGTTTTGCAGAAAAAAAAAACTTTCTGGAGTTATGGGTACTATTGTGTCTCGTCTAAGCGCGTCCAAATGGAAAAATGGTATAAAAAAATACTTGGCGTTTAACTTTTCCGGAAAAATTCCGACACGCGCCAAAATTTTTTTCCTCGTATTTATCTGGTTTAAGGCTTATAATAGTAAGTCATGCATTTGATAATTTTTGAGAACTTTTACGAAATAATTAAAAAACAGGACCCATGAATAAAGGGTCACAAGAGCTTTTTTCGGACGTTTGACGCAAAATTTTGGCCACTTTCTAAGAAATGTCAAACCTTGTCAAACATTGTTTAAGTATACCATGCCTGAACTATGAACTCCTGTGTGCTTTCTATAATTTTAACAGAAGGAAATATTTAGCGAACCTGAAACATTTTCCTTCTATGTTATCTGAAAGAAACTTGAACAAATTTAATATTTTTAGTTTCGTTGTTTCTGGTTTATAAACCTTCGCCGATTCGAGTTAGTTTCTGATCCTGTGTGTTGGGTATGATCTGTTTTTTTTTTTCATATTATAAATCGTATCATAAAATAAATCTTGTTTTATAAATCTAAATTCAAAAACCTGTTGTTTTCTGTGTGTAATTACTTATGCGGATTATTATACATATATTAAGTTATTTATAATGTAAAACTATTACTTTACTTCCATGGTTCCCACTGGTCAGGGAATACCTGAAAAACCTGGAAAAGGCAGGGAATTTTATTTTCACCAAAAAGTCAGGGGATAGTCAGGGAAAATTGCTCATTTTGGCCAAAAACCTAGAAAATCATACAGAATACCTGGAAAATTAACAATTTTTATTGTTTGGGTGTCAATTAATTTTGGCTTTAGAAAGTGGAAAAAAATATACCACTTATTGAAAATATATGTTCTTAAGATCAAGAAATATCTGAAAAATGCCGTAAATAGCCTGGAAAAGTCAGGGAATTTTATTTCTGAAATTGAGTGGGAACCCTGTACTTCTTCTTTTTCATTTTATTTGAATATTTATTATTTCTACAATCATGATGTAAACGGGCACCCCCCCACTACAATACAATTTTTGTTCTGTTCTTAACTATTATTCGAAAAAAAATTAATGAAACTCTAATGTACGAAGTTAATACTTTTCTCATTACACCTAAGCCTCTTTGAAAACATCCATTTCGGTTTAATGGCATACACCGTACACAGTGTGATTAAAAGTAGTGGCTGTTTCCCGATCCTCCCTGTTGTTGACATTCCTGACGCATTTCTGACGATCATTGATTGAAGGGGGGGGGAGGAGGGATTGTTTGAGGATCCATTCCGAAGATGAGATTCTTGTCCACACCCACAGCACTCATGAATCCGCACTTAACCGCCCTCAGGAACGAATTCTAGAACGATTTCGGCAGAGTGCGAGTACCGGGGTTTGCAAGTAAGGTTACAGTTACAGTAGGACTCCAATTATCCGAATCAATTGGGAACGGACTCCATACGTATGATCAAAAATTCGGATAATAGGATTTTTTCTCGAAAATGTTGAAAATTGGAGAAAAAAAAACTATTTTCAAAGAAAGAGAGCTTTTATATAATTACAGTGAAACTCCGATTTAACGTTTTTCAAGGGACCAAAGAAAAATAACGTTAAATTAAACGTTATTTATAAACGGGAAAACGTTAAATCGGGGTATGACATCCTTTAGGAAATCCTTTGGGACCAGTGAAATCTGACGTTAAATGCGGGAAACATTAAATCGGGGTTTCACGGTAAATGAAAAGGCAACATTCGTATCAATTCGGATAATTGGAGTTCTACTGTACTTTACAAGGTAAAGTATTTGGTTAATTTTCCCGCTATGCCTCCTACAAGCTTCGTGCGTGTGGGATTTGGTCACCAATTATCTTTTGTTTCAATAATAATTAGGTATTAGGGGTTAAAGTAACTTTTTAGAATGTTAAAAGGAAAGATTTGAACCTGAGTGTATCAAATTGTTTAATTGTGGGAGAAACAATAAGTTCCACAAAAAAAGGGGTCTGGGGGTCCACCCCAGAAAGATTTTTAGCAGCTCGTTTTTTTAGTAATCTGGGATAAATTGCAGTTACAACTTCATTTATAAAGAAAATTCTAAAAATTTGTATTTCTCCCTCGGTTGGGGAGCCCTGCGTTTAAAAACACTGATTTTTAATTTTTTTTTTCAAATCTTATTAGAATAACCAACGAATTTGCCATCATCAGCACATTAAAGTGACACATACGTATTTTATATGTGTGCCCTTTGCGTTCTACACCGAGTAGGTATTTTTTTTTCCATTCTTCAGTATTAATATTATAAAGTAATTTGATAAATTTAAAAAGCCAGCAAAACTTTTGTAAAAATTGCGAAAATTACGTTTAATTTTTTGCATTAAAATTATAAGAAATAAATTTTATCAATTGAATTTTAATAAGATATATTACTTATGTGCTTACAAGGAAACATTCTCTAGGGTGAACTCACAGAATTGGACGAAAATTTTACAGGGGTTATAGTACATGACTCAAAACACCTTCTGTAAAAAAAATTAGCTGCTAAATTACAGTAGAAAAGCTGTAAAAAATTATTAAAAATTATCATATTTAACGCCAAATGTAACCCTACTAGGCGAGGATGCTTCCTTTGGCTCTATGCCAAAAAATACTAGAATAAACTGGCCGCGTTTTCTCTGAAGTAGTTTAAATGAGCGAATAAAAAAAAAGGTTCATCAAATGCAAAAAAGGATTAAAAATGAGTTAAAGGAAGAAAATTAAAATAAAAGAAAGGAAATTAATTAAAAAAACTGTTGTTTTAATGGATATTCTGAAGTACTTTTAACAAAATATCTCAATTTCACGCGTTAAATACAAATTTAATCATCCCATCTGATAGAAAATTCGCCAAGTGGTGTTAGCTGAATGTGGTTGGCATCTCAGAACCCAATTTTCAAAGTTAATTTACTCCTTTCCTATAGAAATTTAGCAGCTAATTTTTTCACAGTAAGTTTTTTTAGCCATCTTCTTATGCCTGTAAAATTTTCATCCAATTCTGTGAGTTCACCCTGAGAACGTTTCCTTGTTAGAGTTTATAACAATAAAGAAACATTATTTTGTCGACAAGCATATTTTATTTTGAGGACTACGTAAAGAAGATGAAACTCGTCTCCCAGCACCGAGTCTGAATACAACTCTCAGTAGTAAAAACATTAAATTAACTATTACAGTTTTTGAGGTGGTTCAGTGAAGGCCTCAGTAAAAGTTCTTGGAGTCCTTGCTAACAGCAAGTCTGCTGCTGCAAAAGCAACTGCAAATTGCTGCTGTAATGTCCATCAGACCATAATGTTGTATAAAGAACCGGCGGGCTTTTGGCTGGTTATAGAAAGAGCACCGAAATCAGACAGTTCTTGCATTGAAAGCCAGAGATAGGCTCATCCTGCCCCCGAAGGAAATTTTTTGCAGTTCAAATAAATAGGCTGTTGGTCAGTGTAGGTTACTGCAATGGGTTTGAGCTTTCTAGGCCTCAACAAAGTTCTTTGTGTTCCAACATACCTTTTTCCAGCCAGCGTTGATATAGGAAGGGCCATTGGGCCTCAGTAATGTTCTTTTTTGAAACTCAGCTGTGTTATGATGTCCAGATCGTAATATTGATGTAAGAACAATTAGGCTTTTGGCTGATTAGGAAGATGGCCAAAATTAGACAGTTATTGGGTTGAAGGCCAGAGCTAGGCTCATCCTGCCCCCGATGGAGAGCTTTGCTCAGGTAGATCAAATAAGCTATTGATCAGTGTAGGCCTCAGCGCAATGGGTTCTGTAGGTCTCAACACAGTTCTTTTTGTTCCAACTCTATTTCCAAACCCTGCTGTGGTGGGGAGAAGTCTATTGCTGAAGAATGTGCTGAACTAGAACAGTTGTTCTGTAGTAGGCCTGAACAAGTCTCATCCTGCCCCCAATGGAGAGCTTTGCTCAGATGGATCAAATTGGCTATTGATCTGGGTAGGACAGCGCAGTGGGTTTGAGCTCTGTAGGCCACAGCACACAAGGTACTTCGAGCTCTACTTCAGGGATCGTGCAGGATTCTATTGCAGAATAATGTACCGAACGCTTCTCTTCTGACTACTTTCAGACTGTCATCCAGAGTTACCAGGTTCACACCTGTTTGAATGGACCGCTACAGCAGAGTTTTTTTTACAACCTCCCTACCTTCCACACTGAAACGCGGTCCAGAACCTCAGTGATTGGGTTGTTTTGCGACTTACTCCCTGACTCGAACCCACGACACTTTAAAGATAAATCCAAACAAAATCCATGTTACACATTAAAAAAAAAAACTTTAAAACCTGAAATTTAGAAGTCGCATAATAATCACTCATATAATAACATAAAAAATCAATTCGATTGCCCAAAAATATAAAATTAGAATAAATAAAAATTAAATTAAATAAAAATTAAATTTAGAATAAAGTGTGTCATGAATTGGAAAGGGAGTAGTCGACTTCAGTTGCACACCGCAGTGCATGTCTGGTGCAGGCCGGCTCTAATCGAAGTCTCTCAACCTCCACAGGCAGTAGTGGGCTCGGTTGTAGGTTGGAAGGTTCTCGAAGAAGTCGGTATAGGCCAGCTCCATCCTGCCTTGCCAGTCTCGCCTCAGGAGTTGCTCCCTGAGCCTGGGCTCCTTGCGGTCAGTCTTATTTTTCTTTAAGAAGAGCCCCTGGGACACCTTCAGGAGGTCCTCCTGCACCCCGAGATACTTCCACAAGGTGGTAGAGGTGCGGACCAGGTTGAAGCGGACCATCCGCCTGTACCGCTCGGAGACAGACCTCACCCACTGGTTCTTCATGGCGAGTTTGCGCAACAGGTCTGCCTGTTCCTTGGACAAACCCTTCCTCGCCTACCTCAGAGCCTCTGCGGGGTCTTCAGGGACATCGCCATGCTCAGTTGCTGGTTGGCCCGACCCTTCTTTAGGATCTCCGTCCTCTGGCTGACCAGGGGTTTCTGTGGAGACTGCTGAGATCGGTGGTTTTTCAGCTTGTCCCAGTTCCGAAGTGACTCCAGGTTCAGCCGACTCCAGTTGTTCGGGTCGCTCCTGGAAGTGGATCCTCATCAGGAACTGGCTGCTCCGCCTTTGGGCCTTGCTCCTTAGAGCTCTTGCAACAGCAGCGAAACCAGTTGATGACTCTGGAGAGTCTGGATCCAGTTGACTTCGGTTCTTCCAAAGGGACTCCGTCTTTGGGACCAAGGCTTCCAGTCTCAGCGGTTCGCTTCCCAGATCCTCCCCCACAGCAAAGACAGGCGATCATTTTCGATCCCTTCGGATCTGTCTTGCTTACGGATCTCATCGACTGCACGGTTTGCACAGTGTGTCCAACGGGTTTACCGAAGCAACAACTGAAAAGGCTTGAGCCCTTTCCGTTAGACATCTTTCTAATAATTTATTATCAGAAAATAAACTTGAATAAATTCAAATTTGCTGTTTTATAAGGATCGCAGTTAAATACGTTTAACCAAATTTATAAAACTTTTCGACTGAATTCAGTTTCTTTGTTGCAAGTATTTTAAGAAAAATGTCCATTGTTGAAACTTTATTCGGAAATCGTTCATTGTTGTAGTGGAAAATTCCAACAATGAGTAAACTTCATCTGCGATTACCAACAATACTTTATCACTTGTTGTAACAATACTAACAACCAGAGACATTTTTAACTCCTCTGAGAGAGTATTTCACTCCTTGAAAATCGGAAATACTCTTTAAAAACTAGCCAGGAGTATTTTCACTCTCTGAATTTTTCACAAAGGTGTAGCTTCTTAAAAAAGGCACCGCGTGGCCCCACCGAAATCAACAAATAATATTTTTCTACTCGAAACACCAACTGATCGGAGACATTTCCGCCAGACTTCTGGCCAAAGCCAATTGCCAAAAGCCACGGCCCCCTAATTATCATACTTTTTAATTGAGTTTTCATACAATCATAGTAATTTTTTTTTCAATTTATTGTTCTGATGCTTAGGGAGTTTGATTGCGGTTTTTTTTTCGTGTCTCTGTATATGTAGTCCATGCTAATTCCGTATTTCACTCCTCATAATTGAATTTCACTCCTCCTAAAAATTTCAAGGAGTGTTTTTACTCCTCCAAAAAAATTCTAGGAATAACACTGCTAACAACATTCATTTTTTAAGCGGCAATTAAAATATTCCCAATAATGCTATTAATGATTTGGGGAACTCAATGTACAGGTTGTTTCAGAGTACATCGAATTATGGGTGCAGTTGGGGTGATCTGTTTAATTTAGTATTCCCTAAAGAGGGGGGGGGGAACAGAGAGGGAAAATAAAGAGGGGTAGAGAGAATAAAAAAATGAGGGAGGGAGGGAAACATAAAGAAAGGGTGAGAGAAACGAAAAGAGAGAATAAAAGAGAAAAACATAAAAGAGAATGTTATGTGATTGGGGATGAGAGCAGCCCAAATTAGAACATCACTTCAATCACGTGAACAAAAATTTGAAATTCCCTTTTTAAAACTGGCGATTCAAATCAGGCGCGGATCCAGCACGACTCCAAGGGGGGGGGCACTTTTACAGACCATCACCTTTACCTTTTGAGAAAAATGTCAAACTTTTGGGGATTTTCTAAAAAGAATCATTTAAAATCCCCTTTTGGTACCTCTAGGGTGTATGGGGTTCCTCCCCCAGAATATCTTTTAAAAAATTGACCTGTAGAAGTAGGGTTATAATATAACTCATTTTGAGAACTTTTTTTTGTGGTCCAATGGGGGGGACACTGTCCAGAGTGTCCCTGTCCCCCTTGAATCCGCGCCTGATTCAAATAGTCATGAAAATTTCAGGGAGAGGGGTTTGAACCCCTTTAATAACCTTCCTCTTGTTTACGAATTCGTATCAGTAGCTTAAAAAAGGTCAGAATAAAATAACTACTCCAGCTTTGCGGTACATCATTGTCAGTCTGGGGTCTGCAGAGGGTTACATACATACCCCGAGCTGAGTCTGCAAAAAATATAAACCCGCCATAATTGTCTGATATTTTCCAAGGGATTCCATTTCAAACAAAGAATTCGTTTGGTGCAAAGGGGTTGTTCACTAATTGGGCGAGCTCATACATAATAGGGGGAGAAGGGTTAACGAAACGTCACTTTAACTCTTACGTCCTTTTAAATTGAGAGAATGTCCTCCATTTTTTTTAATTAAAAGAAAAAATGAACAAATATGTTTTTTTTTTTAATTTGGGATAAGTAATTTTACTGTAAATTTTTAATATAATGTATAAAACTACTGAGATTAATAATATTTATTGTAGTATTTTTTTAAAAATTATCAGCATTAATTCTTAGGTGTATGAAAAAATACTTATACCTTAAACATATAAAAAAATAAATTGTTTGCCCTTAACTTGTTTCCTGTATAAATATATGCCTACTTATTCTATAATTGCAAACCTACTATTAATGATTCGAGCCCCAGACAGAACCTCAAAAGTTCATAACTCTCTTTCTCCTAGTGTAACAATAATAACTCCAGGGGAGTGCGTTTTGACCAGTTTCTTTTGCTCCAGTGCCAAAAGTGTTATGACACGACTCTTGGCTGCCCTTGAGAGAAGCGAACACACGGATTTATTCCTCCTCCCCCCGTGACGTCACCGCCTTTTGATATAACTGATGCCACCGCCGGCATGGAAATTCTCTCTCAGACATGAAACAATGCCTGCTCTCGAAATAGATGGTCGACAGATTCAGATGTCGAAATGGATGGAGTCCCTCTTTGAAAATATCTGACAGCTATGGCGGGCTTTTATTCTTATTTTTTTGCAGACTCAGCTAGCTTTGGGGCATGTAACCCTCTGGAGACTCCAGACTGACAGGCTGGTGTGTATGTCTCTCGAAGCCGCGGTAGAATTGTTTTAAATGTTTGTAGGATACAGTTGAGAGATAGTGTTCGGCAACTAGTGGTCAAAAAGTAGTTAACTACCAACTACTAACTAGTCTGGGAAATCTAGTTGCAACTAGTAGTTAACTATTTTTTCCTGGGACTAGTTGCAACTAGTAGTTAACTATTTCCCAAAGTAGTTAACTACTAGTTAACTAGCCTATTTAATTTCATAACCTATATTTTGCCCAAATTCTAATAATCTTTCTTATCTATATCACAAAAAACTTTATGCTTCGCTCATTTTCTGGTTATGGTATTTGAGTACTCTACCATGACATTTGTAGTTATAAATAGCAGTGTAATTTTTTGTATATTTTGATAAAAATTTTAAATATTTTTGAAATTTTAAACAAAAATTTTTTTAAAGTAGTTGAAAATTTGAAAGTAGTTTCAACTAGTAGTTATTAAAAAAAGTAGTTCAACTAATAGTTAAACTAGTTTAAACCAAAAGTAGCTAAACTAGTAGTTAACTACTAGTTGCAACTAGTTCTAGTTAACTAGTGCCGAACACTATTGAGAGATGAATCTAATTTTTTACGTTGAGTGATTTCTTTTAAACATACGACAGGGAAATAGGATGAAATCTGATACCCGCATTAGAGGGGGACATCCAAAAATTAAATTATGGATTTTTTAAAAAATTTAAACTTTAACATTCTGTCTGGCTCAAATATTGGTACCCCTAAGAGGAAAAAAAAGTAAAAACAACGCGTATTAAAATCAAGAAAATCTTAAAAAGAGGTTCTCTATTTTATAATACGGTGGAAAGGTCCATTGGTTAACCTAAAAAAATTTAAACATAATCTTAAAAGTATTGATTTCACGAAGGATCCATATAACCTTGCATTAATTAACATTCTATATGTTTTTTAAATTTATCATTCTATTTTAATTTGTCATTCTCAAAGGTAAATTCATAAAATTAAACTAAAGGGCAGACTTAGGAAAAGAAAGAAGAATTTTTTATAATGAGTTAAGTTTTAGTTTTTTTTAGGAAGGAGACTTACAAGTTTGGGGGCCCAGTGCAAAAGACCCATTTGGGGGCCCCGACATGTCTTAAAATAAAACTTAAACTTATTTGACTTAAAATAAGAAAATCAATCATCTTAATATTATAAGTTTATTTTACACCTATTTGCTATTTCAGTTTTTAAGCATTTTGGAGGCCCCTTTGAAATGAGGGCCCTGGCTCTCCCAGAAATCAGGCTCAGAACAAATTAACTTAATCTCATTTGTTCTGTTGATTTTTCTTTTAAAAATTTTCCGGCCCTTCTAATACTGTTACACTGCAAAAAAACCTCTTTCTTCAAATAAGGGAAATTGACAGAGCACTGTTGCCAGTTAATTTCTGAACTTCGAGGAAATGTGTTTTTTTTTGTGTGTGAAATGACAGAAACTTTCCGTTACTTGAAGAAACTTCAGAGTTCTTCTAGAATAGTTACAGGAGAAGGCTTTCATAACACAATCAATACAATTATAACTAATTTTATAAGTATAATAATATAACCCAATAAAACCAGAATCATTAATAGGAGGAAGGGCCGTAACCAGACTTTTTTTTTCGGGGGGGGGGGGGGAGTTTGACTCAACGTTATTTTTAAGTACCCCCTAACGAGTACATTTATACGTTAAGTTTTAGATTACCTATAAGTATAGTACTTGAATTATGTTGCCCATAATGTCAATATTTCACAATGTGAGCACAAGTTAAAATGGGGTTTGGGGCTCACCCTCCAGAAAAAGTTTGAAAATTTGGCTCTTAAAGAGTATTTCAGGCCCATTTAGAGACCCTTTGGGTTACACCCATAGAGCTATGGTTACACCCAAAGACAACAGCTCCTTTTTTAGGGGCCACTATAAATACAGATATTTTATTGCCTCTTGTCTCTTGCCCTTATATCTTGGGATCTTAAACCATAAAAGTTTTTTGAAGCTTTCTTTATTTCTTTTAAGTATTGAAAAAACCCGTCAAAACAAAATACTTTCAAATAATAGTTATACAAAATGCGTCAGACTATAATGAAAATTAGTCAAATTAGTTAATTAATTAATTAAATTGTTTATTTATTTATTAATTTGACTAATTTAATAAATTAGTTAAATAGTTAGATCGAAAAATGCCGTTAAAACAAAAATAGTTTAAAAAAGCTGATACAAAATACATCTGACTATAATTAAAAGTTGGCTAAACTCTTTTCGATTTGAAGAAAAGCGTTTTTAAAACAAAACGCGCATTCAGAAACACGATACAGCCCATAATTAACCATGAATTCTAAAAACCAAAAGGTAATTAAAGTATTAATTCCTACTCACATACCAAAGTAGCACTGGTAAATGCTTCACAATTCACAAATAACTTGGTTTACCTTTTTCCCAGTTCATTTCATACCATAAAAACCTTAGAAACTCAAAATTCGAAATGATTTCGCAGAAACTCATAACAGTAAAAAGTCACATAACTCACCTAGCAGCTGCCTTTCCCCATATTTCTTTTCACCGTTTTTCGAAAACACAGCCCCAGCAGAACGCACTTAATTTCTCGCCACGCGTACCGAGGAGGGGGGTCTCGACCCCCTTTTCCGGTAGTCCACCCCAAACAACAAATCGACCCGAATTTGCATTTCTGCGGACAAACAGAGAGGGGGTCACGGCCCCGAAAAACATCCTTTCGGTGGTGGGAACAGCCCTCGTTTGTTGCACCCCCTTTCCATAAAAGGAAAAGGGCCGTTATGCCCGCAAAGACGAAACGGGCTGTTTACGGTAGAGCGAGGAAGGAATAGAGAGACCTTAGCAGTGTTATTCCTAGGATTTTTTTGGAGGAGTGAAAATACTCTTTCTCCTTGACTTTTTTTAGGAGGAGTAATAAAATTCAATTATAAGGAGTGAAATATGGAAAAAGCATAAACTACATATACAGAGACACGAAAACAGCAATAAAACTCCCTAAGCATCAGAACAATGAATGTCTCCGCTGAGAGATCATTTGGTGTTTTGAGTAGAAAAATATTATTTGTTGATTTCGGTGGGGCACGGTGCATTTTCTAAGCTAAACCTTTGTGAAAATTCAAAGAGGGAAAATACTCCTGGCTAGTTTTTAAGGAGTATTTCCGATTTTCAAGGAGTGAAATACTCTCTCAGAGGAGTTAAAAATATCTCTGGACCTTAGAACACTTTTTCTCCATTGAAGTTACAAACTCTCACAAAATCTGTTACCCTATATGAGTTTTCCGCGATATATCCAGAAAGTATTCGTACACCCAAAAAATTTGCACTAGTATACCTCCTATTACGGCTAAATTATACGTGCAAAATCCAAACAAAAATTATTCTAACATAGTATGTTATTCTTCATTATAATCTACCAAAAAAAGAGAGCAAAAATATCAAAACAGTTAGAAAAAAAATATTTAAAAGTGAAGTGATTTGAAAGGCTATTGGTATGATGAACCTCAAGAAAAAACACTGCATGCACGTGCTTTTAAATTAGGATTAGGAACGAAATATGCTTTTCAGAAATGCAATGATCCCATGTTAAGTCTATGGCTGTACGAATATTTGTTTGGGCTTTCAAATCGCTTCATTTTTTTAAAAAAAATTTTAAAAGTCTGACTGTTTTCTGGCTGTTCTGATATTTTTTTGCTCTTTATTTTTGGTAGACTGTAGAAAAGTGTGAATTCACTCTTTACTCCTTCACTTTTCAATCTATGCAAACTATAGCGATTCACAGGAGTGAATCACGCAAGATGAAGAGTGAAAGTGAAACGGTGTAAATGAGAATTGAACCCTCAGTTTATGGCCCCGGTCTCTTTGTGTGGTCAATTAGGGAACAAAAGAAAACCCCTCTTCTAACGGCAGTGTGACGGGAAACCCCCAAACTACACAAAGATATAGGGAAGATGAAACTGAGGGCCATAAAACTCTATCCTCGCCCAAAACCTTTTCTTCCACTCCTCACATTAACCACGCCGGGTCCTCTTCCAACGCTCCCCCTATCACCTCCTACTCTATCACTCCGGTGTTTACGGCGCGACGCGGGTCACGTGCTTGTCGCGCGACTCCTTTCCTCCCCATCCTCCTCCTTCCTCGGGAGGGAGGAGAGGAGAAAAAAAAAGTTCTCTCTTCGCGCGTGGCCAGTTGTTTGTTCGGTTGTTCTTTTCTCTGTTCTGCTCTCTCCCTTCCTCCATTTCCGCCGTTGTGTGGCGAAATGCTCGTAAACAAGGTTTTTCGTTTGTGTGGGGTTTTTGAGCTCTTTTTATTTAATACTTTTCACGTGGGGTCGACGCGTGGCGCAGATTTGTGTTTATTTGGGTCGAATTTTCTGGTGGAGGGTCCGTTACTTGCAGAATTTTCCCAATGGGGTCATTTAGTTGAATATATTGCAGAGAGGGGGGCCCACGCCCCCCTCTGGGAAACGATTTGAGTGGTTCTTAATTTTTTTTTGTCTCGTTTTCCTCTTTGTATACCTAGAAATTACTATTTTCCCATTGTACAATTCTAGGACCACCACATTTTTACTGGAAATTCGGGAACCTGTTTAGAATGCAGTGAACAATCATCATAAAAAAAACTATCAGTATATTCAAGAATAATGCAGAGTTGAAAAATAATTGATTTTGAACGTTGAGGAAATCTTAAAAACCACTTAAATTAACAATTAAATTATATTTCTGCTTAATTCACAGCACAAAAGGGGAAAATAGAAAAACTAATACAAATCAAGTAATTAAGGCAGTATAATGAAGTATAATGGAGTCCGACATTCAATGGATAAAAAAGGTAAAAATACTTATAAAAACAAATTTTGTGATGACTTAGATTACAGTTCAAAGAATTAAAAAAAAAAGATAAACTAACTTAAATTTCAAATTAAATGAATCAAATACAATGTATGGACATCGCTGTCGCCAAATTCAAAGGCTATAAGTGCTGTCCTTTAAAAACAACCCACTGTTTCATATTTTCTTCATTAAAAGCTTAATAAAAAGGATAATTAACACTAGAAAGACGGCACTATGCTGTATACCTAGAAAGACTGAGTGGGCCTTTTTGGCCCATCTCTGATTTTTTGCATACGGAGCTAATTATACATCTAAAATGTAATAATATCATATAAATAACTGTTAGAGTATAAGATAGGGACTCAATCTTCAGATTTCTATAGGATTTTATAATTTTTAATTATTAAAATAAATTGTAATTATGGCCATGAAAAGTGCTTTGACTATATTTTTATCCATAGATCTGATAAATGAGTTGCTACTCTAGATAAATGACACTGGTAGGAATAATTTATAAAACCCATTCAATAAATATAGCAAAGTTTTTAAAACTGACCTGTTTATTCGTATTTTGCACATTTGGAGCAATGGATACAAAGCATTTCTCTAAATGCGCATTTTCCACAAACCAATTTTTTACTGCCGAAACATGTCTTTAATGTATGGTTTCCTTTAGAGGATACACTATAATTCTACAAATAACCCTTTTTCTCACTGCTGTCTTCTCTTTTTATGCTTTTTTCCCTTTTTATGGTAGAAATGGTTGTTTCTTTGGCAGACACATAAGGGGCACGGAGCTCTTCACATAATCTCAAGATGAAATTTCTACGACTTAATTTCTTTTTACCGGCTACTGCCTTGTATAAGATCCATGCATTTACAGCAGAGATATCTAATATGTTATAGAAAACATGCATAGGCCAATCTTCCAACAGCTAGAGCCTGATTTGGTGCTATACAGCCGTATCACTTGATCCACAATGATGTCGTTGTAGTAAGCTATAGTATCCGGCTTTTTCTTTTCCTTCTAGTTGTCTATAATACGGTGTTGTGCAGTTAAGGTTATGTCTTTATTTCTTTAAATAAACAATTATTGAATAAAGATTTTGTTTTCCTAATTTTGCAGTTGGCGGAACCTCTCTACGGTTTCTTCTAAGTGTTCCAACCAGGCTAGTTTTGCTTGGGATTTTAGTTTTTCACACAGTTTTTATATTGTAAAATAGCTGTCAGTTGTTAAGTTCCTTTCTTTTCCCCAGTATGGCTGGGTACACTTCACAACGCATAATTTTCAATGCCTCAACAGGGAATGAAGGTTAGCAGTTTCCCCATTCAAACAAAACAGCTGGTACAGTTCAAGTTGTAAAATGTATTTCTTTTGTGAGAAACAAACCTTATTGGTCACCTTGTTGACCGAAATTCAATGGTGAGAACCTTTATCTATATTGTGGGCACCATAAATTCATCCTTTGAAATGTCCTCCCATCGACCACAACCTCAACTGAGAAAGGGGCGTTCTAAACCGAATCGAATTGAATGGAACTTGAAAGAGATAACACTTGTAAGATATAACAAACAAAGAAGATCCCCTCCCCTTTCTATAGGAAAATTTCATGGAAATACGAGCGGAACGAAGCAAGGAAAACACAGGAGGTGGTACGGTCCAAAAAAGCCCGCTCCGTCTTTCTAGGTATACGGTTCGCTATCTTTGCTCCTATGAGACTAAAATGAAAACGGTTTGGTATGCACTTTAATTGAACCAAATAAGGAAAAGTCAGAAAATTTCAAGCCATTCGGTTGATTAGAGTTGAAATCATTAAGCCGCAAACAGCGCGATGGGCCAAAAAAGCCCATCCCGTCGTTCTAGTGTTAAATCGAACAAAAAAAACTGTACTAGCGGCTCATCCTTCCTAAAATTTTAGTGCTAAGCATTTTTAATTCCAACTCTCCATTACAAATTGGCAGCCAATTAAGTAAGAATTTGAAAAAAACCCACTTTTTCCTAGAAGGACTCTAATTGGCGGACTGAGCTAAAACTTTAATATTTTATTCTCATAGTAATGGGATAACACAAAAACGCGCGAAAACTGCTCTAAAGTCTTTATAACATACATTTTTACAAAATCTGTAAATCTGAAGCACATTTTTTGCCAAAAATCTACATTATCTCAACTTGCTTAAAAAATAAGTAAATAAACCGTTCTTTGACCAGTTTTTACATCCCTGACACTCTAAGAGGCATAGAAGGACAGGGTATATGAGTTTTAATTATTTAATTTAAAAATCTCAATGGGTTGTTTTTAGGGTACAATTTGGAGTGGGTTGTTTTAGGACAGCACTATATCTGCTTATACATATGGGGTAGTTTTCCCTCTATACTCTCATTTGTAGAGTGAAGCTTGGAGATTTCTTTGAGCACAAAAAGTCAATTTGCCATTTTTTGGACTTATTCGACTAACGATTAATTTATGGAGTGATAAATGAGGCAGTTGAGTTACAATTTTTGAAGACTCCTACTCAAGAAGTATAACTAAGCGAAGTGGTCAATGCTAAGACAGTTGAAGCATGCGAAGTAATAGCAGTTTGTTATTACGTGTTTTAAAACATTAAAATTATGTTATTGATCAATCCTGGCATCAGCTTAGCACCGATAGCACAGTGGTATAGTGTGCGGCTAGTAACCCAATGGTCTCTGGTTCGAGATTAGAGTAGAGTTGAGTTGTTACTTTTGTAGAAATAACCAGTGCCATAACTTAGGAGTAAATCTTTTAAAGAGTAAATCTTGGTATCACCTTCATCTTCTGACGAGTGGACCCAGGTGCTGCCAGATGCTCGGTCCACCCGATCCCCCCCTAGAAATAACCGAGGGGGGCGATGTTTGTTTACTGCGGGGGTGGCGAATCGTTAAGCACGCGCCCTTCTATAATTAGCCCCCTCCTCCCCTAATGGTCTGCCGGAGAACGCGAGGAACGCCGCAGCTTGCGTTTCGACTCATCGCCCGATCATCGGACTGCGCTGAGCTGCTCAGAGCGACACTGGACTAAGTACAAGACTTGAGATGGATGCTTTTAGACCCTTGTATCTGGTGTTTAAGTCGATAGTTCAATTTATTGGTCTGTAATAGAACAATCAATGCCGTTTTTAGGTATATTAATACTCTCGATTGATTTAGTTCATAGTCACTAGGGGACATCCATAAATTACGTGAGGTGTTTTTTCCAAAATCTGGACCCCCCCTCCCCCCTTGGTGAGATTTAGTGAGATTTTGCTGGACCACCCCTCCCCCACACGTGAGATTTACCTACAACTTTTTAAAAATTATTTTCCTTTCTCAAACTTAAATACCAAAGAAAATCGTATAATTTCTAACTTAAAAAGTTGACGTGAGATTTTAATCGACCCCCCCTCCCCCCTTGGTCAGATTTGGTGAGATTTTTCCAAACCCCTCCCCCCCCCTTTTTGACCTCACGTAATTTATGGATGTCCCCCTATGCTCTGAACTTCTCAAAGTACAAAATCTGAGATAAGAATGAATTCAGGTGTCTTTTTAGATTACTTCGGGTCTAAGTCTTATAAATTTATATGTAAGATCAATGGCTTTTCCACAGGTAATACTTTTGTCTGACTTGGGCCGTTTTCATCCTGAGTTACTCAAACAGCTTTAGAGTTTGAGAGAGGCCTTCCAGTCATACCTTTACTAATCCCGAGTTATGATTAGTTGAACACCTGTAAAACGTGTTTTTCCTTCTTGGTACACAGTATGCGGAAAAACAAACTTTACAGCGGTATGCTATTGAAAAATCTGTTGACATTGGGAAGTCCTACTAAAACCCAGGTAGCCCCAAAACACCGACAAAAGTGCCCCTCCTTGGCCTAAAAAAAGGGTAAAAAGATAGAATAGGCGTAAAAAAGGAGAAAGAAAAAAGCAGATTCCCTGAAAGACCAAAAATTTTTTCAGTCATTTTATAAACGTATTTTTTTTTTTCTTTTTCCCAATGGGTCACTTTCCCCAGATTGTTCAAACTTTTTTGTTCATTAAGTGTTTGTGCTGATCAAATCAGTTATTTATAGGGTCAAAATCCCGACAATTTTTGGGGGAGAAATATGGGGATGGAAAAATAAATTTCACGGGGGGATCTGGAAAGATCTTTATACAGGATGATTCAGATAAGTGCTTCATAACTTCTAGGGGAGGTAGGGTACATCATCAAGACGAACAAGAATCGATATAGGTTAGGGGGTCGCAAGTGGGGTCTAAGGGGTAAAAATCACGGGAGAAAATTAGCAAAAAACCTCGCATATCTGAGCAGAAAGCGATACAATTGTTCGAGTCCGGCATTTTTTACATTCAACCAATTCAAATTTTTCATGTAAAAACGAGATGCAAGTGTTTATTCTAATCAAAAACAGACCAATATAATTGAATCAGGCATGCGTTGTAAGTTGATAGACTGCAGTAGAAAGTGTCAGGACAAAAACATCTTAATACTAGAGTTTTTGTTGGTTGTTTGGTTGGTTGGAGTTATATGGCGCAAATAACTAAAGTCTGACCAAGGGACAATTGTAACTTTAATCTACCTACAACGCATGCCTGATTCAATTATTGGTCTGTTTTTTATTGGAATAAACACTTGTATCTCTTTCTGCTCAGATATGCGAGGTTTTTTGCTAATTTTCACCCGTGATTTTTACCCCTTAGACCCCACTTGCGACCCCCAAACCTATATCGATTCTTGTTCGTCTTGATGTACCCTACCTCCCCTAGAAGTTATGAAACACTTATCTGAATCACCCTGTAGAAATAAGAGTAAAATTTTGTCAATTTTATTCTTTTTTTTTTTTTTTCAAATTTTGTCCAAAGGTAGAATTGACCCTCAAATGTATCCTCCTCTCGGAGTCCTGCTGGATCCGCGCACCTTGAACATTAGCTAGAATCAATCAAGTATCTTATTTTAGGTGCCCAAAATGTATGCAAATGCTTAAGTTCTTAAAGATTTTATATTTAACTCGCTCGATTAATTCACATTTATGTGCTGTCGCAGTACCCTGACAACAAGTATAAATTTGATTGGATAGTGAGCCTTGAGATCTCATTTCAATTATCTTAAGGGTATTAGACGAATCTAGAGTATTCTACACCTCCTAGTAATAACCCCTGTTAAGGTAATTGTCACCCTTTTCCCTCATATTGTTCTTCTCATTCTTTTTCTCCATCGAGCGTCGCCGTGGTCGGGCGAGAGGAATCAGTGTGTTCAGTCGTCCCCTAATTGGAGTGGAGCCGCATAAATCACGTCTGCGGTCTTGCGGTCCTCCTTCCTAAAAAAAGAAGCTTCTTCGCGACAGCCAGGCACGCGCCTGCACCTGTCCTCTCTCTCTCTCTTTCTTCCCGGAACGACGCTCCCTCATTTTCGTTTGTCCGAGGGAGCGGGGGTGGATCATAGGGATTGCTTTTTTTTAATAGTAGGGGAGCCCAGAGTGTTTTTGGGTAGTAACTCGAGAGCGTCAGATAATCATAGGGGGGATACCTTGCATGCTTTTGAGTAACTCCACCAAATATAAGCTGTCTATGTTGGTGGGTTTGTTTAGAACAGCCCGTCAAATTTGTAAAAACAGATTAGTTAAATGGACATACTCGAGCGCGTTAGATAACGATAAGGTAGGTTAGTTACCAGCTAAAAAAGGTACATTTTCTAAAATCTGCCGATTTGAGCGGTGGGTAAGGGAGCGGGAGGGTTACAAAGTTGCAAAGTAAAGCCAAGACCGGTAAGACGCTATCGCTCTTTTTGAGAAAAATGTACGAAACAAAATGTTTGTAGACTAGTAGCCAGGAAACTAGGCTCGACTAGTTGTAAACTGTCTTGGTAGCCAATCTGACGCGCTCGAGTATGTCCATGTAACTAGTTTTCTTTCAAATTTTGACGGGCTGTTCTAAACAAACCCACCAACATGGAGAGCTTATATTTGGTGGAGTTACTCAAAAGCATGCAAGGTATCTCCCCTATGATTATCTGACGCGCTCGAGTAAATCCACAATTAGCATCATGGGCTCCCCTACTATAAATGAGGGCTCTTGTACATTTTGTGTGCAAAGTTGTAAAACTTCTTGAGGATAGATTGGAAAAGGGGAAAGGTTCAAAAATGGGAAATTGAGTGCTCATAAAATCTCTTAAGTTTCGTTCTACACATGTGTGGAAAGAGAAAAAAAATAACTCCCATAGAGGGGGGGGGGGCAGATATACCATCTTGAATTGGTAAAATCGATGTTCATTCATTTTTTTATTTAATTTGAAATTTAAATTAATTTGCATTTTTTCTTATTCATATAGACATATACATACTGTGTCTGTCTATCACAAGATGAGCTCTGGACTAGTTGCCTGGTTATGGTGGTTGCTATAGAAACAATACTATATGAATGGATGTAAGAAATATAAACGAGAGCTCATCTTGTGATAAACAGACATTTGAGAACATTAATTGCAATGGGCGCGTTCCTGTTTACAAGGTGGAGGTACATACAAAAAAAAAGAATAAATACAATTTACAAAGAAATACAATAACGGCATAAATATAAAAATAATGGCGACATAAATAAACATAATGGAATGACCAAGAAGAAATTTAGAAAAAAATGAGATAAATAGATGAGATGAAATAAAATAAGATTTTCAATATTTTTTCTTATTCTTTGTTCTGTAAACTAAGCCAAAACAAAATTTGCTTTTAATTTAAAAGTGTTTTTACCTTTTTTTCCCCAGTGAATGTTGGACTTCATTTAACTCTTATTCATTTAACTCTGTAATTTAAACAACTAGAAATCCAAATTTAGGAACAAAGCAGTGCCTTACAGTCAGTATTCGTTCACCCAACAAATTTGCACTGGTATACCTCCTATTACGCCTGAATTCCACGTGCAAAATCCAAACAAAAATTATCCTAACATAGTATCTTATTCTTCATTATAATCTACCAAGAAAAAAAAAGAAAAAAATATCAGAACAGATAGAAAAAAATATTTAAAAAAATGAAGCGATTTGAAAGCCCAAGCAAATATTCGTACAGCCATAGACTTAACATGGGATCATTGCATTGCTGAAAAGCATATTTTGTTCCTAATCCTAATTTAAAAGCACGTGCATGTAGTATTTTTCTTGAGATTCATAACACCAATAGCTTTCAAATCGCTTCATTTTTTAAATAATTTTTTCCCAACTGTTTTGATATTTTTTTGCTCTTTTTTTTTGGTAGATTATAATGAAGAAATACTATGTTTAGGATAATTTTTGTTTGGATTTTGTCCGTGGAGTTTAGCCGTATAATAGGAGGTATACTAGTGCAAACTTGTTGGGTGTACGAATACTTCCTGGAGTGACTGTAAGGCACTTTTGGATATTTTGTGCCCCTTATTCCCTGTGCCTTATACAGGGTGATTCAGTTAAGTGTTTCATACCTTCTAGGGGAGGTAGGATACATCAAGACGAACAAGAATCAATGTAGGTTAGGAGGTCGCAAGTGGGGTCTAAGGGGTGAAAATCACGGGTGAAAAGTAGCATAAAACCTCGCATATCTGGGCAGAAAGAGATACAATTGTTCGATTCCGGTATTTTATACATTCAACCAATTCAAATATTTCCTGTAAAAACGAGATGCAAGTGTTTATTCTAATCAAAAACAGACCAATAAATGAAACATGCATGCGTTGTAAGTTGATAGACTGCAATAGAAAGTGTCACGACAAAAACATCTAATACTAGAGTTTTGTTGGTTGTTTGGTTGGTTGGAGTTATATGGCGCAAATAACTAAAGTCTGACCAAGAGACAATTTTAACTTTAATCTACCTACAACGCATGCCTCATTCAATTATTGGTCTGTTTTAGATTAGAATAAACACTTGCATCTTGTTTTTACATGAGAAATTTGAATTGGTTGAATGTAAAAAAATGCCGGAATCAAACAATTGTATCTCTTTCTGCCCAGATATGTGAGGTTTTTTGCTAATTTTCACCCGTGATTTTTACCCCTTAGACCCCATTTGCGACCCCCTAACCAATATCGATTCTTGTTCGTCTTGATGTACCCTACCTCCCCTAGAAGTTATGAAACACTTATCTGAATCACCCTGTACGTGCGCTATGCCTACAATTGTATTTACGCATTTTCAGTGTAGTTGCTAAATGCGACGGTTTGGGTTCCAACCACCAGACACGGAGACTGCTACTGATTGAACATGCATGTTCTTTCCGGGCTAATTGGTGGTGGGACACGCGATCCACCTGTCGGCACGCCAACTCAAAGAGCGCGCCGTCACGGGGATGCCGCATCCATTCAACCTCAAAACGGAAAACCCGCACAAAACACCACGAGAAAGAAGCGCGTGCCGCTTAGGAATGCCGCAAGAAAGCTATAGCTGCCTTCTCCATGTTTCTTGTGGTTTTTCCAGTGAAGCGGTTTTCCCAAACACTAGGAATTAGGTTTCCGTAGCTTTTTTCTTTGTGAAGGAGCTTAAGTAAGTGGCATATACCTTAAGCAGCACAAACGTTCAAGATTCTTCAAATTTTGGTCATGTATGGCGTTTACTTCTTATAGAATTTACGTAAATTTGACATATTTGGTACATGAGCTGTGCTTTTAGGGCAAGGGTCGACAACTGACGGTGCGAGATATTTTGAATATTATTAATATGTATTCTTAGACATTAAAAATTAGTTTGATCTTCTTTTTAAAGGTCAAATTTCCAAAAATTTCCTGCACAAAAATTTACAATACCGGTGTTGTACCTTGGACATATTTTCAGTTTTTTTCATTCATCAATTGCGTACTTCAATTAAAATTCTGAAAAAAAAAAATATATGTTGTGTATGAAAAGCTAAAGTATCGAGAGAAAGTTGTTTCATCAGTTTATTTTCAATAAATAAAAAAAAATACACAGAGTAAAATGTAAAAATAGGTCCCACGTACAATACCTTCTCCTACAAAAACTAGTTAAAACTCTGTTTTCATTGATCAAATATACGAAACATTTCTGATGGGGTAATCCCAAACCTTCCAACAAAAGGTCCAGGATTAAAAAAAAAAAAAAAAAAAATGTTCCTTTTGCCCTCCCTGGTCCCCAAATGTCCAAAAATGCGTTACTAGTGTCAATTTCCAGAAATGTTTCGCTTTTAACGGGCGATCTTTTGAGAACACGAGCATCTCTGATCGAGAAGGGAGGGGTAAGGCGGGGGAGGAGGGTGGGCGAAGAAAGAGGAGCGAAGAACAAAGATAGCGAAAGTTGAGGTAAACAAGAGAAAACCTTTCTTCTTTCTTCTTTTTCTCCGCTTTGCCGAAACTTCCTTTCGCACCGTTCGCCCACTTGGGTGGGGAGTTCTCGTGAGAAGTTGGTGATATCGAATTGAGAGAAGATTTGTATTTTTTTTTCTCCTGTGAAAATTTTCTTAAGATTGGAGTTGTTTTTCTTCTGTTGATAATTATGAATGCGTTAGTTGATGGAGGAGGTATTCGGTGAGTGTTATTTTTTTATATTGTTATATCTGCTTGTTTTATTACAGTCTACCAAATCTTTTTTGGCTTTTTAAAAGGGTTTTTGTTTTACTTTTCAAAAATTTTTGTATACGAGAGAGGGGGGAACTCAATTTTTCAGACGCAATTTTATAGTTATAATCTCCTGCTTATAGGTACTGATAAATGAAAATAAAATCGACTCTTCAACGTGTTTTGGAATCTTTGGTGCGTCTGGATAATTATTTACATCAGTTTTCTTGTTTTGCGTGGTGCAAAGTTACAATCACTTGTAGTTTCGAAAGTATTTTTTTTATAAAATAAGTGTATTTATGTTTTATAATTGTGATAAGATTAAAATACGTGTATTCATTAATATTTAGTCACCAGTGTGGCACCTTGGGACAGTTGAATAGATTTTTTAAATTTGTTATTATGAATTCCCTAAAAGAGATAATTGGTCGGATAATTGGATGCACAAAGGATTATATTTTATGTATTAGCTGCGTTTGAACAAATATAATTGTTAAAAAAGTAGAAAATAGTTTACAAAAAGTGTCCCAAGGTGCCCCACTCTCCCCTATTATCTTTGAAAAAGTTTTAATTAGGTAATGGTCAAAATGTTTCTACATTAATTTGGTGTGTGGGTTAAAAAAATTTGTTTTCTTAAGCTTTAAATATTTCCACCACCATCAATAAGCTGGTGCTAGGTGGATTTGTCAAAGGGTTCTGACCACCCTGCTTGCTGACACTCCAAAACCCATGGAACTGCTTTACCAAGTTCTTTTCAGTGGTTTGTTGATAAGTGGCGTAGCCAGAAGAAAAATTCAGAGGGTGATATTGGATTTTTTTTTTTTGGGGGGGGGATATGGAGTAAATTTAGTCCTTGTCTATGGTCAAAAAAGGAAAATTTGTTACTTTGGAGAGGATATATCTCCAAATCCCCCCCCTCTGGCTACGGCCCTGCGTTGATAGCATTTTCCATTCATATATCCAGTAAGGTTTAAAAACTGTAACGTAGTACGTCAACCATCTTCCCGAAATGAAAAATCACACCAACAAAACTTGTATTTATCTATATCTATAAAAGCCAAATACCACTGACTGACTGACTGACTGACTCACTCACTCACTGGTAAGTGACAAACACTCAACACGGAATCTCCGAAACTACTGGACCCAGAGGCTTGAAATTTGACAGAGACGTTCCTCTCAGCTATGCGACGCGCACTAAGAAAGGATTTAAAAATCCAACGACTCCTTCCCTGTTTTTCGGCGCTTTTTCTACTCCGTTTTTCCCATTGAAATAGCATTATGCATTGTTGAAATGCGTAAATTGCAGTAGGTTTATTTCTCTCTTGAGGTTTCGTCTGATGGCCTCATGTGATAAAATATAATTTCAAAAATTTCATAATTTATAACAAATTAAGACGAAAAACACAGTGTAAATTTCTTTTTCAAAATTATAACAATTTTCAGGAAACATATAAATTCAAATAATTTATTTTGAAACAAAATTTTCCTTTATTTGTAATTTTAATTTTTTTTCTAAAATAAATATATTTATGGAAAGGCTAAAATAAATGGTTTTCATGGAAACAGAGCAGAAATTATTTCATTGTTTCATGGGGCATGGTTTACTAGACTTATACATTCACTAAATTTTTATTGTTAAGTACTAGAAAACCGTTTTTACTAAGAAGTTGGGTGCACCCACGTTTCGCCCACAAAATAAGTTCCATCCCCCCGTCCATAATATATTCCCTAAAATCCCCAACACCAGTGCCTCTGTTTTTCCCTAAATTCCCCTACCTCTCTTCCGTTTTCATGGGCTATCATGATAAAAAGAAAATGAGATTTATCAAGCATTTTATTGTTTTGATAAAAATGTTTTTATTTTTGGAGATGTAGGATCATACAAATAAAAAATGGATTCTTAATAATTTTTGAATATAGATTAAATTAGGTATAGTTAAATATTTTGCTTTAGCGGCGGGAGTTGTTGACTGAATTACACATCGGGATTATTTTTTGATTAAATTAATATCATTTTTAGAAAACGATAGAAATGTCATAAAATACGGTTTGTAACATCCTGTAGGAAATTATTCCCAAGGGTCTCAAAGAGGGTTGTGATTTTTACTTCCTAAGTTTTTTAAAGTGATTTATAAAAAGGTATATAAAAGATTTATAAAAGTGATTGTTCTTTTACAGCCGTAGTTAAATGCGGGACGGGGGTGAGTTAGGGTATGTTGTTTTCACAGTAAGGAACCGGGATGAAAAAGACGACGGGGGTGACGGGATGATAAGTGACTGCTAATCCAGAAAAAGAAAAGACATATAACTTGATAAACCTGATGATTTCAATTTGATTGTTCTTTACAGCGAAGGTAACAGCCAAATTTAAATGCGGGACGGGATGAGTTAGGGTGTATTTTCACAGTTAGGAACTGGGATGAAAAAGACGACGGGGACGACGGGATGATAAGTGACTGCTAATCCAGAAAAAGAAAAGACATAACTTGAAAAACTTTTTAAAATATTTATGAATTAACTCAACCCGTGCAAGGCCGGGTAAGTCAGCTAGTTTATTATATACGCCAAGTAACTTTCCTTAAACCTAGTAACCGTTAATAAAGGGAAAAAATGAAACTTCAGAATTTAATATATCTAACACTAATTAGAAATTCTTAACAAAAAATAAGATTTTGAGAATGAGAGATGAAAAGATTGAAGAGTATGTTGCTTTTTTTAAAATTCATGATTCTATCTGCTGTTTGTTTTTTCATTTCTTCGCATTTTCGATGGTTTAAAGTTTGATCGGATTAAGATGTTTTTTTCTGAGTGATTTTTACTTGATTTTCTCGGATGAAGTTGAGCATGAAATGATCATATGAGAGTAAAGGGGCGTATATTGGTGAGTGTTATTTTATAATTGTTACGCTTTCATATTTGAAACCGTTCAAATATTTCGTAAAAATATTTTTCGTGATTTTCCGACAACCTCTCTTCTCCTAAATTGTCAGCAAACGTAAGCAAAACGAAAGAAACTGCCCCACTCACCTAATTTTTTTTATTTATACGAAGCTTTTAGTAATAATACAATTTTAAAAATTTAAAACTGAATTTTGTTTTTGAAAGACTTATGTTGAAATTAACAAAGAAAATAAATAAAGCAGTTAGAGTACGCAGCACGTGAGACCAAGATTACAATCCTTGAAATCACAAAAAAATGCATCACTACCTTCGTAAATGGGAGATTCCTCGATCCCTTATATCTCTTTCTAAATAAATACCTATCAGACATTTATTCAACAGTTGTAGCATATAACTCTCTTGTTGGTGGTGAAGAGTAAGAGGCCGTTCAAGTATTACGAAAGCAAGTTTTTGGTCATTTTTTACCCCCCTCCCCCCTGTCATCAAAAATAAGCAAACTGTAACCCACCATAATTACCTAAGAAAGCTGACCGACCACCCCACTCTGTTCTTTTTTGTGCAAAATCTTTAGTAATACTTAAGATTTCTGAAATTTATTGTTCTCTCCATAAACACTTAACCTATCGTTAAAACTTTCTCTGTGAAAAATGCCTGAAATTATTTCCTAGTTAAATTTTTTTTGTGAAATTTGTTTTGGGTTGAAATTTGAGATTGAATTTGAAAATGAAGTGTTTGTAACATCTTACGTAAGCATCACTCATACTCCCCCTCCTCCTTATCAGGAAAAATAAGCAAAGAACAAGCTCCCATCCCTCTTAGGTGCTTACGTAATATTTAAACGGCCCCTCACCTCTTTTTTAATAAATACCTATCAGACATTTATTTAACAGTTGTAGCATATATCTCTCTTGTGGTTAAGAGTAAGATGAGTTGGATTCGCTCTATAAAAATCTCAACTATTTTGTCTATTCGTACACTCTTAGGGCGCTGATGTATTAGTTCTCTAAGTCGTTCTTGAATCAACCCTATAATTCACTGCAGTTAAATTCTAAAGATGCCTTCTAACGATGGAAGATTCCTTCCTCATGTCACCTCTCTTTAAGTATGACGCAAAATGATTCAATCTTTTTGAAAAATTCATGAAAATATCACAATGTTACTTTTCCAAGAATTTAAATGAGCTAGTTTTCAGCTTTAAAGGGGTTGTAAGCTTTCAAATGTTAAGTTAAGCATTTAGTAATCAATTGTAGCACATAACTCTCATGGGCTAAAGAGTATGCTGAATTATATGATTCTCGGTACTAAAATTTCAATTATCTTGTCTGTGCGTACTCTTAGGACACTGATGTATTAATTCTCTAAGTCGTCCTTGAATCAACCCTATAATTCACTGCAGTTAAATTCCAACGATGCCAAGCTGTTCAGAAAAAAGGATAGTACCTCACATAAGTATTTACTTTGAAAGCAATCATTTGTTCTTTATTTAGAAAAAATTAAGATTACTTCACAGGGGAATTAGATGCTAACTCAAAAGATATTTTACCTGATAAATAAAATACAAAAAGTGTAAAGAAAATTACTACAGTCTTTTAAGACCGCTAATAACCGTTGCGTAACTTTTACCCGACAGCGCACTCTTACCCTACTCCTTTGCACCCTAACTATAGCTAATAGTAGGGGAGCCCATGATGCTAAATGTGGATTTACTCGAGCGCGTCAGATAATCATAGGGGAGATACCTTGCATGCTTTTGAGTAACTCCACCAAATATAAGCTCTCCATGTTGGTGGGTTTGTTTAGAACAGCCCGTCAAAATTTGAAAGAAAACTACACTGTTAAAAAAACCAGTTCAATATTTCACCAGAATTCTGGTGAAATGTTTGAGATTTTAAGGCTTGCACCAGAATTTCGGTGCTATGCAAAATCGTTGCCACCGAAGAAAATATGGTTTCTCCGAAATTACGGTGAAAGATCTTAAGGGTTTCGGTGCGACCTGATTGAACCGAGAATCGAGATTCTTGATCCTCCATCAGCCATTTTGTCGATTTGTTGTCGTGACTCGTGGAAATTGGATTGCTGTGGATTCATTTAAAAAGTAAGTGTTGAGTACTACTATTGAAGTATAGTATGATTTTTATGTTTTTGTTGTTGGCTTAAATTTTATTCTAAGAGATAATTAATTTGGAATTAATAAAAGATAAAACAATTATTCTTAAAGATGCATTGAAACTGTTGTTCTGATTATATTGTTGAAATAAAAGTTTTTTAATGCATTTGCTTATGTTAGGATGTTCTGAATGTCAATTTTGATTATTTTAGACCCAAATAATTTATAAACATATATGCTGCTTATCGATTTATATATTATTTTCATGTATTGTTCACTTTAGTTTATAACTTCATCACGCTTTAGTTTTTGTCAATATATCTATGCATGTTTCGTTCATCTACATGGATCGTTGCGATCCCAGGTGATATAGATATTTTTCTTGTTCTATTTGATTTGATTAATTGTAAATAAATTTGTTATTCAAAATATTTGTTACCAATTCAAAAATATTTAATTATGTTGGAAAGATAGAATGTTATGTAAGAAATTATTGAATTTTTCTTTTTCATCTCTAAAAATATGATATTAAAGTAAACATAAAATTTTATTTATAGCATTCTGATTTGATTTGGTTTGTTGTTTAGATCATTACATTAAAAACATCTCCCTTATCATTTATAAGTTTAAACATATCCTTTAACTAATTAGTAGCATTTAAATTAGAATTTCATCTTTCTCTGGCATTAGGAACTAATGAAGTATGTAAAATATTTTCACTCGTTATTTAAGTAAGATGATTTAAGTGAAGCATTGAAAGAGTTTCTCGATTTTTATCAAATGCAGTATTCAATGGATTTCAGTACAAACCCAACTTGTATGTGCTAGTTAATTTTGAAAAAGGATGAGCCTGTTTTTTCGAAAATTGTCCTGTTATTGTGTAAAGGGGAAGAACTACGTTTTGAGTGTCGAACATACCACTCTCACACAGTGTTTCACATTTTAGGCTACAAGTTGTTTGAAACTAAAGTCATAAATATATTGTCATTTACTGATTTTCTAGACAAGTATCCATTATCAGTGTACAAGTTTAAGGGATATTCTGTTTTAATCCCTAAATACATCATTAATCATTAATTCATTAATTTCTTAGTGTATATACTGTCTATTAGTGTATATATTTATCTTATGTATGTAACTGTTGGAAATTCAAACATTTTTGATTCTATCCCATGAATAAATTGCTAATTCTTGCTAATTAATAGTTGTTTATGTATATTTTAAAACCTGTCTTGTTATTGTAGCAATAATTTAGGAATGTTCTGTAATTCAAAGTGAGTACAGAACTCAAGTTACTCCTTATAAGAATCTGAAATAGTTAAAATGGTAAAATCTCTTTACATTATTGGTATTTTGATATGGATTTTTTTTTAAATAAATCTAATTTCTTCCAAAAAACTGTTGATATTGTTCATGTTTTATATTCATTTTATAAGTTTGAGAAGTTGGTAAAATAAATTTTCTGTTATACACACAAATTGTATTTTTTAATTACAGTATAACCTTGTTATCTCAAAAAACCTTTTTATAGTACATAAAAACCTTGAAATTGATTATTTTTATATTATTCCTTGTTATCTTAGAGAAAAAAATTGGGTTCCTTTGGTTTAGAGATAATAAGGTTATACTTATACACATAATTAAAAGAAAAAAGTTCAATTTTATAATATAAATCTACATTAGACATAGTCTGACTACCTGAAAAAAAATTTCAAAAGAACTTCAAACCTTAATGATTACCTTACAGATTTGGCACAAAACTCTTTTTCAGCTTATATGAATTACCATATTGAAAATAAATGAAATTTTGTGTAAAAAAAATGAGTGTTAAGGAATATGAACAAAATAATTTAAAAAAACTTAGTAGGTAAATGCATCCTAATATAATACTAATAAAAACACCTTATTTTCTGTCAATGTAGAGCCGGTGCTTCCGATATCGCCCATCTCGGTTCAAACTTTCACCGTACTCCCGGTGCTTCCCATATCGCCTATCTCGGTTCAAACTGTCACCGTATTCCCGGTGCTTCCCATATCGCTTATCCCCAGTTAGCATGAAACCTTACAAGAACATTTTATTTGAATTGGCATAGGCTTTAAAAATTAACGTTGGCCTCAAAAACCTCAGAACTGATATTGCATCAAAGTTACTTTTGCAAATATAAGTAATATAACCTTGCAACACTGTTTGCATATAGTTCTCAAAACAAGTATCAGCGCCATCTAGCTAGTGTTGCGTAAACTAAATGGAGAGAGCGCTCCTATTGGCTCGAATCACATACTGACGCATGCGCATTGCTGCTCATCAGGCAATGACAGCGCGGAGGGATCCAGTTTAGCCAGCCTTGCAACGTCTTTCCCACCAATTTCGTGTTTCGTTTTTAGTGTTCTGCGTCGACGTGGAATTGATTCATCTCAACGATCTAGGTAATAATTTTAGAGGATTTCGAATTCAAGGTAAGTTATTATTTCCTAAACATTCCTCCCTGTGAAAATATCTATTCATTATCTAACACTGTGTGGTGTTGAACTTCACCACATCATATTATTTGGGTGCTTATAATATTTATAACTTTTAAAATTCCCGCTTTGATTCTTCCTTCAGGCATTAAGCATTTTTCTCTCCTTTCCCATCTCAAACTGTTCGCTTTTTGTATCACGCGCTTCTCATGAATATTTCTGAATCGTAATTATAAGATTGCTTCGGCCGATGGTAACAAATCTATTAGCACTGCTCCCATGCTTTCCTCCTCGCTGTCGCCGGGCAAGACATAACTTTCCCATCTCAACGTAATCTTTACTATCGCCAATATTCAAAATTTAATTGTGATAATTTCACACTCCGGTAACCTCTCCTACCTTTTCTTTAATTAGCTTTTGGCCAATTGTGGTTTTATGGCGCTCGCCATCCTAGGTTTACAATACATGTATTTAACCCTGTGCACACGTTTTTTTAGCTCTCTCTCTCGCATTTTTAAACTCCTCCCTCTCTTTTTTATTCTCCTGAATCTTTGCTGCTCCGGTCCCTAACATGTAGTGATTGCCGGTATTTCTCGGAGACCCAGGTGGGTCTGCCGAGGCGTTTTTTTGCGGAGTGCTCGTGCGGTCCAGTCCGCGGCTCCATGCTTCATCATTCCATCTCCCAAAACAAACATCCCAAAATTTGTGACAATCACCGATATGTGACTTTCACCGTGATTTGACCTGATGTGTCGACAAAACCCGTCATCAATTACAAAATGTGTTCCCAATAGTGTCTCATCGCAAAAACTTGTGTGACATGCAGTCTAAAGTGTCGACCATGCAACTTTGAAATGTGTCCAATTTGTTGTGAATTTCCAGTGCAGTGCTATTTACTTACATACTAGTGTCTTCAGTTAAAAATAAATGAGAGATTATAAGTGAAACTTGCATATTTTATCGACTAGCCAATACACTATTTATGAAATTTTTAAGACATCAAGACAGGACTTCCTTTTTAAAAGGTATGGGCCTCCTTCTCCTACAACTTTATCATTCTTCACCCAATCAGAAGAAGAACTTCAACGAACCTGGGTTTCTCTACATGAACTACCTATCTCTTATAAACACCCTTCGTTTGATTTTGATAAAAAAAAACACTATACCTTCACGACACACTGCCTGGCTTGATTCAAATGTCGAGTGCAGTTGGCTAACTTTAAGAGAACTCAACTGTCGTTATTTGCTAGGTTTTTCTGTTGTACTTAATTTTTATTGAACTTATAGATTACTTCCCTGTGGAAAGAAATTCTCAAGCTCGCACAGTTAGAGAAGGAGAAAGAAAAATAAAACAGATGCGACATGAGGGTCAATCATCCGCTAAGTTTGTCAGCCCTCAAACACTAAATAGCTTTAAAAGTAAGTATATATTTAATTATTTTTAGAGTTTACACTAAACATTACCAAAGTTACCTGTTAATTGTATTAAGAGAACATTTTATTGACTTGCTTAGTCTTTCGGACCATGAGCTTTTTTGTCTCGTACTTCTTAATGTTCATTTCTTATTTATGTATTTCTTTATTTGTATTCTGTATTTTTTTTTTGTATTTGTAATTTGTGCACTAAGTCATACACGACAACTACAACTATCCCTTTTGCTCAATAAAATTGCGGCGTGATTTTTTTTAGGGAAAGTAAACATTTTTTCTTAAGTGTCTGATGGTCCGAAATCCAAAACAAAAATATAATTAATTAATTTACTAATTTTATTTATGTTTCAAAAAAATTCCCCTCCCCTTAAAATTTTAGATTTTTTTTTACCTGTAGTTTCGTTTGTAGAGAATTTTTTAAAGTAGGTATGCTATTTTATTACCACCCTGTATCTTTTACGCATAAAATTTTGGATTTTTTGTTTCAGCTTTTTTTGGTTTTTACCATACTCATCCCTGTTTATAGCTGGCAATATAAAAAGTTGTATTATCAACAAGTGCTCTACATTTCTTTGCAGTTTTGTATTTTTCTGAGTAATTTTTCCTTCAATTAATTTTTGGTTACTTTACAGGGAGAAGAACCTTAATTAACTCCTTCCAAGAACATTTTTTGTGTACATATGTGTACAAGAATTTGTATTTTGTAATTTGTGTGTGTATTTTGTGTACAAGAACTATGAATAATCGTATGGAATAATCTTTTTTTTGTAAATATTTGGATACTTTTGTATTTATATTACAATCAAGAACTTTATGGATAATCGAGATTTGTGATATTTATCAGAAATAAATATTTATATACATAATTTTTCTTTCTTTATTTGTTGTAATAATCATCTGGGTAGAAAATATGCCCTTTTCAGTTCTTATATTTTATTTCAGCTTTACTTATCAGTTCACTAAAAAATATCTTGGATCTTATTTTATGTTGAAGATAGCAGGAAGTTCTTGTATTTTTAAAAACTTAATTCAATGTTACAAAAATTTAATCACTTAATTTATTTATTTGTATGTTAAATAAAAATCTGTTACACTTTAGTTTTTACCCATATTTTAACTCTTGAAATTATGGTATTACAATTTCTTAGATTACTTTTTTTCTTTCAAAAGATGCAATGATGTATAATCTCAAATGTAAAATATTCCTGGAAGTTTTTTGAAATGGATATTTTCTGCAATAGTTTCTTTATCATACCAAAACAATTCTGCAAAATATAAAAAGTTGTTTGAAAGTGTTTTACTACAAGTAACAAATTTCTCCAAGTTAAGAATTTAATTTAGTTAAACTTATCAATCTCTTTATTTATTCTTAATATTTAAAATCTTTTCTTGTCATTTATTTAAAAGTTTATACCTAGCAGAAGTTTTTTGTGTATGATAAAAAATATTGCTAAAAATATACACTTTATACAACCAACAGGAATATTTTAAAACAGTCTTTGTTTCCTTACATGTTGTGAAAAGTATTCCAAGAAATTATATTAATATAATACACTAATATTAGTGTATTATATTAATATAATTTCCAGGAATACTTTTCAAACAAAAACTGTTTTAAAATATTCCTGTTGGTTATATAAAGTGTATATTTTTAGCAATATTTTTTATCATACACAAAAAACTGCTGCTAGGTATAAACCTCAAAAAAAAAAAAAAAACATTTCCAGACAATGATTAGTTAACCTTGCCTAAAGGTTCCTCATACCTTATAACAACCTGAAATAGCTTAAAAACAACCTGAAATTAACCTCATTTAATTGTTGGATGTTAATATTTCTAAAACGTTTTTTCCTTAACCTTGCTAAAACCTATTCCCTAAGCTTCTATCAAGCTTATGTAAAGCTTAAAACAATGTCTGCTTAACCTTGTTTTAAGGTATGAACAACTTTATGTATGTAAACTAGGGAACCTTCGCATTAGGTTGTAACACTGTTTGCAGGTTTTCTAAACAACCTTGGATAGACCTTAAAGAAGGTTGCGCGGCAACATTGCGCCAAGGTTGCTAAATCCTTACAATGCTATTTGGGTCTCGGTTCAACCTGTCACCGCGGACTCGGTTCTTTCCGTATCGCCGATTCCGGTTCAAACTTCTACCTATTCCGCGGTGCTAGGATGGGCACCGAAAACCTGGTGCAACTTTTCGCCACATTTCGGTTGCAGCTTTTTTTGAACCACTTTTAGGTGAAAGGTTGAACTTTTTTTCTAACAGTGTAGTTACATGGACATATTCGAGCGCGTCAGATTGGCTACCAAGACAGTTTACAACTATAGTTGAGCCTAGTATCCTGGCTACTAGTCTATAAACATTTTGTTTCGTACATTTTTCTCAAAAAGAGCGATAGCGTCTTACCGGTCTTGGCTTTACTTTGCAACTTTGTAACCCTCCCGCTCCCTTGCCCACCGCTCAAATCGGCAGATTTTAGAAAATGTACACTTTTTAGCTGGTACCTAACCTATCTTATCATTATCTGACGCGCTCGAGTATGTACATTTAACTATTTTTTTTTTTAACAAATCTGACGGGCTGTTCTAAACTTACCCACCAACATAGAGAGCTTATATTTGGTGGAGTTACTCAAAAGCATGCAAGGTATCCCCCCTATGATTATCTGACGCGCTCGAGTTACTACCCAAAAACACTCTGGGCTCCCCTACTATAAATAGTATAACTAACATGCAACTTAAAAAAACAACAACATAAAATTAGGCTATTAATTTTGTTCGAAATTTTATTTTCTTTGTTTGGAGGGCTTCATAAACACATTTCTTCAAATTAACTTTTCAAAGTTTTTAACTTCTATTAGAATATCCTAAGAATTGGAGTGAAGTGGAGTTAGTGGCAATACCAGATAAGCCTCGTCGAGATGCTGTGGTCCTCTTTAGTCTCCTGGTAGGCCACGACTGCCTGGGCGAACACTTGTATCGTCTACACATTTATGACCATCCTGTCTGTAGAATATGCGACGCAAAAGAACCAATGAACAGAAAGCATCTCCATCGCTGCAAGATGCTCCACACTCTTAAGTCCGAGACCGCAAGAGATTGGCGTGCGAGAGAGCTCATGGGAAGAGGACCTTGTTTCTTTCACCTTTTTGGTGTTTATATGTTATTTGTTATCTGTATGGATTCCCCACCCTTAGAAATGAAAAAATTAGAATATCCTGCTCCATAATTTTAAGTAAAATATCATCAGCATCTTGTTTGAGATCATCAGTGAATGGATCTAAGGCATCCGAAATTTCTTTCTCCTATAATGGATGTGGTTTTATTAGGAATTACTCTTGAAGTTGAGAACTTTCAGCTTTCCGCCTTTGTGTTTGTTATAGAGTGTTTTCAGGTGTTAGAGAGAGTTATAGAGTTATAGAGTGTTTTCAGGTGTACTGTTAACTTTTTGCAGGGGTTTTAACTGTTGCTAAGGCGGTTGCTAGGTGACGAGGTATCTGTTGTTATGGCGGTTGTTAGGTGTGGGGTCACGTGATTGCAAATGCTCCAATAGAAGAATTGCACGACCAGTTATTTTCTGTAACTGTTAAGCTTTTGCAGGGATTTTAATTGTTGCTAAGGCCGTTGTTAGGTCCGAGTCATGTGATTGAAAATGCTCTATTGTGGTTACTCTACAAGCCAAGGCTTTGGAATCTGTTGCGTTGACCAAGTCAACTAACTATAAGTTCAATCGATTACACCTAAATTAAGTTTTCCTTTCCAATCTAATTTTTCCAATATAGTTATAGTTCGGTTTTCTTTCTTTATTCCAAATCGAGAGATAAATTTTTATTATCTTCATTGAAAGGTGACAGTGCAATTAATTAATGGTGTGTTCATCTTTGTCAAATCATAAGGTATGAGCTTTGCGCAGAAAAAACACTTTCGGGTTTATAGGCACCACGTGCAGGCTAGCCCCTCATTATAGTTATGGTCAGAGGCAGGGATATTTTTAACTCCTCTGAGAGAGTATTACACTCCTTGAAAATCGGAATCACTCTTTAAAAAACTAGACAGGTGTATTTTCACTCTTTGAATTTTTCACAAAGGTTTAGCATAATCCTTCAGCCACGGCATCCTAATTATCATACTTGTTAATTGTGTTTTCATACAGCCATAGTATTTTTTTTATTTATTGTTCTGATGCTTAGATAGTTTTATTGGAGTTAGTTTGATTGAAACCCAAAATAGCATCTTATTTTTTTCCCAATTTCATTTTTCCATCAAAAAGTAAGCGTTTTTCATAGAAATTTTGTCTCTGTATATGTAGTTTATGCTATTTCTGTACTTCACTCCTCATAATTCAATTTCCGTCCTAAAAAAAAAGTCAAGGAGTATTTTTACTCCTCCAAAAAAATCATCCTAGGAATGCCATTGGTCGGAAGCATCAACTTTTACAATATAATTTAGAAGGAAACATGAATAATTTTTTTTGAAGAAATCCCACCGTCCACCCGGCAAGTTCAACTTGCCACATCAAATCTTTCTTCAAATTGCTATTGCACAGAGGAAAGGTATACAGATTTTTCTTTCTCTATATGGCACTTTAAAGGATGGATTTTCTATCTATTTCGTTCATCCTCTTGTACAGGTTTATTAAGTTTGGATCCGGTGAATTTGCGGCTACAGTGATATTTTTCCAATGTTGAAGAGCGAGTAGAATATCCTGTTTTAAAATATTAATTAGAATGTCATCAGCTTCTTTTTTGAGGTCCGAGATGGATTCATCTGAAATGTCTAGAACTTTTCTTTGATTATTTTCCTCCTCTGGATTTTTTAAGTTTTCTTCTTCTGCATCATAAGTAGTGATAAGGTGCTTTAAATTTTTCGTTATATTTTCGATCTCGCTCTTTAATTCTATTGTTTCATTTTGATCAAATTTCTTCAAAGGGTCGTGTGACAATTTTTCGGGTTCTTGAGAAGGGATTTTGCAGGAATTTTCAGGAAGGAAGGCCGAATTCTTGAAATCCGTGTTGAGCTTTTCATACTTGGTTCGATTTTTATCAACTTTCAAAGTGTTGAGAGGCAATTTTTCGGGTTCTTGAAAAGGGATTTTGCAGGAATTTTCAGGAAGGTTTTGGAAGGCCGATTTCTTGAAATCCGTGTTGAGCTTTTCATACTTGGTTCGATTTTTATCAATTTTCAAACGGTCGTGTGAAGATTTTTCGGGTTCTTGTTGAGAAGGGATTTTGCAGGAATTTTCCGGAAGTTTTTCAAAGGCCAAATTCTTGAAATCATCCATGCTGAGTTTTTCATACTTGGTTCGATTTTTATCAACTTTCAAAGTGTTGAGAGGCAATTTTTCGGGTTCTTGAAAAGGAATTTTGAAGGAATTTTCCGGAAGGTAGGCCAAATTCTTGAAATCCATCTTGCTGAGTTTTTCATACTTGATTCGATTTTTGAGCAATTTGTAGGCCAACCCGATAACTATGGCAAGGAGGAATGAGGAGAGTGCAATAAGGGCCAGAATGTCGTATTTGAAGTCTTCTTCAGGGTTAGTATATTCGGATTCTTTGAAAATCGGTAGCTTCAACAGACTGTATGATGGGTCATATTTCTTTGTATCCAAGCATTTGTCTTTGGCGGTGTTATCCAAGAAAAACTCCACAAAGCGGTTCAATAATGGAACTTGCTCCATCCAAGTTCCTTTGCAGCCGACCTATAGGAATAAATTACCATTTTAACCACTTAAATACATACATTATTAGAGAAGGGAATTTCCTGGCTTGATTATTAGAGAAGGGGTTTTATTTAACTACGGCGTCTAAAATTAAGGATGTTTCTGTCAAAATTTTTAGAATCTGTAAGAATATCTTTAGCAGCATGAAAAACGGCTTTTATAATTGTAATTTTTAAGTAATTACAAAAAAAAAATAATTAAATGAACATATAAGTTAATTTTAAAAAATTACATTTTTAATCTAAAAAACACTTTTAAAAAAATATGCCAACTTTGATGCTATTATCCTTCGTAAGTTTTTTGTCATGGTTCTAGATAACCCTGAATTGATAAGCATATTCCTACCTATACAATTATTCAAAATATCAATAATCTAACACAATCATGTAATTTAAATCTATAATGAACCTGCGGTTCTTTACCTGGTCTATGTAGTAAGACATTGGGATCGGGGCTGCCATAGCCGGAACGGCTTTAAAGATTACCACGAAGTACGCGGCAAGAAACATCTGAGCCATAAAGCTCAAATCGAGGGAGATACTCGAAAGTCGCATTGTAATTATCACAAAAAAGATGTCGCCTTGTGAAAGTTACAATTAAAAGTGATTTTAAAAGAAAGTTCCTTATTGAGTTATTATTAATCGCATTGTTGTAAACCTATTGTTACAAATCAATCAACGGCATTGTTGAGCATAAAGTGATTGTACACGAGAGCAGAATTAATATAACACGATAACTTAAATTATAAGGGAAAAGATGTAAAAACTCATTATCTATAATAATAAAAGAGCTTTACCACTCACTCACTTACCAACGCACAGCAAAATCTATCGGGGCTAAAGACTCGAAACTTGGTAGGGTCGAAGACCTTACGGTGTATACGCGCACTAAGAAGGGATTTTTCGAAATATCTTTTTTCTGACCCACAGGGGGGTTAGGAGCGTTTTTAACGTTTTTGAGCCCAGCGGCGTCCCAAATGACCCCAGATCTTCGTTATTTCGCAGGAAGGTACTTAGCAACAATATCTAGAAAGGCATTTTTCAGATTTTGGATATTCGTATTTTAAGAGGTCTGAAAATTCCAAAACCCCGTTTTTGCTGAGCATAAACCAAATTTTATATTTTTGAAGAAAACAGTACCGAGAAATCGATATTACGAATTGAACTATTGGTAATACCTTCTTGAGAAAATTTCAAAGAAAGTAATTTCTGGATTTTTCGATATTCCATTCTGGAGGGGGTGCACGGAGGTTTGAACATTCACTCCCGGTTTTAGTTTTTTGATCCTAGCACCCACATTATTAATGTGATTGTTATAAAATTTTAGCATGTTGTTTCTCACACAACCAGGAAGGTTTGCGAAAAAGAATTTTCTGAATCAAAGCATTCCAATGAGCCTTTTTTGTCCCTTTTCTAAATTCTTATGCTTAGCCTTCAATGTTAAATTTATTGCGGTTATTGCTCTTTCCAGGACACGCAAAAACTCTATTGTTGGAAATATTTATTTTGAAATGTTTTATAACAGGTGAATTTTTAAAAAATATGATAAAGAAACAATGTTTAATGATTAAATAATTTTTTTTTATGATAACCAAAAACCGTTCCACTGAAAAATTTTATTCTTCTTTCTATTTAATCAAATTTAAGTATTTCCAGCAAAGTTCAAATTAAACAATATTTTACCACAGGCATTTTCAGTGTCGATTCAAATGATGTTTACTTTTATTTCATGTTTGAAATTTCTTTCAATGAATGAGTTGGTAATAAATCAGCAAAGGGGGGTTCAGGGGGTCTCCCCCTGATTTAAAAAAATTATCATTATTAAAAAATAGTTATAAACACTAATTCTAAACCGGTTTTTTAAGATTTTGTTTAACATCTAAAAAAGTATGTAGTATATTTAATTGTTTTGTATTTTATAAAAATTTAGCGGGATGAGGGGGAAATAAGTTTTATCTATAGACATTGCTGTTCAATAATATACTTTATTGTGAAGCGAAGGCGGAGAAATTTGCCTCAAATATACATTTATACCAATTGCAGAAATGGATGGAGGGAGAAAAGTACAAAAGAGAAAAAAATAATGGGGTTCAGAAGGTCCCTTGACTTTTTTTCTATTTTGAAAAATTAATCTTTAAAAACGGGGATGGGGATTTCACACATTAAATCTAAACAGGTGGTATTTTTAAAGGGTTTTTTTACATATTAACGAAGTGGTTTGACATCAAAAAAGAATCCTAGCGGGAAGACTGTTGACTTTATTGCATCTAAACAATAATTCTTATTTATTTTAACACACAGTTTGATAAGCCTTTTATCCCCCGAGCAACGGCGGGCATATCAGCTAGTAATAATATAAAAGCGTAGTACATATAATGTAAACTTATTCTGTTTACAACAATGAGAACTTCGTACAACACAATAAATAAAATCAGATGTATTGTTTAATAATGATTTTAAAAGTGGATGGCTAAATGAATCGTCTGTTAGAAGAAGGGAATAAGTCCAAAAACGAAGTTTTGAGAAAATCGGGGGGGGGGGGGAAATGTATAAGTAGTGGAATTTTTATCCTATAGTCACCAAATTTTTACCGAATATTCATGACACTGTTAAGAATACAGAACAATCATCGAAAAAATTATAAGTGTATTTAAAAATGTTTTACAGTTAAAAAAAAGAGGATGGACTTATTCCATTCTTCAAGCTTATGACATTTCTGCTGAACAAAAATCTTAAAAACCCCTTAAATTGACAATTAAATAATATTTCTGCTTAGTTCGCTGTACAAAAGTGAAAGATAGAAAGACTAAGACGAATAAAATTAAAAATTAATAAGAAACTGCGTCATTAATGCGCTATCAATGGAGTGAGTGAATATGAATGGAGTTAAACATTCCATGGTTTAAAAAAAAAAAAAAAACGCTTTTAAATTCACATAAAATTTTATTTTGGCAAAGTTTACAGGCCAAAAAATAAAAAAAGAAAGAGAAATTAAGTTAAATGTTAAATTTAATCAAAAAATACAATGAATTGACATCGATTTCGCAAATTCAAGGGGCTATATCTGCCGTTAGGGGGTAGTTATTGTTTTCCTCTTTACACTTATGTATAGAGCGAACTTAGGAGATTTTTTTTTTTGCGCACAAAAAGTCAACTTGCCATTTTTTTTTACTTATTCCCTTCTTCTAACTGACGATTCAATTGGTGTAGAAATGTAATTCCAGCGTCAGTTTACGATTAAACTTATTTATACAGGGTGTTTCAAAAGTCTCTTTCTTTTATTTGGAAACAGCGTCTCCTAGGGTCCATTTAATTTCTTTACATAAGAACACTGAAAAACGGACAAATTCACGAACTTTTTCTTTTTTGAGACCTAAAAACGTGCTATTTTCACATGCTAATCCCAGCCAAAAAAATCTGCGAAATTACTTCAAAAAATGCCTAAAGAACAGTTTTCTTAAAGAAGTCTGCAGTTTTTGTAGAAAAGAGACTTTGTCATTCTGCAGCAATTTTGCAGCCAATCTAAAGAATTAACAACGGTTATAAAAAAAACTGCAGGGGGTCCTCTCCCAAAAAAGGGGGGTCCTCCCCCAGAAATTTTTACCCTAAATTAAAGTGTTTTAACTTGTTTTGGTACACCTAGTCCGAATTTCGGGGGGGGGGGGCAGGGCCCCCTCGGCCCCCCCCCCAAAATACGCCACTGGTACATTATAACTGCAGAATGTCTGAAGCAACAAAACTAATTGGATACTTTTTAACTAGTTTTACTAAAATATAAAATTTTTGGCAATTATTCAATTATGTTAGTTTCAATTACTTCTATTTATGGATATTTTTCAACAAGATAAGTCTTTTTTATCATCCCATTATTTTATTTATGCTTGTTTTCCCTGAACCCACAAGTGGGGTTTAGTGTTTTCAAGTTTGTGGGCCTGGCGCTCTCAAAAATAATCGAAATTCTTTGAAATTTCACAAGAAGAATCTTTGATAATGTCTCTTAGAAAACAGATGACAGATTTTTGCTGTTCGAATTTTCAGGGGGTGAAAATTCTCTACTTTAAATTAAATTCCCCAGGCCATACTCACCAGTAATATAATAAAACTAAAATCGTTATGTTTAGAATCTCTCAGTTGCTCTGATTTCCCAGTTTAAAGCGCCCGCTATAAAAAAAAATATAAATGGTCTTTAGCAGGAAAAGGTTAAGGTAAGTTTTTTTTTGTTTCAATAATATTATGCAGGGTTTGAATTTAATAACTATGGAGACGCGTAAGAAAAAAAAAATTCGAATTCAGATAAAAGAATTTTATTTGCCCCTTTTAAAATTCAGGCAGCGTTTTTCATCCAAAATGGATCATCGTGTTTGGATCAAATCATTTCGCTTTTCTGATCATCGTTTAGTGATCAGCAAAGAAAAATCACGTTTTAATCATCGCTGTTGATCATAATTTTTAATGATTATCTCTGATGATTATTTGAAAACTGGACTTCAAAAACGAGCTAAGTGCCAAAAGTAAAAAAAAAAAATGAGTTAGACCCGAGAAACCAATCTAAGTGCCATTACCAACACCTTTTAAATCCAGCTAAGTGCCACGACCATGATTAGTAGGTCAAAAATGGCCTGAAAGATGACTTATTATGTGTATTTCTATGCAGAATCAAATTTAAAATGATGAATTACGGGAAATTAACTTAAGTCCAGTCTTCATTTGTTCTAAATAATATGATTTGTACTAAAAAATACTTTTTTCATACAAACCTGTCAGTTTTTCAAGTTTTATGTTGAAATTTTTCAACAAGTTGTTATGTTTTCTCAGAATTTATAATTTTGTATTTATTGTATTTGTTTCACTCTCTTAGTTTACCCAAATCATGTTTTTTCCAACAAAAAAAATGTTCAAATTAATCAGATTTTCTTAGATGTGTTTTAAAATATCAATAAATATGAATTATTTCTTATGGCTAAAATATGACGAGTTTTTTGTCTTCTTAAATATCACACTACTATCAATCTCCGTTCGGCAAACTTCGGGAATCCCGATCCTGATGGGCAATCGGATCGTCGTAGAAGCTCATCTGATTGGTTCGTAAGCGTTGACATCGAGTTGGAAAGATCAAAACCAATCAAATGAGCTTCTCAACGATCTGATCACTAATAAGTAATATAAAAAAGTCCATCATATTAATAGGTTTATTTTATGGGCACTTTATGGTTTAAGTGGTTCTTAAATCAGAAAACTACCTTATATTACTGAACTACCTCTTAAAAACCTCTTCAACCACAAACCGCACCGATTTTTTTACTGATTGAAAACAAATTTCTTCTTCTTTCTAGTGATGAGTAATTTATTGGAAAATTATCATAGAGTTTATTTAGAGTTCTTCATGCGTTTTTTAAGACACCGTGAAAATAACCTTTTTCGTGTTTTAAAGAGGCTTTTTAACCACGACCAAAAGTTTCAATCTTAAAAATATTCCCATTCGATTCTGTAGACTGTAAATAAACGAATTCTTAAGCTTTTACCTATAGAAATAAAAAAATTGGTAAGGTAGATCGCAATTAAACACTAGCTCGAATCGTCCACGTAAATTCAATATGGGTAAAACAGCTGAAAATCTAAAACTACTTGATGGGGATCGGATAAAAATGTGTGTATTTTCCCTTTTCTTTATGCATACATTAAGCATACAAATTTCATGAAAATCTGAGAACCTAAATGTAAAATTGAGTTTTCGTTAGTAGATTTGGCATGGAATGAATTCGTTTAACATATCAAAAGAAAAATTATTATTTACTTGAGTCGTCTAGTTTCAAAACCAGATAGATAAATATTTTTCAGTTTGTGTTATATTCTGATTGTTAAAATACAGATCTAGCAAATAGCCAAGTTTTAATCTTTAAAAAAATATAGATATAATGTTTCATGACTGACACTACTTTTGAGGGAAATCTATAATTTTATGACAAAAAACAGTGTTTTAAAACTAACTTTTTTGCTGAAAAGTGCTCCAACTAAATCTATAAGCTTATACATGTTGATAATGTAACCATCTCCTACCATCTTAAATAAAAAATAAGGGTTTTGTAAGTGCATATAATTTGTTTGAATATTTAGTTTTTTTTGTTATTCCTGAAAAATTAGGAAAAAGTGACTTATTTGGTTTTGAAACAAGACGACTCACTTAATTAATTAGTTTTAAATTTCCTTTTATGATGTTCAAATAATCTTTAGCTAATTTAATTTAGTTCTACTTCAGTCATCTACCTATTAATAAATTGACATAAATAAATATACTCTCCTTGCTTTCTCTTTATTTTTTCCCATATATCTATCGTGTGAATTTTATTTATCCTTTCAACATCACATCTCTTCATACCTATCATCAAATTCATCTTTCTTCTTCTTCTTTCTCGTTCATTTCATCCTTCACGTATCTTCTCTTATTACTAGGGCTAAGATTTCCATGTAACACTCTGTTTGGAACTTTGTAATAGTATCACTTTCGCATTGTTTCGTAAGATTTCCAAGTTAATAATTATTGATAAATGGTATTCCAAAGACTAGAGATAGTAATATAATGGTAATATGTAGTTGATAGCAAGAATATTACTTATCTGTGGAAAATAAAAATCTTTGATTTACGTCAAACTAAGAGTTTTAGTGTAACTGATCCTTTTCTAACATTTTATTATTTTGAAAAACGAAATGGAATCTTACGTAAGAATAGGGGGGAGGGGTTTGAAAAATCTTACATACCCTTACATGGGGGTAGGGGGGGGTTCAAAAAATGCCAAAATCATCCCTACGTAATTAATGAATGGCCCCTTAGGTATATATTTGTGTATGCTAAAACTGAAGACCGCTTTTTAACCCGGTTATTTTTCTAGATTTTATGCATTTCTAAAATGTCTACGGACTTTCTCTTTACCCTGTACTAAAACGTTTTCTGCAGCTCTTCGTTTATTTCCGGAAATAATCCAGGACTCACCGACGAGGAGGTGGCTGCAGTTCGAGTCCCGCCCCCCACCCCAAAAAAAAAAGTTTGCCAAAAGTTTAAAAACCAAAAAGAAAAAAAAGAGTCAAAAGTTAAAATTTAAATTTAAAAAAATAAAAATTAAAATTGTGAAAGTTAAAGTTAAAGTTAGAAAAAATGTTTTCAATTTAAAGTTATTTTAAAGCAAGTTTACTTTTTTACTCTCTGCCATGTTTTGTTGTGAGCGTGGAAAGCGAACAGTTGAGGACTTGAGCAACTCCCTCCTAGTCCCAAAGTCAAAACTCGAACAAGAATATATCATCATAGGCGATTGAAAGCATTGGTTGAGAAGCATTACCAGGTCTGGTTGTATCAGTTGGTCAGTTGAGCTACTGGTTGTATCCCTTCAACTGCACCAAGCTTCTCTCTGCTCTGATGGGGTTTCGCAGCAAACGAAAATGCTCGGAGTAGAGTCCTTGCATCTTGTTGTGGAAATCCCGCCTGAGCAGTTGCTCTCGTAGCCTCAGATCCTTGCGCTCGCTCTTCTTCTGGGACAGGAAGAGCCCCCTGGACACCACCAGCAGGTCCTCCTCCTCAATTCCCTCAAATTTGTTGAGACTCGGAGTCTCGGAAGCTAGGTATTTGATCGCTTTGAAGCGATCGGCCTCAGTGTTGCACCAGTGGCGCGTTACAGCGAGCCTTTGCAAAGGGGTTCCAGGTTTTCCACCTTTCCTTTTTGTAGGCGAATGTGGGGGGGATTTGGAGGATCCTGAGGTGGTTCCTGTTCCTTTTTCAACTCCTACTGGAACAGGAGGAGCCGGTCGATGAACGGTGGGTACTGGAACTGGCGGTGCAGGTCGATGAACCCTGCGGTCCCTCTTCCTTCCGCAGCAACAGCAGCAACATTTTATCATCAGGTTGGCCAGTCTAGACCTAGGCCTTTCGGCCGTTCCTTGGTCTGAAACTGGTTGCTCTACTCCAACACCAACCGCTTGGTTCCTACGCCCACAGCAGAAGATGGCAGAGATTACCCTAGAGAGCTTTGATCTCTCTCGTGCAGCCGGAACGGTTTCGGCTTTTCTATCAAAACCCCAATGTTCGAAGAGATCGAAATTCTCCTCCTCGAACATTATTCTGATCAATAAAATCATAGAAAAAATATCCCAAATAAAATAAATCAATCAAAAGCGATCAATTATAAAGCGCAGTGAAATATGTTCACCAATAACACAAAAACAAGTTTTTGTCTGAGACTCAAAATGCTTTGTTGCATATTCCAAGGAATTTAGGCATTGTTGTAAAATTTTAAATAAAGAATGCTTTGTTGCAGAACATAATATTAACAATAAGAAAATTTAATTAAAGTAATGGCAATGTGCAACAATACAGCATCAACACATCAGTAGGGTCACTTGGGGTAAGTGGGTCCCTGGGGTAAGTGGGTCCCCCCCCTTAAACTAAACTATGTAAAGGACATTTCACACTTATAGTAGGGCCGTTAAAGGGAAAAAGCACTCGAATTGTTCAGATAGTGATAAAATCACCAAAATTGCTGGAGGTATAGTTTAAAACATGCTGAATCCAAAATCGACCGGAAGCACTCTGGCGGAAGCGTTGTTTTGGACTTCCGTTCAAAAACAAAATGGCCGCCCGCGGGCCTATTTTCGGTTGTTTTAATGATAAAAAAATAATTTTGGTGACGAATATTATGTTTTAAAGGTCAAGGATCATGATTATGATACCAAAATGTGCAATTTATGAATAAAAAATTGATTAAAATTCAATATAATCTCTAAAATAGAGTCAATCGGTAGGTTTTTTCTCAAAACATTGGTAAAGAAGTTTTTATTTCGACGGTTTTACATGTTTTTGAGGTGCTGATTCCGAATATCAAGTTTGCTGTCACGTGGTAGGTCGGCTTTGTATAAAAAATTTCAAAACATTTCAAAAAATCTTAAAATGTTTTTCTCTATCTTCAGATTTTTGCTTATATTTCAAAAACTGTAACTTTTTTGAAGATGATCTAAATTACAAAGTTAAAGTAAACAAAATTTACAATAAAATTCACTATTAAGCTTCCATTTTCTGAACAATAGTAGTTCAGTTATAGAGTGCTGAAAAGCAGCTATTCTTTTGTTCTTCTGCAATTAATTATTGCAATTAATTTCCTTAATTAATTAAATTATTAAATATGTTATTTTACTCGGAAAATACAAAAAAAATACTAAATCTATGTATTCAATTATAGGAATCTTTAAATGTATAGTACTGATATTGTATTTGTTCTCATATGATGTTGATTCTGAATTTAAGGTTTATTTTTATTTAAAAGGTCACTCTAAATCAAAAATTGCCACAAATTTTTCTCAAAAAGTGCAGTGCACCAAATTTTAAACACGTAAAATTTCTTATAACAAGCATATTAGTTCATTTTTATCTTTTGACAAGCGGTATCGCCGCTAGAGCTTTCTAAAGAAAAGTTAATTTTTTTTCTTTCAATGAAGTGAAGAATGCTTGCTATTTCTCCACTAAATCTGTAAATAAATAAAAATTATTTTCAAACATTTTATACCAAATGAAATAACATTTAATTTCTACACATAAAGTTTTCCTGCACTTTTTTGAGAAACTATAAGTTTTGTGAAAATTACGAAAAACTAATAAATAAAGTAAAAATTTTGAGGCAATTTTTGATATCTAATATTTAATAATTTAGTATTATTTTTTTGACCATGCTTAGTCATCAACTGATCTTAAATATTTTTCTTAATGGTTAATAAACCAAAAGTAAAGCGAAAATTGGAGATAAACAGCTATAGGAAGGTCCGTTTTGGCTGCAAGGCAGGCGCAAAACACTTTATTCCCGATTTTCGCATATCTCCTTCCCCCTTCTCTGTAAATGATAATGCAGGGCACTATTTTAGTGAGGAATAAAATTCTCTTTCACGTGGCATAACAATTTGTTGATATTATTTGTTTTCTAGCGGGTGGAAACGTATGTTTGTCACTTTTTTGCAGAAGAACAAAAGAATAGCTGCTTTTCAACACTCTATAACTGAACTACTATTGTTCAGAAAATGGAAGCTTAATAGTGAATTTTATTGTAAATTTTGTTTACTTTAACTTTGTAATTTAGATCATCTTCAAAAAAGTTATAGTTTTTGAAATATAAGCAAAAATCTGAAGATAGAGAAAAACATTTTAAGATTTTTTGAAATGTTTTGAAATTTTTTATACAAAGCCGACCTACCACGTGACAGCAAACTTGATATTCGGAATCAGCACCTCAAAAACATGTAAAACCGTCGAAATAAAAACTTCTTTACCAATGTTTTGAGAAAAAACCTACCGATTGACTCTATCACACTATTTTAGAGATTTTATTGAATTTTAATCAATTTTTTATACATAAATTGCACATTTTGGTATCATAATCATGATCCTTGACCTTTAAAACATAATATTCGTCACCAAAATTATTTTTTTATCATTAAAACAACCGAAAATTGGCCCGCGGGTGGCCATTTTGTTTTTGACCGGAAGTCCCAAACAACGCTTCCACCAGAGTGCTTCCGGTCGATTTTGGATTCAGCATGTTTTAAACTATACCTCCAGCAATTTTGGTGATTTTATCACAATCTGAACAATTCTTCCCTTTAACGGCCCTACTATTATTCACTTTGATCATGTTAGATTTTGTCACACTGATGGGTTTTGCATATATTAGAGTTTTGTGTCATTTCTTTTTAAGATTATAGAACTATTGTAAAAAAATTTCCATAATTTTTTTTTCGGAGAGTTCAAGATGCATTTTTCCAAGAAGTGTTTCCAGGAAAGTTTTCACTATATTTTAATGTTTTTTCAACTGTTGTGCCAGGTTTGACTTAAAATACATACTGCAATTTGAATTTTCACAAAATCTCTTATTTAAAAATTTTTAAGAGGGGGGTCCCACTTACCCCGTAATTTAAGCATAGTAGGGGTAAGTGGGTCCCCTCATTATGGGGTAAGTGGGACACCCTAGACTCACCATTTTAATGTTTATTGAAACATTTATAAGTAACTTATTGAAATTTTATATTAATTTTGCGTTTTAATATAAGCTGTGGTAAGTAAAGTAAACTATTAAGTTGGGTTTTTTTTTATTCACGTTGCCGAGAAATTAATTAAAACACACAGTGGGGTGGGGGAATAGTTTCGAGGGTTTCTTTATAAGTCTCCCGAACCATTCGAACCTGAAGAAAACATTCTGTAATTGTAGTGTTCCAAAAAAGGGTCCCACTTACTCCAACCAACCCTATTAATTTAAATGTGAGTAGATATCTCGTACATGGATTAAGTTACAATAAAATATTTTGTACCTAAAACTTTTATACTTTATCAAGTAAGACCCTCTTAAGTTTTGCCTGCTTTCAATCAAAATAAAAAGGGGGGGGACCCACTTACCCCTTCCTATGGGGTAAGTGGGACCCCCGTCTCATTTTTTACAAAAAGACCAGTTAAGAAAAATGTAGAACATTATTTTAGAACCTAATTATAAATTTTTGTTTATTAATAGTGTCTTAAATAAAATATGTCATTAAGTTCAAATTGAACCTCTTCAGAAAAATTTTATGAAGCTTCAAAAATGTACTGTTCCAAAAAGGGGTCCCACTTACCCCAAGTGACCCTACATCGCTACTCAATACTTTTTATAATTGTTTTAACCCCAACAATGCTTTATATGATAGCAATAGTAACTATTTAGCTACATGATTTCTTAATTTATTTAATTAATATAAAATTATAAATACTTTAAAAATTTACATCAGTATTAATCGTCTAAGCTTCTATTTTCAATTTGAAATCTTTTGGAATACCCCAGCTAGAAAATGTGTGCAAAAAAAGTGTAAAAAAATTGTGCTCAAAAAGAGTATCATTTTGGCCCATCTGTTTTTGCATAAAAAGTGTAAACTGAATTTTGGAAAAAATTTGCAAACTAAAGTATGCAAAATATATGCACAATTCATTTTACACTTTTTATGCAAAAACGGATGGGCCAAAATGATACTCTTTTTGTGCACAACTTATTTACACTTTTTATGCAAAAACAGATGGGCTGAAATGATTCTCTTTTTGTGCACAATTTTTTTACACTTTTTCTAGCTGAGTTTTACCAAACCTGACAAAAATAAGAACAAAATAAATTTGATCTTGTTTTACACACTTTATCACAATTTGTTCTTAAATAAGAAAAGTATTAAAATCAGTTTTAGTAAATTCTTTTTTAATTAAGTTCTTTTTATTTATAATTTTAATAAGATTATTCTGTTACACTTTTTATAACCCGACCATAAATTCAAGACCTAATTTATATCTCCAATATGGAACTCCGATATGGTACAGAATTTAATTAAAAAAACTTGTAGATAAAATATAAATCTAATATCACTAGTAAACAAATTTTTAGAATTAGAAAATTTTTTTTAAAGGAAATAAATTGATGAAGGTTTAAATATTTCTTAAAATAAATGTTTTTTGAATGTAAAAATTTTTTATTGTTTTTTTTTCTTTCAATCTCACATATTCTGCTTTATGATGAATATATATAATACTCTATCTATATAAGTATAGAAAATAATGCTTAGGCTTTTATTTTAATTCTTAAAGTCACAAAATTTGGAATTTGCATGCAGGCACAATTAATTAACCAAATATCTGGTAAAAATGAAATTTGCTTTTGAAAATGTAATCTACATTTCAGTACAAAAAAATGTAAAAATTTTACAAACAAATAAAATGGTTAATTATGTATGCAAATTTTTTGCAAAGTGTTTTGCAACAGAGAAAATGCACTTTATTTGTATGCACAAAAAGTACAAATAATCTGCAGCAAAAGTGTATACATTTTTAGGTATTCATAAAATATTAACTTTTTATGCACAAATTGTGCACAGCAAAAGTGAATACTTGTTAAGTATTCAAAAATTATCCACTTTTTATGCACAAATTGTGCACAAAGAGCATTTTTTTGCATAAAAAGTGCACACATTTTCTAGCTGGGACTCAATGAGTACTCTAACTGAAATCGAAAAAAAAGCCCCTCTTCACTTAAAAGTAGTACTATAAGAAATTTAAATAAAAGGAACTAAATAACAAAAAAGTATTAAGGCTTGATATAAAAGTATATTATATAAGTAAAATTTTCAATTCACAATAAAAAATTCTGAATTATATACCAGTTTTCACCACATGCATAAATCAAATCACTTTCTATATAAGTATAACTTTGTTACCTCAAACTTTGATATCTCGAAAAAATACCTTCTCCGTTGAAATTAAGTATTTCTCTATTTTTCCTTGTTATCTCGAAAACTATCTATCTCGAATTCATTTCGAGACCCTTCGATTTCGAGATAGTGAGGTAACATTGAAGTAAATAATAAGTGCATGATGTAGCTGTTGGAAAACTTTTAATGTAATTTACAATGCGATGAAATTGATTATAACTATTTACATGCATAAATTATCTGTTGCATTCGCCCCAAGTTCTTCGTTTTAAGAGGAGTTAAGAAAAATATTTGATCCTTTTTAACCTGTTTCAATACATGGTTTTAAAAAGTTCCTTTCATTTAATTCATTATGTTTTAATGAAACTTGGTAGTGGAATGTCATCAATATTCTACCCCTCTCTTTAATCCGTCCCCAAATAGGGGGTTACAAATCTGTCTTACACATTTCGCTTGGGATATTACTAATACTAAGCAGGATTGGTCCGTTTTGTTCAGTTGAAAACCATAGAACTAATTAAAAAAATATACTTTTCAATACTTTCTATTGGTTTTTAGGAGATAATATTATAGTGCAAGTTATATATCACTGTGAAACGCAATTTATAATAGTTGGTATTATTATTATTATTTAACGAATTTTTATATTTGTGCGATATCTATTAAAACTGGCACTCTACTACTGTATTCAAGTAGTCAAGTTCTTTGTCAGAATGGGGAGAAACCGTGTTTAGGAGATATTATCTCAAATCTGTTTCTTGTACGACAAATTCTACAACTATTAGGAAAACGTTTTCTTGATATAAGCATTACTATTTCAGAGATACTTGTGTTGTTTTACTTCCATTTCCTTCTTAAATACATATAAATGATTAAAGACAATCTCTTCGATAAAAGATGATTTAATTTCTTCGCAACTTTTTTTATTTTCCTTGTTGTAAAATTGTTTTAACAATACATTCTTTGAAAAGAAACTTAATTTAATGATTCAATTAAGTTGCTTTAATACACAAAATTTAATTTAAAAATAATACACAATTCAGTTTAATTTATAATAGCAGTTTAAAACTTTGACGTTTCTTTTCGTTAAATATCTATTGATTTGTTTTATTTTTTTTATATTTAAGACACAATTGAAAAAGATTGTTTTAGTTATATTGTTGCTTTTACTGCATAACATTCTTTTCTATGTTTGTCCAATTTAAATAATGTTATCATTAAGTTTTTACTTATCCTCAATCTATAATTGGCATGATTTTAATAACAATGGCATTATTTTACAGCAGGGTCCTACACTTAGTTATATTACAATTACTCCAATACCAATCAATTAATTTTATGTTTCGTTTTGAATTAAAATTCGAATATAATTTTAAGACACATCATTGTTTTTAAAATTCTTGAAACTTTTTGCTGTAATTTAATCTATATCATATTAAAAAATTAGATATTGACTTTCTAGTTATTTAATTTTTAATATGGAATCGATATGTACTTAAATTTTGTTAATTTTTTTGGTTATCCAGATTTTTAAGTTTTTTTTATTAAGTGATCTTTTTAGATTCATTCACTTTTATAAAAACATCAAATAAATATTATATGAATGTCTGATTAGTTTTTTAGCACATTTTGAAATCTTAATTTGAAATAAATTTCATAAGAATTGAATTTTTGCAAATTTTAGTTGCAAGTATTTAAGGCTTTTTTAAATTAAAAACACTATTTATTAAATATATGATGTTTATAAAATAACTACCTTCCTTTTCCAAAACTCAAAGTAAACTACTTCTCGAATAAAAATAAATTATTTAGAATCAAAATTTGAATTATATTCTGTATTTAAATTACATAAGATGTGTTTTAAAAACTTGAAATTATTTCACAAATCTTGTTTGAAATAAAATGATCCTATAAAATTAAAAGTATTTTTTGTGTTTAATTACAACTATATATTTTTTTTTAATTATTTAATGCCTGACTAACTTGTCACCTTTAATGTCTAATCATAAAAAGTAGATTAAAAACTTCGAACAAGATAAAGATTCTTATATTCCTTCTTCCCCCAAAAGACATACTTCTATGTTTACATTTTTAAATATTTAAATAAAGAGAGATGATAATTTTTTAAAGTTCCATGAAATATAAAGCTATCAAAATGGACAAAAGCTCAATATTAAGGGTATTTTAATACATTTAATTCCTTTTTACATATTTTGTATTGTAACACTAAGTAAAATGTTAAATGCAGTGTAAAAATAATCTTCAAATGTTAATGATAATACACAAAATAAACATCTTAATAAAATGCAATAATATTAAAACAACAACATCAATCATTATTTAACGTGACTTTTCTCTATGTAAATAAATAGCTCTTATGCATTTTAGAAAATTGAATTTCATAGAACCTATTTAGTTGATTCGCTAAGTTATAATGCCTGAAACTGGAAAGGTTCACCCATCGAACTTTTTATATAATGAACTTTTTTAAACTTGTAGTATCTGAAAATTTGTTTTCCCCTTTTAAATCTTTAATGGATAATTTCTCTCTCCCTCTCTCTCTTTCTCTCTCTTTCTTTCTTTTTTCAAGATAGCCTGTAGTAATGAAATACTTCTAATACACTCCGACTCGGTGAGTTAAAAGCAAAAAGTTTTATTCAAAGATAATTTCGTCTTACAATATCTTTTAATTAATTTGCCTTTTAATAAATCTGATTTATAAATATTTGTACTTATTCAATATTTGATGGAATATTTTTTATATGTCAGAGGGGATAAATAAAGGTGATGGATAGAAGTATAAACTTATATTTTGCTGATATTACGAGTTTACATAACATCACTTTTCTGTTAAATTTACTTTGATAATAAAAATTTATTTATTTTTATAGTGTTTGTATAATCTTTTGATCACTTCAAATATACATAATCCTTTGATTGTTAATCTTTTCAACTTTTAAAATACGATAGCATACATTTGAATTTTATTGAGTACCTTAAGGAATTAAAAAATTATTTATTATGATAGGATTTTTAAAAAGTATCATTATCCTATGTAATATCCTATTCCTCTTGCAAACTTTAGAGATATAAAAAGACAATGATAAAATTAATTATATTTCTCAGAACCACTTTCGATTTTTGTTGATATTTTTCTGTTCTTTTATAACTTATTTCTCTAAAGCAGGATTTTTAAGAAATTAAATAAAAATGTAACGATAATTTAAACTGATAGTAAGGAAAGTAAATAGTGTTCAAGCTATAGATTTAAAATGTTTATATTATTTTACGATACATTACTCTAAAAAAAATATCAGGATTTAAGTAAGAGATAATATTTTTTAACAAAATAAGGTTATATTTCAAAGGTTTTGGATATTGCAAAAGTAAATTTCATTGTTATATTCGTTAAATAAGTCAGATAAAAAGAAACTTGTTAAAAAAGGTAAACTAAAAAGACCTTATAAAGAACCCAACGATTCATATCACTTCAAACGATCCACGGAAAAATTAACACATCATGAAAATATTTAATAGCATAACAATTTAGTTGTGGTGTTAGGATAACACCTTATTGTGTTGTGGTAGTTTTCTGAATATGTTTGAAAATATTTAGAAATGTGTTCTAGGAATAGTGTTGTGAAATGTGTTTAGAATCGGAAAGTGTTTTTTTTAAACACTATAGGAACACTTCTCTGAAATTTTTATTCACACTTTTACAGTCAAAACACTATTGGTTTAGAAGTGTTAAAAGTGTTTCACGAATTTGCAGTGTAACGTAAGCAAAATGTTTTACTTCTAAAGTTAATAACGCTTTACTTTTATTACACTGTTGGACACTTAGATTCCTTTCAAAACTGCACTTGTTAAAAAGAGTCATAATTATATTTCTTTAACTTCAAAATTAAATAAGTTTTATAATTCTGTCGAGTATTGAATACTGTACCAAAAGTTATATTCTAAGCGGAAACTTCAGAGATAAGAAATAATACTCGTGGTTTCAGTAATAACCTCACAACTCGAAAATCTTACATTCTTTAATTTTGTAGGGTTATAGCTAGAATAATTTAAAACTATGGTTTCAGTTGAGACATTGATGTGACTTTACTAGTGGAATTAAGATTTCTGTTAAAGAAGAGAAAGAAAGAGGGAATAATAGAACAAAAATGAAAGATTAGAGAGGGGAAACGAAAAGGAAAGAGAATTTAAAAGGTTAAAAATTAGGAGTTTTTTTTTAGTCACGTTATTTCGCTTTTAATTTTCTTATCTCATTCTTATTTTCATCTTTCACATCACATTCTCCTTTCCTAATTTCTCTATCTTTCTCTCCTCCTTTCTTTCAATGCTCTATATCTCTTCCCTTCGTTTCCTTTCTCATTCTTCCCCCTCGTTATATTTCTTTTCCCCCTCTCTCTTTTAAAGGAAAAGTTAAGTTCAACAGTTAATCAAGACTTCTCAACACCTCAACTGAAACCATAGCTTTAAATCATATATGATACATCCTTTAAATTATTATTCACTTTAATAAAAGCCATCTAACATCAAATACCGGATATTTAACCATAATCGACCACAAGTTAAAAAAAAAAACCCTCCACCCTACAAGTTTGTTTCCCCACTTTCTCTCAAAACTTTTCTTCCCCGCCAAACAACCGCGCACTGCCGGCAAGCCCACCCGACACGTGCTCGGTCGGTGGGCGGGGCCTCCTCGCCGTCCAATGAGGGCTCTCCGCCTCCTCCAATGGGGTCCACGCCCCGACGACTAATTCCGTCCGCGAAATATGCGTTATTTTGAGCGCGTTTGGCTGGCGCGCGCGCGAGGGGACATTCTTCGCGGAATGCCAAGTCTGGAGGAGTGACATTATCATCGTGTCCCCGCGGGAATGCCCTCATAATCGAGTCACACGAGAACAGCTGAGACATGTCCGACCAGCCGGGTGAGTTTTTGATGCTTCTTTAAGATACACTTGTGGCGCTCTTTTTGTCTTTGAGATACGACAGTCTTTCTCCTCTCTACCGAGTTTCGTCGCGGAGAAATAGTCTGTTTTGTCTAACCAAAATCCGAAGCGTTTGCGGGAAATTTTGTGCTCTGTAGGTTGTTTTTCCTGCATTGAACACAATACATTCTGATAATTCACAGATATATTCTGTGTTAAATTAAAGATAAAGCCTTTCTCTTCCATATTTATTTACGGGGAAATTGAAGGAAATGTCTGTTTTGTCTTGTTTAAACTCGGTCAAATCCGAAGTTGAATCCGAAATTGTTTTCCCTGCATTAAACACAGATAAATACCCCGTGTTAAATAGCCCTTTTCTCCCATATTATTTCTTCACGGGAAATAGAAAGAAATGTCTGGTTGTCTAACACTGTTTTATAATATCCGAAGCGTTTGTGGGAAATTTTGTGTTCTGTAGGTTGTTTTCCCTGCATTAAACACAGATAAATACCCCGTGTTAAACAGTTTTTCTCTCTCATATTTTTTCATGTGGAAATTGAAAGAAATGTCTGTTTGTCTAACCTTGTAAAATACGAAGCGTTTGTGGGAAATGTTGTCTTCTGTAGGTTGTTTTCCCTGCATTGAACACAGATAACGTGTTAAATTAAAGATACAGCCTTTCTCTCTACCATGTTTTTTCACGGGGAAATTGAAGGAAATGTCTGTTTGTTGTCTAACCCTTTTATAAAATCAGAAGCGTTTGTGGGAATTTTTTTTGTTCTGTAGGTTGTTTTCCCTGCATTAAGCACATATAAATCCTGTGTTAAATTAAAGATACAGCCTTTCTCTACCATGTTTCTTAACGCGGATAAATAGAAAGAAATGTCTGTTTGTCTAACCAAAATCCTGGCGTTTGAGGGAAATTTTGTGTTCTGTAGGTTGTTTTCCCTGCATTAAACACCAATAAATCCCCTGTTAAATAGCCATTCTCTCCCATGTTTCTACACGAGGAAATTGAAAGTCTTGTCTTGGAAGTCTTGTTTGTTTTAACCCTATTAAATCTTAGGCGTTTGTCAGTTTGTGTGAAATTTTGTGTTCTGCTGGTTGTTTTCCCTGTATTGAACACACGAATTACCAAAAATAGTGCTAGAATATATTTCTTATTTATTTATTTGTTTCAAATGCACATAACAGAAAAAAATCCAATTACAATGCACATCATAAAAGGCAATGAAAAACATCAAAAACACAAAAAAAAAAGGAAACAAAATACAATGAGAATAGCCTCCGACAGTTGGCTTTAAAAACATTAAAAGACATACAAAATGTATCAAGTTCCTCAGAAACACTGTTATAAGTTTTATAAAATTTATAAAGACAATAATTTAAAATACAGTTAGTCTGCTTTGACAGCATTAAAACCATAGGAAGTATAGCTATACTAAAAAAAAAAAAACAATAATAACAAAACCCCTTTTGAGATTTGATTAATCATTACTATCCTATTACCTACATCTCTCAATAAAATAGAAATTGAAATCATAAATAAGAACTTCCTTACATGCAACAAATAATTTTAAATAAGGTTTAAATCTTTTGCCTGTCCTCATACAGGGCACCAACCATCAAATGACCTTCAAGTTTTTTTTTGTCCTCAAGCCTCCACTGGTGTAAAAGTAAAACTCTTAAGTGAGAAACCCCTCCCCCCCTCAAAAAAATCTAAAACAATTTCCTCTAAACATAATATTTTAATTATTGTATCCACAGGAATTTTTAAAAAAATTTAAATTATTATTTATATTATTTTATCAGATTTTTTTATTTGAAATAACCTTGGAAATTTTCCTTGGTATAAAACATTAAGTTTTTAATAGATTTGAAGTTATCAAATGAAACAAAACAAGTTTAATTTACCCAATTAGGAATTTAAGAAATTATTTTCATCATCACAATTTATTTTTTTTCAACCATAAAAACTTAAGTTTACAAAAACTATTTTTTTAACTTAATTTTTTATCCATGGAATATTTAAGATTATCAAAAAGTTTTATTTGATATTTCATTAAGTTTATAAAAAATAACTATCTTGGAAAGGCATTTGTTTAGTAATAATGCCATATCCCTTATAAAAGAAAAACTTTAATTAAGGTTAGCCATTCAAACTTTTCTCTTAAAAATACCCTTAGAAACAATAAATAATAAATAGAATAAACTATATTATACCTATTTGAAAATACCTTAAAAACTTTCCAATTAAAAATACTTTTGATGAAGAGTAACTTGTTGGTAGTTAAAAATAAAAAATGATTTTCACTTTTTTGAGGCTTTTGTGACCAGCATTGGAAACTCTTTTACAGTAAATCAAAATCGGAATTATTAATCATTGATCCCATAGAAGACGGCTCAATCACAATATCTAATATCTTTGTACAAATATATTTATCTGTAACCGATACCCTTTATTTTTATTTTGGGAGAGCCTCTAAATTACCTAATGCTTTGCCCTAATAATTTTAATTTTACTTCTGACCTACAACCGAACTCAAAGCGGAAGAAAAAATCTCTTTATTTGGAATATTTAACTTCCTATAATTTATCCTACTTAAATTACATCTCTCACTCTAAAAAAAAAAGACAAAAACCTTGAAAATAAATATCTTTAGCATCATTTGAGCCAACATTAAAGAAAGAAAAAAATTTCATGAACACACCTTTCAAATTTTTCGTTTAAAATATTTTAAATTTAAGGACTAAAACTTGTGACAGTTAAATAACGTATTTAGAGGTGATAAATTATAATAACAAATTTCATTCTTATTTCGGCTTTAACTTTACATCATTTTTGAAATTTTATTTGATAATGTTTTATATTTTAATCAATATCAATATACCCTTTGAATAAAATTTTAATTTCAATAATGTAAAGGAATGTTTTTCGAGTTTTGAGTACACAGTGATAATATACAGTAACAATATACAGTAACTTTTCAAACAGAGAAAAAAAATAAACAGTGTAGTACTTCAATCGAAATATCAATTAATTGATTAAAAACAACATAAAAACATAGCACAATCAGAAAATTCTTTTGATTGTGCTGTTTTTACGTTGTTTTTAATTAATTCTTTTTGACTTTCGAACAGGTTTATATCTTTAAATATTAATAAGTTCAGCCCGGAATTGCATGAGGTTGAGGTATAAAATTTTTCGTTTGAAATATATTGATAATTTAAGGAGTAAAACTTGTCACAGTGAAATAAAGTACTACAATGTGAATTCCCTGTCATTTCACTGCTAACAATTTAATAATTTTGAACTAATTGAGAACAAAAATAATTATGAAGATAATTATGAACTAGAATTTTACTCATGGGCGAAATTCATTCGGGTCATACTGTCTGAAAAAGGATTTTGAAGGACATAAAAATTGAGAACCATGTTAATAAATTTTATAATTGGTTTCATAAGTTCAGGGGATAAAATATTATGAACCCCATTTTTTTTTTGTCCATTATTCTTATAAAAATATAAACTATTTGAGCTCTTATGATTTAGAAGTGAGAATTTTTCTCAAGAAGATGTAAGCGAAGATTTTTTCGTTGAATTAAATTTTAAGCAAATTAATCAAATTTCTTGATAAAATATTTAAATTTAAATGTATTAAATTTCCTATTAAAATTTAGTTGAAAAGATATAAACACACTGTGTGTAGGTAAAGCATTTGATAAAATGAACTCCTGTGTTTTTGATATGGGGCCTTGTTTTCGAAATAGAAAATTTAAATTAATTAATCGGAATAATTGTAATAAACCGGATTCCACGTGTAAACTCATGTTAACTATGAAAAAACCTGACCAGTAATATGAGCTCTGTAATAACATCCCTTTTGGGAAATGCTACAATTTAAAAAGTCTACCTTACTATAAAATTTAAAAGTTAACTATAAAATTTCAACTTAACTCGTGATACAAAACCTACTGGTAATGTAGACTGAGGTACGATCTGATGAAGTATTAAAATAGGGGACACTAAAAAAAATATTAAATTCTCACAAAAAGTATAGAAATGCAGAAAAAACGTAACTCCATAAAACGCTTTTCAGGAACAAATTGTAAAATATGACTATTAAAATCACTGATTGTATAGTTACTAGGTGAGGTTTACAGCTTTTCCATGGTTTCTGACCCTTTGTATCAAATAGTTATTAAAGGTGTCCCATAATACAATCTAGGGAGGAGTGAGGTTTTTGTTTCAAAACTGGTGACAAGTGAACATATTTATAATTTTACCCATATGTGATAAAAGAAATATAATACCTTGCTACCATTTTAAAAGTAGTAACCGATAGTTGACTTTTTACCCGTCTGAAGTTAACATAAAGTGTGTTTTTAAATTTTTTTTATATTCAAATTTTTGTTGCCTCAACAACATAGGTAGAATTAATTGTTGTAATATCAAGTTTATTTTTAATCTAATGTAAGTTCATTAAAAAATAAGCATGCATTATTTAGTGAAATCCCCTTAAACAAAAATATTGGGGGATACTTAAAACACAGCATAATTTGTGGTAAGAATTATATGCAAATAAAAAAAGTAACTTACTCTATTATGCAAGGCTACTTGTCATTTTCCTATTTAAAATGTTTTTTTTTATTATCTAGCTCTACTATTTAAACTATTTTTTCAAAGTTTAAATAATACTATACTTATTTGACAACCGATGCAATGCTTTGAATTTAATAGGGTGTTAAATTAACAATTTATTATTTCTTAAATGTTAATCTTTAAAAATTTTCTTTAGTAGGCGTATTTAAATTTGTTTCAAGCATCCCTCAATCATGGCTCATGTATCCCCCTCATGGGGATATCACTTATACATAACTTGTTGTCCCTTGCAATAAATAAATGGTAATCACTCTACTATTAAATTAATTAATATTAAAGTATAAATAATTTTAAAAAAATAGCTATTTCAAGTTAAATCAACACATAAATAGCGTTAGCGAGAACTCGAACTTTAACAGCCTTGAGCGAAACCAGCAAATAAAGCCATCAGGAGCATCAGCTCTATAACAACTAACCCCTGTTCCCAGGGAGCAACAATGCAAAAAGAGAAGTCTTTGGAAATGTGAAGCGAATGATTCTGTTGAAAAAGATATAGGGGAGCAAATCCGAGCCTGCCTGCTGCCATGTGGGGAGCATTAGACGCGATGCACTTTCCCTTATAGGTGCGTCAACAATCGGTATAAAGCGGGGCGAATCGTTAACCTGAAGCACTATAGGGAGAGGAATTTCCATAAGAGTGGCTAATCGCTAATGGAGGGTTAATTAATGGTTTAGAGTTGTCTGTTGTTTATAGTCATGGTACTAAAGTGAGTGGATCCACTACCCATCGTTATTGACTCGGAAGTCAGTGAGACATGGTTCAGCCAGAAATTTATTTCTGGAAGGGCCCAAACAGTGACGGCTCGTGGAAAGTTCAAATGGGGGTTCAGTTCACAATTAAATTTTGAAAATACAGTTAAATAAAAATCTCACAATTATAACAGAAGGAGGGGCGGAATCTCATCCTGAATAAGGTACAAGTTGGAATAAATTTTTATTAGTTTTTCATTTATTCCATTAATGATTTATTTCGACTTTTTTTTTCATTTTAATTGGGGGTTCACGTGCTCATGTGCTCCTATGGACGATGCCGCCACTGGTCCCAAATATTCTCTAAAAAAAATTGTCATTATCAGGTCTAAAGGCTAAAGCTAGATTTTTGCGCCGAAGGAGAGGACCGAAAATTATTCCTCAGCTCCTCACAAGCATATGTAATAGGTCTAAGGTTGCTTCGTAACACGTCTTTAGGAGGAATGTGCATCTTAAGGAACACAATGTAAAAAAATTGAGACTAAATAGAGTTCTAAGTAACAAAGAGGGGGGGGTCTGGGGGTCCCCCTCAAAAAAAAATATTTGAAAATTTGACCCTAAAAAACAGGGTTTTAACTTGGTTTGGTACACCTAGTCGGAATTTCGTGGGGGGAAGCTCCTCGGTCCCCCATCCCCCTAATATACGCCCTTGGACAAGTCGCAACAGCAAGGGGTTAACCTCGCAGCTGTTTGTCCACAATGTCCACTACAACATTTCTCGTCTCCAAAACTCAGTACCTGGTGAAAATTTCCCAAAAACACGGTTCCCCACCGAGCATAGCAGTTGTTTCTAGTTCTTTGCACAAAGAGAAGCAAAAAAAAAAAAGAACAAAACTAAAGCCCCTTTCTCCGAATCTGACCTACTTTCCATTTCAGTCCTGGGCCACCCCTCCGTCTCAGGGGGGCCCCGGCGCGTGGCACAGGTGGGGCCCCTGCATGGGGGCGTCTTTTTTATTACAAAGGCCCCCCTCTCTCTAAAGGACTGAAAAAGACGCGTTTTTTCTATACTCCTTCTTCTGGGGCACCGGGTAACGGGGCCAGACGTTTAATGAGAGGGACTCGCGCGTGCCGTAGTCGTTCCCCTTGAGACACCAATTAGCCCACGTGCCACCGAAGGCATGGTTTACATGGCACGTCGGCCACGCTCTTTGGAGGGGGAAAATGCGCTCGCGAAACATTGGGGTTGAGTCTTCTTATTTGGTCATCACTTAGGGGGGAGGCAAAGGAGATGTACTGCACACTGGAAATGAGTGAAACGATTTTGGAAGTCTTAAGTAAACACGATAATATGAGCACTTCTATATTAGACTGCACTTTTTTTGATTCTAAGAGGAAAGCCACACTACAGCCAAACTCAGCCGAAAGCAATAAAAAAGCGATAAAGATGGTTTTCTCACTTCTATTAGATAACCATCTTTATTGCGTTTTTATTGCTCCCGCCATCAGCTCAGTCTGGTGTGGGTACTCCCTAAGACTTCACTACGCGGAAGGAAAAACTGAGTAATCAGAAAATCTGTAGGGTTGCTGGGAGGAGTTTCGGTACGCAAATGGTGATAAAAAGACACTTTATATACATGGGTTTAACAAACATAATCATAATTCTAAATTAAAGTTCATCATTTCAATCAAAACTCAGACACCGAGATGGGAACTACTTTCTTTGTTATGTTTCTCTAGGGTCAAGTAACATTGGAGTCTATACTTATATACTAGATTGCAACTTCCCCCTACGACGCCCCCTACGACCCTACGACCCTACGACGTCAATAATAAACAAAGTAGTTCCCATCGCGGTGTCTGAATTTTGAGTGAAATAAAGAACGTCAATTTAAAAATATGATTATTTTGTTAAACTCATGTATTTATAATGTTTTTCAATCACGATTTGCGTACCGAAACTCCTCCTAGCAACCCAACAGGCTTCGTGTTTACCGATTTCTCCTTCCGCATTTGTGACGTACTGGGTTCAAGAAACGTTGCAACCAAGTATAGATAGCAACGTTAGTTGACCCTATGACATCACCAACAAACAAAATAGTTCCCATCTCGGTGTCTGAATTTTGAGTGAAATGAAGAACATCAAATTAAAAATATGATTAGTTTGTTAAACCCATGTATATACAGTGTCTTTATCACGATTTACGAACTCCTCCTAGCAACCCGACGGGCTTTGTATTTACTCATTTTCTCCTTCGTTTTCCCCAGGTAGTGACGTACTGGGTTCAGGAAACGTTGCTGTCTAGTACAGACTGCAACATTTCTTGATCCTAACAATAAGATGTCACTACGCGGAAGCAGAAACTGCGTAAACAGAAATCCTGTTGGGTTGGAAAAGTAGTTTCTGTTGGCAAATCGTGATAAAAAGACGCTATATGGGTTTAACAAGCTAATCATATTTCTAAATTGACGTTCTTCATTTCTCTCAAAATTCAGACACCGCTCTGGGAACTACTTTCTTTGTTTAGTTTCTCCAGGGTCACAAATGTGGAAGGAGAAATTGGTAAACACAAAGCCTGTTGAGTTGATAGAAGGAGTTTCGGTATGCAAATCGTGATGAAATAGACGCTACATATACATGATGGGTTTGACAAAATAATCCTATTTTTAAATTGACGTTCTTCAATTCACTCAAAATTCAGACACCGCTATGGGAACTACTTTGTTTGTATATGACGTCATAGGGTCAACCTGTCTAGTATAGACAGCGACGTCTCTACTTTTTATAGTATTTAGAACACATTTTTAACACTTTTCAAACATGTTCAGAACACTATCCCAAAACTCAAACCTCTCTAAGACTCTAGCTAAGTTATAGTCCTTTCTACAGGACAGAGCCACTATCGGCCTTATTCACTGCCACTTGACCAGTGGTTAACCATGGTGCAACAAAAAAAGATTGGATGCCAAGGCCGTATCCAAGGGGGGGGGGTTAGGGGTTCAACCCCCCCCCCCCGAAATTTTGACATCAATTTTTATACTGCTATTTTTCTTGAAAATTATGTCTCAAAAGGAGCGATATCCTCTTCGGGTATAACCTAAAGGGTCTCAAAATGAGTCAAAACCCTACTTTTAAGGGTAAAATTTCCAAAATTATTTTTCTGAGGGAGGACCCCCAAACCCCCTCGAAATTTTGAAATCTATTAAGTATACGGTTTTTCCTTCAAACTTGTGTGATTTGCAAGGAGTGGTCCTCTCAAAATGAGTTAAAATGCCACTTTTAGGGGAAAAACTCAAAAAATTTTTTGGAGTAGGAACCGAAAACCCCCTTGACATTTTGCCATTTATTACAATATACCTTCTTTTTACCTTGAAAATTCGGCCGCTTACAATGAGTGGTGCTCTATGGGTGTAATCTAAAGGGTCTCAGAAATGAGCTAAAACACTCTTTTGAGGGGCAAATTTCCAAAAAAGTTCTGGGGGAGGAACCCCAGACCCCCCCTTTTACTTCAAATTCATATTGTTTATACAATTTGAAATTTAGTGCATCAAAATTTCAATCCAGTGTTCTCATCTAAAACTTAACAAACTTCTAAAACTTAGTCAAACCCCCCCCCCCCGAAACAAAAGTCTGGTTACGGCCCTGTTGGATGCTATCAAGTTTGGCGTAACCTCGTACGTTAAAGTTGAGCTTAACTTACTTTGTGCCTTTCTTCTGTAGTAAACATATGATATAAACTTAATGAAAAGAACAATTAACTTATATTCATATCAAAGGGTAGCCTTTTCTAAAAGAAAACATTCACAATTTTTAAACTCATTTTTTTTTATTTAAACATTAACATTTGTACTGTCTATGGAACCGGAGAACATGAAGACAGCCCACATACATATGTCGAAGTTACGTCCAGGTAAATTCCAAAAAGAGTTGAAAAACTCAGCTTCTTATTATATTCCTTTCTGTTCCTCATCTTTCAATCTGGAAAAGAGGATTCGTCTATAAAACAGTAAAAACAGTACTAATTTAAACAAATTAATACCATTTATTGTTCTGCTCAAATTCAATACTCAATAATTTAAAATTCAATTACATTAAATTAAATAGGAGTGTTCTGGACCGGTAAAGTGAAGTCCATATTAAGTGGAATCGACTGTATATATAGAACCCCCCCTAAACCTAATAGTAATTAATAATACAACTTACGTTTGGAACAGCTGGAAAATAATTTATATATCCTGGTGGATTCCAAAAGCGATTCCTAAATTCTTAGGAGTTCCTAAGTTCTTATTCTTGTTTTGCATCTTTCAATCTGAAAAAAAAACCAGGGGTTATGGTACAGTACTAAATAGCATGCAATTAATTCTATTTCAACATAATTTTTGCAACATGGAGATAAAACTATGTATAGAGCAAACCCAATAGGTAAAATTATAAAAATTTAAAATTAAACTTACCCCCTGGAACATCTGGAAAATAATTTATTGTTAATAAGTGTAATTGTTTGTGTTTGTGTTTGTGCATATAATACACTTTATAAAACTCTTTTATTTACTTACATAACGAACAATTCATAAACCTAAGCCTAATCAAGATCCACTCTCAATAGGCAATCATCCACAAGTCGGAGATTGTCTTATAATGATTAACTAACATTTAAACGTTAATAGCCAGTCGACCTGTATGAAAATTCCATATTAAATCATTAAGTCACTAAGATAAGTATTAAATAGTTAAGTCACTAATATAAGAGAAAAATATTTACATCATTAAATTATTCAAAATGCTAATAATTAAATCACTAAGATAAAGTTCAATAATACATAAACTGTTTAAATCACTAAGATAAAGTTCAATAATACATGAACTGTTTAAATCACTAAGTCGGCCTTATATACTGGACTATATGAATCTAAGTGGTATCTCGATTTATAAAATTAAACTAGATCTTGACTTAAAATGAGTTCTTCCAGCAGTAAATATAATCTATAGTGTTAAAAATACATAATGTGATTATAGAAATACAATCAATGAAAT